>CM039726.1:67732798-68932798 GCA_022539455.1 Dendrobium nobile | reverse complement strand
AATAGCTTAAGGCCCTATATATAGGCCACAACATAAGAAATACTCAAAATTAGAAAATTGCCCCTTGGGCCACAACACTCACATAAACTAACCTAGGGGTAAAACAGGAAATAACATAAAATAAGAGCTAAAGTTCAGAAAATAACTCATAAATGTCAATTTAAATTATAGCCGTCGATTTACGACGCCTCCTGTGATAGATGCGCCAAATCTTCGTGCTGATGTCCGCATCAGATGGCATATGTCAGGAGCGCACCTGCATTATCTATCTTTCTTAATATTTATTTATTTATTTTTGTTTCAAAGATAAATATTGAGTTTTGATACTTTTGACTTGCTCAAGGAGTAAAACAAGATGCTTTTTTTTGTCTTTTTTTTTCCCACAAAATTTATTTTTTATTATTTCTCGTTAAACTTTGTTCCTTTTGAATAAGTTTTGGTTTAGTTTTCTTCTATTAAATGTTAGTTCCTTTCTAAATTATGCATCAATTTTTATTAAGCTTAATAATTACTAATAATTTGTTATTGACACATTCTCTTTTTAAATTCTTTAGATTGCATAGGTTCAGCCTTCAATTCTAAAGGAATGATGCAATGCCCAAATTGTCGCAATGTTGAGAAAGGCCACTGGCTTTATGGAAATGGCTATTGCTTTTTGCCATCATTTAACATGGATGAATGGACTCATGATGATGAACTTTATGATCTTAATTTTTTGGAAATGGTACATTTCAAATACATCACTTTCTCATAGTTTAATTCATTGATTAAATTCTTAAATGGCTTGCAAAACCTGCATAAAATTATAGCTGACGTTGCTTTTTTACTTTTTTCTTCTGCATGAAACTTTATTTCTGTATGCTCTATATCTGACATGAAACTTTAAGAATCCTCAGGTTACATTACGGCATCAACTTGTAATCATTTACAGTTTTTGTCATTTATCATTTTGTCCATGTGGTTGTACATAAGATATTTGTTGATTGCATCTTTTGATTTTTATTTTAATCTAAATTATTTCTTTGTGGAGATTTATGGACTTTTTATATAATTGGTGAGAATGATTTATGTTTTCATATTTAGGCAGATAAGAACATTGCACAGTGGATCAACTACATGTATAAACAGACATACGCTTATTGATTGGCTGTTATTAGTAATGGCTGTGCCACACAAGGCATATTATAGAGGATGCCTAGGAGGTAACCTATGCTGTACAAGTTTGGATTGATGGATATGAAGCGAAGCTGATGAAATGACTGTGAAAGTCCAAACATGAATGCTTAGAAGGATTTGCAGTGAAGCATGGATGCATTTGTTATTAGTTTTAGTCAATTTTTATCATTTTATGCCAACTGAAGCCTTTATTAGTTTCTTACCTTATGATTTTAAGGAGATGCTCAATGAAGGTTTATATTTTATAAACTATCTCTGTGGTATACGTGGTCTCAAGATTTTCTACTCTTTTAAAATATTATTTATGGCATATATAAATCATAGTGCAGTTTCAGTTAATGGCCTAAATGCATATTAATGAAAGTATTTGATGCATATTAAGGTAAATAAGCCTCTTCTTATGATGATTGTTATGGTCATCATTAGCTTTACTGACCTTTTTTGGACTATTTGAAGTGAATTAAGCTTCTATACAGATGGCTGAAAAAAAGCTGATTTGTTCCTTTTATGTGCTTGTTTTTTCATCGTAGTGCTTGCTAGTCAAATTCTTGATCGATCACTTTGTGTAATCAACTTTGATATTATTTTCTAATTTTTCTTTATTAGTTTAAGTATTTTCTTTCCGTTAGGGTGAATATTTGTTGCAGGTCGCTGCACTAAAATGTTTTTTATCCTTCCAACAAAGGTCATTATCATTATCAATAGCCTTATTCCAACTATTTGCAGGCAGCATTTATAATTTTCCTTTTATTTTAGTTTGGCGCTGTTTGAGTTGTAAACTATATTCTTTACAAATCATTAGAATAATTTTTTTCCATATAATCTTATGTTTACTCATTTTTCTTCTTAATCCTCTAATACTAATTTTATCAACTTATATAACTTTCATTTTACATATTTAAGTTACCCAAATCCATTTTCATCTAGCTTATTTTCAATAGATTCACTTTTATGGTACCCAAATCCATTTTCATCTAGCTTATTTTCAATAGATTCACTTTTATGGTTTGAAAGGCGTTTAAGGCATGCCTCATCATGAGTCGCCTAATAAGCGTCCCCAGGCTTATCATTCTCTTACCTCAGTGATTCTTACACCTTTTTCATGAGAGGTGCATGAGGCGAATGCCTCAAATTAGCATTTACTTTTAAAAAATACACTTTAAGTTATATACAAGGTGAAGTAAGTTTTTAGGTTTAGATTTTTATACTGGTTTGGAGATAGAGGGTTTTATGTTTTTTTTTTAATTTATTTTATTTTAACTTTTTAATGTTTTCCCTTTTTGTTTTAATTAGCTTGCTTTAGTTTCTTTTAAGCTTTATATATATAATTTTATTTGTTGATGATTTATGGCATATTTATAAGTTATTTTAAAATTTTTAGTTTTTTTTAGTTCAAGACTTATGCCTAAATATCTACTTTGAGTGTTCGTTCTCAACCTGATTAGACCAAACATTTTAGTTCCTTATTACACTTTTTAGACTTTGGTCACTCAAATATTTTCTCTAATATAATTATTTCTTAATGCATTGTTCATTTTTTTTGCCGCACATCATTCACTTTTTTGTTACATTCATCTTAAATGTTAATGACCTTTTAATAGCCTATTATTCAGATCCTTATGCCGTCAATGATTTAAATTCAATATTATAAAATTTATCTTTAGGCCTCAAAGATATTTTTTTTATCATATAAAACTCTCGAGACATTTCTCTATTATAACAATCCGGTTTTAACTCGCGCATTTATATCCATATATATTTCATCATTCTTATCTAGAGGAGATTCAAGATAATTAATCCTATCACAATTAGGCATTACTTTATCCTTAATAATATTGAATGATTGTTGACTTCATGCCCACTAAAATTGTATATCATATATCCAATATTTGTTCTACCAAACTCTTGGTCATCTATGGCCCAAGTATTTCCTCCACAATATCAATTTATCTCTTATTTAAATGAATGTCTTTCTAAGTGGAACTATATAATAATAATAATAAAACTAAGGAATCTCATTTTTATTATCCTTTATAAGTCTTCTTTTTACCAATACAAAAAGAAATGGGGTTATTGTGGTTCTTTAATGAAAATTTATCTATAATCAAATCTTGGGTCACTCTAGGGCTATTTTTAATGCTGATTAGTGCTCCATTTTACATATCTATAATCATATATTGTGCACACATATTTCTGGCTTAAAGCACCCCAAATCAATTTTTATAGTACTCAATCATATGCCATCTCAATATTTCTTGTTCTCTTTACATCTCCATTATTATTATTTCTTAACACAAATCACTTTTGTGGTTCATTTTTTTGGCATGATACCAAATCGGTTCTCTGAAATTGTTGTAATTTTTTCAAGCCCAAGTTCCATTGGTCTTACGCTTATCTTTCTTTGTAATGCTTATAAGTTTGATTTATCTGTAAGAAGCATAATCTTGAATGTTGTATTTATTTCAAAATATTGGTATCAAAATTATTCTTCTCCAATCATTTGATAATCCTTCGTCTTCAAAATTTTATTGAAAATAAATATCCTTCCACAACTCCTTGAAACTCAATAGTATCACATGTTGACTTAAAGCTTTATATCTTTTTCATAGTTAAAACTTCACTTTCATTGAGCATAGGCAAAATATAAAATCTGTCTCCGTTTAATTATGTAGCTTTACCTAAGCAGCAGAGTTGTGGGCATGTACATTGTGATTTGGTTTTCTGGAATTGATCAGAGCATTGTTGTTACTCTTATCTCGGTGGTTACAGATGCCATTCAAAACTACTGAAATAGCCAAATATAGGAATTCTGAAATGGATGGTAAACTATAGATGTGTTTGCTATGGGGTTTATGACGATTAACAGTTCATGCCAACTGAAAACTATATCTGTGGATTGCTGCATTATTTTGCATAATAGACTAGCTACATGGTGTAGCCGGCCACCTTCTTTTTTGACTGCTCAAAAATAGTTTTTTTGGGCACTTTTTAAGTTATGAGGTAGTTTCAGTTTATTACTTAATGCACATAACAAACTATTTTATGTTGAAAACATATTGAAGGAGAGAACACTTGAAGGTGTTTCACAGTGATGTGCAATAGTTTTTGAAAGGGAATGGGGGCTTAACTATAGAGTGGAGAGAGGGTGGGGATTGTGGAGGGTTGGGTAGGTGGGGTGGGAGAGAGCAAACCAATAATATTTTATAAGGTTGAATCACATAAGATGGCTCACTTATCAAGAAAAGATGTACCACTTTATGCAATGAGGAACTCTGCTTCACTTCGAGGAGGCATACTCGACAAAAAATCCCAACATAGCTATGATATATTATCTTGAAATTAGTTCCAAATGACTAAACGGGCCATTTTTACGAATACCCTGAGGACTCCTATAGTTTTGGAGATATGGTTCAAGAATTGTCTGAAGTTTTCAAAGGATTTGTCAGAACAAGAAGCTTTTGTGGATGATGAAGTAGGTGTTGTTCTTCTATTCGTTCTCTCTCTCTATGAAGTGATGATTCCTTTTGTCTTCTCTATATTAGGATGACTTTTCCTCTTCTTGAGATGATTTTCACTACCTCAGAACTATAATATAAAACCATCATGAACTATTTGTCATCAATGATTACATAGTTAGTTATGGAAATGATTATGTTCTTATTTTCTTTTATGTTATTTGTGACCAGTTAATTCATCATTAAGCATTAATATTATATTATAATAAATGTTTAAGGTTATTATATACTTTTAGATTACGATCATTAATTTTAAAGAAAGACAAGTCATGTACTATTTTGCCTTTGATTATTGCATTAAAAACTATGGATAATTAGCATAATTTTCTTTTTTTGGTTTGTAGCCAACTCACGCACACTATGATGTGATACGATCAAGAATTGCACGTGAAATTTATAAAGAATCACAAAGTGTGCTAATTTAAGATTAAGGAATCGTGAGATGAGGTTCAAGAGAATCACACTACCCCTTCACTTATTTTTTATCCTCTTGAAAGCTACAAATGCTTCGGCTATTTCAATGCTCATGTTAGTTATGTCGTGTGATTCTCTATTAATTAGTTGTAGGAGTCATTGAGCCAACTAGGTCATTGTGAGTGTTCCTGAGCTCGTGATGTTATTTTTTTATACTTTTGGAGTTTTGGGAAATTATTATTTAGCAATATAGAGCTTCGAACTTAGATTATGGTAAGATTTCAAAAAAGTTTCCTTGTTTATTTGATAAGGATGAGTGAGGTTTATGTCAATTCTGGTGGATGATTGATGCTCCTCATGTGTGCAAGCCTCCATGGTCAATTATATTCTGGCTCAATACTTGAGAACACTCTTGTTTGGCGATTGAAGGATGGATTTATATTTATGACAATGGATGGTCATTAATAAAGATTCCACTATTTTGTCATCTCAGTTTAACTTGTTGAACCTAATAACAATTGGAAGCAATAAATAAGAATCATTGGTTTCCTTTTATCAAATATTACGAGCAGGCCAGGGTGGTAGTATGACATAAGCTATATCCCTTTTAAGTGAATCCAAAAGTTAGTCTTAGAGGCGCGGACTAGTATGATTAATCATGTTTTAGAGGTTTAAGGATGTATCCATGAAGGTACAACACACTGTATTCGGCTGATTCATACCAAAGTTGGCTTAGAGGAACATCATATTTTTGAATGTGTGGAAGGTATCAATATGTGACTATCTCTTGGTTGGTGGCATTATCATAGAGTTTGAATGTTCGAATTGAGGTTAGGCTCTCTTTGGAGGAATGTGCCCTAAGCATATGAGACCAGAGTTATGCTATGGGGCACCTCATTGGGAGGCTCAATTCTCAGGGGTTCTATCCCTTATTGTGAAAGTTAACATCCTGTGATATATGTCTAATTGTCATATCTAGGGTTGTTACCTTGAGTAGGGAGCTCTAAGCTAAATTGGCTCACTTCAAAGCGTATTACACATAAAGTAATGCGATCTCCACCTTGGTGAGTTTAGGATTCACCTAGAAGGATGAATTTCTATATTAAGACGGCCATTGCTTATTGCTCTACATTTAAAGTGGCTTGAAGAAGTGGGACTTATTGGATTATGATCCAATTTTATGATATAGATGGGACTTTTTGGGTTCTGATCCAACCTGCGTATTTATGTGGTACTTTTGGGGTAATGACCTAGCTTAAGTTGTATTTGGGACTTTTGGAGTTATGGTCCAACCCAAGAATGCATTTAGGACTAATGGCGTTTTGGCATAGCCCTGGATATATGTATAACCTATGGGATTACAGCTTGCCTTGAGAATGTTTGCCAGATTATGGGGCTCTGGCTTAAGATGCATATAGGCTTTATGGGGTATAATATGACCTGAAGTTATATGCGAGACTTATAATGTTATGGTCCATCCCAAGCATATATATTGGATTTTTGGGGTACTGTCTGTACCCAAGGATGTATTTGGGACTTACGGGGTTATGACGTAGCTTAAATATGCATGAATGATGACGTATAAGGTATAAAGTAAGGTGGCGTCTTGAGTTAAACCAAATTGACTCACTTCGAAGCATTTTCTTGAGCATGAGTAAGATGGCATCCACTTTGATGAGTGTAGAATTTAGCTAGGCAGCTGAGTTTCAATATGAAGAAGGGGTTGTCTTACTTTTATGGATATAGGTGGCCCAAAAAGTGGGAAACTCGATGACAGAGATGGACTTATGAGGTTATGCTCCAATCCTAGAATGCATGTGGCTTATGGGGTTATGGGCTAGCATGAGAATTTGTTTGGCACGTGTGGGATTATGATCCATCTTGATAATATATTTGGGACTTGTGAGGTTATAGCCAGCTCAAGGATGTACATATATGATATAACTTACAGGGTTTGGCCAACTTGAGGATGTATGCATAACTTATGGAGTTATGGGCTGTGATTTGAGGAAGTTTGCATGTTTTTATGGGGTTATGGCTTGAACTAGAGATGTATGTGGGACTTGGGGTTATGACCCAACCCAAGCACGTATGTGGGATTGATGGGGTAAGGATTTTGGGGACTTGTGAGGTGATGGCCCAACCTAGGGATGTATGTGCTACTTATGGTGTTATGACCCAACTCAG
The DNA here is from genome assembly GCA_022539455.1 of Dendrobium nobile. Taxonomy (NCBI): domain Eukaryota; kingdom Viridiplantae; phylum Streptophyta; class Magnoliopsida; order Asparagales; family Orchidaceae; genus Dendrobium; species Dendrobium nobile. The sequence goes on along the minus strand of CM039726.1, from coordinate 68,925,506 downwards.
AGAATGAGGAAGTGTATACTAATTGCGTTCATTTTGATTTTTTTTTTAATATTTTTGTTAATTGAAGGTGAAGGCTACATCTCTTAATGGTAAAGGGCCCGATATGGTTCTTGTGGCATCACCTTAGGTTGCTCAGGTATGAATCTTCATTATGAATGGCCTTGAAGGCTTTGAGGATTGGGGCTTATTGCTCTACTATCAGAGATGCCAATGTATACCATTTGTTAGGAGGGCAGAGCATGGGGGGTTGAAGTTCTGTCCAATATACTAGAAAATCTATAGTCTATACTCACAACCTAAAAGCTTAAGCTAATAAGGGTAATAACTAGTATATTAAGAATTCAACTCTTTACATCTGAGGTGGCATTTTTTTTTAATATTGCGTATTTTCGTATGTGTGATGCGGAAGTTGTTGGTGTGCTGTAAGTTCTTGTACTTTTTATTGTCATGTTACCATTTATAGTAAAGAAAAATTCATGCAGCTTGTGACGCTTTCAATTGTGTTGATCTCTTTTTATGGAAGACATTATTTATTTCTTGCATTGTCGTGCATTCATCATTTTGTTGAAAAAAATTGACATACAATGAGAACTTTGCTTATTAATTGTACTTATTCTTCTTTCCCCTCCCTTTGCAGCCTTATAGAGTTCGCTGGTGTCCAGTTAGTAGAGTAGGAAGGGTTACATCATCATTCGAGTAAGCTAAATGCTCCTACATTTCATCTTTTTGATGTTTTCATTTTCCTTCTATTGCTTGAAAAAATCATTAGGGATGTCTACTAATGCATGTCATGTGCAATGGTTTCTTTATTAAGAGCTTATGAGGACGGGAAATGAATGTTTTCTGTGACAGTTGCTGTTGGTACTCGCTTTGGATATTAGTAATTGCTTCCTTTAATTTTCTTTTTCATTGTATGATATTTTAGTTTTTTTTCTTCTTATACCCACTTATAAAGGTGATATTTATGACTGTTTTAGTCCCCATTTCCGTGGATTGAACATTTGAACAGTGTAAATAATCCATACATGCAAATCGTACCCTGTGCTGGTAACTGATTTATTTTCTGCCTGTTGTAAAGCATGCTTTAAAATCACCAGTACTATTTTTTATGCGTTTGTTTCTTTTGCCGCCTGAGTTGTGATTGAGAAGTATCTGCGGTGGTATTATCACTTGCATCTTATGCAAGATATTATAGAGGGAAGTGGTGTTCGCTCTTCATTTTCCTTAGTTGCTGTGATAATCTTGACATTGGTCTGACCTTTGTACTTTTCAATGGCCTATTGTAATTTGTGTATTATGCACTGGAGATTTTTAACTTATTGCTTAAGATAAAATAAGTAAATAAATACACAAAAACATTTCTTCATACCAAGTAGCACCAAAAAAAAAAGAGGAGGATAGTGTTTGCTACCTCCAACTGTCTAGAAATCCTTTGCTATGGGATTTTTAACTAATTGAATTTTTTACTTCTGAAGCCTAAACTTATTTGAAACATGTTTCATAAAATAAGTAAAAAAATGCTAACAAACTGCATCACATGTAAGAGAAAATAAAAAAGGAATTGATGAGGGTTTGGTACCTGTCAAACCCACTCGACTGCATGGAAAACCTTTTCCAGCAGTTCCCATGCCTGAAAATTGCATTTAATGTTCCGGGGGTACCAAGGTCCAACATAAGCTACGACACATAAATTTTGGAGGAAAACATTTTGAGTGCAAGAGTAAGCAAGAGTTAAAAAGAAGGCGTACATTTATATAGGTTACACAACTGTAGAATGCACAACGAAAAATGAATCCACAAAATTGTAGCCAATGGTGTTATTTAAAGAGAAGTTTCCATTGACCAAAGTATGTTCATGGGAATCTCACTTGGATTTTTATGTAGCTTGGGTTTGTGAAAATTTTGTACTGAAGGTTAATGGTTAAAATATTAAAACTATTTACTTCATATGGAGGCAAAGGGACCATAAAATGTAGGTGAGTGCTGTGTTCTAATGGCTTGATGATGCGGACATCCAACCATCCATGACTATCCGAGGAGCTGAAGATCAACGGCTGTCATCGTCCAACGTTATCTTATATTTTATTTGTAATTTTTAAATTTTATTATGAATTTTCCGTTTTTACCCTCGCTTAAGAGGGTCGTCCTATGTAAGCCTTAGGGGCATATGTGTCTTGTTTTAGTTTCTTAGGCCTATATATAGAGGCCCTTTCTTATGTAATGGGAGGATGAATTGTTAATGAAATTTTATTCTACTTGTTTGATCTCTTAGTGAGTTCATGAGAAGAGAAGGATCTCTTTGTGAGTTTCGAGATTCCCAAGATCTCTTTGTGAGTTCTTGAGGAAGTGGCGCTTGTAGATCTCTTTGTGAGTTCTATTGGAGGTGTTGCTCGAGGTGTGTAGCTTCGGATTTTCTTTTTCCTAAACTCAATTTATTTCTTCTCTACCTAACCAAACTCTCTTCCTCCCAAATCCCCTCCACCGGACCCCATAAGTCAACCGCCGGCCACCCCAGGCCAATCCCGCCACCGGTGGCTCCGCCGACCTCCTTGGGACGGCCAAGCCACCGGCCCCCCTCTTGGGAATTTCAAATTTGAAATTCAAATTTGTTTCCAAGAGGCATTGAAGACTTTCATAAAATAGTTCCTTGATTTAAGGCTTTCATATTAATTGGATGTCAATTTGAATTTGAAATTCAAATTAATTCTAATTGATAGCCCCATTATTAGAAATTTTTCTTTCTTTCAAAATCTGAATTTTAATTCAGATTTTGTTAAATCTTTGATTAGTAATGTGGGTCCCACTCTACTTATGACAAATAATCTCCTCCTCTCTCTAATGTGGCTGGCCCCCTCATTGGGCATAATCTCTCTCCTATCTCATTAATAGCCCCCCTCATTAAGCCTCCATAATTACCTCCCACAATTCCCTCTCATCCAATTTAATTCTCCCCATTAAATTTGAATTTAAATTCAAATTCATCCCGCCAATTCCACTTGATCTGAAATTTAATTTCAGATTTCCATTCTCATTGATTTGGGATTTAATTAATCTTGCCACCTAGGCAAGTACATGGCATTTACGTTTCACATCACTTGATGTTGAGTTATTTGAAATCTATCAAAGTTTGACGAGTTGAGTGTTCTTATTTCAGGAAACTAAAACTAGTGCTTGAATAATTTAAATTTGTTGGCTCGTTGAACTATGTTTTTAGGGCTGCAAACGAACCGAGCCGAGCCGAGTATGTGAGTGTTCATGTTTGTGTTTGTTTAACATTAGCTTGTTCATGTTTGGTTCGTGTTTGATTCGAGCTTTATTATTTGTGTTCATGTTTGGTTCGTTTAATTTAAGGGTGTTCATGTTTGGTTCATGTTTGGTTCATGTTCGTTTGTTTAGTGCTTATCGAGCTTTAAACAAGCTATGTTCGTGAACATATTTCACAAACAATCTATTGAACAAGCAAACCTTAAATTTGTTCATGAGCATCCTAAATAAACAATCTAACAAGCATGGACAAATATGAAATGTTTCTTGTTATTAATAAAAAATAATTATATTATTATGTTATAATTAAACTTTTTATATTATGTATATTTATCATTTTTATAATAACATATTATTTAAGTTTTTATCGAGCGGTTTTAATCGAACCCGAATCGAGCTTTTTATCGAGCTTGTTCATGAACATCAACTGATGTTGTTCGCGAACATAAACGAGCTGAACGCATTAGTGTTCAAGCTTGTTTATTTAAGAATCGAGTATTTAAAATATTGTTCAAGTTTGTTTGTTAGTTAATTAAACGATCACGAACGAGCTTTAATCGAACCGAACAACGAGTAGTTCGTCGAACGTTTGGTTCGCTTGCAGCCCTATATGTTTTTGTTCCATGCGGGAAAAGTTGTTTGGAAATGATCTTGATTTTTTTTAACTCACCTAGCATCAAAGAGAAGTATGTTCCATGTTTGAGTTCTAGCAAAGATTGAAAAAATATTTTTAGTATAAGCTTTCAATGTACAAAACTGTCGTTGTAAGGTCCCAAGTCCTAGATAAGAAAAGTGGAGGGTTGTATTATGTAGTCTATAACTGGCGTAAAATTTGTCGAATAATCACGACATAAATCTTTTAATATATTGTGTTAATGCTATGGTGTTCTTTGGAAGCGACGCGATGTGGCCTGACTACAGCAACAAGTGTGCAAGAGTCGCTGCACCGGCATGCACGTGCAATGTTAAATCGGTAAGGGTTCCCACATCATGGATGGATGTGAGCAAAGAAGCTAGTTCATGAATTTAAAATTAGGATATGAACTTAAAATATAGGTTTACAGGAAAATTAATGGAATTAATAGATATTATGATTCATAGGAAAATAAATATTCTATGCATTCAGGAAATTAAATGGGTTGGAGAGAAGGCTAAGTAGATTGATAGTTTTGGATTAAAATATGATATTCTAGTAAGAGTTGTACTAGAAATGTTATAGGTGTGATTATTGATAATAGTGTAAGGATAATGTTGTAAAAAGTAATAGAATTGGAGATAGAATTATAGCCTTAAAAATTGTTGTTTATGCTAAGATTATTAATATTATAAGTGCTTATGCTCCTAAAATATGTTTGGATATAAGTTCAAAATTAAAATTTTGTAATGAATTAATAAAAACAATATAAAAGATACCTCTTGAAGAAAACACTTTTATTGAAGGATATTTAAATGGACATGTTGGTAGAGAGATAGATGATTTTAAAAGTATTTATGGTGGCTATGGGTTTTAAGCGACTAATTAAGGTGGTAATATCATATTTGATTTTTCTTTAGCTTATGATTTTTTAATTGCTAATACCTTATTTAAGAAAAGAGATGAGCATCTCATCACTTATAAGAATGGATATAATAAAACTAGGATTGATTATTATTATTTTTTTAAAATAGATCATTTAGATTACAAATATTGTAAAGTTATTCCAAGTGAAAGTTTATGTACCAAACATCGTTTATTAGTTTTGGACTTTAAAATGAAGGGGAATAAAATAAAAAAATAAAGTAAAACGTTGTTCGAGGCATTTAAATAATATTAACAAAAATATATTTGAGAGCAAGATAATAGATCTTAAGATTTTGTATGCGTATGAGGAAGCTAATGTTATGTGGGAAAAAGTAATTGGTGATATTAAGAATATTGTAAAAGATGTATTTGGAGTATCAATTGAAAAAGCTGCAAATAGTAAAAATAGTTAGTAGTAGAATTAAAATGTGCAAGAAAAGATTAAAAAATAAGAAGATTTGTTATAAAAATTAGTTTATATGTAAAAATTCTGATAATTAGGAAAAATATAAAGAGGTCAGTAAAGAGTCTAAGAAAGTAATATTTGATGCTAAAGCTTTTAATGATTTATATAATATATTAGATACTAAGGATGGCGAAAGATATATAAGTTAGTCAAACATAGAGATAATAATAAGGATTTATTTCAAGTGAAGTGTATTAAGGGTGAATCAAAAAGTGTTTTTATTAGAAGAGGATATTCGACAAAGATGGATGGGATATTTTTATAAACTCTTCAATGAAGATTATGAGAATGCGATTGACTTTAGTGACCTTACCATCCTAAATGAAAATAAAGATTTTTGTTTTTATTGGCATATTAGTAAAATTTTAGAGAGGTTTTAAAGAAAATGAAGTGTGGAAAAGCTGTTGGACCTGATGATATTCCAATAGAGTGTGAAAATGCTTCAAAAATGAAGGAATTTCTTGGCTTACTAAACTTGTTAATATTATTTTGAAGACTAAAAGGATGTCAGATGAGTGGACAATGAATGTGTTGATTCCTATTTTTAAGAAAAGGTGATGCACTAGATTGTGCCAATTATAGAGGAATTAAGTTAATGTGTCATACGTTAAAACTATGGGAGAGTTATATACATAGGTTGTGGCGTGATACTAATGTTTCTTAAAATCAATTTGGATTCATGCCTAGTATGTCAACTATGGAAGCTATACATTTATTGAGAGGTTTGATGGAGAAGTATAGATAGAATAAGGAGGATCTACATATGATATTTATTAATTTAGAGAAAGCATGTGATAAAGTTCCAAGAGATGTGCTGCAAAGTTCTAAAAAAGAAAGAGGTTAATAATGCTTATATTCAAGTCATTAAGGGTATGTTTGCAGGAGCTATTACTTATGTTTAGACACAAGGTTCTTTGACCTAGTATTTTCCTATTTCAGTTGGATTACATCAAGGATCAGCCTTAAGCCCATATCTTTTTTGCTTTAGTCATGGATGTTCTCACTAGACATTTGCAAGAGGTTGTACCATGGTGTATGCTTTTTGTTGATGATATTCTTCTTGTTGATAAGACTAGAGAGGGAGTTGAAGATATTTTAATTATGGAGGTCAACCTTAGAGTCTAAAGGCTTTCATTTGAGTAGATCTAAAACTGAATATATGGAGTATAATTTTAGTAATAGTAGTTCTTGTGGGGGGATTGTAACTTTGGATAAGAGTACACCTTTAGATATCTTGGATCTATTGTTCAGAGTGATGGTGAAATAGATGGGGGTATTATTAGTAGAATTCAAGTTGGATGGTTGAAGGGGAGTAATGCATCGTGCTTGTTGTGTGATAAAAAAGCCTCCCTTAAACTTATGGGAAAATTCTATAAGATGGTGGTGAGGCCTGCAATGCTTTATGGTGTCGAATGTTGGCCATAAAAAGAGAAGCATAATACTAAGTTAAATGTGGCAGAGATGCGAATGCTCAGGTGTATGAGTGGCTTTACCCTTAGAGATAGGATATGAAATGAGCATATACGTGAAAAGGTTGGAGTAGCCTCTAGTAGAAGATAAAATTAGAGAGAGTCGCCTTAGATGGTTTGGTCACATAAAACGGTGGCCTTCCGATGACCTAGTTTGGAAAGTAGAGGTTTTAGATTTGACTTATGTTAAGAAAGGTAGACGCAGAGCTAAAAAGACTTGGTTAGAAAATATTAGAAATGATCTTTCTTTATTAGATTTAAACGATAATTTGACTTTTAATAGGAAACAACGGAGAAAAAGGATTCATGTAGCCGACCCCACGTAGTGGTAGAAAGGCTTGTTGTTGTTGTTGTTGTTGTTGGGTGTGGATGATTCATTTGAAATCCAAATTAGAACTTAGCTTCGACAAACCATGTATTGTCAAATTGCTTTGAGAAAATGATTATCTTGAATTTGTTGAATGGCTCATCAGCATTCTGTCATCATCATTAGCCTTACCCCTAAAATTTAGGATTACTTTTATGAATTCTCATTTTTTCATTAGTTTTTTATTGAGTATTGTTTAAGCGGTTATACGGATTCTTTCCCTAATCATTTTAAAATCACTTCTAAGTTCTATACTTCTATCCATGTTACCTCAGGTCTATTATCACTTCTTTCTAATTTTATGGCATTCATTTTATCTTCTAGGCTAATGGTTGCATTTTTATCATTTGGTGTAATTTGTAAACAACACATCTTCATTTTTAATTATCATGTTTTCAATTAGCATTTTTGTTTCTATTGCACTTAATTTAGACTCTCTTTTTTTAATTACCCTACGCTCTAATCCATACAATATCACTTGTCTAATTTTGGTTTTATAATTTTTTTTATAAAGCCCTCACTGCCTTCACCCTTTTATTAATTTGTTGAAATTGGCTTGTTCTCTTTTGTCGCTGGGCTAGTGTTCTTGGATTTTAATTCTATTGTTTGATTGGTCCATCTATGCAAATAATTATCGTTTTGCATTCTTCTCATTTATGGGTTGGTTTTTATTTTTTGTCAATCATAATTTCTTTTAAAAATATTCATAAATTTGTTTATGTTGCATTTTTTTAATGACCAGTGTATCTAAGTCCTTGCTTGGATGAGAGAGATTGTGGTTGATCTTAGGTTCGATACATTCATAAATTTCACGATAAAATTAATGAAATGAATCCAAGAGTGTTGACAGTTTGGTTATCCTACATTTATATAGATCCAGTTTATAGCTATGATTTAAGATATTTTCTTCTCTCTCCCTCCCTCCCTCTCCCTCCCTCCCTTACCCTAGAAATCTGGGGTAAAAAATCAGCAAGTTAAATAGAAGGGATATTAAAATCTTCAGGATGGTTCAGGAGACCAGAATTCAGGCAAAGTATGTATCTTTAAAAAAGAATTTAACAAAATAATATACTTATTCCATTTCCATAAATTTTTTCCATTAGAAGATTTTCCATTTTGATTGTGTTTTTCACGTATTTAAAGGTGTGCTAACATCATTAAATACTAGTTGGTGCTCTATTCTTAGTATGAAGTTTTAGAAGTTTGATACCTCAAAGCTTTTTATATCCTTTCATTTTACTTCTTTTTCTCTGCTTCTCTTTGATACCTTTTCATTCTTAAACTCCATTGGATGTTGTAATTGTTCCTTAATTTGTTTGTAGCAAGCAACTAACAGTCTGAGAATTTTTCAGGAATGGTGAGTCATTTCCATCAGTACCTTGTAAGTCTACGAACCCAGAGTAATTTGGCACCCACCCTCACCCTTCTTGGTAGAATGCTGAGAAAATTTGAACTAATTTTCTGCAAACATAAACTTGCTTTGCAGTTCAGAATCTTGTAGGACATCATGTTATTACCGAGTTACCCTCTATTTCAGTGTTTGCTCACCCGTGTCCCCATTTATCTGGTTTCCACCAAGTTCAACCGACATCTGCTCCTACTTTCCATGCTTCCTCCGACGGCATTACTGACACTAGTTCATATTATCATCAATGGAGCCAAGTTTCAGACTCCACTGAGGCTGCTCCTCTTAGCTTGCCTATGAGTGATGCCCGTTACCCTGGTTCCTGGTACCGATATCAATCAGCATACTCCCATCCGAGAGATATTGCTACAGCTTCCATCCAGGCTCCAGTTTCTCATGTAGCACCACGCAGTACAAGGCTAGAGGATGGTGGTCCACATAGAGCTGGTTCTCTTTTCTTTTCCGTTATTGGAAGGCATGGGTATGTTGTAGTTATAATTTATTCGCAATTTGTGTTCTTTTTATGTTGATTTGTCTTTCTTCCAACAAGTCATATAAACTTCTTAGAAATTAAAAAGATTTAGATGACTATTTTGTTATATAGTCATTGCATAGCCTCTTCATGCTGAAACTGCTAATTTTGTAGAAAAGAAGTGAGATTTGTGTATGGCATTTTACTCCATTATGAAACTAAACTTCGGTGGCTAATTATGAACTTTGGTAAAAAAAGGAATTTAACAAACAAATTTCCTTAGTGCCTTTTTTTAGTACTTTGATAATGGTTTTTTAAGAAGACTTGAGCTATTATTGGAGTTAGAAAGTTGCAACTTTAAAGTTTTTATTTAACAATATAAGAGTTAACTATGGTTGGGAAAGATCAAGTAACCATAGCTAGCAAATTGTAGCCTTTAAATGAAATTTTGTTGTGATGGATTGGATTGCATATACATGGATTGAATAGATGAAATTATTTTGACTACAAATGAATACTCCCTAGATTAATGTTGTGTACATGAAGTTTTCCTTTTCCCTCTCTCCATCAGCTTTACTTCCAAGGCTTAAACTTCATAAATTTCTCAGCTCCCAAACTGCACCTGGGCTTCCACATCTTACCACCAGCAACCGAGCTCCTTCGCAAACACCGGAACTCCATCGACAAGCAAACATATCCGCCGATCCATGGCGGTCCGGAAACTCTACAGATCTACCCTTCCCCGGCCGATCACATTGGCCTCCATCAAATCAATTCGGCTTGTACATGTACCCTCTCCCAGTTTCATTTAACAGCAGCGTAGGAGATATGATGAACACTGGAGCCCAGTTCCGAAGATCAGGAGTTCAATTCATGCCATTTACATCTACATCACATACAACAGGTTCAATGGAATCTGGCAACTGGACGCATTTTCGACGCAGAAATTCATCTTCTGAACGGCAAATAGCTCAGGCAAGAACTGAGAATCCACCTTATGCTCCAAATCGAGCGAGGCCTTATATTTGAAAGTTTAATTTGCGATTGACCCTTTTAGCAGCTAATTTTTTGCTTGTTTTGTAAATTTAAGTCACAATTTTATGTGAAGAGGGGTGGGCACGCTAGCTGAAACTTAGAATAATCATTTCTTGGTGATCCAAAAAAAAATTTTCCTAAGTTTTTTTATTTTTTGCAATGAAAATTGAGCATCAGCCCTTGCGTTTTTTTTTTTGTAAATTTAAATGGCATTTGGTGTTAGAGAAGAGCTTGTTCAGCTTTGTTGGCTGAAATTTCAAGTAGTTTTACAATGGCATCTAATATGATCTATTGGCAATGGTGATGCTGTTAGTAATTTTTCAAGTTTGTTTACTTTTTAATCTCAATTAAATTCATTTGATTATGAAAAATTATCCAATCATTAGTGAATATAGTAATATAAAGTGTATTTAGTTGTTAATGATAGTTATTTTAAGGAATTAATAAATATATTAAAGTTAGGAGGGGATAAAAGTGTAAAATCTGTATTTTATATAAGAAAGTTATCTACTAAAATTCAAAAATAGATTTAATTGATGCAAGAATAATTAAAAAAAAATCGTTAATAGTAAAATTTTAGGATAATTTTCTCTGCGATTTATTCAAAATTATATTATTTAATATTTAAAATTTCTGCTAGTTTTATTCTTTTAATGAAATGTAGCAGTTGCTATCATTGTCATCTATTTTTAAAAGCTTGTTTGCTTGAATAATAAATGTAAGAAATGATTTTTTTTTTATTTATTAAAAAAATATTTTAATAAGTAATTATAAAATTATCATTAATGAAATTTTACTTAATATAAATCAGGACAGCTTAACTGAATAGATTAAGATTTTATTTGGACAATTTTTTTGTTGTTTTTTAAAATAATTTTTTAGTATAAAATTTTCATGTATTAAAAAATTGTTTTAGATGTAGTAAAAATATTATCCTAAACAAAGCCTAAAAATTAATGTAAATTAAGTTCTATGAGATTCAGTTCAATTAAAACTTTTTGTAAACATTCCACAAAATAAATTCAAATGAATTCCTTATCTAGCTATACAGCATAGCTTTTCCAACAAACTCAGCCACTTTGGTTAGGTCATTCTGCATCTAATTTAACCATGCAATTTGCTGAAACAAATATGTTTTGGTTGATGTGAGCCGTAGATCAGGCCCTTTTTTTAAAGACATAATGACTGTCTGATCGAGTTCATGTGTGTTACTCAATCTTTCCAAATTTGTGCCCAAAAGTATCGAACTAGTTGCAGCTGGATCAGACTCAAGCTAAGGCTCGACTATGCAACTCAAGATGATAACAAAAAAGCTATGATCCTTCTTACTGCCAACCTGTTCTGAACAAACAATCGCTGTCAGCTACATCAGATCATGGCAAGGAGGAGAAATCATTCTATGCGGACACTGTACACAGCGAATACACAGTTGCGGTACACAGCAAAGAAGTAACGTGATGTGCTCTGATTCATCTCTGAACGACATTCAATGTCCGCACAGAATATCTGAAAACTTCTCAGCCAACGACACAACCAACATGTCCCACCAACCATTTGGTGGTTGGGCACGCCACCCACCCAGCTCTACAGTGACAATAGCACAACTACATGATGCCATTTATTGATTTGATTCTATGTGGAGCAGTGGAGAGAGGCAATGGGGAAGTTCTTAGGCTTCCATCTTCGCAGTCGTACTTTTCTCCTCTCAGAAGGGCATTTTGTGCACCGTATGATCTGCCACGGATAGTAGTGAGTTGGTGAGAATCCTCACTAACTCGAGAAATTATTTTGTGTTGACATGGGACGGAAGAGAATCATCCGAATTTATTGTCCTTTTATTACATTTTGCTACGCTTTTGAAAAAGATAGTAAAAGAACAGCAAATATTCAATTATGAATGTGCTTTTATTTCCCTTTTGCTGTGCTTTTACAAATACTCAATAAAAACGCATGAAATATTCAATTATTTAATATATATTAATATTTGCTTCAATTTTACTGTCCTTTTGAAAAAAGTGCAGCAAAATGACAATAAAAACGCAGCAAAGTCGGACAGTTCTCTCCATCCGGTGCCCGCACAAAATAATTAGTCCACTAACTCACCACTAGACCCACCAAATCACCTCTTCCACCTTTTATGCTTTCATTGGTCATAAGACCACCAGTAGTCGTAGCCGAGCAGCTATCGAGCCCTTCGGACTGCTGCTAAGACCCATCAAAATTCACATTAGCAGAAGCTTTCATGAACTTGGTAATGCCTTTTAGTCTTTTGTTAAAGATTAATGGATGGTTCGATTGATGTCACATCTCCGTAGTGAAAATTCACCAACTATATTCGGTTAGTCAAAATAGTATATTTTAAAAAAGAGAGAATAGTTTGGAAAATCTATGAAGGTTTTAGCATTGAAGATATAAAATAACAAAACTTAAATGGCATGTTATGTAAGGAAATATCCATTATATTTATATAGTTTTATCCCAGCTGTTTATAGTTGGTTTTATCAATCTATGATCTTCAAAATTTTCACTATTTGAGTGAGTGCAACACAAGGTTTTTCTATTTTTGTACAAAACTTCTGTTATAATTCATGTATCTCTCAATCTTTTTTATGTTGATTTGTCTACTTGTCTTAATGATACTTCTACCACTGACAATACAAGCCCAACAACAACAACAACAACAACAATATTAAGCCATTATTCCACTACATGGGGTTGGCTACATTAATCTTTTTACTCCATTGTGTTCCTTTAAGAGTCAAATTCTCATTTAAATTTCCAAAAAAAAAAAATTCTAATTTTGTATTGTCAGTGGTAGCAGTAACATCTATCTTTTTTAACATAGGAAAACATCTAATCTCCTAATCAGATCATCGGAAGGTTGACGTTTTATACGTCCAAACCATCTATGCCAACTCTCTCTAATCTTATCTGCCACTAGAGCTACTCCAACATTTTCACTTATAGGCTCATTAGATAAAGGCCTAACATCAAAATTTATTTTCAACTACCATATTTTTAATAGATACTAATTAGATAAAAGGCTTATTATTATGGTTGTATATTTTTAATATATAGATACTACCCCCATCGCTTTCTAAAATAATCAAATTTCAATCCATCTTTCCTGTTTGTACTGACTTATACTTCTACAATAATTTTGTTTTAAACCGAATGCACTACGTAAATGAGCTATTAACTGCATACTAGAGAAAAAAAGGGTCAAAAATGAGAAATTATTTGTGCAGAGACCATACAGGATGAACTGTCCGGACATGTGAGTATACACATTGGGTACATATTTGTACATAGTGCGTACCAAATTTGTATACACACTGTGTACCAAGCTGTGTACACTCACGGTCCAGACGGTTCTTCCCGTCCGAATTATGCACAGAATAATTTCTCCAAAATTACAAGTAAAACTGAACACCTACCCATATCAACAGAAATGCTGAAAACAAGAGTACTCATAACTATACCTAAATTAAAACCTGAAATGAAACTTGAAACCTTCGTCCATGATTTAATTCAATAACACTATATATCATTTATTCCAACCACTGACAACCATTTTTTAATTTTTTTAACAACTAAATAACACAGCTTGCTTCAATGCAGGAGCTTTTAATTTCTTAACTCTCAAGTTTCTTTTCCCAACTGCTTCATTCAATGCAAACCTGTTAAACTTTATCAGATTACTCGCTTGTTTCTGTTCATGAATATATAGGGTGAGCCACAACCAGGTTAACTTGGAATCATGTAACATAATTTTGCAATCTTCAAACCTTTGGAAATCCTAAAAAAATAAATTTCATCAAATGTGTCACGACCTGGCCCGGTGAGCTCGCGTAGGCGAGGCGGGAACAGAGGTCGGACGGAAGGTCAAATATCTAATTCCTAAATCTATCAATTCCCTAAATAAATCTCCAAAATATTTTGAAAGAGCCACTATAACAATAAAATTTGAAATCACATAAACATATAAGCAAACATATTCTTCATCCTTACCTTTCTTCCGGAGCTCCTCCCCTACGATAAACATTGCCGCCCCTTCTACTCATTTGATTAATTTAAGCTTACCTGAAAATGTTAACAACTAACATTAAGCTAAAGCTCAGTAAGTATTACACAATTCTAAACTACAGTAAACAAGGCAACTGAACAATATGCTAAATGTCAATTTCATATGAACATAACATAAAATGATTTCATACTTAACATAACATTAAACATATCATATCATAAGGCCATATTTTCCATTTCATTTTCATATCCATATCATTTTTCATAACTTTTCCTTTTTGTATATAATACAATCGTCACAGGAGTCACCGTCTGTACCATAAAGGTACACCTTTACCATTTTCCTTTTCCATATCCTTTACCATTTTATCGTGCACGAGTACAGCGTCCCCAGCTAGTACCATAAGGGGGTGAACTCCATCCTTTCAGCATACACATACAAGCATTCAAATAACATTCATATCGTATCATATATTTTCATCTTATTTCATATAACATATAAACCTATAATATAATGCCATAAAATATACATGTAATTGTATGATCATTCATTTGACAACAATAAAGAATTTGACAACAGTAAAGGATAATGATTGCATATAACTTGAGGGTAACAAAAGTATTATTAAAATAAAGAACCGTGCATACTTACAGAAGTTTGGAATCTGATTTCCTCTTGCTAGTCCTTCTTCCTTCGAAGTCACCACGATTAATCACCTATAAGTATCAATTTCTCATTCTTAAAATCTACAAAATAATATAAAACAAAATCTTCTCTTTCTAAACTATTCTAGATTCTCTCTCTTTCCCTCACTCTCTCTCTCTCCCAATTAAAGCTCAACACATACATATATTCTAAAAATTCAATAGTTTGCATAATTACATATATTAATGAAAATAACACTTTACCCAAAACCTAAATTAATTTAAAATAAGTTGTATTTTCGGATTTAACCTAAAACCCAAATTTTGGAAAAACCTATTTTCATTAAAATGCTTAATTTTGCATGCTAAAACTTCCCATTCATCAAAATAATAATTATGGAAAACTAATTTTCGGATTAAATAATTTTAAAAATTAGGAAAATACCATTTTGTGAGAAAAACCTAATTTATACATTTCGAAACCTTCTTAGAACCCTTAGGAACCATATTTGTAAAAGCATTTTCAAAAACTCAAACTTTAGAGAAAACCCTAATTTTCTTACTCCACATTTTTTTTTAAAGAAAAACATCATTCTTATGCACAAGATCATCTCTTAAACATATCCTAACATTTTCTTAAAGAAAAACAAAGTTTCCCCTCAAACACTAGATTTTCATTTCAAGAAAACTTTGAGAGGAAAGGAGGAATACATAAGTAAAGCATACCTTAATCTTCCTCTTATTCTCCTCTACAATTTCCCTAGTTTTCTTCGCCGGAAAACTTGCCGGAGCAGCCGCCCGTCGCCTCGCGTGCTTCCGCCTTCTCCCTTCCGCACGCCTCTTTCGTTCGGCCAAACCGTGCGTGATATGAGAGGGTGAGGCTCGGTTTGCTTAATAGAGAGGAAGGGGAAATGCCAAAAGACCCCTATGCCCTCACTTAAACAACCCATGCTTTAATAAACATTAGGGGTACTTTGGGTATTATGAGACTTCTCTAATTTTTATTTCCTAAAATAAACAAAATCAAATATAAGTTTTATATACCAAATTTCTTAGAATTTTGCGTAGAATTTAATAAAATTAATCCCATCGAAATCTGACAACATTGAATTTTTCACTTAAAACTCGTCGCGGCGCTTTGAAAAGCGTGAGAGGTCTAAAACGACATTTTTGAGTTTTCACAATCTTCCTTCCTAATAAAAATTTCGTCCCCGAAATTTACACAACTTCTAGTTGCAAATCAACCTTTCTAACCTATACCTATACCTTCTCTAACCTATAGAAATAATAGTTCATAACACACATACTCTATACCTTCTCTAACATATTGAATCATCCTATTGGCTCTTTCATATTAATCAATATTCATAAACCTTTGCTCTGATACCACTCTTGTCACGACCCGGCCCGGTTAGCCCGATAATATCGGGGCGGGAACAAACAGTCGTACGGAAGAGCATATAAAGTATAAACAATTTCATCAAAGACTTTAAGAGTTTTACATAAACATCATCAATAAACATGAAAGAGCCACTAAGCATCAATAAATTCAGATAGTTCCAAACTTTTTCAAATATCTCAAGACCAATAAAAACTTTAACACATCTTTACATAATCTCCAATTACTGTTCATACTTAGTTACAAACTCAATCTTAGATTCAAAACATAAAATAAAAGGGACCTCTCTTCCTCCTGAAGTCCCCTACGACGATAAGTGTAAGGTCGTCGTGCAGCCATTACTTTTCTCCTGAAAAATATTTCCAAAACGAGGAATGAGCTAACGCTCAGCAGGTAATTCATAATACAGTTAATTTCATAAAATGCATGAATTAAACAAAAACATTTTCAAGTAGAAACTGAATCATTAAACAAGTCTTAAATTAGTATCATTTTCTTTTCTTTAACATTTCATTCTTTTCCTTAATCATTTTCATATGCAATGCAAGATGAAAAATGAATGTGCTATATGTATCACCCGTCCCGAAAGTATCCCATTTCGTACTGATCAGGTACGCAGTCAAATTGTGGCCAAATATCCTTTACCATAGGTTCATAAGAACCTTCCTTTACCATGGCCCATGTGAGCCTCCTTTACCAATGCTCGAAAGAGCTCCTTTACCATTGAATACTTCAGGATCAACATGCAAATATGAAAATTTATTTCCTTATAATCTTTTCATTTCTTTCTTTCTTTCATAATCATCATATATTTCATTCAGATCTTTTTCATATTGTTCATATGCTGTCTAACAGTAATATACATGATATAAAGGCATGAATTCTATAAAACTCAAAGAGTTTAAAACATAAATCTACAAAAATTAAAAACAATGAAAATTTCATTAAGCATAAAAATATTAAGCACTTATAAATTTAACTGGTTCTGAACACCTACCTCAAATTTAAGCACAATTCGTCGCTTCAACAAGGCCTTTCCTCCTTAACGATTAGAACCTATAGATGGTTCCAAAAAGACATATCATTAAACCAATCATATTTCCTTAACGTTTTTATACGACATTTAATAAATATTTTAATTAAATAAATATAAAAACGTTAAGGAAATATGATTGGTTTAATGATATGTCTTTTTGGAATCATCTATAGGTTCTAATCGTTAAGGAGAAAAGACCTTGTTGAAGCGACGAATTGTGCTTAAATTTGAGGTAGGTGTTCAGAACCAGTTAAATTTATAAGTGCTTAATATTTTTATGCTTAATGAAATTTTCATTGTTTTAAATTTTTGTAGATTTATGTTTTAAACTCTTTGAGTTTTATAGAATTCATGCCTTTATATCATGTATATTACTGTTAGACAGCATATGAACAATATGAAAAAGATCTGAATGAAATATATGATGATTATGAAAGAAAGAAAGAAATGAAAAGATTATAAGGAAATAAATTTTCATATTTGCATGTTGATCCGGAAGTATTCAATGGTAAAGGAGCTCTTTCGAGCATTGGTAAAGGAGGCTCACATGGGCCATGGTAAAGGAAGGTTCTTATGAACCTATGGTAAAGGATATTTGGCCACAATTTGACTGCGTACCTGATCAGTACGAAATGGGGTACTTCCGGGACGGGTGATACATATAGCACATTCATTTTTCATCTTGCATTGCATATGAAAATGATTAAGGAAAAGAATGAAATGTTAAAGAAAAGAAAATGATACTAATTTAAGACTTGTTTAATGATTCAGTTTCTACTTGAAAATGTTTTTGTTTAATTCATGCATTTTATGAAATTAACTGTATTATGAATTACCTGCTGAGCGTTAGCTCATTCCTCGTTTTGGAAATGTTTTTCAGGAGAAAAGTAATGGCTGCACGACGACCTTACACTTATCGTCGTAGGGGACTTCAGGAGGAAGAGAGGTCCCTTTTATTTTATGTTTTGAATCTAAGATTGAGTTTGTAACTAAGTATGAACAGTAATTGGAGATTATGTAATGATGTGTTAAAGTTTTTATTGGTCTTGAGATATTTGAAAAAGTTTGGAACTATCTGAATTTATTGATGCTTAGTGGCTCTTTCATGTTTATTGATGATGTTTATGTAAAACTCTTAAAGTCTTTGATGAAATTGTTTATACTTTATATGCTCTTCCGTACGACTGTTTGTTCCCGTCCCGATATTATCGGGCTAACCGGGCCGGGTCGTGACAAAATGACAACCACTTTGTCAAATCATAAGCTTTTAAATAATATACAGGATGTGATAAATTTGTTCCTGAGAATTAACTCTCTTACTATCGACTCCCACTTGAAATAAGTGCTTATAGCCTTCTAAGTTCATACGTTTAGTTGTATAATTCATCAATAATCTACAAGATACAATAATAGCTACCAAACTATCAATCTCCAATTTCCAACAAAAAGATAGAACCACTAAGGTCCGGAATATCGTCTCAGTGCAACTTAGGCACAAGCATTACGGTTAATCTATTGCAAAATAAGTATCTAAAAGTAGTTGAACTTGTGTTTCAAGACTAAGGTTTCGTTTGGGATAGCTTTCTTACTGTTTCTTAAAGCAATTTTTTAGTAAAAAAAAAATTACTAAAAATTTTTGTACTAAAAAGCTATTTTAAAAAGCAATAAAAAAGCTGTCCCAAACGAAACCAAAGTTTTATTGAAGTTGGTTTAACTGATGTTTTCCCTTGTGCTGGAACAAATTCATTTCCTGTGTTTTATTTAAACTATAGGAATTTTCATTTTTATAATTTTATCAGCTGTTCAATTAATTTCATATTATTTCATTATTATTTTTATCAGCAAAAGTAAAATCTTAACCCAATTTGCTATGGTGCGTTATTTTATTGTTACTATATGCACATAAAAGAAAAAAATACAAAAAAAAGAACACTGAAAACTGACTACCAAGCACTTACAATAAAAAGAACTTCTCACATTCAAGAATATATGTGATCCAAAAATAGGAATTCAATTTCAACCATCCTCTATCAAACAAATACTTTAAATAACATCCCAAATTTGCTTATAATATTTTTTACCCATATATCAGGCTGGTAGGGCTGCAGAGTTCTTTAATGAATATGTAAAGTGCAAATCAAACCACTTTCCAAATTCTCTTCTATGAATGTCCATCCACTTGCACATGTTTGGTTTGAACATGCTATACAAGATTGTGAGCAATATTGACAACAAATTTATTCCTACATTTTATTTTTATAAGCTCTTCTCACATGATTTTCAAATCTTCTAAGATAATTTTAACTCACAAAAGCTCACAAATACCTTGAGCAATTGTTTTAGACATTGAAACAACATATTTCTTGCTCTTTCATGTTATAAGGTTTCATCTCATAAGTTTACAATATCCTGAAGTGGATCTCAAATCCATTAGTGACCCCTAATAGTCAGCATCAATATAACCTTCAATTTATAGGGTATCATGCTCTTTTGTAGAGAATTACATTCCAAGGATTTGATTTAAGATTTTAAGGTGCTTGAGAATTCTACAAGTAACTTAAACATGAGATTATTTGAGTTATGCATAAATTGATTTATTATATTTGTTATTAAGGTGATGTAAGGACGAGTATGAGACAGATAAATTAGTTTTCAATGAATCTTTCTTATTGTGCTATGTCCACTTCTATTTCTTTTTCATCATTGTCCATTTTTTAACCTGATTTAGTTGGCTTTTCGTAAAACTTACAATCAATTATTTTTGTTTGTCTTACAGTACATCCGTGATGTATTTTTGTTGAGAGAAAAACTTCTTATTATGATTGAGCAACTTCTATACTCAGGAAGTATTTGAGTTGATATCAAATTCTATAACAAGTTTTTTTTCCATATTAACTCATTTTCTTTATTTTCATCACATGTAACAATGATATCATCAATATATACAATAATAATTAAAAAATTTTCATTAGTGGATCATCTTATGAATAATATATGACCTCCTTGGCTCTGTTTGTATCCTACTTAATCATGATTTTTATGAATCTATCAAGCTATGCTTTTGGAGATTGTTTAAAATCATGCATGCTCGTTTTATAATCTGCACACCTTGTTTCATATGAAAGAGCTGTTAAATTCTGATGGATTATTCATATAGACTTCTTCTTCAACATCTTCATATAAGAAACCGGCTTGAATTCTGACGAAGTACTCTTTTAGTATTACTTTCACTATTTATAATTATTAACTCCTTAGGGAAAGAAATCGGACATAATGAAGAATGAAAAAAGAGAAAGAACAAAGCTTGGAAAAGAGGAACCTAGCAGTGCTCTCATGCCATTGAAAAAGAGAAGTGACTTGAAAGCTTGATTTTGTCTATTCCTTCAATGAATATTTATGCACAAAACTACATAAAAAAATAATTGGAAACAACTGAATTTAATAATTCAGAAAAAAAAATTCCAACAACTATCTGCCCCATTTAGGGCTTGTTTGATAGCACCAATCATCATAATGTAAGCAATCTTCTTTCCTTTATTGCACATATCAATGTGAGAGATTTTTCCTTGTTTGGACAAGGCATCCATGGCCTCTTCATTCTTTCCTAGGATTACCCACTAGCCCCATCCACCGATCCCACAAGGCCCTTCAGCCTTTCAACATGTGTCATTGACATCAATACTCAAAACAAAACAAAACAAAATTCCAACAACTATCTGCCCCATTTAGGGCTTGTTTGATAGCACCAATCATCATAATGTAAGCAATCTTCTTTCCTTTATTGCACATATCAATGTGAGAGATTTTTCCTTGTTTGGACAAGGCATCCATGGCCTCTTCATTCTTTCCTAGGATTACCCACTAGCCCCATCCACCGATCCCACAAGGCCCTTCAGCCTTTCAACATGTATCATTGACATCAATACTCAAAACAAAACAAAACAAAATAAAAAAAACCAAAACCTAGCCTAAGGTAATATTCCAACATCTTAACTTTTGTATATTATGGTCAAATTAACAAGCCAGCTGAACAATCAAAACTCTTTCTTATAACTAATCTTTGCTTGTCACATTTGAGCAAACTAAAATCTCAATTGTTATACAAAATTCGTTATGCAGATGGGACAATCCATCAAAACAAACCTTCCTGCTTATATATGTTGCAACACAAGTCAAACATAAGCTCACAATCATTTAAAATTTGCATGTTGGTTTTACTATCAAATATGACAAATTCACTATGCTCAATAAAGAAGATGATCATACCACTTACATGAAAAATTCTCTGACCAGACAATTATGGAAATGCAATTAAATGACTTCACACCAGAACAATGCAGCATGTCCATTGTCCAGTTGTATTCTGTGAAACAAGGAAAAATAAAATATTTAGTAATCTTCCAACTGGTTTACATGCAAAAGTGACACAAAGAGGAACATCACTTACAAATCCTGAGCAATGACTATATTGCCTGCACTGTGGTCTGGAAGTAGTATGTTCATATCATATAAATTGCCCATGGGTATCATGCATATGGTACAATCTTTTAGCTTGCAAGCAACACAAAAATTGTGACGGCTTTTTTACTACTTCTTACAACAGCTTTCTAGTACAAATAAAAAACTATTTTAAGAAGCAGAAAAAAAAGCCATCCCAAACGAAGCCTTAACATGTCACAGGAAGAACTCTGGATTGGCTTGTGTTACTAACACATAGTAAATGAACACAGGTTATTAAAACATTGAACTAAACACAAACAAACAGTAAAATTATTATGTCAAATATATATATAGAAAGCAGTGACCTTAAAGTGTTTTGCTTATTACAATGTATAAAATATCAGAAAATGACACAAAATAATCAAATAATAGTTCATATTCTAATTAAATATTCATACCAACTGAATTCCAACACCAAAGAAGACAATATAACCCCAGTCTTTACAAATGCATCAGCTTCTCAATCCACTTTCCTAAAACATGACCATTCTCAAACACAAAAGCTTGAAATTTAGGCTCCCATTGATGCAAATTCAAATTCCCCAAGCAAAATGCTGAATACAAATTCAAAGTTTCTTTGCTATTACAAAATAGCACGCATGTTGCCTCAACTCCAAATCCAAAGTTACTGCCTGCTCCATAGAAGACTTGAATCGTTGAAAACTCCATGAAAATGAAGTTACTTCCTACTTATCTCGGCACGAACACACCCTGGTCATTAGCTAATGTACATGCAATCGCTGTAAATACGGCTAGCAATAGCTTTATTCCCTTCTCCCAGCTGAATTCCCAAGGAAGCCAAATTATAGCATAAAACATAGAGAGGTTTGAATTTTCATCAAGTCTGCATCATAAACTTTTCTTTTTCTTTTTCAGGAAATTTATGATGAATCAATGATTATAAGCAGAAGGCGGAGACATCAAAGAACTTCATTGCTTATTAAAATGTACAAAAAACAGGGAAAGAACAACAAACAAATGCCCATTAATAGTTCATAACCATTCATACCAGCTGAATTCCAAATCCAAAGAAGACAAGAAACTCCAATTACTTACAAATACATTGGCTTCTCAACCCAAGCACCTGAAACATGACCATTCTCACACACAAAAGCTCGAACAACCGGCTCCCCTTGATGAAAATCCAAACCCCTCCTCAAACAGAATGCAGAATGCAAATCCCAAGTTTCTTTTCCATCACAAAAGGCACATTTTGCCTCAATTCTACTCTTCTTAGCATCCCTCACCGCCTTCCACACCGAAGTCTCCTTAAAATCCTTAAACACACCCCTGAACAACAAGTACTTCCGCCTAGTCTCGGCATGAACACACCCCGGCCACTGGCTAACATAAAGGCAATCACCCCGAAACCGACTTGCCAGCAACTTGCTCCCCTCCTCCCTGCTAAATCCCCGTTGCGCCGAGGCGAAATGAGGCTCCCAAATGGGGCGGCGGCTACACTTGGGATTAGGGTATTCATCTAGGAGAACCCCGGCGTGGTGGAGGCCAGGGCAGCAGATAGAGAGCTTGCGGAGGGCAGCCCAGCCGCCGGGGACGTGGCGGACGATGGAGAGATCAGCGGCAAGGTTGGGGATGAAGTGGCAACACCACGAGCGGCAGCAGATGGAGCGGATGAGGTTCGAGAACCGGGAAGAGACGCAAGAGAGGCGGGACCAGTCACGGGGGTCGGAGATTAAGCGGGTAAGGATGTCGAGTACTGTATCATCAGGTAAAAGCGAGAAGTTGTCGGTGGTGTTGGTGGTAGGAGTAGTCACCATTGTTGGTGGAGATAAGAGGATGATGGGATGGAACTAGGGTTCGAAGGAATGGAGGTTCTTGGAAATGCAGTGGATCAAATGGGATGAAGGATTGCGCTGAGGAAGAAAAAAAAAATAAAAAAGGAGATTTTGGTTTGGGGATTTGGAGGTGCCTCGTGAATCGGAATTAGGGAATTGGAAAGCCAAAACTGGGTGTATTTGCTTGAGAAGCCAGCGAAAGGTGCAACCTTGACTGGTTTTCCCTGCGATCAGGATCAGATTCAAAGCTTTCCGTCTCTCTCTCTCTCTCTGATATGACAGGACAGCGTCCGCAGACTGCGGCTTACTCGCAAATAATAGAATGTAAAAAAAAAAATGAAGTCAGAAAAATAAAAAAAATTGATACAAATTTAATTGTGATAATTTTAAATTTAAAATCATTAAATTTATTTAAAATTAATATAATATAAATTTTAATATATTAAATATATATTACAATTATCCTAATTTATATTTTTTAAACTTAGAGAATTAATTCGATCCCGTGCTTTGCTCTAAAATTATTTGCTTATGACTAATGACTAATCATTAAATGAACGCATTAATGCTTAACAATAGCTGCAACTCATCGACGGAACAAAGGTAAGCTTTAAGAATGCCAGCTTGATCATTAAAAACAATTTGGATGTAATTATTAATATTTAACTAAGTTTTTTAAAAATATTTTTCAATAATCAAAGAGATAGATATAGTGAATTTTAATTTTTAATTTGATTCAATTATTAAAAATGCGAGTTTGCTCAGCTTATTCATATTTACGAAAAAAAAATTATAAATACAATATGGTGAAGAAAATAATGATTTAAAATTTCATATTAACAATAGAACTACATGAATGTTGTGACGCCCTAGAATTTAATGGAAGTTCATAGTACCTAAACCTCTAATTATCTAACTCAGCCGTTACGTAAAAAACATTAAAAAAAAAATTATCAAATTTCTATCACCACATAATTTCTTTTATTTTTTTACTTTACCAATCAAATATGTACTGTATTTGAACTTGGAATTTATAAACCCAAATGACACTTAATTATTTTTTGATCTATATTTAATTATACTTGAGCTATGCAAATAGTTTGTACGCTAAAAAAATGAGTAGGTTAGTAGAGATTTGAATCTATTTAGGACTTGTTAGGTTTGAAGTAATGGAGGTTTAAAATTTTCTAAATGAAGGGTTTTGAAAATATTGGTGTTTAGTTTTTAAGTAAAAGAAGAAAGTATTTGAAATTCACCATCTAGTTCAATTTTAGTACATTTAAAAAATCATTAAATCTGATTCATTTTTTAAATAGATTGAAAATTCTTTGCCATTTATAGGGGTGTGAAAATCTGACTTGACCTGGAATGGTTCGGGTTCGAGTCATTAAGTTTGCCATATAGGTTGGATCCGGGATCGAGTTTTTTACCCGTTTACAAAATCGGGTCGGATTTGGGTTGACCCAAAAAAAACCCAAAATCAACCTAGTCGGTTGACCTAGGAACATGGCTATCACGTGCATGGCCTTATCTCGCCCTCCGGTCCGTATTTGAGCGTCATTATGCTGCATCAGCGCCTCTCATGATGCGAGACCCAGGGCCTAGCCAGCTAGACCACCAAGCGCCAGTCAGCCAGACCCGCACGGGGCACGACCGGTGGACGTTAACCCCGCACTAGCAGGCCGCATCGCCACAGCTAGCTCTGGCCTCACTTGTCGCAGGTCGTGTCAATAGATTTACGGGATTTGGTTGAAATTCTGAATAAACAAGCAAACAGAAGAAAGCTCCCATCGTTGATTTTGTCGAGTCGATTGCTTACGAGTCAAGCCGGGTTAACCCGAACCCGAATTAGGTCGGGTTCAGGACAGAAAACTAAGCTAATTTGCAAATCATGTCGGGTCAAAATCTGCCAGTCAAAGCCGGGTTGGACCCAAACCCGGCCCGTGGATGTGATTTGACACCCCTAGCCATTACTAATTTAAGCCAATGAAGCCACTGTCATTATAGGCCACTTGTTGTCCCCTTTTGCTGCTCACTGCCTATGTGAATAAGGATGACTGTAGATAAGGGTGACTGTGTTTGGGGGAGTGCAAATGTGAGATGGGATCGGGAGTTGGCGAGTGGGTTATGTAGCCATCAACTTATATGGGAGCTCTAGGATCACCTGAGTAGAGAGAGAAGAGTGAAATGCTCTGAAGGGAGAGCTCTAGCTTATTAGATGCTTGTGGCGAGTCGACTTGAGGGTCCTATAAATAGGCGCCTTCATGTAGCTAAGTTTGGTGAAAATCTTTGGAGAGAGAGAGAGAGAGAGAGAGAGAGAGAGAGAGAGAGAGAGAGAGAGAGAGAGAGAGAGAGATGGTCCAGGCATGTGGCAAGTGCCAAGTTGCCAACTCTAGAGAGTAATCCTCAATTTGCTTAGTACGAGGCGAGCTTCGGGGATGGTCTAGGCGAGTGATATATGTTGATTGATTCAGGAGACTTCTTTCATGAGCCCGAAGCAAATTCCTCAAGTGGACTCTTAAAAGAGCGAGTTCTTCTGTCATGACCCGTCAATTAGATACTTGTAAAAGCATACACGAGTATATATTATGTCTACTCAAAGTTAGTAAAATACATTATTCCTCTTGCAAGCGCTGATTTTATGAACCAATTTTATATTTTCTTTCAGAAAAGTCCTCGTGTAACTTTGATTTACATAATAAAATATACTTTGAAAACTTATTTTTTCTCATGCACCTAAAGAATTAAAAAGTAGTATGTAGTGGAAGTATAAAATATTTTCCATTTTACATAACATTACAAAAACATCAATACAATTATATTAAACAAAGCCCAAACCTTCCATCTTAGCTAACACCTATCATAGACCTATTCCATGGATGAACCTTCCATATGTATTTCCCTTCCAACAAAAGTCAAAAAGATCACATTCTCTAATAGGCGCCAATCTCAAATCAAAGCTCATCAACCATTTACAATATATAATATTCCTTTGCCACCTCACTCCCATTCAACGCAACCTTACAAAAATAGGAAACTTCAAGCTCCGAAGTCTTCGTTGCTTCTTCCTCCTCCAACTGTAATTTGCATCTCAGGTCGTCTTCTCTCTCTCTCTCTCTCTCTCTCTCTCTCTCTCTCTCTCTAATGGTTTGGCTTGGAACTGATGGTGTGGAGACTGTGCTGCTGGCAGTAGTAGCAGGCATGGTGGTGATAAGCCCCTTGCTCTTGGTGGATGGTGGAGAGACTGCAAGAGAGTTCATGGAGGGGCTCTTTGGGCCAATCGGTCTTCTTTTCCTTCCAGTTAGTCTGCTTATCTTCATCCAGTTCTTGTCGTCTAATCCAGGAGTCCAATTCTCCAGATTCTTATCAGGTTCACCCGATGTGCTCTCCCAGTTCACTGGGCCGTCGACTGGAATTGTGATTGTTCTCCTTATTGTTCTTCTTCTCCTTTACTATCGTGTCTTTGGTGGTGGTGATTCAGAAGATTAGGCCTCTAATTAACTGTGTTGATATTGTTAGCTCTTGGCATTTAAGCTACAGCTGCTTTAAGAATCAATAAGGAAGCTATCCCAAAGACTTTGTTTGGGATGACTTTTTTATTGCTTCTTAAAATAGTTTTTTTAATTGTAAAATTAAAGAAGAAATAAAAAACCCGTTCCAACCGGAGCCTTAGGCTTTGTTTGGGACGACTTTCTTACTGCTTCTAAAAACAGCTTTCTTGCACAAATATAAAAAATTTTGTACTAGAAAGCTGCTATAAGAAGCAGTAAGAAAGCCGTCCCAAACGAAACCTTAGTCTTTTCTTCCTATTATTTTTTGTTTTTTGATTGGTTCTTTTGACGGGGTCGGCTTTTTCAATAGTTTTTTCTTCAAATTATTGTTATACTTTCATTTGGCTACTATTTTTTTCTTATTTTCTAGAAATTTTGATAGCATAAGTGGGGCCCGCCCGCCCACCGGCCCGCCTATAATCTAATCTCTTCATTCTCCCAAGAGAGTAATGATAAAAATCAGGTAATCTTATAGCTTGTGTTAGTTATTTCCTTTTTCTGTAAGGGTGAATTTTGTAATTTCTTCTGATTATTTTTCAGTCTGAATGGTATATTTTAGCTTCTCTGGATGCAAAATTGTTGAAATTAATGACTGATTTACATGAAAATTACATCAGTACCCTTTGTAAAAAATTATAATTAATAATAGACCTCAAAGATACTAAGCATTATCTCTATAAGAAGCTGACCAATTCCTCACATTTAAGAAAATTATCCTAATTATTAATGTAAACTTATGGCACTTCTCACTCTAAAAAAAAATCCTCATTATCTATTTAAATTACAATATTGCCACTTGAATTAGAATATACATATCACATGAGGGAATCATTAGATATTTTTCAGATAAAATGTTCATACTTTGTTAAGCATATCTTGAAATAATTATGTTTACGTAGGGGTGATTCATACTTTCTTTAACATATCTTGAAATAGGCGGTGCCATTATTTTAAAGGTATGGATGTAAATTTTTAATATGGGGATGTCTATTTTTTTATATGCCAAATTAAGGAAAAAAATTTATTAAATGAAATTAACAAGAAAAAGATTAAGACTTCCTTTGGGACCGTCTAAAACAGCTTTTTAGTACAAACATTTCATAAATTAGAAATTTTCGTACTAAAAAGATGTTTTAGAAAGTAGCAAAAAAGCTGTCTCAAACGAAGTCTTGGGACTGCTTCTTAAAGTGACTTTTTAGTATAAAAATTAAATTTGTTATACTTAGGCTTCATTTGGGATGACTTTCTTTCTACTTCTTAAAGTAGCTTTCTAGTATAATTTTTTTTATTTTAAATATTTTTGTACAAAAAAGTTGGTTTAAAAAGCAATAAGAAAATAATCTCAAAAGAAGCCCAAGGCTTTATTGGGATGGCTTTCTTATTACTTCTTAAAGCAGCATTTTGTACAAAAAAATCTACTTTAAGAATCAGTAAAAAAGCGGGAACAATTATATATATTGTAAATTAATGTCAAAATGATATATTCAAATAAAAAATTTAGAAATTGATTTTGTGATCATTTTAATTTTTTTTTAAAGAAGTTATAGCTTCAATAGTATTGTTTGATGAGAGGAACCTGACGATGTTAAGAATACATGAATTCGAGCTCAAATGAGCTTAAGTAAACACTATAAAATATAATTAAAATTTTTTTGAGCTTAATTTTCGTTCATATTTTGTCTGTTTATGGTCAGAACGAGCACTTTGGGCGAAAATAGCCATTGTTTAAGTTCGACACAGATGTTAAGAAAATATTAAGTAATCAAGAGGAATAGTTTCACATTGTTTAATGAGTATTTTGATTTATGGGATAAATGATCAAAATACACATAAAAAGCATATAAATAGGCATTTCTTTTACACATTGGGATGAATTTTGATGGAGAGCATTTTCAAATCAGGGTTGTTAACATGGGTTTCCAGTTTGGGTTCATGTCCAACTTGAAATTGACACGCCTTCGATTGACCCTACTTGAACCTGACATGATTAGATAAATGGGTCTAAAATCTAGACCCAAACCCAACCAGTCCCTATCTTGGGTTGACCTAACATGACTTGTTAGCCCTAAGGCAGTGAGGCACAAGAGCAGTGAGCACGCTGGTGATGTGGGGCGAGCGCCGGCGGGCGAGGGGGTGAGTGAATGCGTGCGAGCTTGCGAGCAATCGAGGGGGCTAGTGCATGTGGGAAAACGCAGGTGCAGGTGCAAGTGCAAGCATAGGTACATGCACTTGCATAAAGAGCGGGCGCGGGCACTGACTACTGCGCGAGCGCGAGTACAGGCATGGGCTGGCTCGAGGAAGTGTTATGGGCACGAGCACGAAAGCGTTGTGAGTCACTTGGGTTGATTTTGGGTTATTAGGTTAGCTCGAACCCGACCTAAAATTGGAAACTAGTCAGAAAAGGAAATTCAAACCTAGCTTTTGTAAAACGGGCTGACCCGAACTTAAAATTTTTTGAGTCGGGTCAAATATTGACACACCTCTATTTCAAGTAATGTTCATCATCGCTCAACAATACTCATTTACTAACAACATTGCCCACCATTGAAGTTGACTTACACTCTTCTTCGACCAATGTTGATGATCTTTTATACCACTGTTAAATGTTGTTCAATTACCAATGCCTGATGCCAATCAATCATCATCATACGATGTAGGCCTTGTTAGTTGCCAGCTTCTTCTCTTATTGTTAGTTTTAACACCCCAAGATGTAAAGTGAAAATATTTCTTTTTTATTCTCTTTCTCTCTCTCTCTCTCTCTTTTTTCTTTATACAATGAATAATCATTCATTTTTAACTAGATCCATTTGACATCCAAAGTTGATTAATTGATTTAAAAAAAAAATAAAAAAAAATATAATTACATTACTACTACAAGATTTATATTCTGCTATAAGCTCAAAAACTCAAAAACATATATATAATAGCCACCACTGGCCACAAAAGAATATATATAAATTAGAGAATTTAAATAAAATCAAAATGATCATTAATATCTAGCCTCATACTACAGGCGCTTTATCTTTACCTGAAATCATATAAAACTACATAATAAGCATACAAACCTAGTAAATAATCAAAACTTACCACTTTCTTCAATGCAAGATTGAAGACTCGATATGCTTATTCTAATTCTATTTAATATCAATCATCAAGTAATATGTGTAATAAGAAATCTTTAAAATTAAGAGTAAAATCAATTTGATAAATAAGGTTAAAAGAGATCTATCAAATTATATGAAAAATCTATAAATAGAACTAGGGGTGTCAATTTCGGGTCACGGGTCGGGTTCGGGTCGAACCCGAACTGACCCGTGTGCGAAACGGGTCGACCCTAACCCGAACCGGGTAGAGAAACGGGTCGAAAAATCGAACCCGGACCCGACCCGGTTTGGGCGAGGTCGGGTGCGGGCACGCGGGCGCGCGGCGAGGTCGGGCGCGGGCACGCGGGCGCGGTCGGGCGCGGGCACGCGGGCGCACTGGGGGGCACGCAGCGGCGCGGTCGGGCGTGGGCACGCGGGCAGCGCTGGCAGGCGCGGGCAGCGCTGGCAGGCGCGGGCAGACGCGCGCGGCGGGCAGCGCGGGCGATCGCGCGGCGGGCAGCGCGGGCAGGCGCGCGGCGGGCAGCGCGGGCGGGCAGCGGGCAGAGGCGGGATTCGAAATTTTTCGAATTAAACGGGTTGGCGGGTTGACCCGGCAACCCGCCGTGTCAACCCGAACCCGACCCGTTTTTGAAACGGGTCGATTTCTGGAACCTGAACCCGACCCGTTTTGAAATCGGGTCGGGTTCAACCCGGATTTTTCGGGTCGGGTCCGGGTCGAATTTTCGTGTCGTGTCAAATATTGACACCCCTAAATAGAACTATGACCCAATGAGTCATGTTAGTATGATATGCAATATTATATCAATCTACATGCCACTATGATCTCAGTTATATTAATCAACTATTTTAATATAATATCATGTAAATATAATTATATTCATAATTATGAAAAGTGAACTAATATATTCAGTTTTAATATGATATTTTCATTCTTATGTCTGTTATTTATAATATCTTTCTATCTGACAATCTCATCTTATCTTTTATTTATTTATATTAATTATTTATTTTCAGAGGTGTCTTTCAATAATCATTTAAGAGTCCTCACCATTTACCCGTCAGCATAATTCTATCAATTGGTTACAGGCTATAATTAGGATTACACCATAAATATTTTATTTAAAGTTAAGTCTATCATCCGACTCTTCTGCGTAAGATATTATATTTTAAGAGCCGAAATATATTTATTATAGTGTTAATTAACAGCTAGCCTTCATTGCTTACCATCAAATGCTACCTTTTTTGTACATTATAAAGTAATATAATATATTAATATATGAAATATATAAACTCATAAAATGCAGGAAAGCCTTACAAAATTATCTACTATGCATTTATTTCAAAAAATCACATCTTCCAATATTTTACCAAGTGAAATTTTATTATGTTTTAGTCGAAATGCTCATATTTATGACATCTATCACATACAAAAAATTATGCGATAAAAGTCTACAAAACATCAAGATATCGTAGTTTTTATAAGTTTTGATTAAATTAAAAAGTATAAAATGCAAAATACACAAAATCATTGAAATCAGAAATAAGATAATGATTGTTTATAATGAGTTAAGTAAATTTCACAGCTGGACGAATAGGCAAAATCGAATCTAAGACATCCAAAGCACGAGTTCTTTTTCTCTCCCATATCTCTTTCATCTTATTTCTCTATTTCATTCTCTTTTAGCCGAATGAAGGAATGAAAAGGGCTTATGTAGAAGTTCATTAATGAATTAAAATATTTAGAAAAAAATAATAAAATGCCATATTGATAATTATTCTAATTATTTAATTTTTAGCAAAAAATCCTTTTAAATCTTTTTATATTTTCAAATATATATATATATAATGGGAATTTTGTAATATCGGCAATTTTTTATGTTAAATAAAAACAAAACAAATCCTGCTTTGCTTTGGCAAGTCCACGCTGACGCAGATCCCACCGGAAACGTGAGCCATTACGACCCTCAACCGGCAACTCCACCAGAAGAACCCACCTCATTTGATCAAATCGGCTACCTGAGAAAAACATGCAACAGCTATACTAACAACTTACAATATTACACGTGCTCAAACATCAAATAGTCACACGTGTCTCCACATGCATCGACAGAAGTGACCAAGTCGAAATTGGCTCCATCTTTCTATTGAAATTATTGACGGAGGTTGTATTTGTAGCATAAGAGGTCTTATTTGATTAATGAATAACAAAATTAATTATATTTTGTGTGCTTTTAAAGGAACTGAATAAAACATGATGAATTAAGTCTATTATTAATAAATTAGTCTATAATTTTATTCAAATTCTGATTATATTAGAATATTAATAATTTTAATAAAACAAAAAAAGTATATTTTATAAAAGATAGATCAAATTAATGACATGTCCAAATTTTTTATCGATTATTCTAATTTAATTAAAAAATTACAATTTTTATAAAATGATATCGTTCAAAATTCACAACAATAATAACAACCATGGTCTTAAAAATCAGATCAGATCGACCGTTTCAACTTGTTGAACTATTAACCAGTCAGTTGGTTTGTTCGGTCAGCCATTACAACTGGTTTCACATCAAACTGGGTAAAATCCACCCAACCGATTGGTCGGATTGGCGAACTGTAGAGCCGACGCTAGTTCTTAAGAACCAGGTAGTTCGAAAAATGGCTAGTTTGAGCCATTGGTTTTGATTAAACGGCCAAGTAAACTCAAGGAAACTAACCTAATGAGTAAATAGTGTTCAATCCACCCCAGCTATAATTCATTCGCTAATCCGCTTGCTCACGTCCCATTCTTCTCCCGCTAGCCATGTTGTCGTTGCCATTGCCGTTGGCGATTCACAAACTCAACGACGACGAGCTCACCTCACCAATGCATGGGATTCTTATCTGACATCATCCTCGCGTCTTCTCCTTCTATTGACTATGAGATGTAAATTTTTTTTTACCCTAAAATTTTAGATTCTTATAAAATCTTAGATGTGATGCTTGGAATGATTTTTTGTTGAATTTGTTGGTTGTTTCTCCACCATTTGACAATTTCAAATATTGGATTGGTTGCAACCTATGAGAGAATTCATATCTTTGTTATCATTACTTCAACGATCTACATTAATAGAAAGGGTTGTTGCCAAAGAATTTTAATGCTAGCATGTGATCAAATTTACTAGATATTTGATTTTATTTTTATGAAATTATTTGAACAATTGAACTAAGAGAGAGAAACATTGTTAACTTCATATATGTATTATGAATGCATTTTTTGTGTTATCAGTTAGCACAAAATGCCAATATCTTTTTATGATTGGCGGTGCGTTCAAATGAAATGTATTAATATGTTTTGGTTATTTGCTTCATATTATGTGTACAATTATAATAACTATCTTATATTCATTTTATTTTCAGAGCTTCACCAATTGGAGATAGAAATTATAAAATCTTAAGAGAAATTTTGATTTATTTTTTCAAATTATAACTACAAAGAGTCCAATTACTCAAAACATAAATATTTTTAATTTTAAATTTATTGAATTAAGTTAATATATTTTACGCTTCATGTTATGATTCTGCTCAAAATTTTATTATATATTTACGATGATTATGTCAATATTATAATATTTAAATATAATAAGTATTTATTACATGATTTAGTTCGACTCAGGTCGAACCATTGAACCCCTAACCTCTCATTTTTCTGGTTCATTGTCCAATCTGATTTTCACAGCCGCCTTGACAACAACAAGTTTTTATCCCACTATGTGGGGTCAGTAGCATGAATTTTTTTTATGAGTTGTATTCTATTAAGAGCTAAATTCTCATTTAAATATAATAAATAAATGTCATTTCTAATACTTTCTAACCAAGTCTTTTCAGATCTATTTCTATTTTTCTTAATATATGTCAGATCAAATATATCTACTCTTCTAACAGAGTGATTGGAAGACAAATGTTTTCTATGATCAAATTTGACATAATATATATATATATATATATATATATATATGAATTAGGATTTGTCTTCTCGCATTTAAATGAGTTAAAAAAAAAGAGAGTGATATTTCCATAGAGAAATAATAGAGCTATTTTTAGGCATAAGAGATAAAAAAGAGCACAATTCGGGAGTATGTAAGCTAAGCGTTAATAAATAAAATAACTGAAAAAAAATATTTTGTTATAATTTCAATTAAATTGTAATCTGAAAAATTATTAAAATAATTACAAGTTTTTTTGTCATATAATATAAAATAAATAAATTTTATATGGCATTTTTATTTGATCTTTTTTTTTTTTTTTCAAATTGACTTATTTTCACCGTAGAATTGAACGGTCGTCCATCGGCTGCATCGCGTTTATAAATTGAATCCCATGCGACCCGTTTCTTCCAATCTCCTCTCTCGTTACCTTTCTCTGTATCTCTCTCGATATATTAGCAATGGCGGATGGTGCGAGCACGATGGAATCGCTAAGGAAATGGGTTGTTGAGAACAAGCTGCGAACTGTTGGTAAGCTTCAGAAGAAAAAAATTTCGTTGATGCTTGTCTCATTCGATTCTGATTGTTTTTTTGTTGTTTGTGGATTAAAGGATGCATTTGGCTAAGCGGTATTGGGAGTTCGATCGCCTACAATTGGTCTCGGCCGAACATGAAAACCAGCGTCAAGATCATTCATGCTAGGTTTGTTGCAATCCGTCTGTTTTTTTTTCTTTTTGCTGGAAATTTGGTCGTCTGATTGGTTTAATTTTTCCGATCAATTTAATAACGGAGTAATTATTGATGATGTGAATGGCGGATTTTGTGGATAGATTTATAATGTGTTTGTTTCGATCCTGCTTGAAAATGGAAGGAAGGAAGAATAAACTGCAACGGCGTAGATAAAATGATATGAATTATGCGTTTTTTCATGCCATTTTATTGGTTGAAGGATGATTAGAGTAGGCTCTATTGAAGAGAAGGTAATTGAATCTTACTTTAGCTGGTTTGGATAAAGATAATAAAGCGTTGAAAATGAACCCATATGATATGCAGATAAAATTATTGTAGAAGGATTGAATACGTATTACCGAAGAAAATTTGTTCATTTTCCGGGGATTTGAAAGTTTTTCGGTGGATTTTAGGAAAAATTATCCGTCGTCAGAAAAATTTTCCGCCCGAAAATATTTGCCGGAATAATTTTAAAAAAAATTAACAAAAAAAAAACCCAAGCTCGCTGCCTGCCACTGCCAGCCAGCCTACTCGCGCGTTGCCTACAAGGCTTACCGGCCAGCTTGCCTGCACTGCCCACCCACACACAATTCAAATAAAACAATCTAAATCCTGTTTTGTATTTACTATCAATCAAATGACCCTTTTTTGAATCCCTTGCTATCAAAATGGAAGAAATTTCTTCTTTTAAGTCACTCATGCTTTTACTTACTGAAGTTAAAACTTGCAGGTTGCAAGCTCAAGCAGTCACTTTGGCTGCTCTAGCCGGTGCCGCAGCAGTCGAGTATTATGACCGTCGAATGAATCCAGAATCAAAAGATGACAGATATTCAAATCAATATCTGGCTCATGCCCACAAAGATTGAACAAATCTGGCACTTGCTCGCTTCATTTTGCTCGCCTCTCAGTACTGGTTCCAGTATAAAACTAGTTTTTACAGGGAAACTGAACTGATGAGTTTAGGATTGCATAATTATTCTTTTTTGATTTATTTGAGAGTTCTTACTGGTTTAACTGGATGGATTTAGACATTGTTAACTGCACTTGAATGTATGTTATGTTGAATGTTTCATAATAAATATTTCATTGTTAATGTTATGTTCTCATGTTTTTGCTGTAAGTTGCTGACTTGCTAGTTAATGTGACTTTGCGTATTCTATAACCAAAGTTCTACAAGAGCTTGGAAAAAAGTGGAGGGAGGGCACTTATCTTGATTGCCCTTTTTCAGCCATGGAGGTTTTTATTTACACTTGTTCAAAATAGTTGTAACGGAATTACATGCAGTTATTCAGTTGAAATAAACCATCCAAACAATACAACTCAATTAGAGTTTTGTTATTAACAAACTAAGTCTTTGTTTGAGACTGGCTTTTTTACTGCTTCTTAAAACAATGTTCTAGCATAAAAATTTAATTTTTGTATTACAAAGTTGTTTTAAGAAACAGTGAAAAAGCCTCCCCAAATGAAGCCTAACACTTCGTTTGGGACGGCTTTCTTACTGCTTCTTAAAGCAGCCTTTTAGTATAAAATTTTTAATTTTTTAACTAGAAAACTGCTTTAAGAAGCAGTAAAAAAGCCGTCCCAAATAAAACCTAAGACTTCATTTGGGGCGGCTTTTTCTAAAGCAGCTTATTAGTACAAAATTTTTTTAGTTTAAGAAATTTTTGAACTAAAAAATTATTTTAGAAAACAGTAAAAAAGTCGTCCCAAACGAAGCCTAACTATACTTATGTTGACCTCGATTTTGGCTCGAGCGTGTTCGAGCTCGTTCGGTCGATCCAATTGAACCCCGTCGAGCCCAATTCGAGCTCGAATCGACTTAACTTGAGCCGGATTAGATTCGACTATGATTCGATTAGATCGGTTTATTTTATTTTGGTTGCGTCGAGTTCGATTTGATTTAAATAGATGTTAATTCGTGAACTTAATTTCATACACTTGAATTCGTCGAGCCGGCTCGGACCCGGACCGACTCGAATTGATTCAGAATTTGGACTCGAGTCTAATCTGGTTTAACCGAATTAGACTTGAATCAGCTCAATTTAATCACATCCAAATCTTTTTGACTCTCTACGTTTTTTTGAATTTATCTCCTAAATCTAGAAATTGGATCGACGGCCACGATCAAACCAAATCCTCTTTTCAGCCGAAATCTCGCATCTCAGGTGATTTTCTGCGATCCTCTGCAGGCAAACAGCGATCTGCTTCAGAGAGCAGGTTCTATTCGTGTGTTTGAATTACTGCGATGATGGATGGACTAAGGCGGGATTCTCTTCTCGGCATCAACGGGCATTTACCAGAGAACAAAAGGCTCTCGGGTAGGCAGGGGATCGGGACCGCTTCTTCTCTCATTCGCCCCAACTCCCTTTCGCTCTTGATTTCTCACGAGCCCAGGAAGCCTGGACGGAGCTCGCTCTCCGTTATTTTCCCTGTTCGTGAAACCAGAGGCCGGTCTTCCTCTCGGTTCTCTCTGGATTTCGGAGGCAAGGAGACCCGAACTCCCTCCCTCTCTCTCTTGTTTTCTCCCTGGTTCTCACGCACGGAGGCTAGCCGACGGAAGGCTCTGCTCCTCTCGCTGTTAGCTTCGCACGCCCGAGCAAACCCCGACCTCTCCCCCTCTCTCGGTTTCTCACGCACGCCAGGAGGAGCCGAGCGCAGCTTCCTCTCTCTCGCCTCTCTCGCCTCGCTCATCTGTGAACCACACCACAGGAGCCGAGCTCCCTGCTCCCGTCCGACCCCAGCCAGGCCGAGATCCAGCTCCCGCCGTTCCAGCCTTCAGTCCCGAACGTCCCAGATCGGCGCTAGGAAGCAGCCCGGAGACGAGCCCTTCTCCGAACTCGATCTCCCCTGCTCTGGACCGAACCCGAGCTCAACGAACTCGACAAGGCGATCTCCTTTCGCTGAACCGGTCGCCTACCTCCTCTTGACCGGCCTTCCTTTGCAAGGTGAGCTCCTTCTTCCTCCTCCTTCCTTTCTTTGTCTTCTTTCTTCTCCTTCTTCTCCCTTTTCTTCCCTTTCTTCTTAAGCTTCTTCTTCTTCCTTAACCCTATTTTGCTTCTCATTTGTTGTGTGAGGTTAATTTCGGCTAAGTGAAGTTTAGATCGAGCTCTCGTGGTGTGTACGTCATTGCACATCTGGTTCATTTAATTTCTGAGAAAATGCACTAATTCTTCATATTAGATTTCATGGTATTTGGCATTGTTGATTTTGGGAATTATGTAGTAATTTATTTCCTTCTAGTTTGTTGATCTTTTGAATGGCAAACTAGTATGTGGCCTTGCTTTTACTTCATATCATGTGGTTTAGAGCCTAGGTGTGAACTACCAAATGTATGAGAGGTTGTGTTATTTCTTTGTAAAGTCATGCACATAAGGTGTTTGAGCGAATGCCTTTAATAAATCCTTATGATATTTTGTAGGTGGATTTATGAGACATACGGAGAGTTCCTATTTGAATATTTTGCAAGCATGATTAGATCTAAGGTTCCATTCTTCTTTCATAAGTATTGGACCAACAAGTTTATAGTAAATGTTGATGGGTCTCAAGTAAGGTTTTGGGTGATATGTGCCAACAAAATACCTTAGAGAGATTACTTCCTTTTATTGCTTCTTTCATTTGGATAATATTCATGCAAAGTTTCGATGTTAAATAGGAATGCACACACACACAAATGTGCTCAAGTAGCTATTATTATGAGGATTACATTGGCCCTTATCTTGTGTGTGTGAAAGAAGTAAGACAAAATGTATATGAGCACTTGATTTAATAAAAAAAAACTTGGTATGTGCTTTATGATTCAACTTGTAACTGTCAAAAACATCTTTCCCTACACGCATATGACCTCTTTTTTTAGAAGATTTGGAATGTTTCTTTTATGTCATATTTGGGAATGAAAGATTTTGTCTTTTTCTTACAAAAGCGAATGTTTGGAACATTTCTTTTATGAGGTTTTAAAGTGGTTTCTTGTTGAAAGGCGGCTTATGTACAAAGTTTTATATTTGGCGAGGTTTTGACATTAAAGAGTATTTGCATTCAAGAATATATTCCAATGTCATGTACGCTTTCAATGAAGAGCAAATTCATGTGCTTGTTAGAAAGTTTATATGCTTGAGAATGTTGAGTATTTATGCCGAGACCAACTTCACAATACAACGCGAAAATTTGGATAGTCGTCGTTACTAAAGTTTTATCTCTTGTGATGCATATACTTGGAAGATCTTGTTAAAAAAAAAAAGAAAAGGTTTGAACTATGAGTTGGTATCTTCCATAGAACTACATAAGTTACTTTTACACCTAAAGTTTGTTCTAAATGTCATTCATCGATAAAGTTTGTGAATTTGGTTGTATAGATTTACTTGGTTGGCATGAAAAATTTGATTGTTGCTAAGTATTGTGTTGGTTGTTCATCCCAAGACAAGAAAACCTTTGATACTTGAGAAGCATCTATCGAAATGTCTATAAGCATCCATAATTCATTGATCGGCTGGGTGATCTTGCATCGTCATCATTCTTCTATAGAAGTAATTTCTTATTCTCCAAGATATTGATATTAGTGAACATTTCTTATGATTGGTGAGTTTTGTTGTTTAGGCGTTACACTCTAATGATGGAAAGAGTATTTGTTCTCTTGTGTAGTTTGGTTGGGTGAACCCAATCAAGTAGGCATTTGAAACCTATTTCTCTTGCTAGCATGTTCAATGGAATCTTGCAAATTTTGCTTACATAATACTTATGATAATGCTTTAATAAAAATTTATGGTTGCTTTCCCAAAAAAAAAAAAGATGGCATTTAGCATTCTCCCCGCCTTCTTTTCCATATGCATGTTCGGGTGCTTCCTTGTGGGATCGATCACATAAATCATAAAATTTCTTTATATAGAGTATTAGTAGTTTTGTGATAAATCATGTCTATGAATATTAGCTTTCATGGTAGCTCGCTTTGTATAACTTCGCAGCCATTATACGCCAAGTTGTTTGTAAAAAAAAAATACTGTTGGAAAGAGACTAAAAATTGTTTGATATATATTGGAGCTTTGTATGAAGCACCTTTTATTTTGAAATGTTGCTAATATGTCACTTAGAAGTTTGCAAGCAAAAAAAAAGAGGGAGAAGGAAGAGTGGCTTCCTTAGGTAGTTCTTACTTATGAAGTTTGTTGGCATATTTGTTGATTCCGTTCAAGCATTGTCTAAAGATTTAAGAATATACTGGGCATGAAAGTTTTATGTATCATCTCTATTGCTCTCCGTTGTAGTATGTGATATGAATTGTTGGACAAATTTTGTCATGTGCCAAGCATTTATATGAGTATTCAAAAGCATGATTTCTATGTATTTTTGAAAATAGGGTTCCAAACATGAGTTACTCTTCTTTGCTAAGGCTTTCTAAAAAAAAAAAAAAGAAACCTCGTTGTTTTGAAACTATTTAAGCATAAAAAATGTTGAGATCATCTTTTCTTTCCAAAGTTTAAACTTCCTGCGAATGAGATGTTGATGTTCACTTTGCATACATCTCGAAACATGTATGGTTGGAATGTGATCAGTATAACTTTGTACTTAATGACTTGGGCTAAATTGGAGGAGTGTAGTTGGCACCTATGGAAATACTTACAAAAATCATATGTTTGACACTTGATACTATCAAAGTAAGTTTGCGGATTGGCATTAAAATGTTATTAGGAATATTAGATGACTGGTGAATGTGGAAACTAGAATTTGTTGGAGAATGGTTATACATCTCATGTTCCAAATCTATATTTTGTTTGATATAATGTCCTTTTCACTTGAGTTCCGAAATGATGACATGAGAATCTCTTCCTCTTGTTAAGTACATGTAGCTCAAATGTTGGATCGGAAAAGTTTTATGCTTTATAATTTTGTTCTTATTCATCCATGTTTGGCACAAAAGAAAGTGAAAAGTTGAAGCATTACATGGATATTTTCTCTAATTTCTCCCATAAAAGCATGTACCCCTCTTGCTTGCAATTATATGTATCTTTTAATGTCATAATAAAAAAAAAACATCTGTCTACCTTCATGTTTGTAGATATTTGAACTTATAAGTATTTCCCAATAGCGCATATTTAATTGGCAATGATAGCTCATGCACTTATGATTGAAGAGTAGTTTATGTCACTCTAAATGGTTTTTCTTCCGTTAGCATTTGAGGTAGTATGCATTTGCGGATTTCGACTTTCTTTTTTTTAAGTAAAATTGAATAGCCTCTTTTACTTGTAGTTCGTTGTTGGAAAGATGATGCTTTGGAAAGTTTTGAGAGCTCTTCTTTTTGCATTGTAGAGTTTTGTGAATGTCTCTGTGGTTGAAAAGTTTTTGTTTTCTTTAGGAAATACTTGGTAGTAAAAGATTTTTGTGGATGACTTTATAGTTAGAATTTGTACGAATTGTTTTATATCGAGAAGTTTTGTCGAATGTTTTGTGAATTGTTTTAAGACGAGGTTTTATAGCGTGTTTTGTGAATGTTTCTCAAATGGAGGGCTTCTTAGTGCCCGTTTGTTTGAGGAACTCTCACAAACTACCCCATTCCAAATGAAAGGAGGCACTTGATTGTTAGTCGTTTTGGGTAGAATTTTGTGTCAAAAGGGAAGGGATTTTGGTAGTTAACTTTGGGAAAGTTTTGTGTGGTAGTTATTTTAGAAGTTCTTGCAAATTATTTTGAGATCTATAATTTTGTGATTAGACTTGTGTAGTAAGGTCCTTTAGTGACTTTTGGAGACAAATGATATTTTCTCATTTGAATTAATTCACTTAGTGTTTGGTTTCTAAAAGATGAATTTTGGAATTTTAAACTTTAGGTAGATCCGTGTTGGAAAGCCTTTAGTGTCCTCTTGGAGTAAGTAATCCTCACTTAAGTTAGCTTTCTTTAAGGTTAACTTTTAAAATATAGAATGTCAGATGAACACAAACTAGAGAGTATAGTTGTAAGTTTAGTGTTAGGAATTTGTTTCCTTTAGTTATTTTGGGCCTTGTTTAAAGGGTAACTAGATTGTTCGAGTCGAGTCTCGTATCAAGTGCCTCGTTTGGAGTGGGAACAGCAAAGGGCATTGTTGCTATTATAGGATGCACTTGACTTCTACGAAGTGTATCCAATAACAACGATGCCTACACCCCTTTTTGTATTTGATTTTTTTTTTCTTTTTTTTCTCTCGTTGTTTTCTTCCTTGTTCGTTTTATGTTCTTGGTGCTACATGCTTGCAAAACAAGGAGAACTTAAAGAATAACAAAAGGTACGTTCTAGTTTTTATTGCATTTTTCATTTTCTTACACTGTTGTTTATTTATAGAACTGCTCTAATACATGTCTTTTCTATGTCTTGCGAGGTACTATTTTGGAGAGCAATGGATAAGGAATGCTTGGAGCTGAAGCTAGGACAAACGGATCCAAGCATCAGTCGTCCCTACTCATCTAGTAGGGACGCTACGGGCGGAACCACCGGGTCGTAGCCCCAGGTGCTGTAAGCTTTCTAAAACTTAGAAAACCTTTAGGGGCCTAGATTGATTGTACGACTCCCACCTTTAGGGCCTTAGAAACTTCAATTATATATTTAGGATTGCTTTTATCTTCTTTTAGATCCCTAAAACCTTGTGACATCCGTATAGAGGTCTTAGGAATTAGAAAAACAATACAACTTTTTATCCTACAACACTAGTGACATCTAAGGATAAAAATTAAGGACTGAGTCTTAGAAAACATAGACTTAGGATGCATGCTCCCTATAGGATAGAGACATTAAAACAACAGAAAAACTTAGTGACACGCTTTCCTAGATTCAGGTTTTATTTTCTTAATCTACTAATAATCAACCAACTAATTCCAATCTAATTCTTAAAAATCTATTAAAACACTTAACTCTTAACTAAATTTTAATTAACATTCATAATCATTAAATTACAATTCTAAATCATAAACTTAAATTAATTCTAACTAATCTAATAATCAATTTCTAACCCATTTAAAATCTAAAAGAGGTAGATTTAATTAGGCGATCAAATACTAAATTAAAAATTCATTAGGATAAAACACTTCTAAATATCAAACTTTAGAATAACTCTTAAAACCCATCAACCAATTTGATTAATAAAACATTTAATACACATTTTTCTTTTCTTTTAATAACAAACTAAAATAATCAAACAAAATTAATTATCACTGGGTAACCCAGGCCTACGAGGCTATTAAGTTAGCCCCAAGGAGGGTGAAATAAACCTCACGGTCTCGATGTGAAACAAAGGTGATAGTTAATCAAACATTAAAAATAAAACATCCTAAAAATCAATTCTAAAACACTAATATTTAAACTTTAACTAAAAAACTCTTCTTTGTCCCTTTCAACAAACAAATCAAATATACATACAACTCTAATTAAATTAACCCTATATAAGATCTACCAAAACCACACAGCTTTCACACACTTAGATGAGTTTGCTAGGACACGACTATTAGCTTTAGGTTAGGATGTTGTTCTGCTTTACTTTTCTGTACTTTGTTGTGACGCTCTGCATGTGACCTGTGTGCTGGTTGTTGTTTTTGCTACCTGTTGTAGCTTTTCTGCTGTGTTGTTTTCGTACTGCTTTCTTTTAGCTTTTCTTTTCTGCACTGTGGTTGTGACGTTAGAATACCCATAGGTTAGGCACGCTCTTTTATACTAATGCTGTCTTCTTGCAGGTGGCCGTGCTCATATAATGCTGCTAAAAAGGGGCTAAAATTAATAAATAATATATAACTGCTTTAGGTACCTGCTTCAGCTGCTTAGCCCCCAATAATCAGAGCACGGCCAAGTGATTGATGTGCGCATTTTTTTTATTCACATATATAACTGCTTGGGTGAAATTTTTATTATAACTGCTTAGGATAACCCCTGCAGGAGAGTCTAGATTTTCTATTTTCTGATGTGATGTATTCGATAGTGATTATTGTGAAGATCTGAAAATAAGGCATTTTTAAAGAGATAGGAGTCCAAAGGGAAAAGTAAACCCTTACAGAGGGTTTCCTTTTTCATTTGGATATCCTTTTGGAGCGTTCACTACGAGGAGTCCAAAGGGAAAAGTAAACCCTTACAGGGGGTTTCCTTTTTTATTTGGGCATCCTTTTGGAGGACGTACTACAAGGAGCCCGAAGAGCTGAAGATGATCCAAGGACGAATCAAGGAAGAGAAGAAGAAGACTGAAGAAGTATAAAAATGCCTTATTTTAAGATTTGCGTCGTTCCCGGGTTGTTGTCGGTGGAGCCCGGCCACCTTTACTTACTGTACTTTGAGATGTAATATTGTATGGCACTTGCCATGGACACTCTTTTTCGTGGGATTTGTTTCTGTGTTGTGATTTACTTACTTTGTTTGCGCAGTAGAACCGGCATGCTTTTTATAGGTTTCTTTCTTGCATGTGCTTGTGTCTGACCGTTAGGCTCTTTAGGAATAAAATTTTTCTACTCGTAATTATTTAATAAAATTTAAGATTAACTCACATAGAAACATAACGACTCTAGGGAATAGCCGGAATCGTCCGGGGTGGCATACATGCATTCTCTCACCTCCTAGACAAATTTCCTCGCCTGCGGGTAGAGTCCGGATAATCTGGCCTATGAGGATGAAGTGCCGGACCTGGGGAAATTTAGTCATTCAAAAAATTATTTTATAAGGCCTTTTTTTAAAAAATTCATACATATTCGATTTGGAGACTTTAACCAGCATAAATTGCATTAGTAACTAA
Source organism: Dendrobium nobile (assembly GCA_022539455.1). NCBI lineage: Eukaryota > Viridiplantae > Streptophyta > Magnoliopsida > Asparagales > Orchidaceae > Dendrobium > Dendrobium nobile. Next base: position 68,880,991 of record CM039726.1, on the reverse strand, counting down.
TTAAAATTAAGATTTAATTGCATTAGTTTTAGGAGCATTATACCATTCATAAGTGTGGGATCAATTAGGAATTTCTCTAGTTGTCGATCCCAAATTTCAGTATCTAAACTACCCACCCTTCTTCATAAAGACTGGACAGCATGGATTTTATACGACTAGGTGGTTTTAGCTGGCTTTCTTTGTCAGACAAGGAGTAAGTCCAGATCGCATTAGCTAGGTCGTAGATGTTAGCGTTGTTTGTACAACACTACATCTTTTATAGATTTAGGGTCTAAAGGTGAGTGGTACGAGTGAACCACTATACACCTTATTGGTGGGTAAGCTATCCATCCTTTCGGAAGCTATAAATCCTACCCATCCGCGTCACACAGATGACGCCACCTCCTTCTTTCTCTCATGCATGTTAGAATGCTTCGTCTCTTTCTTTTTCTCCAGTTTCCACTTCTGCAAGCCTACCAGATGCTGACTGAACCCTGTATGATTGATCGAGCCAAGTTGGGACATTCCCCTTTGATTAGGAAAACCTAGAAATCCCTTGCACTAAACCCACTTTAGAGGAGATAATCTAACATCCCTAATCGAGAGTTTTCTTAGATCAAGGTCTAAGATGTAATTAACTACGGGGGCTTGCGCCCATAGGAAACCGATCCCCACAATCAAATAAACCCTATTCAGTGCTGATGTATCGGATAGGGGAAATCTCGTGAATTTAGGGTTATAGATATTATTATCCATCGAGGTGCGTAGGTGAAAACCCGCTATCCTCCATGGCTAATCGTATCTATAACTCCATCTGCTCTTCCATCGGCCTGCTTGAGTCGATTGTAAAGGTCTACGACCATTTTGTCCTACGGGATGGTGTGATCGTACTCTTTGCATTCGAACCACACGAGCGGAAACCTTTCGGAGACCCACAGATTTCTGGCGACCACGGTGGGACAGGTTTCTCTCTCCATCTTCGGATGTTAAATTATCTCCTTTTGTGTGCACTCTGGGTTTAGTGTTCCTTAGTTAGGTTCTTCCTCTTCTAGCCTTTATAGGCTACTCTGTCCCTTTCCTTCTCGTTCTCTCTGGTGGTTCTTGGGTTTACGCTAATTCTTATTGTTTGTGTTTGCAAGACAGTAGAAATGGCGTATTCCGGTCCGTCCGTTACTTTCTGTTTTGGCTCTGACTCGCGGGTGACACTCCCTGAGTCCCTGCTGACGAGCCCACCGGCGGGGGGGATCACTTTTGGATCCTTCGCTGATTCGGCATACGTCACTCTTGGCGGGCCGACCCCCTCCGAGGCTGCCGCATTCTCTCCACCTCAGAGGAGAGGACGCGCAGCTATGCGACCTTTCGGACGACCTGTTGCTCGGCAGCCAGCCCGGGTACCCGTTCGTCCAACTGCTGTTCGTGCGCAGCCAGTGCGCCCGGTGGTTAGGCAGCCAGTGCCTAGGCCACTTCCTGTTCACCCTGTTCGTCCAGCGGTCAGGCGGCCAGCGCCTGTCGCTCCTGTTGTTCGAGTAGCCCCGGCCCCTCGGCGCCGGCAGCCAGTAGCAGTTCCTTTACCTGCTGCTCCGGTTGAGGCTGTTCGTGCTCGAGTATCCCCTCCTCCTTCCTCTTCGAGGAAGAGGGTGGCTCAGGCCGAGCTTCCTCCACCTCCTACCCGTCGGGTTTCTGTGTTCACCCGGCTTTCTCACCCCGAGACTGCCGAGGAGACCCCGACACCTCCTCAGTCAGTAGTCCCTGTTCCTCCGGTACCGTCTGTGGGTACTGATGTAGCGTCTTCTTCCACCTCCGGCCTTGGGAGAAGGGCTAGGAGAAATAGGAACAGGAGATTACGCTTGGCAGCATCCGATGCAGCAGTTCAGCGGATGGCAGATTCGGTGGCTCACCAGGAGCCAGTTCAGCAGAGGATGGTTCCCTTACAGCGGGAGCCACGTAGACGAGTAGTTACCCCCGTTCCCGATGTCGTAGTTGCCCCTGAGATCGACGCAGTCCAGGGAGGACGCTTTTCCCCTCTAGTGCATAGTGGTGATGAGGAGGACGCTGCCCACATTGCAGCAGCCCCTCCTGTCCCCACTACTCTTCCTCGCGCTCGAGTCCCCAGGGATACTGTCACTCGGACCCTCACTCAGAGGATCCGAAGCATTATCCGTTCAGCGCGCGGTAGAGGGCGTGTTAGTGAGGAGAGGTTACTCCATCAGATCTCTCAGGTGCATTCTCAGTTACAGCGGCAGTCAGTTAGGCAGAGTTACCGGTGGCAGAGAGGACAGCCACCACGACAGCAGACTAGAGTTGTCCCCACTATTAGACCTCAGGCAGGTGCCCCTGCTGTTGGACGACGCCCTCGCCGTCATGGACGTCGCCCACAGTTAGAGCCTGTCCGATCCCAGCTTGAGTCAGTTGTCGTTGCCCCCTCCACTCAGTTAGATGTTCCTACCGGGTCCCGTCGTAGTAGATGGGTTTGGAGACGTCGGCAGGTGGATGAGCCTGTCGAGACAGAGCAGACAGTTGGTACGATTCGGCGAGTTGATACAGTCCCTTCAGTATCAGCACCAGTTCAGACGAGTCATGATGCAGTAGATGTTGACAGTAGTGCCCCGGCTCGAGTGGAGCCAGTTGCTGCTTCTAGTCCCCTTAGGATTTCTTTTCCTATGGGTCCGTACATAGATGCCCTTTGTCAGACCCTCTCCGATGATGACTTGCTTACAGAGGAGTCAGATGAAGACATTCCCGTTCACCGTGTCTGTGTTGTCACGAGACGAGGCACGTCAGATGAGCAGCATGAGCAGTACGATGATTTAGAGGAGCAAGGGGAAGCTGATGTACCCTCCACCTCAGCACAAGGTGGACCTCCCCGTTCAGTGGATACGGATGTCACAGTCTTGCAGTTACAGACTCAGATGGCAGAGATGGCTAGAGCCATGGCGGCGATGACCGCCCAGTTGACGGCGTTGGGGGCTACACCCCATGTCATGGATGTAGTTACTCCTGCTACATCCAGAGACGAGCCAGTGGCACCACAGTCACCGGCCCCAGAGCCTGTTAGAGTTGACAGAGTCCAGAGGACAGTTCCGATGTCTCCCCCAGCAGTACCTTTGAGTGTGCCAGTCCAGAGTCAGTCAGTACAGTTGTCACCAGTTCAGATTCAGGATATGATTGCACAGAGGGTTGACCAGGCTATTGCTTCTAGAAAGTCTGGAGATTCTGTTAGTAGAGGTCGCCCCTACCCGGTAGAGTACGAGCGGGAGCCTTACCCCGCTGGTTTTGTTCCTCCCCGATTTCGAGTTTTTGATGGGTTTGGAAACCCAAAACAACATGTGGCTCAGTATCGGGCCATATGTTGTAACATTGGAGGAAATGATGCGTTGATGCTTAGACTGTTTGTTAGTAGCTTAGGGGGAGTGGCATTTGAGTGGTATGCCGATCTCCCTAATGATTCAGTTCACACTTTTGCTGAGATGGAGCAGTTGTTTGTGCAGAGATTCATTAGTACAGAGCATAGAGTGACTGTTGGTGAGTTGGTAGTGACCAGACAGCGCCCCCACGAGTCTCTACTTAACTATATAGTTAGGTGGAGAAACCTTAGTCTTCAGTGTGAGCCTCAATTGCAAGAGCAGCATGCAGTTGAGATTCTGTTGAAGAATATTGATGGTCCTATCGCTCCGTACCTGAAGGGTTTCAGCATTCGAACCTTTCAGAAGTTGTTAACCAAAGTCACTAGCTTGCAGGACAGCATACCCAGTGCAGTCCCTCCTAAGGTTGAGAGTCAACCCTCGCGTAGACCTCAACGTTTGGAGTTCTCCGGGGCACCACCTCCTAGGAAGGGGGAAGTGCATAGTACTTCTGATGCTCATGATAGGGGCAAGAGGCCCATGGTTAGTTCAGTACCACAGCGTCCACCACCACCACGACCTCAGTTTCAGCCCCGACCCCAGTTGCCACCACCAGTACAGTCGTCAGGGCAGTTTCAGTCTCAGCCACAGACACAGCAGCAGTTTAGGCGCCCTCAGAGGACTCCGGAGACTCAGCAGTCTCTACAGGAGAAGCTTAGCAAGGAATATCCCTTCAAAAGGGAAAGTGTGCAGAAGATTTTTAAATTCCTTGTTAAGAAAAATATTTTGGTATTCCCGGTTAACAATAAGGCAAATGAAGAAGGGCAGACGGAACATCATTTGTACTGTCCATTTCATAGGCATATTGGTCATGTCCTTGAAGATTGCTTTGTGTTCAAGGACAGAGTGGAGAGCCTTATGGCTAGGGGTGAGATTCACTTGCAGGACAGCGACCTAGTGAATCCTCAAGGCAAAGTTGCTCAGATAGTTCAGATGATTACTAGCTCCAGTCAGTGTGATAGTCAGTGTGGTGTTCAGAGCAGTGACAGTGGAGTACCTCTTAGTTCTGAGGGAGAGTGGCAGCTTTCACTTTCTCGCAAGACAAGAGGTATGATCAGACGAGCAGTTCAGGGTTCAGAGGCAGTTGAGAGGAGGCCCCCACAGGCCAAGTCGATAGTTGCCAGCCCGGTTCCTTTGCCAGTTTCTTTTTCTTCTTCTGTTGTAGTGCCTACTGAGCACATTTCTTCTACTTCTCCTTGTATTAGAAAGATGTATGAGAGAGAGAAATTTGTTGTAACTTCTGAGGGGAAGACAGGATCTCTTCCAGCACTTACGCTGAAGGATTTTGTTCTCCCTTCAACTGATGATGAATTAATGGAAGAAAATGATTCTGGCTACTTTTGGTGTCTTGCTCCTGCTAGTTTTACTTCTCCTAGCACTCGTTCTTCTCATGTTTTATTTATTTCTGAGAATAATAATGATCCCTCTTTTGGAGAAGAGTTTGAGTGTGAGGAAGAGCATGTGTTTGCTATTCCTGAAGGAGGTTGTTACATGGATTCCGGAGATGAATCCGAGAACACTTCCCAACCACTTTTTGTTGAACCAACACAAGCCATGTCACCTGAACCAAATGAGTCCTCTAGTGAGTTCGACTCAATACGAGAGATACAGTTGCGTTCAGGTAAGGTCCTTCCACCCAAAATGGCTAAGAATAATAAAGAAAAAGATAGAAACATCATTACCCAACAGGATGATCCTATCCCTCCTCCTCAAGCACCTGCTAAGGAGAAGGGAAAAGGCCCTCAGTTGGATGTTGATTATAATGTGTTGGCTCATTTGAGAAAGATTCCTTCTCTCCTTAGTGTTTATGATGCACTTATGATGTCCTCTGATTTGAGAGAGACTTTGGTGAAAGCTTTGCTTGAACCAGAATCTTATCAAGCCTTCTTTGCCACTGAGTTAGTTAAGGATGCATGCTATTTGAAAGAAATGCCATGCATTACCTTTTCAGACCAGGATCTTCTTTTAGGGACTCCTGATCACAACCGTCCCTTGTACGTCACCACTGAAGTAAATGGTTATGAGTTGAACAGGGTCCTCATTGACCAAGGAGCTTCAGTTAATATCCTTAATCATGCCACCCTGCAGAGTCTCTCCCTTGGTCACTTAAAGCTCACTTCAGATAAGATTATGCTGAAGGGTTTTAATGATCAAGGTCAACGAGCTCTAGGTTCCATCACTTTGCCTCTGCGTTTTGGAGATCTTTTGACTGAGGCAAAGTTCCATGTTATTGAGGCAGATACCTCATACAAGGCTCTCCTAGGAAGGCCTTGGATACATGAATATGGAATGGTGCCCTCTACACTGCACCAGTGCATGAAGTATATGAGGAATGACGTAGAGTTTTCCATCCTTGGAGATATTCAACCTTTTGCCGTGCATGAAGTCTCCATTTATGATGATGCCGAGCATTACATGCCTCGAAAAGCTCGTAGACCTCCCCCTGCCCAGTCACCAGTGATACCCACTAGTATTGTACAGGGTCCTATGCAGCCACTTGCACAGGGTCCTATACAGCCACTAGCACAGGGTCCATCACAGGTTAAGATTGGGGCAGATGTTTCCACTGAAGGCCTGGATGAATCTTTACGATTTGTACTCAGGCACGATGTTCCCCCTAGTAGAGGTAGGGGATTGCGTGGTAGAGGTCGAGGTAGAGAGTCAGTTCGCCCTCCGAGGAACTTTGATGCTCGAATCCCTCCTCCCTCGCACTTGTACACTTCTCCTTTGACTGTTGAGTCCGACTCTGATGATGAGATGATTGATGTTCCTCGTCATTCAGTTCCTTCACCTGCCTTTAGTGTTGATCGCAATTCCTATCCCACATTCCATAGGAGTTTGATTCCTCAGGGTGGTTTGGTTGTTGATAGCGATTCAGACGACGACGGAGATGTCGGACGTCAGACTACTAGTCAACAATCCCTTTCTCGCCAGATGTACGGGATGAGAATTGAAGAATCTCCTCCTCAATCTTCCCTTACACCTTCCGCCAGTGTTCGTGGTGCACAACCCTTAGATAGGCGCTCTGTACAAGAGCTGCACACTCTCTATGTGCCAGCACAATCTGCTTGGCATGCATCGTTGTTCCATAGTGTCGGTGTCCCACAGAGTACTGACATACAGGGTCCTGTGGAATCCACTGTGGATGATGAGATCATGCCAGTTCCCCGGTACTTTTCCCCTGCTGTTGATAACTTTGTTGAGCGAGGTCTTGTCCCTTCAACTTGGTCAGGTAGACAAGCCCAACAGCAAGCCCGTATTTGGCGAACTGATTTTCCTCGAACTGGGCAGGGTATAGGCTATTCTCAAGAAGATCAGTCCCCTTCCGCCAGCATTCAGGTTATCTCGCATTTTTATCCGGTTGTTTCCATCTCCGATGATGAAGACCCGGAGGAGAATGAGGACAGGGTCCTCGAAGCCCCACGTGAATTCGAAGATGGCGCCAGTTCTGCCATGGACGAATTGTGCGAGATCAATTTGGGCACTGAATCGGATCCTCGACCTATTTTCCATAGCGCTTTACTATCCGAATCAGAGGCTCAAGAGTATGTTGCACTTATTTCTGAGTTTAAGGATTGCTTTGCCTGGAACTATACGGAGATGCCCGGTTTGGATCCGGAAGTAGCAGTCCATAAGTTAGCTATTAGTCCTGATGCAGTCCCTGTTAAACAGTCACCTCGTCGGATGAGGTTAGAGATTGAACAACAGGTGATCGCTGAGACTAAGAAGCTTATAGAAGCTGGTTTTGTTCGTGAAGAGAAGTATACCACTTGGCTTGCCAATGTTGTTCCAGTCCGGAAGAAGAATGGTCAAATTCGTGTCTGTATTGACTTCCGTGATTTGAATAAGGCGTGTCCTAAGGACGATTTCCCTCTTCCCATCCCTGAACTCATGGTTGATATTGCTTCGTCCCATAGCATTTTCTCCTTCATGGATGGTTCATCTGGTTACAATCAGATAAAGATGGCCCCTGAAGATGAGAAATTCACTGCCTTTCGCACCCCCATCGGTGTGTTTTGTTACAAGGTGATGCCCTTTGGCCTCAAGAATGCTGGTGCTACCTATCAACGTGCCATGACTATCATTTTTGATGAGTTGATTCATGAGCAAGTTGAATGCTATGTGGATGATTTAGTGGTCAAAAGCAAGGTCCGTAGTGATCACCTCCGAGACCTACGAATCGTTTTTGAACGCTTAAGAAAGCATGATTTGAAGATGAATCCCCTAAAATGCGCATTTGGAGTTAGTGCGGGGAAGTTTCTTGGTTTTATTGTTCGCTACCGTGGCATTGAGATTGATCCCTCCATGATCAAGGCCATAGTGGACTTGAAACCCCCTAGGAGTCTTACCCAGTTGAGGTCTTTCCAGGGTAAGCTTGCTTTCTTGCGGAGATTTATCTCCAATCTTGCCGGTAGATGTCATCCTTTTGCTGCGTTAGCAAAGAAGGATGCCCGTTTCCATTGGGATAAGAATTGTCAGGAGGCCTTTGAGAGCATAAAGCGCTACCTGACGAATCCCCCAGTGTTGGCTGCACCCATCCCTGGTAAACCACTAATTCTTTACACTACTGCCTTGGATGAGTCCCTTGGTGCACTTTTAGCTCAAGAGAATGAGGAAGGCAAAGAGAATGCCTTGTACTACCTTAGCAGACGATTGATTCCTGCAGAGCTAAAATACCCGGCAATGGAAAAGCAGTGTTTAGCTTTGATCTTTGCTGTGCAGAAGCTTAGACACTATATGCTCTCACACAAGATCAGTATGATTTCTCGAGTTAACCCTTTGCAATATCTGATGACCCGTCCGACTTTGTCAGGTCGTCTAGCACGTTGGTCCATGATTTTATTGCAGTTTGACATTACATATGTCCCTCAGCGGGCCGTCAAGGGACAGGCTCTAGCTGATTTTCTTGCTTCTCACCCGATCCCTGCAGATTCCCCACTTAATGACGATTTGCCCGACGAATTAGTCATGAGTGTGGAGGAGCAGGAGTCCCCTACTTGGGAGTTTTACTTTGATGGAGCTTCTTCCATCAAATCACTACGTCCTTACGAAACTCCTGTTGTTAGGGTAGGTTTGGGGCTTGTTTTCGTGTCTCCTGAAGGCCACACCCTTCGTTACTCTTACAGTCTTTCTGAGCCTCGTACTAATAATGAAGCTGAGTACGAAGCTTTGATTGTAGGACTCGAGTTGGCCATTCAGATGAGCATTGTGCGGGTTAAGATTTTTGGAGATTCCCAATTAATTATTAATCAAGTGGCTGGAATTTTCAAAGTTCTCAAACCTGAGCTCTTGCCTTACCACGATAGGGCAATGGAGCTCCTGTGTTTGATCCCTGAAGTAACTTTAGTTAGAGTCCCTCGATCTGAAAATGGTAGAGCGGATGCACTAGCTAAACTTGCTAAGGAGTTGGCTGACCCGACTGGAAATCCGGTGTCGATTGTTGTTCAGTACCGACAAGCTCTGTGTCCCGCGGACTTGTCTTCTCCCGATCAGACCCTTGCAGTGTATGCTGTTGAGGAAGAGTCAGATTGGAGAGTCCCCTTTGTTGAGTACTTGAAGCGTGGAAAGCTTCCGGATGATCGCTCTCTTGCCGCTCAGATTAGGAAGAGAGCTTTGTCCTTCTCCTATGTGAACGAAACCCTGTACCGACGCTCTTTTGACCAAATGTGGTTACGTTGCCTCAATAACGAGGAGGCTCGTAAAGTCATGGGAGAAGTACATGAGGGGCTTTGTGGTGCTCATCAGTCCGGACCTAAGATGAAGGTTAGAATTAAACGCCTTGGTTATTACTGGCCGACGATGATCCGTGATTGTATGGAGCACGCTAGGAAGTGCCACCAATGCCAGATTCATAATACTGTTATCCACCAACCTCCTAATCCGCTGCACCCCACTGTGTCTTCTTGGCCTTTCGAGAGTTGGGGCACGGATGTAGTGGGTCCTATTGACCCTCCTTCCTCTAAGGGTCATAGGTTCATTCTGGCTGCTACTGATTACTTCTCTAAGTGGGCAGAAGCTATCCCGCTTAAAGAAGTCAAATCAGAAGATGTGATGCGCTTCTTCCGCGATCATGTTGTCTACCGTTTTGGTGTTCCGCGCCGTATAATTTCGGATAACGGTCCGTCTTTTAGAAGCACCAAGATTGCTAGATTTGCCCGCCGCCATAACATAAATTGGCGGTATTCCTCGATTTACTATCCTAGGGCTAATGGTTTGGCTGAAGCATTCAATAAGACCCTAGTCCAGTTGATAAGAAAGATCCTTGTGGCGAATAAAAGAGAATGGCACGACAAATTACCTGAAGCATTATGGGCCTACAGGACTACATACCGTACTCCTACTCAGTGTACACCATATGCTTTAGCTTTTGGGGTTGAAGCCGTCCTCCCACTAGAGGTCGAGCTCCCTTCGTTGCGTGTAGCAGTTAGCCACAATCTGTCCCACGAGGATAATGCCCGACTACGGTTGGAAGAACTTGATGGTTTAGAAGAGCTCCGTTTGCAAGCTCATCAGAATCTTAAGTTATACCAGGCCCGGATGGCCCAGGCTCATGATCGCCTCGTCCGACCTCGTGCTTTTCAAGTCGGTGAGTTAGTCCTTGTCTTGCGTAGGCCTATCATCTCGCGCCGTCGTCGAGGTGGTAAGTTTGAGCCCATTTGGGAAGGCCCATTTGTTGTAGAGCAAGTATACGAGGGTGGATCTTATTTGCTAGTTGATGCGAATGGTGTTCATCCCATGCCTGTCATTAATGGGCAGTACTTAAGAAAGTACTACGCTTGAGTCTGCACATCGCAAGCGGCATCCCCCGCCACTTGTAAATATCCCTCTGTATAGATACAACTTTGAAAATTTTCTTGTACTTTTCGGCAGTCCGTGGCCACGACGATTTGTCCTCTACCACGTGATGTTCGTCATGCAAAGTATGAGATTGTCTTTAAAGGTTGTATGTAAATACGCCGTAGGGATGTTTGTGCTTACTTTGACATTCATCAATCACTTTAATATTGTTGTATGAGATCTTCTTCTCGGTCCCCTTCGAGGGTCGACTTTCCCCAGTTTCACTTGTCACCTTCAAGTGTGGTCTGGGATACCAAAACTACTAACTCGAAGTCCTAAGGAATGCGATACTGGGTCCATCCTTATCAAATATAACGATGTTGATCCGTCGTCACTTGGTAATTTTTCTCTCTCCCCAGTTTTACTCATGTGGCGAGTATGGCCTGGGATGTCAAAGCCAACAATTTTCCCCTCTTTATGTTCCAGCATATTTGATTTATAATTGTAAAAAAAAAAAAAAAAAAAAAAAATTATATATATATAATAAAAAAGAGGGAAGCTCTTAATTGAGAAAGGACTGGTTGCCCTTGTCACAGGTGGAACCCGGTTCTAACTCCAAGAGCCTAAAGTCCCTCCAAATTCTCTTCTCTTCCTTGAAACATTTTGTTGATTGTTTAGGAGATAGCTGGGTATTCATTCATTCTATTATGATTATTCACTTATAATGGGATATTGCTTCCCCTTACTACGATATGGTACATCTTGCTTCAGATGTTGACATCCTTGCCCAGTGGATTTTGATCTTCTAGTAGAAAGTCAATCCACTGCTTCTTTTGGTGACATAATTTCTCATGAAAATTTGTTCTTAGCTGCAAGAGCAGCCTTTTTGGATGCATAAAATGTTGCTTGCGCCTTTCACAGGGTCCCAACAATTAGTATGGGTGTTACCACTGTGATCCCTTTCGCAATCATTGATATTTGATATGATAAGTGTTATTTTTAGTGGCAGATTTGTTCCTTCGCCACTTCACTTGATCTTCTGATATGACATTACTCTTTCTACTCGGCTGTTTATATGCTTCTCTTTTTAGGGAAACATACATCAGTCAGTTGTTTCATGTTGTACATGATTTCGGTTTACCTAAGAAATTCTACTTGTATTTTTGATTACTCATGGCCACGACGATTTGTCCTCTACCATGTGGTAACTAAAATAGGAGTTTGAGATTTCTTAGATGATGGATTACTTATTTCTTTGGCTTTCTCACAGCACCACGCAGCTGAGCGTTGGTTGGTTGTGGAGCCCTTTTCCTCTTCTTATCGTCGCGGCATATGCGCCCGGCGGTATTAGAGTGTTCTTTTCCTCTTCTTATCGCCGCGGCATATGCGCCCGGCGATATTAGAGTGTACTTTCCTCTTTTTATCGCCGCGGCATATGCGCCCGACGATATTAGAGTGTACTTTCCTCTTCTTATTGTCGCGGCATATGCGCCCGGCAGTGGTAGAGTGTACCTTTCCTCTTCTTATCATCGTGGCATATGCGCCCGATGATAGCAGAGTGTTGTTCTTTTCCTCTTCTTATCGTCGCGGCATATGCGCCCGACGGTGGTAGAGTGTACTTTCCTCTTTTTATCGCCGCGGCATATGCGCCCGACGATATTAGAGTGTACTTTCCCCTTCTTATTGTCGCGGCATATGCGCCCGGCAGTGGTAGAGTGTACCTTTCCTCTTCTTATCATCGTGGCATATGCGCCCGATGATAGCAGAGTGTTGTTCTTTTCCTCTTCTTATCGTCGCGGCATATGCGCCCGACGGTGGTAGAGTGTACTTTCCTCTTTTTATCGTCGCGGCATATGCGCCCGACGATATTAGAGTGTTTTTCCTTTCCTCTTTTTATCGTCGCGGCATATGCGCCCGACGATATTAGAGTGTTTTTCCTTTCCTCTTTTTATCATCGTGGCATATGCGCCCGATGATATTAGAGTGTTGTTCTTTCCTCTTCTGATCGCCGCGGCATATGCGCCCGGCGGTATTAGAGTGTAGAGTTCTCTTTTGCTGGTTGAGAGAGCCCGACAGAGTCCCTGGGAGGCATTCCTCACCACCCTTTCCTCTTCTTATTGTCGCGGCTTATGCGCCCGGCAGTGGTAGAGTGTACCTTTCCTCTTCTTATCATCGTGGCATATGCGCCCGATGATAGCAGAGTGTTGTTCTTTTCCTCTTCTTATCGTCGCGGCATATGCGCCCGACGGTGGTAGAGTGTACTTTCCTCTTTTTATCGTCGCGGCATATGCGCCCGACGATATTAGAGTGTTTTTCCTTTCTTCTTTTTATCGCCGCGGCCTATGCGCCCGACGATATTAGAGTGTTCTTTCCTCTTCTTATCATTTTGGCATATGCGCCAGTGATAGTAGAGTGTTTCTTATGGATTTTTTTTGTGTTCGCCTTAACTCTATTCCCTCTGATTTTGACTTGGCTATTTAATATGACTTCCGATTATTTCCCTTCTTTTCGTATCATCTTAGACCTTTGTCGTAGCTGATCGTTGAATTCTACTTGGTTCTTTGAGATTTTCCTTCTCTTATCCTCCCACTTTGGTTGGATGGATGATTGACTTGTTGATTTGATTCTCATTAGTTGATTGCATTTTCTTAGCGATTTTCCTCGGTTGACCTTAAGGTTGTATCTTCCTAGAGTTAGGAAGGTCAACGCCAACATATGCGGTTCACCCGTTGTTCTCCGCATATGTTGGGGGTCCGTTTGTTGACCTCGATTTTGGCTCGAGCGTGTTCGAGCTCGTTCGGTCGATCCAATTGAACCCCGTCGAGCCCAATTCGAGCTCGAATCGACTTAACTTGAGCCGGATTAGATTCGACTATGATTCGATTAGATCGGTTTATTTTATTTTGGTTGCGTCGAGTTCGATTTGATTTAAATAGATGTTAATTCGTGAACTTAATTTCATACACTTGAATTCGTCGAGCCGACTCGGACCCGGACCGACTCGAATTGATTCAGAATTTGGACTCGAGTCTAATCTGGTTTAACCGAATTAGACTTGAATCAGCTCAATTTAATCACATCCAAATCTTTTTGACTCTCTACGTTTTTTTGAATTTATCTCCTAAATCTAGAAATTGGATCGACGGCCACGATCAAACCAAATCCTCTTTTCAGCCGAAATCTCGCATCTCAGGTGATTTTCTGCGATCCTCTGCAGGCAAACAGCGATCTGCTTCAGAGAGCAGGTTCTATTCGTGTGTTTGAATTACTGCGATGATGGATGGACTAAGGCGGGATTCTCTTCTCGGCATCAACGGGCATTTACCAGAGAACAAAAGGCTCTCGGGTAGGCAGGGGATCGGGACCGCTTCTTCTCTCATTCGCCCCAACTCCCTTTCGCTCTTGATTTCTCACGAGCCCAGGAAGCCTGGACGGAGCTCGCTCTCCGTTATTTTCCCTGTTCGTGAAACCAGAGGCCGGTCTTCCTCTCGGTTCTCTCTGGATTTCGGAGGCAAGGAGACCCGAACTCCCTCCCTCTCTCTCTTGTTTTCTCCCTGGTTCTCACGCACGGAGGCTAGCCGACGGAAGGCTCTGCTCCTCTCGCTGTTAGCTTCGCACGCCCGAGCAAACCCCGACCTCTCCCCCTCTCTCGGTTTCTCACGCACGCCAGGAGGAGCCGAGCGCAGCTTCCTCTCTCTCGCCTCTCTCGCCTCGCTCATCTGTGAACCACACCACAGGAGCCGAGCTCCCTGCTCCCGTCCGACCCCAGCCAGGCCGAGATCCAGCTCCCGCCGTTCCAGCCTTCAGTCCCGAACGTCCCAGATCGGCGCTAGGAAGCAGCCCGGAGACGAGCCCTTCTCCGAACTCGATCTCCCCTGCTCTGGACCGAACCCGAGCTCAACGAACTCGACAAGGCGATCTCCTTTCGCTGAACCGGTCGCCTACCTCCTCTTGACCGGCCTTCCTTTGCAAGGTGAGCTCCTTCTTCCTCCTTCTTCCTTTCTTTGTCTTCTTTCTTCTCCTTCTTCTCCCTTTTCTTCCCTTTCTTCTTAAGCTTCTTCTTCTTCCTTAACCCTATTTTGCTTCTCATTTGTTGTGTGAGGTTAATTTCGGCTAAGTGAAGTTTAGATCGAGCTCTCGTGGTGTGTACGTCATTGCACATCTGGTTCATTTAATTTCTGAGAAAATGCACTAATTCTTCATATTAGATTTCATGGTATTTGGCATTGTTGATTTTGGGAATTATGTAGTAATTTATTTCCTTCTAGTTTGTTGATCTTTTGAATGGCAAACTAGTATGTGGCCTTGCTTTTACTTCATGTCATGTGGTTTAGAGCCTAGGTGTGAACTACCAAATGTATGAGAGGTTGTGTTATTTCTTTGTAAAGTCATGCACATAAGGTGTTTGAGCGAATGCCTTTAATAAATCCTTATGATATTTTGTAGGTGGATTTATGAGACATACGGAGAGTTCCTATTTGAATATTTTGCAAGCATGATTAGATCTAAGGTTCCATTCTTCTTTCATAAGTATTGGACCAACAAGTTTATAGTAAATGTTGATGGGTCTCAAGTAAGGTTTTGGGTGATATGTGCCAACAAAATACCTTAGAGAGATTACTTCCTTTTATTGCTTCTTTCATTTGGATAATATTCATGCAAAGTTTCGATGTTAAATAGGAATGCATACACACACAAATGTGCTCAAGTAGCTATTATTATGAGGATTACATTGGCCCTTATCTTGTGTGTGTGAAAGAAGTAAGACAAAATGTATATGAGCACTTGATTTAATAAAAAAAAAACTTGGTATGTGCTTTATGATTCAACTTGTAACTGTCAAAAACATCTTTCCCTACACGCATATGACCTCTTTTTTTAGAAGATTTGGAATGTTTCTTTTATGTCATATTTGGAATGAAAGATTTTGTCTTTTTCTTACAAAAGCGAATGTTTGGAACATTTCTTTTATGAGGTTTTAAAGTGGTTTCTTGTTGAAAGGCGGCTTATGTACAAAGTTTTATATTTGGCGAGGTTTTGACATTAAAGAGTATTTGCATTCAAGAATATATTCCAATGTCATGTACGCTTTCGATGAAGAGCAAATTCATGTGCTTGTTAGAAAGTTTATATGCTTGAGAATGTTGAGTATTTATGCCGAGACCAACTTCACAATACAACGCGAAAATTTGGATAGTCGTCGTTACTAAAGTTTTATCTCTTGTGATGCATATACTTGGTAGATCTTGTTAAAAAAAAAAGAAAAGGTTTGAACTATGAGTTGGTATCTTCCATAGAACTACATAAGTTACTTTTACACCTAAAGTTTGTTCTAAATGTCATTCATCGATAAAGTTTGTGAATTTGGTTGTATAGATTTACTTGGTTGGCATGAAAAATTTGATTGTTGCTAAGTATTGTGTTGGTTGTTCATCCCAAGACAAGAAAACCTTTGATACTTGAGAAGCATCTATCGAAATGTCTATAAGCATCCATAATTCATTGATCGGCTGGGTGATCTTGCATCGTCATCATTCTTCTATAGAAGTAATTTCTTATTCTCCAAGATATTGATATTAGTGAACATTTCTTATGATTGGTGAGTTTTGTTGTTTAGGCGTTACACTCTAATGATGGAAAGAGTATTTGTTCTCTTGTGTAGTTTGGTTGGGTGAACCCAATCAAGTAGGCATTTGAAACCTATTTCTCTTGCTAGCATGTTCAATGGAATCTTGCAAATTTTGCTTACATAATACTTATGATAATGCTTTAATAAAAATTTATGGTTGCTTTCCCAAAAAAAAAAGATGGCATTTAGCATTCTCCCCGCCTTCTTTTCCATATGCATGTTCGGGTGCTTCCTTGTGGGATCGATCACATAAATCATAAAATTTCTTTATATAGAGTATTAGTAGTTTTGTGATAAATCATGTCTATGAATATTAGCTTTCATGGTAGCTCGCTTTGTATAACTTCGCAGCCATTATACGCCAAGTTGTTTGTAAAAAAAAAAATACTGTTGGAAAGAGACTAAAAATTGTTTGATATATATTGGAGCTTTGTATGAAGCACCTTTTATTTTGAAATGTTGCTAATATGTCACTTAGAAGTTTGCAAGCAAAAAAAAAGAGGGAGAAGGAAGAGTGGCTTCCTTAGGTAGTTCTTACTTATGAAGTTTGTTGGCATATTTGTTGATTCCGTTCAAGCATTGTCTAAAGATTTAAGAATATACTGGGCATGAAAGTTTTATGTATCATCTCTATTGCTCTCCGTTGTAGTATGTGATATGAATTGTTGGACAAATTTTGTCATGTGCCAAGCATTTATATGAGTATTCAAAAGCATGATTTCTATGTATTTTTGAAAATAGGGTTCCAAACATGAGTTACTCTTCTTTGCTAAGGCTTTCTAAAAAAAAAAAAAAGAAACCTCGTTGTTTTGAAACTATTTAAGCATAAAAAATGTTGAGATCATCTTTTCTTTCCAAAGTTTAAACTTCCTGCGAATGAGATGTTGATGTTCACTTTGCATACATCTCGAAACATGTATGGTTGGAATGTGATCAGTATAACTTTGTACTTAATGACTTGGGCTAAATTGGAGGAGTGTAGTTGGCACCTATGGAAATACTTACAAAAATCATATGTTTGACACTTGATACTATCAAAGTAAGTTTGCGGATTGGCATTAAAATGTTATTAGGAATATTAGATGACTGGTGAATGTGGAAACTAGAATTTGTTGGAGAATGGTTATACATCTCATGTTCCAAATCTATATTTTGTTTGATATAATGTCCTTTTCACTTGAGTTCCGAAATGATGACATGAGAATCTCTTCCTCTTGTTAAGTACATGTAGCTCAAATGTTGGATCGGAAAAGTTTTATGCTTTATAATTTTGTTCTTATTCATCCATGTTTGGCACAAAAGAAAGTGAAAAGTTGAAGCATTACATGGATATTTTCTCTAATTTCTCCCATAAAAGCATGTACCCCTCTTGCTTGCAATTATATGTATCTTTTAATGTCATAATAAAAAAAAAACATCTGTCTACCTTCATGTTTGTAGATATTTGAACTTATAAGTATTTCCCAATAGCGCATATTTAATTGGCAATGATAGCTCATGCACTTATGATTGAAGAGTAGTTTATGTCACTCTAAATGGTTTTTCTTCCGTTAGCATTTGAGGTAGTATGCATTTGCGGATTTCGACTTTCTTTTTTTTAAGTAAAATTGAATAGCCTCTTTTACTTGTAGTTCGTTGTTGGAAAGATGATGCTTTGGAAAGTTTTGAGAGCTCTTCTTTTTGCATTGTAGAGTTTTGTGAATGTCTCTGTGGTTGAAAAGTTTTTGTTTTCTTTAGGAAATACTTGGTAGTAAAAGATTTTTGTGGATGACTTTATAGTTAGAATTTGTACGAATTGTTTTATATCGAGAAGTTTTGTCGAATGTTTTGTGAATTGTTTTAAGACGAGGTTTTATAGCGTGTTTTGTGAATGTTTCTCAAATGGAGGGCTTCTTAGTGCCCGTTTGTTTGAGGAACTCTCACAAACTACCCCATTCCAAATGAAAGGAGGCACTTGATTGTTAGTCGTTTTGGGTAGAATTTTGTGTCAAAAGGGAAGGGATTTTGGTAGTTAACTTTGGGAAAGTTTTGTGTGGTAGTTATTTTAGAAGTTCTTGCAAATTATTTTGAGATCTATAATTTTGTGATTAGACTTGTGTAGTAAGGTCCTTTAGTGACTTTTGGAGACAAATGATATTTTCTCATTTGAATTAATTCACTTAGTGTTTGGTTTCTAAAAGATGAATTTTGGAATTTTAAACTTTAGGTAGATCCGTGTTGGAAAGCCTTTAGTGTCCTCTTGGAGTAAGTAATCCTCACTTAAGTTAGCTTTCTTTAAGGTTAACTTTTAAAATATAGAATGTCAGATGAACACAAACTAGAGAGTATAGTTGTAAGTTTAGTGTTAGGAATTTGTTTCCTTTAGTTATTTTGGGCCTTGTTTAAAGGGTAACTAGATTGTTCGAGTCGAGTCTCGTATCAAGTGCCTCGTTTGGAGTGGGAACAGCAAAGGGCATTGTTGCTATTATAGGATGCACTTGACTTCTACGAAGTGTATCCAATAACAACGATGCCTACACCCCTTTTTGTATTTGATTTTTTTTTTTTTTTTTTCTCTCGTTGTTTTCTTCCTTGTTCGTTTTATGTTCTTGGTGCTACATGCTTGCAAAACAAGGAGAACTTAAAGAATAACAAAAGGTACGTTCTAGTTTTTATTGCATTTTTCATTTTCTTACACTGTTGTTTATTTATAGAACTGCTCTAATACATGTCTTTTCTATGTCTTGCGAGGTACTATTTTGGAGAGCAATGGATAAGGAACGCTTGGAGCTGGAGCTAGGACAATGGATCCAAGCATCAGTCGTCCTTACTCATCTAGTAGGGGTGCTACGGGCGGAACCACCGGTCGTAGCCCCCGGTGCTGTAAGTTTACTAAAACTTAGAAAACTTTAGGGGCCTAGATGATTGTGCGCTCCCACCTTTAGGGCCTTAGAAACTTCAATTATATATTTAGGATTGCTTTTATCTTCTTTTAGATCCCTAAAACCTCGTGACATCCGTATAGAGGTCTTAGGAATTAGAAAAACAATACAACTTTTTATCCTACAACACTAGTGACATCTAAGGATAAAAATTAAGGACTGAGTCTTAGAAAACATAGACTTAGGATGCATGCTCCCTATAGGATAGAGACATTAAAACAACAGAAAAACTTAGTGACACGCTTTCCTAGATTCAGGTTTTATTTTCTTAATCTACTAATAATCAACCAACTAATTCCAATCTAATTCTTAAAAATCTATTAAAACACTTAACTCTTAACTAAATTTTAATTAACATTCATAATCATTAAATTACAATTCTAAATCATAAACTTAAATTAATTCTAACTAATCTAATAATCAATTTCTAACCCATTTAAAATCTAAAAGAGGTAGATTTAATTAGGCGATCAAATACTAAATTAAAAATTCATTAGGATAAAACACTTCTAAATATCAAACTTTAGAATAACTCTTAAAACCCATCAACCAATTTGATTAATAAAACATTTAATACACATTTTTCTTTTCTTTTAATAACAAACTAAAATAATCAAACAAAATTAATTATCACTGGGTAACCCAGGCCTACGAGGCTATTAAGTTAGCCCCAAGGAGGGTGAAATAAACCTCACGGTCTCGGTGTGAAACAAAGGTGATAGTTAATCAAACATTAAAAATAAAACATCCTAAAAATCAATTCTAAAACACTAATATTTAAACTTTAACTAAAAAACTCTTCTTTGTCCCTTTCAACAAACAAATCAAATATACATACAACTCTAATTAAATTAACCCTATATAAGATCTACCAAAACCACACAGCTTTCACACACTTAGATGAGTTTGCTAGGACACGACTATTAGCTTTAGGTTAGGATGTTGTTCTGCTTTACTTTTCTGTACTTTGTTGTGACGCTCTGCATGTGACCTGTGTGCTGGTTGTTGTTTTTGCTACCTGTTGTAGCTTTTCTGCTGTGTTGTTTTCGTACTGCTTTCTTTTAGCTTTTCTTTTCTGCACTGTGGTTGTGACGTTAGAATACCCATAGGTTAGGCACGCTCTTTTATACTAATGCTGTCTTCTTGCAGGTGGCCGTGCTCATATAATGCTGCTAAAAAGGGGCTAAAATTAATAAATAATATATAACTGCTTTAGGTACCTGCTTCAGCTGCTTAGCCCCCAATAATCAGAGCACGGCCAAGTGATTGATGTGCGCATTTTTTTTATTCACATATATAACTGCTTGGGTGAAATTTTTATTATAACTGCTTAGGATAACCCCTGCAGGAGAGTCTAGATTTTCTATTTTCTGATGTGATGTATTCGATAGTGATTATTGTGAAGATCTGAAAATAAGGCATTTTTAAAGAGATAGGAGTCCAAAGGGAAAAGTAAACCCTTACAGAGGGTTTCCTTTTTCATTTGGATATCCTTTTGGAGCGTTCACTACGAGGAGTCCAAAGGGAAAAGTAAACCCTTACAGGGGGTTTCCTTTTTCATTTGGGCATCCTTTTGGAGGACGTACTACAAGGAGCCCGAAGAGCTGAAGATGATCCAAGGACGAATCAAGGAAGAGAAGAAGAAGACTGAAGAAGTATAAAAATGCCTTATTTTAAGATTTGCGTCGTTCCCGGGTTGTTGTCGGTGGAGCCCGGCCACCTTTACTTACTGTACTTTGAGATGTAATATTGTATGGCACTTGCCATGGACACTCTTTTTCGTGGGATTTGTTTCTGTGTTGTGATTTACTTACTTTGTTTGCGCAGTAGAACCGGCATGCTTTTTATAGGTTTCTTTCTTGCATGTGCTTGTGTCTGACCGTTAGGCTCTTTAGGAATAAAATTTTTCTACTCGTAATTATTTAATAAAATTTAAGATTAACTCACATAGAAACATAACGACTCTAGGGAATAGCCGGAATCGTCCGGGGTGGCATACATGCATTCTCTCACCTCCTAGACAAATTTCCTCGCCTGCGGGTAGAGTCCGGATAATCTGGCCTATGAGGATGAAGTGCCGGACCTGGGGAAATTTAGTCATTCAAAAAATTATTTTATAAGGCCTTTTTTTAAAAAATTCATACATATTCGATTTGGAGACTTTAACCAGCATAAATTGCATTAGTAACTAATTAAAATTAAGATTTAATTGCATTAGTTTTAGGAGCATTATACCATTCATAAGTGTGGGATCAATTAGGAATTTCTCTAGTTGTCGATCCCAAATTTCAGTATCTAAACTACCCACCCTTCTTCATAAAGACTGGACAGCATGGATTTTATACGACTAGGTGGTTTTAGCTGGCTTTCTTTGTCAGACAAGGAGTAAGTCCAGATCGCATTAGCTAGGTCGTAGATGTTAGCGTTGTTTGTACAACACTACATCTTTTATAGATTTAGGGTCTAAAGGTGAGTGGTACGAGTGAACCACTATACACCTTATTGGTGGGTAAGCTATCCATCCTTTCGGAAGCTATAAATCCTACCCATCCGCGTCACACAGATGACGCCACCTCCTTCTTTCTCTCATGCATGTTAGAATGCTTCGTCTCTTTCTTTTTCTCCAGTTTCCACTTCTGCAAGCCTACCAGATGCTGACTGAACCCTGTATGATTGATCGAGCCAAGTTGGGACATTCCCCTTTGATTAGGAAAACCTAGAAATCCCTTGCACTAAACCCACTTTAGAGGAGATAATCTAACATCCCTAATCGAGAGTTTTCTTAGATCAAGGTCTAAGATGTAATTAACTACGGGGGCTTGCGCCCATAGGAAACCGATCCCCACAATCAAATAAACCCTATTCAGTGCTGATGTATCGGATAGGGGAAATCTCGTGAATTTAGGGTTATAGATATTATTATCCATCGAGGTGCGTAGGTGAAAACCCGCTATCCTCCATGGCTAATCGTATCTATAACTCCATCTGCTCTTCCATCGGCCTGCTTGTGTCGATTGTAAAGGTCTACGACCATTTTGTCCTACGGGATGGTGTGATCGTACTCTTTGCATTCGAACCACACGAGCGGAAACCTTTCGGAGACCCACAACTTACAGCTGAACTTCTTGTTTCTAGCTTCTTCTCTGGACTCTCTCTCCCATAGTCCAGTTGTCCTATTTGGCTTTCAGTTATTTATCGCCATCATTCTATCTTCATTCATTTAGGGGCTATTTGATTGCAAGAATTAACCGTATGAAGAAAAAAAAAAGTTTTGAACTGTTCAGAAGTTGGTAATAAATTTAATACAAAGTATTTCTTTGAGGATTGTATATGTATATATATATATATATATGGTTTGGTTATTTATGCGATAATTGCAGCTGAAAATGTGTTGTAAAGTGAAAAAAAAAAAATAATACAAGTTTATTTGAGAGTGCATCAAAGACTACCAAAATAGTTATTTTGTAAAATAAGTTGGGGATATTTGGTTTGATTAAGAGTGAGTATGTGTAAAGTATTTTAAGTACAAATGTTTTAAGAATATTGACGTTTGGTTGATGAAAAAAGAAATGTATAATAATATTTTGATGAATTTCAAATTTACTTTGTAGTTCATTTTTTTATGCATTTAAAACTTACTCTTTTCTTGGCCTAATTTGAAATATATCACAACCTGACTCTACTCTCACCGCTGCTTGCCACCTGCTCGCAATCGCCATTACTCGCAACGGCTTATTACTCCCACCAGCCATTGCCCATTGCTAGCTCTGGCCAGTGCCATTGTTGGACTTTACATTCCATTCATTTTACTTCAAATCTTAAAAAAAATAAAACCACATGCATTAATTTTACTCTCATCCAAATGACTCTAAACATTTAATTATATTACATTTCTTTTACATTGAATTTCATCTTATTATACATTCCTTTTTCAGCAAAACAAATAACCCTTTTGATATTCCCGTTATGAAACCATAGAGACTTCCCATAACATGCCTGAAATTCATGCTCGTTGCAAACCTATTAGTTGTTGGCTATCATATTTTATCTCTTGACAAAAGATGACACATATGATCAAATTATTGAACATAGTTTTCAATAGAATTGAACCATTACTTGTGCCATCATAAGCCTGGGATCACCACATCCATCGATGGAACTGCAATGTAGTTTAGTCATTACAATATTTTTTTAGCACTGATGTAGGTACTAAGGTCATCTTCAACCGAACAACAAATCAAATGCATTTTCATGTTTCGAGCACTGCTACGTCAATATTGGCGTCACATTGCTCACAACAGAGAGAAAATATAAAATGCGTTTATGCTTGGCATTCATGTAGAGACTTGCGGCAACTACAACCAGACGATAGGTGGAATGATGTTCGATTCAATTGGAGATGCCCTAATACGACCCTATTTCAACAAATACACTAAGCCATTACACTAAGACTAAGATCCATATTTATCTGGTTCCTCTTTTAATAAGCAATGAAGACAATCGTCGTAGTAGTTGGTTTTTGGCTTTGCTATAAGCAACTCCATATCATTTATATAAGTAGTTTACACCCTTTAGACCAACATAGCTTATCTTTGATCAAAAAAGTTATAAATGGAGAAACAATAGTTCTATAATATTGAACAAG
This sequence comes from Dendrobium nobile, assembly GCA_022539455.1. Classification (NCBI taxonomy): domain Eukaryota; kingdom Viridiplantae; phylum Streptophyta; class Magnoliopsida; order Asparagales; family Orchidaceae; genus Dendrobium; species Dendrobium nobile. The sequence continues at coordinate 68,857,639 of CM039726.1, read as the reverse complement.
TTCTTGATAATAACCCCAAGAAGCCTCTCAATTATCTCCATGAATTTGGGGTATTGCCAAAACTGACCTGCTTTGGATGTTATTAGATCAACCTTCACTCTTTGAGTTTAAATAAGTAAGATTACAAAAGTCTATTGTTCTCCTCAATTGAAAAAAAGAAGAGAATACATAGTTTGAAATAATAGCTTTGTCCTCATGCTTATGGTAAAGATTGCTGGAGAAATATTTAAGAGTGATAATGGTGGTTAAGAGATGATAGTTGGATGATGAAGGTCACATAATGACAAATGGACTGAGTGATCAATAATAGGATCGAACTATGCCAATCGATCAACGATTCTTGAATAACGATGGTCAGATGACTAAATTAAGTTAGGAGATGACAGATGAACAAAGGTAATTCGAGCAACAAGTATCAACCAATATTGGTTATAGTATCGATCATCAGACAAAGCTCTCTAAAACTTCAGATCCATGCTTAAATCCAAGCTTCCCATCATGCGGAATATCTCTCATATATAGAGCTTCCAAATTTATTTAAATTATTCACTTTCTACTTAAAGGTTTTTATATTATATATATATATATATATATATATATATATATATTGAAATCGTGCTAACAATATCTTAATGCTTGAGAGTTTAATTTCTTATATTAATATGTTGGGGCAGAGTTGGACCATTTTTATATGAAATTTTTACTCAAATCAATTCAATTTTGCTACTCCATTGTGAAATTGGATAAAATCATATGCTTTTTAAATTTAGGATTTATTTGAGTCAACTTTCTCATTATTTTGCTCTTTAGATTATTATTATCACATATATTTAGCTACTATTTTCTTTTTGTTTTAAAAAAAATTCTATGAAAAAATCTTATATTTTAGAACTAAATATGCTAGAATATAATAGTTATGCAAAAATTAATATTTCAATTTTTTTAAAAAATAATAACTTATAATGTATACTATAACTTTTAAAAAATAATAAAGTTGCTTTTCCACCACCCTAAACTAGAGAAATTATTCTGTGCTGAGTCCGGATAAGAAGAATCGTCCGGATTGTAAGTGTACACATTATGTACACACATTATATAATAAATTTGATACATACTATATATAAAATTAAACATAATATATATATTCACATATCTGAATAATTATTTTTATTCTAGATTGCACACATAATAATTTCTGAACTACCATTCTCATGATGAATTACACTGCTATCATCAAGGGCTAATGCTGCATCCCACGGAGTAGAGAAGGGCAACGTACAGATCTAGCGGTCAATTCCAACACCCGCGACCCTTTAATACCAATCGAGCTGTATCCACACGGACCTTCGAAACCCTAACCCTAACGGCGCGCACTGCAGTTCAGCGTATCAGCAAGAGAAAGAGCGAGAGGAGGAAGGATGAGCCGAACAGGAAGCAGCGCCGGGGCTAAGGGGGGGAAGAAGAAAGGTTCGACCTTTGTCATCGATTGTGCGAAGCCAGTGGAGGACAAGATCATGGACATCGCCTCACTCGAGAAGTTCCTCCTCGAGCGGATCAAGGTCGCATCCCACTTACTCTTTTCTTGGCTTAATTTGAAATATATCACAACCTGACTCTATTCTCACCGCTGCTTGCCACCCGCTCGCAATCGCCATTACTTGCAACGGCTTCTTACCCCCACCAGCCATTGCCCATTGCTAGCTCTGGCCAGTAGCATTGTTGAACTTTACATTGCATTCATCTTACTTCAAATCTTAAAAAAAAAATCACATGCATTAATTTTACTCTCATCCAAATGACTCTAAACATTTAAAACATATTACATTTCTTTTACATTGAATTCCATTTTATTATACATTCCTTTTTCAACAAAACAAACAACCCTTTTGATATTCCCGTTATGAAACCATAGAGACCTCCCATAACATGCCTGAAATTCATGCTCGTTGCAAACCTATTAGTTGTTGGCTATCATATTTTATCTCTTGACAAAAGATGACACATATGATCAATTTATTGAACATAGTTTTCAATAGAATTGAACCATTACTTGTGCCATCATAAGCCTGGGATCACCACATCCATCGATGGAACTGCAATGTAGTTTAGTAGTTACAATATTTTTTAGCATTGATGTGGGTACTAAGGTCATCTTCAACCGAACAACAAATCAAATGCATTTTCGTGTTTCGAGCAGTGCTACGTTAATATTGATGTCACACTGCTCACAACAGAGATAAAATATAAAATGTGTTTATGTTTGGCATTCAGATAGAGACTTGCGTGGAATGACGTAAGATCCATATTTATCTGGTTCCTCTTTTAATAAGCAATGAAGACAATTGTCGTAGTAGTTGGTTTTTGGCTTTGCTATAAGCAACTCCATATCATTTATACAAGTAGTTTACACCCTTTAGACCAACATAGCTTATCTTTGATCAAAAAAGTTATAAATGGAGAAACAATAGTTCTATAATATTGAACAAGTTCTTGATAATAACCCCAAGAAGCCTCTCAATTATCTCAATGAATTTGGAGTATTGCCACAACTGACCTGCTTTGGATATTATTAGATCAACCTTCACTCTTTGAGTTTAAATAAGTAAGATTACAAAAGTCTATTGTTCTCCTCAATTGAAAAAAAGATGAGAATACAAAGTTTGAAATAATAGCTTTGTCCTCATGCTTATGGTAAAGATCGCTGGAGAAATATTTAAGAGTGATAATGGTGGTTAAGAGATGATAGTTGGATGATGAAGGTCACATAATGACAAATGGACTGAGTGATCAATGATGGGATCGAACTATGCCAATCGATCAACGATGATTGGATAACGATGGTCAGACGACAAAAGTTGGGAGATGACAGATGAGCAAAGGTGATTCGAGCAACAAGTATCAAGCAATATTGGTTATAGTATCGATCCTCAGGCAAAGCTCTCTAAAACTTCAGATCCATGCTTAAATCCAAGCTTCCCATCATGCGGAATATCTCTCGTATATAGAGCTTCCAAATTTATTAAATTATTCACTTTCTACTTAAATGTTTTTATATTATATATATATTTATATATATATATATATATATAGAATATATATATATATATATATATATATATATATATATATATATATATTGAAATCGTGCTAACAATATCTTAATGCTTGAGAGTTTAATTTCTTATATTAATATGTTGGGGCAGAGTTGGACCATTTTTATATGAAATTTTTACTCAAATCAATTCAATTTTGCTACTCCATTGTGAAATTGGATAAAATCATATGCTTTTTAAATTTAGGATTTATTTGAGTCAACTTTCTCATTATTTTGCTCTTTAGATTATTATTATCACATATATTTAGCTACTATTTTCTTTTTGTTTTAAAAAAAATTCTATGAAAAAATCTTATATTTTAGAACTAATATGCTAGAATATAATAGTTATGCAAAAATTAATATTTCAATTTTTTTAAAAAATAATAACTTATAATGTATACTATAATTCTTAAAAAATAATAAAGTTGCTTTTCCACCATCCTAAACTAGAGAAATTATTCTGTGCTGAGTCCGGATAAGAAGAATCGTCCGGATTGTAAGTGTACACATTATGTACACACATTATGTATAAAATTTTGATACATACTATATATAAATTTATACATAATATATATATATTCACATATCTGAATAATTATTTTTATTCTAGATTGCACACATAATAATTTCTGAACTACCATTCTCATGATGAATTACACTGCTATCATCCAAGGGCTATGCTGCATCCAACGGAGTAGAGAAGGGCAACGTACAGATCTAGCGGTCAATTCCAACACCCGCGACCCTTTAATACCAATCGAGCTGTATCCACACGGACCTTCGAAACCCTAACCCTAACGGCGCGCACTGCAGTTCAGCGTATCAGCAAGAGAAAGAGCGAGAGGAGGAAGGATGAGCCGAACAGGAAGCAGCGCCGGGGCTAAGGGGGGGAAGAAGAAAGGTTCGACCTTTGTCATCGATTGTGCGAAGCCAGTGGAGGACAAGATCATGGACATCGCCTCACTCGAGAAGTTCCTCCTCGAACGGATCAAGGTCGCATCCCTTGGCGGCAAAGCTGGTACCTTGGGCGATGTTGTAAACATTACGCGTGAGAAGAGCAAGATCACTGTTACTTCCGAAGGACCCTTTTCCAAGAGGTATGCCAGCCTCACTGTGTTTTTTTTTTTAATTGGTGATGGATTTCGTTAGGGGTGTCAAGAAAAAAGTTTGATGTTCACGAAATGAACCTTTTTTATTTGCTTAATTGCTTCCAACTGAAAAGAAGTCGGTATATTTATTTAATATATAATGAATTATTTTGGTAAATGAATATACAGTTCAGTTTGCTCTTTCAATTTTTTTCTGTCATCTGTCATGCATTTATATTGAAAATTCATGGAATATATTTTAGCAATTATGAAAAATATATATATTTTAAGTTTCATGAAATTTAAATGATGTTTTAGGAGGATAATCCCAAATTTTTTCGTGCTACCAGAGAAATCTTGAGAAGATTTTCACGCTTTTGATGATATCATGAGTATAAATATGTAATATCAATTGTTGGTTTAAGGGTACCATGTTAGGGAGGGGTGAATTAGTTGTGCAGGATCACTTAATTTTCTTTTTAAACTCTTCCAATATAATCACTTACAATAAGCACATGATCTATACACTGATTAGTCAAGCAAATGCAAATAGACATATAGGTGTTAGTGTGCACTCTCTCTCTCTCTCTCTCTCTCTCTCTCTCTCTCTCTCTCTATATATATATATATATATATATATATATATATATGCTAAGATTGCAATATAAATGATTATACTCAACTAAACTTAGAAGACCTATACTTAGGATTCCATTAATAAACACTACTTCATCCTCAAGCTAGTAGAGAAACCATTGCACATTCTTCTACCATGGATGAGAGCATTTGCTTCTTGATCCAAGAAAACTAACAACACACCTTTCCCATGAAACCAATCACATGATTATAATTAGAGGGTGCCTTTCAAAATCTTCTAAAGCTTTGGTATAAGAAAAACACCAAAAAAAAAAATCTCTATAATATAAGCATCAAAATTGTTGCAGAAGATCGAGTGACTAAATAATGATATGAAGGGGCTTTATTTGATGAATGCTATGAGTTTCCCCAAAAATCTTTCAAAAAATTGATACAACTTTTCAACCACTTGGTTTTGTATTCTCAAAAAATAGTTAATTTTATTCTCTTGGAAGTCCTATATATAGCCTAAATAATGAATTGAAGGGGCCTGCTAATCTCTTTATATATATACTAAAAACAAGAAGAAGAAGAAGAAGAATTAAAGATTTAATAAATGCTTTATAATAAAAATAGTTATTAGGATTATAAATAACAATGGTATGCAAATTTGAATCATAATATCTAATTACATAATTAATGACAATATTAAATGTTATTACTTAATAAACCTCATCATTTAAATATAAAATTAAGCCAAATAATGATGCAGGACTACTTAGATGCTATGGTTATGATTTCATTTGAGCATTGCACAACTATTAAATTAGAATAATTTCAGAACAAAACTATAAGCAATCTTCAAACGACGATTAAGACAAATGAAGTGATCAATTGCGTAGGCGAAATCACATGCTCCGAATTTGAACTATCAAGATAATTGAGAAAATAAAAACAATACCGAATAGTAGCTTTCAAATTAAATCCCTAATCTAACAATGAGTCGTAGGATGCATAGAAGCTTACACTCAATTTCTACGAATGACTAGGCGTAGCAAGAGCACTTGGAGTAGGCTTTAGCGATTACAATCTAACCAAATGAGAACTTGGATTTAAAAGACTTTTAATGCAAGTGAAAGAAAAGAAACCTTTGTTCAAGGAGACGTGTAGATCCTCCACGATAGCAACTACTCTTGACGAATATCCAAGGTTGACGAACTAAGATGTTCTCTTCATCGTGGGCTGAAGAAGTAGTCAAAATCCTTCCAAAATCTGAATAGATTTTCAGACTTTCTGGCCCGAAATCTGAGAGAAAATCTCAGATTTCTCTAAGGAGGAGAGGAAAGCCAAATGAAAAAAGACGTATGCAGGAAAATCAAGAGGGGGCTTAGTGAAGGGGGAGAGATTTTAGGAGGAAGAGGGGAAACAGTAAGGGTTTGGGCGACAACAAATAGGTGGTGCCAGGAACATTATTTCCAAAATAAAGAGTGGAAATAGGAAAGAAATAAATAGGTTAGAGTCTTTGGAAAAAACGGCTAAGAGGCAGAAGTAATTTGAATTTATTCCCAAAAGTATTTATGTGGTAATTAAGGAATAAATCCAAACTTGCCCACACATGGGGGCTGAGTCGGCTGACGGCAATTAGAATCCAAGGATGAGGTGGAGGGCAATTAATTAGGATGACTATTTTGGATGTAGGAATTATGAAAGTTTAATGCTTCATCCAATTTAAATTTTAAATTCAATAGGAGGAATTAAGAAGCTTTCCTAAAATAAAGAAGCTAAATTAGGAAAGAATTTGAATTCAAATTTCAATGAATTTTGAATTTCAAAATTATCCTAAAGTAGTCCTCATCCCAACTTGGAAACTCTAAGGGAAAGAGAGATGGAGTATAGCCGGCGGCTATGTAACTATGGCCGGCGGCTATGGGGGTAGGGGTTCGGTCAAGGTGATGCCGTGGGGATTTGGGGAGGAGGATGAGGGATCGGGTGAGGTGGAGGAAACCGACGGTTAGGGGGTTTGGAGGGAAAGAGATAAGAGAAGAAAATAAAGGGGATACGAGAAGGAACCACGAACCCGACTTATCTAAGTTGGTGGGTATTGCGCCATCTCCTTCCTCTCCTAGGAAGCTCTCTCCATTAGAACTCACAAGCTCTCACAAATTATTTCAAGAGAAAAATATCATAAGCAATCCTTCATTATCATTCATTAACCTCAAAATAATACAAAGGGGGCTTTAAATAGCCTCATACAAAAGACTCCAAATAAAATGACATAAATGCCCTTAGGCTTACACATGACAACTCCCATAAAAAGGGGTACAACGGAAAATAATAAAACACACATAAGTAAATAATAAAATGCATGAAAATAAAATACATCGACTCAAAAATATAAAGACTCGATCGTGGCCGTAGATCGGCGGCCACGTCGCTGGTAAGCTTTCCATGATGATCTGATGTCCCCATCAAATAAATTGCTATTTTTAAATATTAAGTATTATTTGAAGTATTCAAGAAATATTTTTTGACTAATTATTAAGCCTTTTAAGTTTTAATTGCTTTCATCTACTTTGCATCCAGAGGTAAATCAAACTCAATCAAATACATTAAAAAATAAATGAAATACTCTGTATGCTTGAAATTGGCTCATCCATGACTATTCATAATCTTTATTTAAAACTCGTCTTGTGGTTACATAGATGAGAAATGTATGCCAAATTATCATAGTTTGGCAATTATTGAAGAATTTGCAAAATGCTTATCAAATAGTTAGATGACACCATTGAAGATTTGTTTTAATCAAAATCATTGATGTCATATCACATATGATTGAAAACATAAGTTTATGGTTTTTACTGTATAGCTACTTGAATAGAATGAAGATAAATTGTTAAACACCCAGACATCTTTTGTTCAATGGTTGAAATTTTATTAGGAACTTTAAAGTTAAGCATACTTGTATGAGGGCACTCATGGGATGAGTGATCTTTTGAGAAGTTATACCAAATAGACAATCGTAAATCCATTTGGCTAAAATAGATAATATATTGATGTTTGAGAGTTTGGAAATTTAAAATGGTGGGTGCCAACTTGGTAAGTTACATTGATTTAACAAAATTTTGAGATTAGCGAGCCAAATAGAACAATTACTCAATAGTTGATAGTTTAAATTGTTATAAAGGGTATTTCAAAGAATCTAAACTAGTTAGAAGATGAGAATTAAGTACCGTATAAGATAATGTGTTACACCATGTAAGTCACCTCTTAAAATTGTTGCTTGGACAAAGTGTTGTATGGTGGGAGCCACCTCTTGGTGGTTGATTTTGAGCTATGTTCAGGATATTGCAGAGGTTAGAGGACATAAATCATTGAAGTGTGGGATATTGTGAAACTTCTCAAGTAGAATGATTCAAGGCGTATTTTGGTATAATGATTGAAATTTCATGAGGGACTCTAAAGTTAAGTGCCCTTGAAAGGAAACATTACTCTGGGATATTATACCAATATACCAACATATGAAATTGTGAGACCAACAAACTAAGGCAAAAAATGTCATCATGATTAAAAGCTTGGGTTGTTACATCAACATCTCTGATTAGGTTGGGTTGGTTTCATTCAAAATTGCTTTCTGAATTGACTCTGATTGATTTTTACTATTATTGAAATCAAAACTAATCCAAGTTTCCCTAGAGCCATGCCAAAAAATAACCATATATTTCAATTAGGTTTTGTTTTGATTCTTGGGTTCAATCACATTATGGTTTTGATATATTGTAGTTTGGTTTGCATCATTTAAAGAAGAAGAATACTTCAACCTTTATTTATGGTATCATCTAAGATAGTTAAATTTCATAATTTAATCTCTTCATACTAACATATAAGTTAAATATTTAATTAAAAAATATACTGTGCTACATAATTATTAATGTTTATGTTCTAAGTAATTTGGAAATAAGATGACTTACAAATTTCACCTCAAACATTGTATAACTTGCATAAATCTAATAAAATTATAAATTTGGTTATATGAACCTTGTATTATTGAATTTATTAGAAATACTAGTTTTATAAGCTTGTAGACTTTAGTTTGAATCAATTCTTGGTTGCCAAGTAGCGGAAGCAAGAATAGATCGAATATACTAGTTTAACATATGATGGGAATTGGATAGGAACAATGACTTTTGAGAAGCGTTCCAACTAATTGGTTTGATTCGGGTTGAATAAACTGTCTATGTATTTTTTGCGCACCCCTATTCCCATCTCAATCTTGCTACTTGTTGAGCAACGTTAGCCATATAACATCCAATGTCTATTATGTGTCAATTGCAATCGATCAACATAACATAAACAGATCTTGAGGTACATTCTAGAATCCTTGGCCTTAAATAACAATTGAGCTCAAACCTATGGACCGTCATAACCCTAACCCCGACTCTGCACATGACTCTTAAAATTTTCAAGAGAAAGAGCAAGGGAAAGAGAAGAAAGGATGAGTTGAATGGGTATCAGATTTCGGGCTATGGGAAGGAAGAAGAAAGGCTTGAAAATTTTCATGGATTGTTCAAAGCCAATGGAGGGCATGATCATTGGCTTCATCTCAATGGAGAAGTTCCCCGTAGGTCAAAATTGCCTACATTTGGAAGCAAAGATGGTACCTGGGTGTTGTTAGTATTACACATGTTAAGAACAAGGTCAAGATTACATTTGAAGGACTTTTTTTTTTCTCCTAGCGCAATCTAAAAGCAAGATTGTAACTATTTATGAAGGGCCTTTTCAATTAGTATATCTAAGTTTACTTTGCTTTTTGTGATATGATTTGTTAGGGGTGTCCAAGAAAGGTTGATGCTCTCAAAAAATGAGCTTATTTGATTTTTTTACTGAAAAGAGCTATAGGTATATTTACAGATTAAATGCAAAATGAAGATATGCACATATAATTGATTTTTGTTCTACATTTTGTTATTTTACTCCTGCATTTTATCATTAAAATCATGAATATATTTTATGATCATGAAAATTTACACTTTTAGTGTCATGAATCTTAGAAGGACTTCTTGTCAGAAAAAAAAAAAAATCGTCAGGATATCCTGATATAAATTGAATCAGGATGAGTGTAAAAATTATTTAATTTGCTTTGAGATTAGCTTCATATATATGAAGAAGTTATATTGTAATAATTTCAAAGTAAATTCATTATGTTTAGACCCATCATGATACAATTTGTTTTATTTTTACTATCATAGCCACGATATTTTTAATGCCATGAGAGACAAATTGAATATTTTTCGTGCATATGATCATATAAATTGTTCACATTATGTTCATGTTGACCTGATAATAAACAAACTAAATGTGAACAGCTCGGGCAAACTGGAGCTTTTTTGCGTTTGGCTAGTTAACCAAACAAGCTGAATAAAGCTGCAGTTTATTCATGTTCTGTTCTTCTACACACTAAATGTCATGATTGAATTCCATTGTGCTCCTAGGAAATACTGGTTTCTGCGACAGGGAGTTTCTTTGGGTTTAATTTTGTTTTATTTTTTTAATCCATATATGTATGGGTAAGGCAGGTCATGGGTAAGGAGTGTAATTTGTTGTTTGAGAGATGCATACAAAAGTGACCATATAAAACCTGAAAAATCTCACTTTTAGACATCGCACACTTTTCGATGCGCCGCAACGAAATTTAAGTGAATTTTTTAAAGTCGTCGGAATTTGACGAAAATAATTTTATAAAATTCTATGCAAAATTTTGAACAAATCGGTATATAGAACCTATATTGAATTTCATTTATTTTGGAAGTTAAAATTCATAGAGATTTCATAATGCCTAAAATACCCTTAATAAATAGTTAATCAAATGTATGTAATGTGAGGACAAATTGGTCAATTTCATAATCCCTTAGCAACCGAACTATTCAGTCCCTCATTTGTTTTGTGCGACTGGAAGGCAGAGGCGGAAGTGAGAAGGGTGGTCGAGGGATTCTAGGGCACTGTTCCGACGGCCAAATTTTGTGGAAATCGAAGGAGTCAAGGGAAGATTAAGGTATACTTTAGATTTTGAATTCCTCCTTTTCTTTCAAAGATTTTCTAAAAAGAAAAATCTAGGATTTGTTAAAAACTTAAAATTTCTTATGGAAACTTAGGGAGAATGTTAGGGAAAGCAAGTTAACCACAAAAAATGAAGTTTTCCAAAAAATTTGTTGAGTTAGAGAAATTAGGGTTTTCATATTATTGGGTTTTTAAGAAAGTTTCTTAAGATGTAATGTTCTAAATGATCATAAAGGAGTTTCTAATAATAAAAATTAGGGTTTTTCATGAACTTTTTTTTTAATTTTTATAATAAAAGAATCCGAAAATATATTAACCTAATTATAAATTAGGTGAAAAGAAAATTTCGACAGGCTTATATGATTAAATTAACTAAAATATAATTTCTAAAAAATATGGTTTTTAAATAGAATTTTTAAAAATTTAGATTTATTTAAATCCGTAAATATTAACATTAAAATTATAAGTGTAATTAAAATAGAATTTTGGCAAGTGCTTGGATAATATAAAAAATATTTACATATTTTATCTGTTAAATTTGAGAGGGAGAGGGAGAGAAAGAGAACATATGGTAATTTTATAGGAATATAATAATTAAGTTTGAGATGATTAGCTTTAGATTATGGATATTAAATTATTTCTTATATGTGTTAATTGTTATGATCTCGAAGGAAGAAGATCAAGTGAAGAAAATTAAATTTTCAATTTGAAGGTGAGTAAACATGTTTCTATAATATGATAATTTTATCATTTTAGTTTTTATTTAATTGTATTTGAATAATGTTTGTTCATTTTATTGCATTTTAAATGATTTCATATTTCATATCTCACATATTATGTGATTCAGTATATTATTATATATAAGACATATGATAGAATTTAATATTATGATATATGAATATAATATGAATGATATATTGAGTGATTACATATACATGTTGTAATGATGGAGCTCACACCCTTATGGTATTAGATGTGGACGTTGTACTCGTGCACGCTAAAATGATAAATGTTATGGAAAAAGATATGGTAAAAGGAGTACATTTATGGTATTAGACGGTGGCTCATGTGACTGTTGTACTTTATATGAAATGAGAAAGTTACGAATATTGATATGATGAATGAAAACTAAATATGAAAAGATATAAATTTATGATTTATGTGTATGTTTACTAATATGTTTATAAGAAATAAAATTTATGATATGTTTAAATGAAAGTTGACATTTAGCATATTACTCATTTTGTTTTGAATTGCTATAGTTTAGAGACGTTGTACTTATAATGGAAATATCAATGCTATTGAAATATGATTCCTGTCCTTGATTTGTTTGTACAATGATAACTACCCACTGGGTCACGGAGGGACAACTTAGACCAGACATGAGGATAGTTGATTATGATGTAGCGGTGACGATGGCAGTGGCATAGAGGTGGTTCCAAGCCCAGTAGGATTTGCATGAATGAGGTGGTTGTGTGTGGGTTTTGCGCAAGGGAGGCAAGCCGGCGACTGTCGCATGTGTTCAGGGGGCCGCGAGCGTGCTAGCGGTAAGGAGGTAGATTGCAGTGTCGTCAGTGCTCAGGGTATCCTGCTACAGCTTTGTGAAGAACTCTCATGACCAAAGCTTTAAACGATTTCCTCCAACCGCACTAGCTGATATATTTTAAATTTCTTGAAACAGTACTTGGTATTTGTTTTACTTCCAACCAAATATTAGAAGTCTCAAACTCTCTCATTTGTTTTAGAAATTATTCTATGAGGACGTCGAATGCAGTTTACTATCCGGAGATCAACCATAATGCGTAACGTCAGCATTACTTAGCCTAGTACCGAGCGGTATTGAGCTGCGGTAGCGAGCCAGATATCGATCAGGGGGCGATATGGTGCATTTTGATTGATCCCTGGTTGGTCTCCGTACAAAATAAATTTTCCATTTGTTTTACAGTACACTGATAATAACATGAAACCAAATATTAAAAGTCTCAAACTTTTACAGTACCCCCTTTTGTTTATGCAACTGCAAGTAAATGTTTGTTTAGATTTTAGCCAGTTTCCTCTGTTAGAAGAATTACCACACATTCTATTATAATCTTGAAGTTTAAGTAGTTTTTTTATTATTTAGGTTTCATTTGGGATGATATTCTTATTGTTTCTTAAAGCAGCTTTCTAGCACAAAAATTATGCATTAAGAAGCAAAAAGAAAGAAGTCCCAAATGAAGCCTTAATTTAAAAAACCTGGCTATTAAAATGATTTTTTTTAAACTCTTCTACTAATTTGAACCTGCTTAAAAAAAATTATCTTGTTGCTCCAGGTACCTAAAGTACCTCACAAAGAAGTACCTGAAGAAACATAATGTGCGGGATTGGCTTCGGGTCATTGCCTCCAACAAAGACCGGAATGTTTATGAGCTGCGGTACTTCAACATTGCTGAGAACGAGGGCGAGGAAGAAGATTAAAAGCTTACTTGTTTGCTACTTCATTTGCCTGCTTCTTTTAAGATTTTAACTTTGAGAAACCTGCAAGTTGTTCTTTTTGATACCAATATTTTCGTCTCAAGTATTTCCTATCTCATAAAATGTGTTTTGTTGGTATAAGCTCCTGCAAAAGGAAAATAAATTAACAATATCCAAAACAGCCCGTGGCTGTGAGTTGAGTTTTGTTTTCCGTTAAAAAGAGTAAAGAATTTAGAGCTTACAGTAAAATTAAGGGTACAAATGAGTTGAGTGGAGTTTGAATTATGCCTAACTCAACCTCGACTCTCGAGCCAAATCCTGAGCTTTAACTCAAGCTGAGCTCGAGCCGCTCGAGCTTGGCTCGTGCCATTGAAAATGAGCTCATGAAGGTCACAAGTCTTCCATGTTCAGCCGACCTGCCCTTTGTCCTCTGTGGTTCTCATGCTCAAAAGCATGCATTTCCGTCCGTCTTTCGGGGTTCGCATACGTAGACCCCCATGCTTTGATTGCCTTGCCTTCTTCCATCCGTTGGGCTGCTCAACGAGTAATTGAGCCGAGCATCATGTGGATTGAACTCGAGCTCAATAATCAAGCGAGTTTGAAATTTTATTCAAGCTCGAGCTCGAAACTCAATAAACTCAGCTTGTGAGCTCGTTAACGAGTTGAGCACGAGCCAGCTCGGCTCACTAATTGAAATCAATCATAATAGAGTTCTACTTACTGTACATTTGATATATTATTGAAGACAATGCTTTTTGTGAAAAATGCCGATATAACTTTTATGTTTTTGAAGAATGGCAGAATTTCAAAAAAATGTGATAAATGTTTTGGGATAGCAGAATTTCAAAAACATTTATTTGAACAAAGAATGCATTCTTTGTTTGTGATAAATGTTTTGGGATAGCAGAATTTCAAAAAAAAAAAAAAAAAAAAAAAAAAAGCAAATGAATAGGGGTCAAAAGTTGTCTCAAATAAAGTCACAAACATTAATTTTGATTTTGTTTGAGATAGTTTTTTTCCTGTTTTTAAAGTTATTTTTTATATAAAAAGTTAAAATTTTGTACTAGAAAGCTGCTTTAAGAGGCAATAAGATAGTCATCCCAAACAAAACTTTTTCTTATTAAATTTCACCTATATAGGTGTACTAATTGAGCCACTAAAGATTTTTCTCATTTTATTTCACTATATTTCCTCTCACTGTCTATGGCTTCTTATATAATAATTACAAAATTATGTTTCCTCTTATTCTCTGTTTTTGAACTCTCGAATGTGACTTTCGGATGGTCCTATTGAGAAAGATATTTTCTTAAAGTCTACATTTTTGGGTGCAATTTGTGGGGAGATATTTTACTATTTATAGTGAAAAGGAGCCATTACATAAGTCAATCCTCAATAAGTTTCACCTATATAATTGTTTTTTCTCAACCTAGCTTCTCCTTGGTTGGTCTACTATTATGGGCTAGCTCGAGTCCCACATGGTGGTCATTTGCTAGCAAATTGATGTGGGATGTGTGTGAACTTGTACGCGTATGCGAGCAATGCTTTGTTATAGATAGTATAATGAATGCTTGTGCTTGTTAATGTTGAATAATGCTTAGGTTTTCTTTGATATGTTAACAAAGAAATCCAACCTAAGTTTACGCAAGTATACAGGTCAAATCAAATAATAAATTGATTGAGTAGAGTGTCGAACTCACAAGGAAGCGTTAATCTTTCTTGCAACAAAAATATTACTGCTTACTTTCAATGCATAATTTATCCAACTAAAATAAAAATTATGTTTTGAAACTTCTATCACTTGATAAAAATAGTAAAATAGTTGATATAATATTTAATAAAAATATTTTAGATTGATGAACGCAAATTTTATATTTTTTTTTTCTAATGAGTCTGTTAATTGTAGATGTGATTTAGAGTATGTATATTTTTAGATCTCTGTCGAGCTTGTTGAGATGAAAATGATATCTAATGAACTCCTATAGTTATAATATCTGCTTAAGAACATATAATTTTCAAACATCCTCTGTCTAGATAAGCCTACATTATATCTTAATATGCTTGATTGTTCTTGCATTCCTCCGTTGAGGCTATTCATCACTCTTGATTTTTAACTACATATGATAATTGTGTACTAAATGAAGAACATGATATAATTGAAAATATCATTAAACTTTTAAAGAACAAGAGTCTTTATTAGTACTTTAATGCTCTTCATATAATCAATCCAAAACAAGAGATTTAGCAAGACATAGAATAAATGATAAGTAACATCATTTTCATTATATTCATAGAAGAATCAAAGTACAAGAAAAATAGTGGAATGTTATCACCAAGCAGGATCAAAATTTCTCCTCTATTAGATTTTACTCTTAGAGGATATTAGAAAAAGCACACTAAAAAATACTAAATTTTATTCTAGTGACTAAACTCCCTTACAAACATATCAAAGCATCTATTTATAAAAAAATATAAAAAGGGCATATGTTGTTGCGATGTTACGGCGCGTGAAATTGAACTAGCATCTCGATGCTGAAATGTTTTCTCACCTGCAACACTTGATGATGTGGAACAGTTTTTTTAGTGAACAATCGTGATCTTTCAGTTAAACAATGTTACCCTTAACATTTATAACTGCTATGCCTCAACACTATTGAAATTTGTGGAACCACAACATTTGATTTTTTGATAACCGAGCGCTGCTAAGCTGACTTTCAGACACAACATCACTTCGAATGCTGCGCTGTTGGATATATTGCCGTTATAGCTCTTGCAAATAAAGAGCATGGTGCTGCAATTAGTGGTGTAAATATTGGACTCGACCTGAAAATTTCAGGTTTGGATTGACACGAACCCGAAGCGGGTCCAAAAAATTGACTCGTTTGCAAAACCGGGTAGGGTTTGGGTAGATTTGAAAACCCGGGAATTACCTGAAATGATCAGGAAAAAGTTACCTTTACAACGAGGCTGCGAGCGAGTGACCGTTTTTGAATGAGCGAAGTCAAGCTGCAACGAAGGAGCCAAAGAAGCGACTCATGCAATCTCCACACCTCCTGCGGAAGTCGGAACGAAGACGAACAACAACGTGAAAGTTACCTTCACAGCGAGTGAGCTCCCATCTTCGAAGCCTTGAAGGAGCTAAGTCGAATTGCAATGAAGGAGCCGAAGAAGCGACTCGTGCAAGCTCCACACCTCTTGCTATCCTCTGGAAGTCGGAACGAAGCCGAACAACAACGACGAAACGGAGAAAGTTACCTTCACAGTGAGCGAGCTCCCGTCATCAAAGGAGCGAAGTCGAACTGCAACGAAGGAGCCGAAGAAGCGACTTGTGCAATCTCCACACCTTCTGTCGTCATGCGAAAGTCAGAACGAAGCCGAACAACAACGATGAAACAGAGAAAGTTACCTTCATAACGAGAGAGCTACCTTCATAATCCTAATAATTATATTATCTTGTTATCCTCATCATTGCTTATTTTTAATTTATATGTTATGAATATAATCATTGACAATTAAATTTTTAAATGAATAATGCACCTTTAAAGAATAGATGTGTTTGTAGTTATGATTGAAATTCATTAGTTCATCATCATTTGTACTAATTTTCCTATCTTATTTTTTGTATATTTAAGTATAAGATTGCAGTTTGACTTTAAGCTTTTAATTGATACTAATTTTTGAATGTACTCTTCTTCTTTCTTTTTTCTTTTTTAGATTTCTTATCATAATCTTTTGTTTCATTCATATAATTTACATAGTTAATTATTTTGAACATCAATTTCTCTTATAATACTTACAATCTTAATAATTTTATTGTAAGGATATAATAAGATCACTATTTCCAATTTAAGTAACAATGATTTTCAATTTTAAGCTACTCCTATCTATTTTTTAACATTAATGATTCAATTTTCAATTCGAAGGTCAATGTATAGATGTATGACTTATAAATTTAAGTTAAGTTAATAACTTAAATTATCTAAGTTAATTAATTATTAGTTTATCATTGTATGAATTATAATACAATGTTCATCTAAACTATAATATAATTTATTATTATTATCTTAATTTTACATAATTTTTAATTATCATTTTCTTTGTTGAATTTACAATTTAAAATATAGATGTTAATGAAAGACAACATAAAAGTGTAAGGTTAAGAGGAATTAAATAAAATGTAAATACAAAAAAATTAAAATATAGTTAATAACACATACTTCTTATATGAATGATAAAAAAGCTTAAAATATGTGGTTTCCACTAGGACATTTTTCTTTCTCATTTAGATTAACTTCAGTATTGCTAGGTAGCCTTCTAAGAGGCCTACTACTAACTGAAATTACAAGCTGACCTAATCGACTTTCTAAATTTTTAACTGAAGCTACTTAACTTTACAATTGAGTTCTTAACTGCATCATTGTATCTTTCAAATATAATTTTTTTTATTTTCAAACAAATTATTTGATTTAATCATGAAGAATAAGATGGTATAAGATTAATAATAGGCTGCTGGGGATTATTATAAATTTCTCCTTGATTATTTTGACCAAAATTTTATTAATTATCATCATCAAAATTATTTTATCAATTAATATTCGAATGATTCCTCCAATCTAGACTATATGTATTGGAGTTTTGTCCTCCAATTAAATTCGCATTTTCAATCATTTACACACCACTATCTCCAATAAAAGTTAAATCTTGATATTCTAATTGCATATATGATTCATATATTGATCCTGAACTAATCTATATTGTGTTCAATTTCTTGAAAACTATTACAACTTGTGCAGTCAAAATTCACAAAGGATCCGATTCATAAATTTGAACTATTTTCGTAGGATTTACTCTATCAGCAGGCCACTGAAAGTTATCAGTAGCCATTTCCTCTATTAATTCATATGTTTCCTCAAATGGTTTGGACATTGAAGATCCTCTAGCTGCAACATCTATGATTACTTTAAGATATCATACTAGTCCATTTTAAAAGGTCTGAATAACTAGTCAATCGGGTAAGGCGTGATGGGCATTTCTTGAGTATTTCCTTACATATCGTACAACTTTCATAAATTGATTCTCCTTCAAACTGTGTAAAAGATGTGAAATCATTTTTAAGTTTAGCAGTTTTTGAAGGAGAAAATACTTATTAAGATATTTATGAGCCAACTCATTCCAAGTGGTTATAGAGCTTAGGGGTAAATAATTTAACCACATCTTAACATTAGTGAAAATAAAAATAATCGAAGGGTAATAACATCATCATTGACACCATTATACTATATTTTTAGGAAACTGACTAAGTATAAATTGAAATCTTCAACAAGAGTTTCCCCAAATTAAATTTTTTGACTCATTTGAATTATGATAGATTTTAATTTAAAATTATTAACATGAATAGCAGATCTATTAATATTTTGATAAATTTCATCTACTAAAGGATTAGCATAATCTCTAAGAGGTTTAGAATGATCTTGATATGGTACTGGTTCAATCATTTTGAAATTTTTTTAAATTTTTCAAAATTTTGAAAGGGTCATTTTTATCTCAGAACCAAATAGCAAATGTTTCTTTCTAAATCTATGAAGAATACAACAATAATGTGTAAGCTTTGTAGGAAAAGTAAATTTAGGGAGCAATCTTGTCCACAACCCAAAAACTTCATAAATCATTGTACTTAGATAATAACTCTGTCTTTCACTAATGGGGAAACCATAATTACAACCTCAAAATTAAATCAAATATATATATAAAAAGAATCGAAATGAGCTTGAGATTTGAATTGATTCAATTTCAAGCTAATATAACTAGAATTTGCTTGATTTACTTTATTTAATTATAAAGTAATTTGAATTTCAAAGGAGCCAGCTAAAGATTATTTTTATTTTTATTACAATTTAATTTATTTAATATTTGATTTTTTTATATATAATGAAAATACTAATGAAATATATAAATATTTTGAATTAATCTCAAGCTATTTTATAAGCCTCAAAATCAGGAAATTTTATTAGGTCCGGTGTCCTGATGTAGCTCTACGTTCGAACGGCAGTAAAATGGTGCCACGTGCTCTTACTCTTTACCTCGCGGCTCGACGATCGGACCCGTGATTGCTATGTATTGACTGATTTTTGCTGACCGGGGTATTGCTAGGTATTGTTCGATATTACTCGGCAATAAAGAGAAATACCATTTTTCAAGAGCAATACCTAACAATACCGAGCAATACCGAGGTTTTGCTAGATATTGCTTGGTATTGCTAGTTATTGCTCAGTATTGGTCTTGATAGATCAGTATTTCTCGTTATTGTCAAATAATACATAGCAATACCCGAACATAGCAATACCGGGTTCTGGTCTGGGTCGAGTTGTCGGGCCGCGCGGTAAAGAGTCAGAGCATGTGGCGACATGTTATTGGCCTCCGGATATAGAGTCCGTTGTCCGGACCTAATAATTGTTCCGGTCAGATCAATTAAAATTTTATCTCGACCTTCAATTTATTGACTTTATTTGAGCATAATTAGAAAATAATTTTATTTAATCTTGAAGTGATTTTTATAGTTTACTGATTCTGATGTGCTAAGCACGATGGGGAATTAATTCTTCAAAAGGTTCTTTCATCAAAATTTGAAAAGTCAGCTGTGTAGCCGTTTCTGTGGCGATATGACCTGACCATGACAACGCGCACACTGTGGTAGAGCGTCGGCCGGCTTCGTCCCCTTCTTCTCTCGCAAGCTTCGTCTTCCTCTGTTAGCAACATATATAAGCCAAACCGCTCCATTTCTCTTCAAACCTCAGAGCTCATTGCGCGGAAGCGAGAGAGAGAGAGAGAGAGAGAGAGAGAGAGAGAGAGAGAGAGGGATAAAGTAAGAGAAAAATGGCTTCCAAGTTGAAAGTCGATGAGCTCCGAGCCAAGCTCTTACTCCGAGGTCTGGACACTACCGGCACCAAACCCATCCTCGTAAGCTTCATGTCTTTTCACTTTTCTTCTCTTTTTGAAACGCTGGAACTCATTTGTTCCGATTCCAGGTTAAGAGGCTTGAAGCGGCGTTGCAGAGCGAAGAGGAGAAGGAAAAAGAGGCCGATCCTGATGAGGACAACCCTTCAAATGGGGTATCGAATGGCCAAAGGAAGAGGAAGAGGGGTTCCAAAGTTGATGCTGATGATGAGAAGGAGGAGGAATACTTAGACGAAGAGAAGCTGGTGAAGTATACTGTGCGTGAGTTGAAGGCGTTGGCCGCCCAATTCGGGGTTTCGCCGACAGGAACGAAGATGGAGCTCGTCAAGAGGCTTTCAGGTGTTGCAAAGATCCCAAAAGAGACCGTTGAAGGTGAGTATTTCTTAAATTTGAATCGCTTGTTACAATACTGATTCTGCTGTTTAAGTTTTTGGGGAACTTAATCTTGACATTCGTTTATTTTTTTGGTCATTCGGATAATTACATTATATTGTAGCTCAATTAAATTAAATTAAAAAAAAGATCAGGACCTCCTCATGAGTGCTAGACGATTATTCATAAACAACAAGACATTCAAATTCTGTTTTACAGATGATGATTTGAATATTGTCTTGTGTAAGATTACTCTGTTTTTAGTCTATATGAAGTATCTGGCGTTTTATATATGACCAAATGAATTGTCTTTTAATTTATGGATGTTATCTTGTTGTTTAAGAACAGTTTTCTTACACTTATGATCAAATGTTTTTGAGTTCTTCATCTTTTTTTTTTCCTATTGAGTTCAAAGTTTAACAAATATTTTTTTTATGATATCAAATGTTCCCTTGGATTTAGATTAAGGGAGGAAAAGATAGAATAATGAGTGGATTGCAGAATCAACTGTTGTCTGAAATGGAGTAATAGGTATTATCTGAAAAAAATTATAGGATTAAAAAATACATAAAAATCAATTGAAGGGAATTACATGTATTCTACCTCATATTTTACATTTGTGGGCAAAAGAGGAACAATTTGATTTAAATTATGATGTTTTAATTATAATTGTTAGAGGAGGTGCCTGAAGAGATTGAAGAGGAGAGATTGATCACTGCCACCAAGAAGGGTGGTGCTGTTTTGGACCAATGGCTTCCAGATGATATAAAGAAGAGTTACCATGTCTTGCAAAATGTATGTAAATCTCATTTCATTTGATCAACCTTTCCCCTTATCCCGCTTGTTGAAATATTTGAGATTTTGTTCAATTATTTGTATTTGATTTTATTTTCACGTTTGAACTTGGTTGTGCATTTTTATACAGTATGAACTCAAAGAAGTGTGGTAGTTGGTGAAACATAGTATAATCCTCTCATTGAAGTGATGGTAATGGGATTGCAGAATGCAACTCCAAATACACTTGGGAAGCGACATCCAAAAACACATCTTTCTGCTATGCTTATTGTATAATTTTGAAGGCATCTATTGTTATTTTGTACGTTTAACACCTAAGTGCTTATTAGATTGTAGGGTTTCTATTTTTTGTTTTATATTGACCTAGTGGACTCTTCCCTGCAAACCTTTTTTCCCCTTTTAGTACCATTGGATTTTTTCCATATCAATGCAGCCTAAACTTGCATATGATGTTGAATCTCAAACTAAAATGATCAGGCATGAGGTTAGTATCACGCTATCCTGAGTACGAAGCATAGAATTTATGTTATTAGTTTGAAATTTTCTTATGCAAGAAGCATTTTGCATTGTTATAATGAATTTGAGTGGCACAAACAATGAAAAGAAGCAGGTGCAAAGCATTGAGTAAGTAATTTATGATTAAAAGCCACACAAAATATCTTGAATTTCATTTAATTTCCTGGACTCTCAAGTGTAAAATGAATGTAAATATTTATATGAGCTTGATGATGTTGACATTCTTATCATTGATATTTGAAAATTGTTGTGTTTTTTTTTTTTTTCATTGCATGAATGTTTTGTAACATGCTTAATGCTATTTATTTCATTAGTGAGATCTTTATTTACCTATATTGTTTCAATTTAGGGAGTGACTGTAATTAATCTGGAAAACATGAATTTTTTCTAGTGTCACTGTACTTACATGATAAACTTTTTTTCTATTAAGGGGCTGTTTGGTTGGCTAAAAAGCAATGTAGTGTAAAAGGAATACAAGTTAAAGAAATATTTTGGAATTGTTTTAGATGAGTGTAAATTAAATGCCGGTGAATTTTTTTTTGTTTGGTTTTAAGTAAAATGAATGTAGTGTAAAGTCCAAATATATTGGTGGCCGACGACGGTGGTATCGGTGGTGGCGGAAGTGGTCGTGGGCGGCGGGTGGCGGTGGTAGGTGGTGGCCAGTGACGACAATCAAGCGAGTTTGCTTGCAGTGTTAACTGTTCTCTCTCAAAACTGGACGAGTTTAATTTAACTAAAAAAAATGAACCAAAATAGTTTGCACTACATACTTTACTACACTTTGCATTCCGTTCATCCAACCAAACACAAATATTTTCAGAACCTCTGCATTTGGAATATTTTACACCCATTTTACTTCGAACCAAATAGTCCCTAAATGAGAATAATCTTTTTCATAGGCTTTTATCGATGCTTTAGTCAATATCATTTCTCTAACTGCATAATATGTATAGTTCACTAAGGTAATTTTTTTTACAGGATGAGTCATTCCTCAATTTTAATCAATTTGACGTTCAAATGATGAGCTATTTTTTTGGAGATTAAATGATAATATTTTATTTAGTTGATTGACACTATCTATGTTAAAAAATTGATTTCTTTGTTGCAGGGAGGGGATTTTTATGATGCGACATTGAATCAAACAAATGTTGGAGATAATAACAATAAGTTTTATATAATTCAGGCTTTAGGTTTGTTCTATCCATTCATAATTTTTTGCATACTTCTTTTCTTATAATTATTATTGGATAAAACTATAAAATTTTCTCTTTGTTTGCTTTTTTGGTTGTTATTAATCCTTTTTTTTCAAATATTTTTTATTCTATGATGTTTTTTTTTTCTCTAATTTTAAGTTCTGTGCTTTCCAGAATGACATATAATAAAAAAACATTTGGTCACGAGGAATAAAGATTTGCGACATTTAGAAGAGACATTTGACCCCAAACTTTTTAAAAGCATGCATGCGCAATAATATTTGGAACTGATCTTTATGCTATAAATAATAAGGATTTTTAGGATGCTAAATTGAACAAGACAAATTTTGGAGACATTATTAATAAGTTTAGATGATTTAGGCTTTAGGATTGTTCTACATGTTTATAATTTTTTGCATGTTTCTTTACTTATAATTATTAATTGAGAAAATTATGGATTCTTTTCTTCGTTGGCTTTCTTGGTTGCTATTGGTTTCCTCTTTTCAAATATTGTTTACTTGTTGTTAATTTCATGTTTTATTGTTAGTTTTGTGTTTTCTGGAATGGCATATATTAAAGGAGCATTTAGTCATGAGAATTAAGAATTTATGTCATGTAGAAGAAATATTCGGACACGCAACTTTTTAATAGATGCATGTAAGAAGATTTGGAAATGATATTTATGTTATGATTGGTGTCTGGCTTAGTACATTTTTGAAGGGCTCTTCATTTAATATAATCATATCATAAACTTTAGAAGAGAAATCTGTACCACATGATTTGTTCAATTATTTGAAATATATTCAGCAATGAGGAATAAAAGAGGGGTATCTCCAATTGTGGCTGATTTTTCATTCAAGTTCCTGCATATGTCATTGCTGTTATCGCTAATTTCTGGTTAGCAATACATCATAAACAAGCTATCTGGCCATGCCATCAATTTCTTGTAATCGACCATTACTTTAAAGCATTTTATTTATAAATGGATAAGGTTTCATTTTAGAGCCTACTAAATTCTTTTTCCATTTTATGTCTCACATTTTCTTACTGACATTACAAAAACTTACTGAACTCCCATTAGGCTGTTGTTTGTTTTATATTCCTAAAAATGCCAATTGTTTAGACCAATGGTTACTTGAGTCTGCAACATATAATAACCAATTTATACATTTTAAGGCAGAAAAATCTCATACCGGTTAAAGTTCTTGTTCTGCAATCTCATATCTAAATTTTAGTATTGCAAGATCTTGCTCACTCTTTCAATCATACGTTATTTCTTATAACAAAAATTTATCACTGTGCACTTGACTCAGGAATTATGAACGTAATTTAAGGGATTCACTTTATAAATTTTGTGGTTTGATATGGGAGAATATCTTTTTTGACTGTAGATTCAAGGGATAATTTGTGGTTTGGTGCTCTATTACTTCGTAACAATTGATTTTTGGAATTTCTAAATTTGAGAATTGCAACACCTTGTTCCCGCTTTACTATCTTACATTATTTAAGATAAAACAATTTGTCACTGTGCACTTGTCTCAGAGTTATGAAACATAATTTAGGATTTCATTTTATAAAATTGTTGTTTAATACTTGAGAATTTTTTTTTTCACGGCAGATTCAAGGGATAATGTGTGGTTATGGTTCTACACTGCTTTTTAACAATAGATTTAGGCAGACTTTCATGTGGCTTGATGCCCAGGAATATATTTGAAATCTCCATGTAATACTAAATTGCAGAATCTGATGATGGCTTCAAGTTCATGGTTTACTGTAGATGGGGCAGAGTTGGAGTCAAAGGTCAAGACAAACTGCATGGTCCTTTCACACGGGAAAGAGCAATAAACGAATTTGAAATCAAGTTCTTTGAAAAGACAAAGAATCAATGGTCCAGCAGAAAGAACTTTGTTTGTTATCCTAAATGTTATACTTTGTTAGAGATGGACTATGGTGAAGCTGGGGATGAGAAGGTAATTTGTTATATATTTTATTTGAAAGCTTTTGGATTTTGTCATTTTATTTTTATTGGCTAACTGTAGCTTGCATTGACGTTTGTTAATATTTGTGCCTCTAATAATCTATATTTGGGTTGCTTCCATCAGATGCCACCTAAGATCATAAAATCTGTTGATACTCAACTTCGAGAGACAAAACTTGAGGGTCGTATTGCAAAATTCATCTCAGTTATTTGCAATGTCAGTATGATGAAGCAACAGATGCTTGAGATAGGCAAGCCGTTTATATACTTTTATTTGCATCGCATTACTTGCACTTCATAGTATTTCAATGCTAGAACATTTTATTGGGATGATTTAGATACACTTACATTATTGAATGAGTGATGCGTTTGTTAATTAAAAACAGCAAGCAAAGAGAAGTTACATCATATCCTTATCGTATGTATCTGATCAGTCAGGCAGTATAAAATATGGATAATATACCCCGCTTTAAAAATTTATTCTACTATAATTGTTCATGCCGTTTTTGAAGGCTGAGGGTACTTCAGAAAGAATTTAGTGAACTTGTTAGGAAGGGGAACCAGAAGCATTCTTGTTTGTCCAAATTTATTTTGAAATATTTATTCACTGGTAAATCTCCTCCAATAGCATATGAAGGCACTCATCTGCTTGGACTACTGAAGATATCCTCATTTCTTGATGGTATTGCGTACAATTCATGCTAGTGCAAGTCATTGTAGCAAAATTTTAAAGGTTTCCCAGGGATTAGAGGACGGACTCATAAATAAGAAATAAAAAATAATAAATATTGTTAACTGAAGCTGATTTTCACCATTTCTTGCCATTGCTAGCCTTCATTTCTTGATAACCGGATGTAAATTTCAAATAGAATGATGAGCCTCGGAGTATTCTGGCGATTCCTAGGCTGAACTAGGAGAGGGAGTTGTGATTCCTTTCCTTCCTCCCTTGGTTGAGTTGGACCCCATGGCTCCCCACAATCATGCCCTTCTCCATTCTACCTCTCCCCATGCCCGGGTAGTCTCCCAAAAGGTTCGGCCTCCCTCCTCCTTGCTATCCTCTCTTCGGAACACCCCGATCCGCCCACCAAAGGAACCCCGTCCTTGATGGAAAACACTCTCCCCTTCATCACCGTCCTCCTGAATCTCCTTTCCTCTTGATTCCATCCTAGGAATTGCCAGTGATGCTTTCCGACTGCATCTCAAGCATCTTTTTTATCATATCTTATAAACTTCCAAAGCGATTCTCAATGACTGAGTCTTCCCTCCACCCCGGAATATTTTTCTACTCCGACCTTGAGTTGTTCCATCACGCCTTCCAACGCATCCATCTTCTTTGCTTCCATTAATCGGATCTAGGCTACAATAGAAAAAACAACAAAGACAACTTGGTTTTCCGCCCAAGAAGGTGCTCTAATACCAATTTGATATGCCTTGAGTAAATTTTTGTGAACACAGCAGGAAATTCACAGAAAAAACAGTGAAAAACAGCAGAATTTGGAAGAAAAAGTGGCTGACTTTTTACTAATACTTGACAATAAATAAAAGATACAAGCAATGTACAGTTAGAGGTAGATTGTATCTCCCAATCAATCTAGACGTTGCTAGGAAGCCCTTACAGAAAACTACAGCAGAAAAAACTCAATAAAAATATAACACTAATACAAAATAACATCTCTATATAATCCCTCTTCTTCCCTCCAATTCAGCCCTAAAATATCTTTCTTGTCTTATTTAAATTCCCTCTCTAATTTGAATTCAAAATCCCTCTATTAATTCCTTAATCCACCTCTTCGCATATGGAATGATTGGCTTACTGGGCCCCACATGGGGGGCCAAATCCCATGCTGACATGCCTCCTGCTGCTAGTCCGCCTTCTGGCTGCTGGGCCTACTGCAGGACCGGCCATAACATATAACTCCAGAAGTATGCAATTATTTAGGTTATAATGATTTATGGTGTTATTAGCTTTGAATAATTCATTATGTTTTTCATCCGCAAGATCCTAAGAAGTTAGGATTTATGCATGTAGAGTCTCATGTTCTTTAAGCAACCTTGTAAACTTTTCTTCATGTATAAGCACTTTTTGTGATAAACTAACATGCTCAATTCTTTTTTTTTTTTTTGCATATTTGAAGCTTAGGCTTTCTAACATTGGATATTCATTGAATTTATTAGTTTTATTTATAACTGGCTTTTTTCCCCCCTTTTTTTAAACAGGTTACAATGCTGAGAAATTGCCCCTCGGTAAGCTTAGCCAATCGACAATTCTGAAGGTAAGGCATGTGCTTCAACGCGTTTTCTTTTATTTTTCTTACCTCATAGAACATTGCTTCTTGTTTATTGAACATGATAAACTCTGATTAGATTAGTTGGCCGAGAGTTTTGTGCAAACAAAGGAACTTTTAAAAAATAGGAATTTTCCAATAGTTTAGTTCTCTTTTATTTTTGAACAACTGAGTCATTGGTGTGCTCATGGTGTTATTTTGATTTTTAAGTACCATATTGTTTGCCTTCCTAAGGGTTAAATTATAATTGGAATTTAGTGCTTACGAAACTTTATGATCACCAGTAACGAGCTATTTCTATGTTGTGTTGTATTCACTTTGAATAGTATAAAATGAGCAGAAAAGATTTACAATGCAAGTGTGTGTTTCTTGTCAATTTTATTGTAGGCAAATATATTTAATCACAGTATGACATCATGTTTGGGTTGTAGAACTTCTGTACTAATTATTATTATTATTATTATTATTATTTTTTCATGGTAAATATTGAATGGTTTGGTAGATCATATATTGAAAATCAATTAATTCCTTTAGATTTATTTGATTTTGAATATTTAGAAAGAAATTAGTTAATCTTTCCTTGTATTGGCTATTCAGCATCATCATCAGCCTAATCCCAACAAATTTTGATCGGTTTGATGAATTATTATTCATTGTTTATTATTGTTTCACATTATTGCTGAAGTATCAACTCTTCTGTAGAACCCATTTTGCATGATCGATAACTATGTTATCTAGGTTTTACTCTTTACTTTGCTAGTCCTCAACATCAAACATCAATGATCTCTTTATAATCAATTACCCCATAAAGATTTTTCATATATTTTGTAAAAGGGGGAGAACCTAGTCCTCCATAGGTGTTTGTTGATTAATAAGGAAAATTATTTGTTTAGTCATATTATAATCATTATCTCTGCAATTTCAAATATATCTAACGTAAGGCTCCTGATGGACTTTATCACTTCATATTGAAATTATAATTTTCCTTAGAAAATCAAACCTCAGCCAAAGCTTGAATTGAATGCTAAATATGCTTAATGAGAACCTCTTCGTTTTTACATTAGTTAAATCTGATAGGTTTGAATTCATGACATTTAGTAGATACTTGTGATTCATAATTGCACTAAAGGTGCCACTGTTAAGTACATAATTATGTATTATCACTTTGATATGCTATGCATTGGAAAATTTTATATAAACTGAATTGTTTTCAAAGTAAGTAGATAAAATTAAAAAGAATCATTCTCACCATAAAGCTATGATGCACTGACACGGACATGGCGACATAGACACGACACGGATATGAGACACGTCAATTATTAAATATAAAGAACATGTACACGGTTTGGATGCAGTATAATAATTTTTATATTTTAAAAATAATGTATAAAAATTGAATAATCATAATATTAAAAATAATTTAGAAATAATAAGTCATTTAACTAGAATCTGTGTTTAAAATGATTAATATTAGGTTGTCAAGAGTCAGGCTTCGATGCCATGTATTAGGCATGGAGAAAGGAGACGACAATGTTGTCGAGAGTCAGGAATCGATATTATGCAGTAAGTATTGGGTGTCAATGTATTGGGTGTCAATGTCAAGAGTTGTCTGTTCGGGCATAAATAAATAAAATTTTTAATACAAGTAATTATATTTTAAAAAAATTCATAAAATATTTAAGACACGCGTGTTCAATTTGTATTTAATAGTTTTTTTAATCGGACATATTTTCGACGTATCCAACACGTGACAGAGGAGTGTCGTGCCGGATACGTGATGCGTGCAAACTATAAAGAAAAGTCAATTTGGAGAACACAAGGACAAAATAAAAACCAAACTTGATTCACTTTAGCTTGCAAATAACCAAACAAACATTCGAATAAACAAAAGTCAAATAAAACGAAATAAAATAATAACATAAAAACGCTATCCTCAGAACAACCGAATAGTGGTTTCCTCACATGCAACGAGAGTAGGAAGATATATAAAATAGTGCTTAGGCTTGCAAACTGAGGGTCCACCACTGCAAAATAGTCCAACGTCCTACCAAACTCCTATGACAAATGTCTCCAAAAATTAGCCAACAAACAACTTCTAAGAGCTCAAGAAGAAAGATACAGGAGGAGTGGAACTTGCGTATAGAACAAGTGTTTAGAAGCCAAGACGAAATAGAGAGGAGAAAAGGGGGTGGAACAAGCTCTCAAGCTTTTTCAAGAGAAGAAACCCTCAGGTTTTAGTAGAGACTTTGCTTAGATTTTCAACAACCTTTTCCTTCTCAAAACATCTCTAATTTATTGGCAAAAGAAAGAAGCTAAACAATCACAACACCTCCAACCAAAACCAATCAAATTTGGGGAAATGAAAGGCCAAAAGACACCACAACAGCCCCCATAAACTGCACATAAAATAGGGAGAAAAAGCCACGGGAAACCCAGCCAGCAAGCCACTGGAAACCCAGCCAGCAAGCCACGGGAAAGCAGTCAGAGAGGGACCCGAGGAGCCAACACAGGAAACGGGGCAGGGGATTCACAGGAAAGCAGCCAGGGAGAAATCCCAAAAGACAACCAGCCATAGTTTTTATTCTCAAAGAAGAAACCAAAGAGACACAAGAAGGGGAAGAGACAAGATCCACTCCACATATCTTTTTGAATTATGAGCTAGGAAGTGCAATTACTTCTCCAAATAATTAGCTAAACTCCAACTCAAGCATTAATGAGCTAACACTAAGTAGAACCCAACTTTTTAAGCTCAACACCAATCAGCCAAAGCCTAACCCGCGAGTAGCAAACAGTCCCAAACCGAGAACAACAAATAACCCAAGAACAAGAAGGAACCAAATACAAGCAAACCCAAGACTTGCTATGCCCAAGCACTCCCTATCATGATCATTGGATGCTCTCCATCATTGGATAGCTTATAAAAAAACATAAAACACAACTAATATTGTTCAAAATACATCAAAACAAAATAGACTAAAAACATGAATGCATCAATACGTGTTGAACATTGCACAAATTTTTGAGAAGTGTCGGTGCATCATAGCCAAAAAGTATGAACACACAAAAATTATCTTTTGTTTGCATCTTTTCTAGAATAGAAATGTTTGGGCATACTTTGTAAATACTGAGAATATTATATGAAAAAGTTCAAATTTACTTCTTGTCATGTGATATTTAGCTTAAATACATCATTTCCATTCTAATATATATATATATATATATATATATATATATAATCATTTTTATGCTTAAGTTTCTTCAAAGTAAGCAGATTTCCAAAACACTAAATAGTTAGGCAATTTTGAACCTTTATATATGTAGTATGGAATAAGTTGTTCCATTTCTCATATATGAATGCTAATAGGCTAATGCCATTAATTTTACTAAATTCCCCAGTGAATTCATAACAATTGATTATCGAATCTTCTTTTGTGCTTTATGTTTATGAAAAATTATTGGGACCAATGAGGCCTAGCTGTTGATTTTATAGCCTCAGGTTCATGCATTTTAACATTATAAGGTCTGAGGCATTTTATTATCCATAAATTTATGAAAATTTGCTTTTCCTCTGCTTAAAAATAATGGTGAGTCAAGCAATTTATGTGAACGAGATTAGAGCAGGGGAATGCACAAGTCAAAGCTAATCTCAGTTGTCACGATCCAATACAAGGCGGGAATGAACAGTCGGATAGTTAATAAATTTTTCCACAATTATATATAACAATAATAAATAATATTCCTCAAACAGTGAAGAGCCACTAACAAACACTATTTGTACATTGAATATGCATTTAAACACAACACATTTTACCTTCTTTCATTTGAGTGCCGTCTTCTGTACACAAAATCTTTTCTTTTAGTCATTTCTACTATCCAGAGACTTTCCTGAAAAAAAAAAAAAATTAATAGAACTAGTTTATTAAGTAAACTCTATGAGTATTCACCATTTCATATACAATAGTTAGTCATATAAAATAAACATACATCTTTCTTGATAAATACCATATGCATTTTCTTTCATATGCCATAAGTTTTATAATTTATTTTTCACATAAATTATTTGATATTCTGTTTCATTTGTTCAGTTCCACTTAACATTCCTTTCATTTTCATTTGATATTTAATCCATTTTCATTTTTATTAATATAAGAACACCGTCTAAATGTACCTATAAATGTATAACCATTTTCATTTTCATTTCCTTTTCCTTTTAACGTGTATGGGTACATTGCTTTCCCGACCAATATCATATGGGAGTGAATTTCTGTAATTTTGCATCCTTATACCTTTTCCTTATTTTAATTACTCTCCTTTTTCATTTAAATCATCATTTAATTTACTCAATCTTCCTTCACATATTATCATAATTTGTAAGAATATTTTTATTCATTTATATCTATCTATATGTATATATATATCTCCATAATTTAATCAATATCTAGTTAATTGTATATTTAATAATGAACTATATTAATTATTTTAGATGTATTACTATGTTCTATAAAAAATCATGTAGCAAATACTTCACCTTTCTATTTCTTTTATCCTTCTCAAATAATGTATTCATATAATAACCATCAAATCAATATAATGCTATAATCATGTAGTAATTTGATAATTAAAAGAAATTGATATAACATAAAAGAAAATCTGACTTTGCTATAAAACAATTGAAATTATCCACTTTATTTTCCTTCGTTCTTTAATTTTCTTCCAAATCTTGAGCTTGATATGGACTTCAATCATTTTTTCCAGTTCCAATCTTCTCTCTATTTCCTCTCTCTCTCTCTCTTTGTTTTTCTTTGCCTTTTTATTTTTATAGCTGGCAACCTCTCCCTAGCTCTCCCTCTTCCTCTCCCTCTATGTTTATCTCTCCAAGGGGCGAGACTACTTGTCTCTCTCCCTCTTCACATTTTTTTTTTGAGAATTAAAAATTTAATCACTTTTTTTATATTTTAAAAATTTCAAATTTTAGTTTATAGGAGTTTTATATAATTAAAATCAACAAATTACATTAGAGAAGAATTATAATATTTAAATTTAAATCAAGTAACATAAAATATGCTTATTATAAAATTATATATATGTTTAATATACTTTTATAATAATAAGATGCAATTTTTTTTTTTATATATTTATTGCTCATTGTAAAATGTTTTTTAGTTATAATAGATATGAAAATATACGGTAGAAGAGTAGTTGAAATAGATTAGTATTATAATATATAGTTTAAATAAATTTGTGTTGAAATTAATTTAGATGAACATGACAATAAGTTTTTTTTTCATTATATAAAATTTATCTTCTTATAATTAAAATAATAATAAAAAATTAAAACCATAATGTCAATTTCATGTTAAAATGAACAAGTTTGAGGATGTTTTTAAAGTCAAATTTTGTGCCCCTGCAAATAAAAAATCCTGGCTCCGCCACTATTGATATCCCTAAGGGAACTTCAAACACAAAACATCATAAGAAGAAATCTCTAAATTTACTACAGTCATTTCAAGGAGAAAAACTTTCTTATTGAATGATATGACATAATATTGAAGAAATCTAAATCCTCCACAATCTGCTCTATCCATCTCTAACATACATCAACCACAACCACATAAAAGAAGAAATATAAATTTCTATTAAATCAAAGAAAGTTGCCTCAATAATTTTCTTCTCCTTCATTGTCAAACAAGATTTACTTCACTTGTATTCACCTTCCACCTTCGTCAGAGATTGAAAACTTTTAAACTCTGAATACAATCCCTAAGGGAACTTCAAACACAAAACATCATCAGAAGAAATCTCTAAATTTACTACAGTCATTTCAAGGAGAACTTTCTTATTGAATGATATGACATAATATTGAAGAAATCTAAATCCTCCACAATCTGCTCTATCCATCTCTAACATACAACAACCACAACCACATAAAAGAAGAAATATAAATTTCTTTTAAATCAAAGAAAGTTGTCTCAATAATTTTCTTCTTCTCCTTCATTGTCAAACAAGATTTACTTCACTTGTATTCACCTTCCACCTTCGTCAGAGATTGAAAACTTTTAAACTCTGAATACAATCTCTTCCTTCAATTTCTTCCTCTGCTTTCAAAAGAGATATTTCCTCTTTATTAGATTTAGTTTATGGAAGAAATTTCACCAAATATGCAAAGATCGATAACATACCTTCTTTCTTCTTCTTCCTCTCAGCCATTTCTCTCGACATAAACTTTCTCATGCGATTTTCTTCTTCAGGAGTGAGAGAAAGGTAGTTATTTTGCGTGAGGAGTCATTCCATTTCATTCCTATACACATTCCTTTGTTGAGAACCTCGAAACGAACCCGTTTGAGGCCTCCGCCCAGGCATGCGCTGTTCGCGACTCAGTCTCTGCTGTTCGCATGGTTCAGCTATTAGGGGCTGGTCGGTTCAATTGAACTGGCTAGTTAAACCAGCTCTTACATCAGTAGTGATGTTTGGAAAAATAATTGGTTTCCCGGGTTCAATAGGAATTCAACTCTAAGCAAGGAAGAATTGTTGAGAAAATTTCAAGCAGCTGACTCCAAATAGTTTCCATACGGCAGCTGCTGCTGATAATGAATATTGCTTTCATTGTTCCATTTCTAATTTCCACTAATGATTATAAATAATAAAAGTATAATTCTGCACTAGTTTGTTTGATCTTTCTAAAAGTTCCGTGGGCTTACTGAATTGTACAGGGCTATGATGTTTTGAGGAGAATCTCTGACATGGTTGGGAAAGCTGACAGGAAAAAACTTGAAGAATTAAGTGGGTAAGCCTCATCTACTAGTGTGGTATGGTAGGTGCATACTTTTTTTATAGGACAATTAAGTAATGATAATTTTCTTATTTAGTATTGTGTTGCACATTTATTTTAGGAATCAATTTGAGATTTTCTATAAAGATTTGACACATGTTCCTTACAGTTCCGTACTTCATTTGTTTTCAAGTTTTATGTGCCTGATTGCAGGCTCTACTTCAATTTGGGTTTCACAATCAACGCTAAATTAGCTGCAGCTTCAAAAGCTAACAAACCGAGAACTGCAAATTTTGCCACGTCTTGAACAACATTTAGAACTAGAACCACTATGGACTTGTGATAAAGTTTATCCTTTTTTGCTTTTCTGAGCTTAATAGGTTAGCATTAGTGATCTAGCTAAATTTAAAACTCTATAGATCCAAAATCATGCTAATTAAACGTCAAAAAGTATTTTAATTTTGGGTTGAACGTGCAGGCAGTGTCATACATGACATGAGACCGGTGCCTTATTTCTTGGTTCTTAATAGGTCAACAATTTACTACAAATTGACAACTTTTGTATTTTTATATGGGAACAAAATACTTGTCTATTTTACGTGCCTTACATAGGGAAATACATGATAATGATGAGATTGCTATGGGCTGTAATACGAGCATTCAGGTTGGCTAATCATTGTTGTCAAAGGATCTGGAATGGTCTCATTCTTATATTTTTTTTATAAGTACATTTTGAAGAATAAGAAAGTTGCATTTCATCACTGCTCTATGGGTTATTTATAGAAATTAATTTCAATTTGCAGGGAGTTCTACACTGTGATTCCTCATGACTTTGGTTTTAAAAAGATGCGTATGTTCTAGTACCTTTGCTTGTGTAGTTTTTTTTTTCTAAACCATAATATTTTTCATTGAATTTCTTTAGCCCTTACCTAGCATATATTGCTAATAATGTTGCAGGCGAATTTGTGATTGACACTCCTTATAAAGTAAAATGCAAGTTGGAAATGGTAAATTTTTGTTAAGCAATTCTTAAATTTTGTGGTTATACATTTTCTATGAATTGATTGCTACAGCCTTATCATAGTTCTCTCAAGTCTCTCAAATCCTATCTCTCCCAAAAAGATTAATCTTGATACTAGATTATATACTGAAGGCACCGACTGCTCTGAGAAACAACAAATTGTTTTTGTTTTTATCTAATTGATATTCCAAATTTCCTTTCTTCGGCATTTATTATCTTTTGATATCTGATATCTTCGAAATAATGGAATTATGGAGTACGTGCTCTCCTTAGCAATACAATTAAGCTACGGCTTTTGCGATTTTGTTAGAATCTATGATTGTTTTGGATATGAAGTAACTTTGTTATTGGTAACTGTTAGAGGGCATGCATAGCGGTTCAGATAGGCTTCAACAGACTAGTGAGTTCTTTCTTATTAACATATGAGTTTAGAAACTTTTTAATGTACCTAAATTTAGTTAATGATTTATTTGATTTAGGTTTACAATAACAAATTGAATGAAGCTTGCATGAGTGCATTAGTTTTTGCCAATCAGTTCAAATTCATACAATTGTTGGTTTATTTGGAGTATTTTACAAATATATATATTTTACATATATCATTATTTTTTTCAAAATTTATATTTTTTGGAACTTCCCATGGCTTATGCTCACTTTTTTTTCTTAAGGTCTCAGCTTTAGGAGAGATTGAGATTGCAACTAAGATTCTAGAAGATGATGCTGAATCTCTGGTATGCTTGCAATGATTTTCACAGTGCTCATTTTCCTATTTAGTCTACTGAATTAATTTATCTTAATTATTATGAGGTATAGGTTACTCATGTGCTCTTTTTGATTATTCCTGTGCTAAAATTATTTTGTATCTTTTCTCTTTATTATATTGTGTAAGAATGCATATATGTGAAAAGCTCTGTTCCCAAGATTATACCAAGCTTACTCATTCTTGTATGCTAATATATAATCATGCTTATTTCGGATGTCCTTCAATTTGCAACATAATAATGAATGACCTTTTAGTTACCTGTAAATGTGGCGATTGTAAGTTTTGTACCCTAAGCCATTTTTAGAAGCAAACTTTCTTGTCAAAGTTACCCTGTTTTACTTTATTTTTGCAGGACGATCCTTTGCATTCTCACTATCAACACCTATGCTGCGAAATGACTCCTGTTGAAACTGACTCGAAGGAATTTCTTATGGTAAATATTGCCTTCTAAATTCTTTCAATGAACGTGTGTCTATATGTACTATGCGTAAAGTATTATATATCTTCCATTGATAAAGAATTATGTGTTTTAATTCAACCCAACTCTTTTTTCCCCAGATGTAGGTTATAGGAAAAAGAAAGGATTCTTATGATCCTAGACTAAAGTCTAAATAAAATTAAGGATATTCTGATATGAAATGTCCATGCAAAACAGGCCACCATGGTGCCACGTTAAATAACTAATTTGCAACTAGAGCAATTTTTAAATTCATGACGTGGTGCAATCCTCCGTTTGCCATTACCCATTTATAAATTTCTTTTCTCAATATATTATTTTTGATTATGTTTATGATCGCATATGTTGAAATGGTGGTGCCAAAGGTTAAGATTTGCGGAAGCATCAGCAGTTCAAGAGCAATATGTAGGAGTAGACACAAATAAGAAATAAAATTAAATCACAAACTCAGTTAGTATTTACATGATTCGACTTCAAATAAACCTATGTTGACCGAAAAGATTGATAAAGTTTCCATTAAATTAGAAAAAAGAGATATCTAGAATTTTACTTTCTTCTTTTCTCTCTAAATTGTCTGCTTTTTCTCAAAATCAAATTGACTAAACTAATCCTCACAAAAAAAAAAAAAAGACTGAGAACTCTGAGCAAAGTCAAATATAGATAATATATTTTAATATATCTTTCTATCCTTTACAGTTTATTACCTTTGACTCAACTCATCTGCACCATTTTTTTTTTGTTTAACCAATAACAACCGTATGATCACATAAACCAAGTCCAACACTTTGTCGGCTTTTACCTTCAGTTTCTTGCACTGTAGACCACATTGCTGGCAGAGAATCTAAAACCATGATCGTTGATGTGATCACATGTGGAAAGAGATAGTAGGGACTATACTTTGCACTACTGTGATTAAGTAATCTCTATTTGTAATATTCTGTCCATGCTCATAACTCAAAACAGAGCAAAGATAACATAGCTACTACAACGCTTCATGAGTAGGAGCAGATTAACCATGATGCATGAATATAGCAACCGAATTTTAACTTAGAAGTTGTCCAGATGTTTTTTTTTTCAGGAGACTATCAACGGAATTATTCAGAAAATAATGTGGTAATTAATATTTAAAACATAGCATAGATGCATGCTCTACCAAAAGATGAAATCTATCACTAATCTGAGATCATGTCTGATAAGTGGATATGTTGGTAAGTTGGTTGCATTTGAGCATTCATGAGTCCATCCTGTTCTCCATTTGGCAAATGGAAGTTATGAGAAGGCATTGTGACTCATACCCCTACTACCCAAGCATAGTAAACAATTTCATTAAACGCATGCATACATTCAAACAAATATATGGGCACACACTTACTTACAAACCAAATTTACATATTATAAAAAAGAAAGAAATAACACATGTACATGCATATTTACATATACATGTACATGCATTTAAATTTAAATATATGCATGCAGATATATACATAGGGAAGGTAAATACCTATTCTAATTGTGGGCTCCAAAAATTCACGCCCCGGCCTCTCCATTGATCTCCCGCCATTGCTTGTCAACATTGGTACATTTACAAATGGATGCATCTCTTGATAAACGCATTAGGGAACTGTATGCATCTCCCGACAAGTGTGTTAGGGAGATTTGTCGAACTTGCATAAGTGTGGGAGATTACTGTATGCATCTCCTGACAAGCGTGTTAGGGAACTGTTGATATGGCTGATAGGTTGTAGCAGCCATGAGGAGATGTATATAGCAATCTCTAACGCGTTTGTCGGAGCACATGTTGCGGCCTCTCAGTATCTCCTCATGCTGCTCCAACCTATCAGCCAAATCAAATGTATTACATCTTCACACCACCAATAGACATAATTCATTCAACATCAATCTGAGATGGTGGGAATAAGAAAACATTAAACGTTCAAACATAGAAGAGAAAACTTAGAACAGATGCTAGGATCAAAATCACTAGATTTGAATATTATTAGAGTCACGTCATTCTCATTTTGGCATACTTTCTTCCTCTTTATTATTATTATTATTATTATTATTATTATTGGAAAATAGTATATTTCCACTGTCCGTTTTCTTGAGTTAAGGAATTTAACAGCCAGCCACAATGTTTATACACTGCAAAGCACATAACTTCTTCCCACTTGATCACGTAAATTAAGTACTTGGTATTATAGGACAATTGAAAAAATACCTATTACTTTGAGGTCTTGAACTATCTGCCGTCCAATGATAACAAATGTTTGTAGTTTTTGCCTATGGAGAGGTATTGTATACAGCTTGGTTTCTTGCTGAGAATTTTAGAAATCCAGCAAATCTTAGGTTTTACTGAATTAATTATTGGTATGTATGTCCACATCCTAATCCTTACCCATGCCTTCCATATGAACAGGTACAGAAGTACTTGAAAAACACTCACGCAGAAACGCACTCAAGCTACACGGTTGAGATTGTACACTTATTTAGTGTTTCAAGGAAAGGTGAAGTTGAGCGTTTCAAGAAGGTGGGTTTTAAATTGGCAACTTTCAATGACTTTAACTTATAAACCTGAACCATTTATTTCTTTTCTTAGGCATAATAACTTTTTGCTTTGTTATTTGCAGTTCTCCAATCTAAAAAATAGAATGCTTCTATGGCATGGCTCTCGCTTGACAAATTGGACTGGCATTCTATCACAAGGTTGAGCTTTCATTTCGTTTTCAACTTATCCAAGCTAATCTTCAACTTGTTAAAAAGAAAAATATAGATTTGACATTTTTCTGCCAATTAACAAACTGCACTTTTTATTTATGCAATTATTATTGCTGTTTTGCTCGGTATACATTAATGGACTTCTTTCTACATCTTTGATAGATTTATTGCTTATATTGCAACCCGACAAATGAAATGGACAAATGTTTTTTGCTTCCTTAACAAAAAGAACCCCAACAGTGCAACCTCTTTCATCATACCATTCCATAATATATGTGCCCTTTCCAACTTTTATCGGTCTGTTCATTTGCTGTCATGGAAAGCAGTTGCTTTTTTTTTTTTTGGTTGTATTATAGATTCTATTGATGTCACAACCTAACTTGATATGATTCATAGACAGACGGGCCATACCGTATTGAATTTGAACAGGTCAAGTCCAAGATCTAAGTTTCGGGGAACTTTTCAGAATTCTTCCAATTAATATTTGAAACAATTAACAAAGCTTCTAAATAACTAAAATAGACTCTTCCACGAATTTTCTTTCATTTCATCAACATGTATATACAGAATTTACACTATAGTACATGACTACATAGATCAAAACAGAGAAGTTGAATAAATAATCATGGTTGTACAAAAAATCATCAAAAATTCTTATACAGACTCGAACAAATCAAATCATGGATGCTCATCTACTTAACGGGTTTTTTCCCTTTCCCCAGATCTAAAACAGAAGGCAGAATATGTATGAGCCAAGTAGTCAAAATAGCTCAAAAGATCACACCCACCAATACCCTCCGACCCTTATGCCTCCCATCAGAACCATATAACAGAATTCAGGCCTTTATGACTTCCTATGCATATAGCGCCAAAACAAAACTTCCATAATAGAACTTTCGCCCCACGTTAAATTTCCTCAGAATTATACAATTCAAGCAGATAAACATATATATTATTGTATTTCGGTACATGAAATATAAATAAATCAGTTTGCATAAATTCACAGTGTTCTATATCATTAGACTATAATTTCAACATCTGAGGAATTCAATATTTCAGAAATTCACCAGATTATAGAAGATTGTTCAGAACATTGTTTAGAAACTTTAATTTTACTACAACATTATTTTTTGAGATTAGATTTATTTTACAGATAGATAAAATAACATATTTTTCAAATTAACCTGTAGAACT
Organism: Dendrobium nobile; assembly: GCA_022539455.1. Classification (NCBI taxonomy): domain Eukaryota; kingdom Viridiplantae; phylum Streptophyta; class Magnoliopsida; order Asparagales; family Orchidaceae; genus Dendrobium; species Dendrobium nobile. The sequence goes on along the minus strand of CM039726.1, from coordinate 68,817,361 downwards.
TTCCAGTAAATACCTAAATGTTCAAAATGACTAATTCAATGACATACAAAAACTTACACTATGAAAGTTTTGCAGGTATCAAGTTATTTCATGTTTTCCTTAACGAAATTATAAATTAAATTAAGAATATCCTAAAATTTTTGTATTTTTAAACATTAAGATAGGTGTAATGTAACTTATCTCTAGTCGGACAACGTTTAGAACTGTGTTGACAGTAGAAAATAGACCAAAGTCACCCAAACCTAGCCTTCTATCTCTCTCTCTCTCTCTCTCTCTAGCCTGTTGCTTGAAGGGAGAAAATGGGTTTAAAAATATTGGAAATAGATATTTAATTATTAAATCTAAGCTTGGCGCCGCCAGCCTAATCCTTATCCTGCACCCCAAAATGCCCCCTCCCCACTAAAAGGGCCCAATGTTGCATCTCCGCCATCAACGCTGCAACACCCAAACTAATTTGGTCAAAAGACAGAGAGTATGATGTCGCGGTGCTGCCAAATTCAGTGTCGTGACACCCAAAGGGAAAAATTATAAATTTCCCAAACACGCACACAAACCCCGGGACCCGCTTCAGACCAAATTCAAACATTAACATGCATACAAAATATTCAAAAAAAAAAAAAAATGCATACAAAATATTCCTAGACACATGCAATGGAAATTTAACAAGCTACCCTTTAACATATCAGATTAGAATGGTTACAACTGTACATGGATTTAGGCTTCGTTTGGGACGGCTTTCTTACTGCTTCTTAAAGCATCTTTTTAATAAAAAAGTAAAAAAAGCTGCTTTAAGAAGCAATAAGAAAGCAGTCTCAAATGAAGCCTTAGTAGGTTTTACAACTCATTTCATTCTCAAGTTTATATTATAATGTAATGCATTCATATAGAATATATTAGACGAGCAGTAACAAAATTTCATGGTTTCATACTGCTATCAGGATTACGGATTGCTCCCCCAGAGGCTCCAGTTACCGGTTACATGTTTGGTAAAGGAGTTTATTTTGCGGATATGTTCTCAAAAAGTGCAAATTACTGCTGTACAAGCCCTTCATCTCCTTCAGGGGTGTTGCTTCTGTGTGAGGTTGTTAGCCTTTTAATATCCTTTAAATGTTGTAACATTACATTTTATGTGTTCTATATGACTGATTGAGCATGCAGGTCGCCTTAGGGGATATGGTTGAGCTACTTCATTCAAACTGTCACGCAAATCTCTTGCCAGAGGGGAAGTTGAGGTTAGTTTTTTTGGCTCTCATTCTCTTACTAGTTGAGCAATACATTGTTAAGCATATTCGTGATAAAATTTGTGTGAGTTTTTGAGAACCGTTTAAATAGAGAAATTATTCAAAAGGTTTAAAAAAACTTTAGATGTATCTCATTACAATTATAATTCACCCTTCCCTTTTTTTTTCATTGTACAACGAAGAATCGTGAAAATATGAAAGTCAAAGAATTCTAGCCCTACTTCTCTGTTTTCAACTACTTGCTTGCTAGTATAAAATTTCATCATGAGTATATCTTTATCCCAATTATTTGGGTTCAGCTTCACGAAGTCTTATTTTTCATTCATTCTTATTGAATGTTTCTTAAGATTATTTTGAACAACTTTCATTTATGTTACTTCAAATCTGCTCTTTCTATTTCCTACTCTGAATACAATCTGTTAGTCAAAATTATTTGGTAATTTAACCCAACTTGGTCCCCATACCAATTCTTTAAACAAGACCTAAATTTCTAGAAGTTCGTTATTCATCAATTGTCCAGAATAGCTAACTCTTCTCTTCCCTGCTGTTAAATCTAACTCCAATGGAACATTTCTACTCGGAAAGCTAGTTTTACATTGTTCATTTATGCAGGATGGAAATTTTCTGGAATCATCAATTATTTTGTTGCAACTCATTAGTGCATTTTTTTCCTTTTCAGTACAAAAGGAGTTGGAGGCACAGCACCAGATATATCACAGGCTGAGGTTCTTGAAGATGGTTTAGTTGTACCCCTTGGCCAACCAAAAGAGCAGGACGGCCCGAAGGTGATTGCTTTATACCCAAATATTTGAAATGATAATTTTTTTTAGTTTCCATCCTTAAACGAGCCGAATATCACCCAACTTGGATCATGTTCCATTTGATTTTTTTTTTACCATTGAGCCAAACATGGATGAGCTAAGTTTTGCTAATGATCTAAAAAAATCTTATTTTTTACATTAGTCAAATCCAATTGAACCGAGATTTATAAATATGGACTTTTATTAATGCTCATCCCATTTAATTTTTGGGAAATTTACATACATACCACTTTATAACATCCTATTTACATATCTAACATCAAAAACTTTAATATTACATGCATATCATCCTATATTATTATAATATCAAATATACCACTTATATTTCTTTCCTACCACTCATATATTTAATTTCTACCACTCATATTTGATATGAAAATGAACTATGGATGATATGTATGTAATATTAAAGTTTTAGGTGTTAAATATGTAAATACATTAGTTTTAGGTGGTATGCATGTAAATCTCCCATTTTTGTTCAGGTTCAGCTTGCTTGACAAACAAGACAATATGAAATATTATCGAGCTGCGCAACTCTTCTTGGTCTGTTGGTTGAGAGTTTTGACTACCAATCAAGAGGTCTTAGATTCGAGTCTTGCGTATGTAATATGTGTGAATTTACCTTAATTGACCTAAATGTCACCTAAAAAAAATTTACGCCTCTAACTCCACAATCTAACTAATGGTATATCTGTCATTTCCAGGGTAGCTTGCTATACAATGAATACATAGTGTACAATGTCGAACAGATCAGGATGCGATATGTCGTACAAGTAAATTTCAACCACAAATATTGAACTTGGCCGTATTAGTCGATTGATGCTTCATCTGTTGCAGAATTTTTCTCCCATTTAGGCCAAGTGAGCTAGTGTATTTGTAAGCTTCGTATCCCATTATCAAATTATCGAGGGGTTTTCAGCAAAAACTGGGCAGTATAATATTTTGAAATTTAGATATTTTTATGTTGAGCTTTCTCTGTATTTCAATGGTGAAACGTTTGATGCAGTAGCAGTATAGAAAGACTTGTTTTGTGGGTTTTAGTTAACTTGCTAAAGTTTTGGAAGTGGTGCTTATGATTTTGGAATTGAACTCCTCTTATATTAGATTTATGCTTCAGTATTCAAATTTCCTCAAAATATTATTTTGTTTTATTTTTCCCTTACTGGAATTCAAGTTGAGCCCCAGACGAGGACTTTTAGTTGGTGATTGTCTGTGCTCAACTCATTATATCTTTGAGTTTGTGCTTAGTCTGTGCTCGAATATATTTGAAAACACCATTGGTTTTGTTCTATGAATATTGCCTAACAATATATAGCAAAACTAATGCATGTTGTCATCAATAATGTTTGTTGTAATCAACAATTGCACGAATCATATAAGTTATTCACAACTTCTCTTATATATGCTACAAAAATTTGTATGATATTAAGATAATAAATTCTTTCTATATCAGCTTAGTGTTTTGTACCGTAATATATGTATGAGCAAGGATGAAGAGATTATACATAAAGAATTTCTAACAATTAATGCCACAAATAAAGGGATTCGCATCGCAAGCAACAATCATGGCGTCTTTGTTGATCTTCATATTAATATGAGGACCATAGAAATGAAAGGGCTACTATATTGATTGTTGGCCACACAAAGTAATTACCAAACAATTCAAGCAGAGTATACGTGTATTATATATTAAAATTTCTTAATTTTTTTAGATAAAACGTCAAGTGAAGTTAATCCCAATTATTCTAAGTTTGTAATCTTAAATTTCTGTCTTGTTTTTAAGATTTGTTTGGGACAATTTTTTACTATTTAAAACAATGTTTTAGCACTAAAATTTTAATTTTTTGCTAGAAAATTGTTTTAAGAAACAATAAAAATGTTGTTGGAAAAGAAGCCTTAGTTACTACTATATCTAAAACAATTTATTTGAGCTGCCTATCAACTTTTAAAAATATATGCATGGAGTTTGCCTAAAAATGTTGTTGGAAAAGAAGCCTTAGTTACTACATAGCTCTTTTTGGCTTATTGGTTGAGAGCTTAGACTTCCAACTAAGAGGTCTAGGGTTTGAGTCTATGTGTATGCGTTGTGTGCGTGAGTTTGCCTTAAATGACCTAAATGTTCCAAAAAAAAAAGCGCCGATGGAGCTGTGGCTCAGTGGTAAGAGATTAAAAGCATCTCTCATTTGATTCGTGCTCCAATTCCTTAATCTGTAAAAAAAAAATTATTTTTTTGAAAAATATTATTGAAAATTCATTATATAAATATAAAATACTAGTTTATGACTATCAAATATACTGGTTTTATCAAAATCTTTTTTAAACTGGGGTTATTAATTACGCTTTCGAAAAAGTTTAATTATTTTAACAATTTTTCTATAAAATTACAATTTGTTAGAGTTATATTTAAATTTTTTTAATTTATTTTCAAATTATTATAAATATATTTATTTTATTTTTACAATATTTTCAATTATTTTTTTAATTATAACTTAATACGTTGTTTCAAAATTTTATAGGGGTAAATTATAAATTATATATATATTCCGATGAGAAATGTTTTGACGATTTTTTTTTTCTCGGAGAAACGCGACTGCAGTGCGACGGGCGGCAATCTTTTTAAGCTAGGGGATCTCCGGGCGAAGGGAAGCTCGGCCAGTAGGCCTTTAGCCATTGCTGTCTCCTTGTTAGGGTTTCATCTACTGCAAAATGTTCAAAAAGTGAGTCTCCTATGCTCCGTCCGTGTTTCAACACGTTTCCTGGTCCTTTGCACATCTTCATTTTCATCCTATCCTTATCATTCATTTAATCAGTCCAGATTTGAGCTTTGCACGCGTACCATGGGTTCGAACTGATTTCTTAGAAGTTTGCGTCGTTTCAAAAATTGTAGATGCGTGAAATCTATCTGGTTTTATGTCTTGGGTTTCTGTGATATTTTTTCGTTATCTTGTTTTTTTTTTGGCTTTGTTCTGAATAAGGTCTAGAAATTCTCAGTTAAATCGCTGATGCTGAGAGATGGATGGACAAAGAGATGTATAAAGTACAGTAACTTTTGATATTAATTTGATATTTTCGAGCAGTTTAAAATTCAAGGGTATGTGTTTGCGAGTTTGATCTATGAAATAAGTGATAAGCGATTGCTTGTTGCCCCATGGACGCTAGCATTTGCGTCCATCCTGCTGTTGGACTATGATTTTACTGTTTGTGATAGCACCGAAGGATCCACGTAGAGCTGGAGACAAAATCGCAAGCACAAGCACAAGAACGGGGAAGGAGCTGTATGCTCCAGGAACTGTAGTATTGATAAGTGTAGTATGAAAATTGTCTACAAGTTTTGGTTCTCCTTTTCCTATATGTATTCCTTCTATTAAAATTGAAATTGCTATAAAAGAAAATGCAGAAATAAACTATTGCAGCAGGTACTAAAATAGCATGTAAGGGAGTGAGGTAGTGGGAGGCGTATCTGGCAGTTAGGGAACCGGTATAGTGTGCTGCCGGTATAGCTTTAGGTACTACATCAGTCCTCCCCCGATTCAGAAGAGCTCGACTCCGACGAGCTAATAGTGATATCGCCTTCGTCCGGAGGGTGATAGGCCCAAATATCGGTGACATTGAAGGTCGGTGATGTGTTGCAACCTTCAGGCAGGGCAACCGAGTATGTGTTGTCATTAATTTTTGTTGTAATAGGAATGGGGCAATTTTACGGCGAGACAATTTAGAATAGGAGCCTGGTGGAAACCGTTCTCGACGCATACGAACCATAACAAGATCGCCAACATTAAATAATTGTTGGCGTCGGTGCTTGTCGACGGCGGCTTTGTACTGTGTATTTGATTGAATTATCTGACGCCGGACTTCCAATAACATGTCAGTATACTGATCGGTAAAGGCAGCGGCAGCATTGGATTTGCATTTGGGCAATATAGCCAGATCAAGAGCAGTATTAGGCGGTTTAGTGTAGACGATGCTGAAGGGAGTCTTGCCCGTAGTCCTGTTGGTCATAGAATTATAAGCAAATTCTGCCTTACTCAAGACTTCTTCCCATTTCCGAGGATACTCCTGAACTAAGCACCGCAACATACTACCTAGTGTTCGGTTGACGACTTCGGTCTGACCGTCAGACTGAGGATGGTAAGCTGTACTAAGGCGAATATCCGTGCCGAGCCTCTTCCACAACTCTCGCCAGAAGTGGCTTATGAATTTAACGTCACGATCCGATGTCAAACTACGGGGTACTCCATGGAGACGGACAATCTCCTCAAAGAAAATGTTGGCAATCACAAGTGTATTGGAAGTCTTTCGACAAGAGAGAAAATGAGCCATTTTCGAAAATCTATCGACTACAACCATAATAGAATCGTTACCTCGTTTAGTTCTTGGCAATCCCAGAACAAAGTCTAGACTGAGGTCTTCCCAAATAATGTCCGGCACGGGTAAAGGCATATAAAGGCCTGTATTTTGGGCGCCGCCCTAATAGCTTTGGCACACGGAGCAGCTATCAACTAAGCGGAGCACATCGTGACGGAGTCGTGGCCAGAAGAATCTTGACTGTAACTGTTTCAACGTATTGTCCCGCCCCACATGAGCAGCTGGTGCTCCGCCGTGAGCTTCATGGATTAGGAACTGACGCCAGGAGGATACCGGAATGCATAAGAGATTTCGTTTAAACAGGTATCCATGTCGAATGGAATATTTATCTGTGACTGCCTGATCTTGGCATTGCTTCCAGATTGAGCTGAATTCGGGATATGTACTATAGAGATCTTTGAGGCATTGTAATCCCGTTATTTCCGTCTGCAGGGTAATCAACAAGCTCCGCTTTCTACTTAAGGCGTCGGCCACTTTATTATCTGTCCCAGGTTTGTGCTTAATGGTAAATGAGAATCTCTGTAAGAACATTAGCCATCTTGCGTGCATCCGGTTAATTGTTTTCTGACTATTGATAAATTGGAGGGCTTTGTTATCACTACAGAGGATGAAATCCTGATGAAGTAGATAATGCTCCCATTGTTTCAAAGCTCGTACCACCGCGTATAACTCTTGTTTATAAGCAGCCCATTTCTGCCTCGATGAACACAGTTTTTCGCTGAAATAAGTTATTGGTTTCCCTTCTTGTGACAACACGGCACTGATACCTATCGCCGACGCGTCTGTGTCAACAGTGAACAGTTTGGCGAAATCTGGTAATGCCAGAACAGGGGCCGAACTGAGGACGTTCTTGATAGCTTGAAAGCTTTCATGTTGTTCACGTTCCCATTTGAAGCTCTTGGACTTTAGACATTCAGTAATCGGAGCCGTGATGATACTAAAATTTCGGATAAATTTGCAGTAGAAGTTAGCCAACCCATAGAAGCTACGAACCTCAAAAAAAGATTGCGGAGTAGGCCACTCAGTGATGGCCGCGACCTTCTTAGCATCCATTTGCACACCTTCTGCAGAAATAACGAACCGAAGGAAATGAACTGTGGCGACACCCAACTCGCATTTTGCGGGATTAATGACAAGCTTCTGCTCTTGTAAAGTCTCAAACAAGGTGGTTAGGTGCTCCAAATGCAGCTGCCAAGTGGTGCTATACACCAAGATATCGTCGAAATAGACGATGCAAAACTTCCCCAAAAAAGGCTTCAACACCTCGTTCATCATTCGCATGAAAGTAGAGGGTGCGTTACACAAGCCAAACGGCATGACCTTCCACTCAAACAATCCTTGGGGAGTTTTGAAAGCCATCTTCCACTCATCCCCGGGAAGAATTCGAATTTGATGGTATCCACTGCGCAAGTCTAGCTTCGAGAAAAAGGAAGCCCCGGATAACTGATCAAGTAACGCATCCACACGGGGAACCGGGAAACGATATTTAATCGTTATTTTATTTATAGCCCTGCTGTCTATGCACATGCGCCAACTGCCATCCTTTTTGGGTACTAATAGTGCGGGAACTGCACAAGGACTTACGCTAGCTTGAATCATCTGTTTCTCCAGTAATTGATCCACCAACTCCTGCAAGATCTGTTGCTCCGTAGGGTTGAGACGGTAATGCAGTAAATTCGGTAAGCTTGAGCATGGTATAGTCAATCCGGTGCTGAATATTACGTAAGGGTGGAAGTTCAGATGATAAGTCATTTGGCATGATTTTAGAATACTGCTGCAGAAGCTTCTCAATGTCTTCTGGCCAATGACGTGTAGCAGGAGCAACAGTTGTTTCCGTGATTAGCAATGCATATATTGGAGCAGCTTCCTTCCAACATTGCACTAAGGCAGACCCGGATACGCAATGCAAGGCCGTCTGTCCTGATGGCCCCGAACCTGTCTTATGGTCATTTGAACTAGGTAGCAGTCTCAGTTTTCTCCCCTTCCACTCGAGCGTGTATACATTCGCTCGACAGTCATATATGGCCCCTGCGTCGAATTGCCATGGGCGTCCCAGTATAAGGTGGAAAACGTCCATATCGACGACGTCGCACACCACTTCACAAATATAGTTTTTCCCTATGGAGAAGGTCAGACGGCAGGAATCTGTGACTGCGATTTCGACGCCCTTTTTGACCCAACTTATTTTGTAAGGATTCATCCTCTTTGACGTCTTCAACTGTAAGCTTTGAACAACCGAACGGGATACGACGTTCTCAGTACAGCCGCTATCAACAAGAAGGTCGCAGACCTTTCTCGCAATGGTACATCGGGTTCGGAAGAGAGCATGTCTTTGAGATTTCAAGTGACTCCTTGGGGCCAATAATAACCTTTCTAGCACGGTAATCACAGGCTCACCATCATCTCCATAGACGTCCTCAGTATCGCCTTCTCCATCAGAATCAATCCCCACTGATCCTCCACCTTCCTCTTGCTCCGCGAAATGTGCTTGTTGCCGTTGGGGGCATTCATTTGATTTATGACCCTGCTGAAAACAACGAAAACATTTGATAGTTGATGGTTTAGCGTAGGGATTGTCTTTACCTGGAATTCTCGGCTTCTGTTGTATCTTGGGATCTCCAGTAACATTCGGTGGGCTTGTGATGTTGTTAGCTGTAGCAGGTGACTGTGAAGATTTTCCCATAGGAGGCGAGTTCTTGTTATGACCGGATCCTTGCTCTTGCCACAGTTATCGGTTGTAACTATGCCTTGGCTGTCGGTTTTGCTGTAGTTCGGCTTTCATAGCGAAATTCACGGCCTGAGCAAGGGACCAAACCGAATTCAGCTCTAGTTTGTCCTGGATGCTGTCTTTAAGACCACCGATGTAACGTGCTACCAATTGGTTCGCCGATTTGCTCAGGTTGTTTCTAGCACTTAACCTGTTGAACTCTTCGGTATACTCACTTACCGATCTCGTTCATTGGACACAATGTTGGTAGCGCATATACAGGATTTGTTCGAAATCCGTAGGTAAGAATTGGGTTCGCAATAATTGCTTCATACGATGCCAGTTGCGGACCGGTCCTTTACCTTCACGTTGACGCAACTGCAACGTTTGCGCCCACCAAGCGCTAGCTCCTCCTTTCAATCTACAAGCAACATATTTCACTTGCTTGCTAGGTTCGATCTCCATGTAGTCAAAAAAATTCTCGACCGCCTTTTCCCAATTGAGATAATCTTCAATATGTAAATGACCATAAAAAAAGGGATATCTAATTTCACCTTGAATTCGTTTTGGCGGTATGCAGGCATCGGTCGATTTTGCCTCATAATGTCTGGATAATAAGGATTGACAATCCCTTCTTCACTTGAATCAGCGGCTGTAGCTTCTCTGTAAGATTGAATTTCTTCATCTGAATCCGAAATTTCCTGTAGCAGCTGTGGATGATGCCGCCATTGCCGTTCCGCCGCTATTCCTCTTCTCCGGACTGGTCCTATTGGGACTGTCGGCAGCTCGTCACGGTGATTTCGCTGTGGATGTTGTCTCGCCCTAATGAGATTGAACTCGCGGCGCATTTCTATCGTCAGTCGCTGCACTTCGGCGGCGAGATCGTCGATTCGACGATTGACGCTCTCCTGGTTTGCCCACAGTGAATCGAGAGTCCGCGATTCTTCGGATACCGGTGCCTTGCCTCGATCTGCCATCTCTCCGTCGCTCGCGTTGGCTCTGATACCAATCTGATAGCACCGAAGGATCTACGTAGAGCTGGAGACAAAATCGCAAGCACAAGCACAAGAACGGGGAAGGAGCTGTATGCTCCAGGAACTGTAGTATGAAAATTGTCTACAAGTTTTGGTTCTCCTTTTCCTATATGTATTCCTTCTTTTAAAATTGAAATTGCTATAAAAGAAAATGCAGAAATAAAAACAAACTATTGCAGCAGGTACTAAAATAGCATGTAAGGGAGTGAGGTAGTGGGAGGCGTATCTGGCAGTTAGGGAACCGGTATAGTGTGCTGCCGGCATAGCTTTAGGTACTACATCAGTTTGCCATGCAGGCTTATATATATATATATATATATATTATTTATTTGAGTGGAAGCACTATAAGAAACTTAGGGTTTACTCCCCTAATTCCAATCCACGTAAATCCCTTTAATACATATTTAAATTAAGCTCTAAGGTTTCGTTTGGGACGGCTTTTTTATTGCTTTCTAAAATGGAGTTTTAGAACAAAAATAAAAAATTTTGTACTAAAACTATATTTTAGAAAGCAGTAAAAAAGCCGTCCCAAACGAAGCCTAAATCAACTGATACCATAATTTTTGTATTAAATATGATAATGTCAAGACTTACTCATAAGTTAACAAAAATTGCACTCCTGACTTCTATTTCAAATTTTTTTGAGGAAGGAAAAGTCAGGTCGCACAATTGGATAATTCGGTTGCACATGCCTGAGCTAGTTGGGATTTGTGTCCTTAGCGCCCTATGCTAGATCTACCCATGTTACTCTGTGTTCTGATGAGTAAAGAGATGATAGTGTTGATGAAATTTCTAATTTTTTCTTTTAACAATTTCTTCATGCTTTGTCGAGCTTTGATTATATGGAAGTAGTTCATGATTATGTAGTTTTATATAGATCGATAATTAGTATCTTACTGATATTTATGTATTTTCTTTTGTTTTCTTCTTCACTCTTCGTGAGAAAACAATGTTGTAAACAACCATGCTTATGTGTGGTTTGTGTGGATAGATAATCGTCAGGATTATCCTCCATAGAATGAGGTTATTTCAGGAAAATTTCCTTTCATTTACTGACTACTTGTAGCTTTTGAAGATTTACCTTGGAGGAAATATCAGCACAAAATCAAGTGAAAGCATCTGTGCAACGGAAGATTCGACAAAGCATTGTTGATGAGGTAAGTGATCTGGTTGTTTATTTTGTTTTTGTACTATTTATTAAGTTGACCTAAGAGTCCAAATGTATGATAATTTCTCATCATTTTTGCAGTACCCTAGTTTGGAACCTCTCATGGATGACCTACTTCCAAAGAAATCGCCTCTTATTGTAGCAAAATGGTTAGATAAAAGTTTCATTAATCATCATATCATCATGTTTTCTATTGGGGCTTCATATATTGTAGCAGTTATAATTTGTGGAGTATAATTGAGATATCTTATGCTGTAATTGAGAATCAAGCTTTGTTTTGATGCTCTTTTATGAGTGATCTTTTAACTTCGATCTTTATTGTAAACTTTTCATGCTTTTTTTGTTAATAAAATCATGTGCGCTAGTATTTTGTGGATTTCTGCTTTATTAATGTGAAGAAATGCTTTTAAGATAACATTCTTAGGCTGGAGAGCAGATTTAGCTTTTTCCACTTGTTATATAGAATAGTTTTAGGTGATTAGGTTAAATTTACCTTATACTTCAAGTTGGAATGGTTTTGGGTTCGTTATTTCATGCAAGTGAGTTGGCCAAAGAGAGTATTGAACTAAAGTGCGTAAAGTCTATGCATGCATCTAGCATATTGTGGAAGAAAGGCATTTGGAACCGATGGATTGAATTGAAAATAAATTGCAATGTTTAGGGATGATGTAATGTTTGGCCCTAGGTCGCAAGAAGGGGCTAGAAGGGATGGAGAGGACGGAGGGGATAATTAATGAAGAAAGAGAAAATTAGAAAGATAAAGGTTGAATCATATAACCTAGATTGTTTTCAAACTATTCTGATATGAACAGCATCACATGGTACAGACCTTGCTTCATAAAGGAAATATTTCAAGAAGGGGAGTATGAATGGAAATTTGTACTAATAGCTAATAACTAAATGATTAAAGTACCTTTATATGTTTCTTGCATAAATATTTATGCAAATCAAATAAATACTAAATCTAAATAACATGAAATAAAATTCAAATGATGTAAATCATTTGTAAATGATTGATACTCATGGCATTCATCTTTAATGTTAGAAATCAAACAATAGTAGATCAATAGAAATTCTATGATGTGCTTGATGGCCTCAATCAAATCTTTAGGCTGCAAAAAATTCTTTTTTAGAGAGTAGTGATGGTAATAGCTCTTCAAAAAAATCAAAAGAATGCAGAGCACCTTGGAAGTTCGTAGAATCAGTTTTAAAAAAAGGTTGATATGTATATCTAGTTAAGATGCAGACAACCACTCTTGATGTAACATGCAAAAGTTACATTAATTGTAATCTAGATATTATATGGTCCACATTTTCGTCCTATATAAACAAAAACAAAATTACTAAGGATAACTAGGTTCTGACTGTCCAAAACCATAAGTAACCTTTATGCTCGCATAGGATTTGCAAGTCGGTGAAGCATCGAAAGATAAATCATAGCCCTATTTCAAAAACTTCCAGACATCTTGATGAGCTTATATTATAGTTACATATCTTGCATCATACAACAACAACAACAACGTCAAGCCCTTATCCCACTACGTGGGGTAGGCTACATGAATCCTTTTTCTCCATTGTGTCCTATTAAAGGTCAAAATCTTGTTTAAATCTAATAAAGAAAGATCATTCCTAATATTTTCTAACCAAGCCTTTTTAGGTCTGCCTCTACCTATGATGCACCGACACGGACATGGCGATACGGACACGACACGACACGGACATGGGACACGGCAATTTTTAAAAATATAGGATACGGGTGCGGCGTGGATACGGCATAATAATTTTTTAATATAATATATAGAAATTAAGGTGACATTATAGTAAAAATGACAATCAATCAACTGCGACGTAGTAATCTTAGGACACATTTTTATTCCATGTCCAGAAATTTTAAGTAGATGTGCCTTCACCCTAGAATAAGATCCTTTGTAGGTGCCACCATAATAATTGCATTTGAATGACACATTCCCTCATCCTTCAAATATTTTTCCTAACTTTGTAACATGAATTCAGAACGGCTTATCAGTTTCTACAGATGGCTCTTTTGAACCTTTACCTAATCCACTCACACCAGCAGCAAAGCTCATTTTGTTAACAAACCAATCATACATATGAATACATCAAATTAAATTGATATGAAGTTAAATAAAAATATCTCAATAATAAGACAACATGAATACAACAATATACCGGTTTGCCGGGGGTCCAAGGGGGTGCCCCCGGAACAAAATTTTATTGTAAGAGTAATTTTAAAGTTCTGCTTGTTTTTAAAGTTCGTAATTTGTTTGTATGGGAAGATACCAGTGGTACCGAGCATGTACGTAGCAGTACCGAGCATGTACCTAGCGGTACCGAGCATATATTGAGCAGTACCGAGCATGTACCTAGCAGTACCGAGCATGTACTTAGCGGTATCGAGCATATATTGAGCAGTACCGAGCATGTTCCGAGCGGTACCGAGCATGCACCAAGCGATACCTCATTTAATAACCGGACACGCGTGTCCGATTTTAATTTTAATTTTTTAAATTGCGACACTCCAATGTCGTGTCGGACACGTGTCCGACGCGTGTCCGTGTCCGACGCGTGTCCGACACTGCATACCCTCTTTAAGCGGAGTGTCAGTTTAACATAAGTCAAATCTAATACCTCTACTCTCCTAATTGGGTCATTGGAAGGCCGCCGTTTTATGTGACCAAACCATCTAAGGCGACTCTCTCTAATCTTATTTTCTACTGGAGCTACTCCAACCTTTTCACGTATATGCTCATTTCGTATCCTATCTCTAAGGGTAAAGCCACTCATCCACTTGAGCATCCTCATCTCTGCCACACTTAACTTAGTATTATGCTTCTCTTTTAATGGCCAACATTCAGCACCATACAGCATTGCATGCCTCACTACCATCTTATAGAATTTTCCCTTAAGTTTGAGGGGTACTTTTCTATCACACAACAAGCCCGATGCATTCCTCCACTTCAACCATCCAACTTGAATTCTGCTGATAATATCCCCAACTTCATCATACATATCTTGCATCATGTATGACAATTTTATTTTAAAACCACTAAAAAACTTGTGCAAATATCAAACAAAATATGCAACCAAAAAATTGATTTGTATGCTTGGTTGTTGCAATGATAGCTAAAAGCTCTCTAAGGGCTATACTGTGAATATTTTGTAATTACGTAGGTAACCCGAGTCAAACGACTTCTTTGAATAATAACAAACCGAATGGTGTAAATATCAAACACCATTACTCTCTAATTGTTGGAGTTGACAAAATAATAAACATCATTGAACCTTGAATTTCTTAATGAAAGATGATTAATGAAGTACAGCATATTTCTTGCTGATGATTCTTAAAGCATATATGTTCTTATTTCCAATAGACATGCAATGCAATTTTCTGGGAAATTGTTATTCCTAATTACTTAGAGTTCAGTTGTCCTACATAATAGCTAATATAACTCAATAGTTGGCTTTTTACTGAGGAGGCTAACCTTTTCTTTTCTGTTATTTTTAGTCAAAACCATCTGAATCTTGTCTCGGTGAACAACGTGCCTTTATTTTTCAACATTAGGGATGGCCCTTACATGCCAACTTTGAGGCTGCTTCATCAATGTAAAGTACAAACTCAACGAACTTTTATCTTTTATATAATTTTGTACCTGAAATAAAAAGTGCTGATTCAGATTTTTGCTTTTTTTTGCTTCTCCCTGTTAGTCATCTCAGTCATCTCATCTTAAAAGAGGAGCTTTTGTTCTTTGTATGCTATGCATAGAGGAACCTATTTCTTGTGTACGCTGCCTCCATCACTCAAATAGGCCTGCACAAATTCACGCTCCCAAGCTAATAAATTTTCATGCACTAAGCAATCATATTTTTGGATTTGTGCTATTAAGTTGTTATACAAAACACTATATGAACCCGTGATGCTCTAGTTAAACTCTCTTCAATATTGTTTGTTTGATACTTAGTGCACTGTTCTCATTTTATCAGATCCCAATATAAGTTACTGGTGGATAATAGTGTTTGTAAGGCACTTACTGGGTTTTTATTTTTATCTCAGATCCCAATATAATGAAGAAGTTACAGGTGGACAGAGGTGCTGTCAAGTTTGTCCTTTCTGGTGCTAATATAATGTGCCCTGGTCTTACATCCCCTGGTGGTGCATTGGATGATGAAGTAGAAGAAGAAACCCCAGTGGTATTACTTCTTGCCAAGCTGCGACAAATATCCAGTGAAGTTAGATTTTTGATATTTTAACTACTGCAATGTGGTGAAGTTAGGTTAAATATGTTATTTACGTTATAATTGTTATGATCCACCCAATTGGCCTGAAAAATCTGGCAATTTCAGAATACATAATGAACTGTCGAAACAACATTAAGGCAGCTAAAACCTCAGCATCTACATACCTTTTGTTCAAGGTTATAATCCCCACAAATACCCTTTATACTCGGTAGTGGAAGAACACTGATTCTTCCTGAGGTCACGCTACACCTAGTAAACCAAGCATTAGACCCTTTCACTTGCCCTGCATAGAAATGACCCTCTACGATAGAATTTCCCTATCTGACAAACAACTGCATATGAAGGCTTGACTTTAAATTCAAAGTTTTTGCCAAAATTAATAGTTGCAACAAAAATCAATGCCCTAGTGATACTCATCAATATTATTTTGCAGTATAAAAATGCGGAGTGACGAGACTTGTCATATGTAAAGAATTAATAAGGGTGTGAAAAATGCAAAACACACAAATAACTTGAGGTGCAAGGCATGCATTCATAATAACAGAATGAATCTTGTTGACCCACACGTTCAAAACGTGCGAAAGGAGCGAAAATTGGACGATTTACGTGGCACGTGTCAGCGCGACGCGTCACCTGAAGATTCAAACGATCTCTAATTGCCAGACAGACTGCGCCGTTGCGATCACAGCGTCGAATTCACCTAGAAGGGATGACCTCGCAGACAAATCGGGTGAAAATGATCAAAATTGGCGACCTACACCTGAAATCAACACGCAACACCGCCCAAATGACGTCTAAAAATTCACTTTATCGTCGCGTTCAGAATGTCGACAATACCCAAAATTGTTCGTAATTTCGCTCAATGAAGATCACACGTGCAAATCAGCGCAACTTTCAAGTCGAGGGCGCACATATTTCGAAAAAATGTGACGAATTGAGGCAAAACCGTCATTTCGAGCTTTGTTGTTTAATAATAATAATGCATTATTATTATTATTTGATTAACTCATATCCTATGATGCATAGACACAGACACAGACACGGGGACATGGATACGACACGACACGGACATGAGACATGTCAGTTATTGAAAATATAGGACACGGACACGGGTTTGACACGATATTATAGTTTTTATATTTAAAAAATAGTGTATAAAAATTAAATAAATATAATTTTAAAAATAATTTGAAAATAATAAGTTATTTAACTAGAATTTGTGTTTAAAATAATTAATATTAGGATGTCGAGAGTAAGGTGTTGATGCCATTTATCAGTCACCGAGAGAGGAGATGAAAATACCTTTACTGCCAAAAAGAAATGAAAATGAGAATATTCGATGATTAGGTATCAAGTGCCGATGTTGATTTGGTATTGTGGATAGGAAATAATAAATTTAATTTAAATCCCGCCAAATACAAGAAATTATATTTAAAAAATTCATAAAATATTTAAGATATGCGTGTCGGACACGCGTGTCCAATTTGTATTTAATATTTTTTAGTCAGACACGTTTTCGGCGTGTCCGACACGTGTCGGAGGAGTGTCGGGCGAGTGTCGTGTCGGATACGGTGTCAGACACTGCACGTCTCTTTGAGGAGAAGTGTCGGTGCATCATAGCTCATATCCACACAATCTTGCTCCGACTCCGATCAAATCCTTGGATTTTTGCTAAGATTTCATCGAAATCCGCTGAAACTTTTCCAATCGCACTGCTCTCCAGCTTTCCTACAAAATGACGCTCGAGCTCGTCACTTAAACCAGTACAAACGAGCATCATTTGTTTCATTTTTCTTGCTTCCTCACACCCAGTGCCGAACTCCACGGCTTTGGTCTCTTCCTCTCTTCCTGTCCCGTGATTTACAACAGTCACAACTTTCACCCAAGCATCCCACTTGCGACAGCCAACCTCCTGATCCCTTTAGCCGCAAGTAGCTCCAATCACGACCTCAACACCCATGACCATCCGCTCCTACCCCGCGTTCGACTCCAGCTCACAATTCCCACACTCGACTGTGCTATGCCGATCTTCCCAACTGTAGTGAAATCCCTCTACCTCTTTTGAATCCCAGCCACTGTAACATCTGCCCAAACCCACGCCCAAGAGCCAAACCCAAACCTCTCTATTACATACCTCTTTTCCATTTTTCCACCTACAAGAACTACACTCGTTAGCCCATTTTTGTTTATTTTAATTTTATTAATAATATAGCTAATATTATTTATAATATTAATAATTATTAGTATTATTATTGTTATCTAAACCAAAAAAAAAAAAAGAAAGAAAGAAAAAAGAAGGAAACAAAAAGAGATCTTTTTATGCATTTCAAGTTTTTCGCCATCGCCGATTTCTCGACATCGTCATCGATGTTGTTGGCCCTCGCTTTTAAGGTATAAATGCATTCCAAACTCAAAAAAAGGCCTAAATCATGTTTTTGACGCTCGCAATGCACCAAAAAATCACCTATACACACTCTCGTGGCATAGTGGGAGGGAACTCGGTGCGATGCTTGCGGCGAGGTGGATAGGCCATGTGCATGCTCTTGTAGCATGGCGGGGTCTACTTTAAGTACCCGTTTACGTGCTTCAGTGCCTACGGGGAACGAAAATTATGCATTTCAAATATGTACCTCAAAGACCCATACACACTCTTATAGCATGGTGGGATGATTGCAGTGTCGCTTGACACATGCCATACACGCTCTCGTAACATGGTGGGAAGGCCCGTCTCCTTGAAATTCCCTTAAACGGGGGAGACGTTGGGAGATTGCTGAAATTTCTTATAAACAGAGGACCTGGATTTTAACAAATTACAGAATACTTGAATTCGACGAAACGACAGGGGACAATACTTGCACAACAGGGAACTAAACTTGAGTAAATGCATAAAATGAATTTATAATTCACAAAATAGACAAATAATCAAACACTAAATGAACTTGCGATGATCATTCAAATGAACATCAATGTGCAAACAAGAAATATTTGTGATGAATATCAATGAACAAATGAGAAACTTGTGTTGAACACAAGTCCAAGCAAATGCATCAATCAATAAAGGAGTTCCAATGTACACAATGAACTATTCATGAGTGGTGGTAGGAGAAACGCAGTGACATGCTTGTGAGCAAATTGAAGATATACAATGACTATAACAACTTCTCTACAGTCAACGCCTGTCTACAAACAAACACATCGAACCTCCGTAAGTAATGAAGGTCAATGCACAATGAACATGGTGAGTTGGTGTATCCGAGGAAGATCGAAGCACGTGATGTTTACACATAGTCAATATTACTCAGCTCTGGATGCTGCTTGCTAGAGAACAAATATTAAATAACCGACATGCAACGAGTGCAGTGGCATTCATACAATTGGCACTAATCAATATACAAGCAAACACATCAATTCCTATGGACGATGAAGGTTAACATGGAATGAATATAGTGATTCGCCAGTCAATATGCATAGAGAAATCAACAGTGAATGCAGCTCAACCGGCACTCAATGCTGATCATCATGCAAGTGAATATACCAGTCTCTTGCGAACATAAAATCAATGTGCAATGAACGTACCAATTTGTCTGCAATCAACAAGGCCTCTTGCATACGATAAATGCAAATGTCTGCCAGCAATGACAAAAGATTTGTCGTATGCACAGTAGTATTCTACGGGTGGTAACCAACAACAGACAATGAATACTACAACATCCTCACAGTCAATGACTATCTAATGGAAGGCCAATACACCGATCCCTAGCAAGCAAAAGGTGGTCAATCTGTGACAAATGCAAACACCCACGAGCCATTGTAGGAGATTCATTGGTGCATGACAGTCTACCTGTATAAAATAGCAAATTACCTATAGTACATCATTCAATATGCTACACCATACCATCGGATCTATAACACTCATACAAACAGATAGAAAGCGTCCGCAAACTTCTAAATAGAACGCTACAATTCACATGTAAGTAAAAGCAGCGAATCATTAGTAAGAAATGCAGGCCGCTGATAAAGCGAGGCAGTAAATTTACGTTGTCATGCTGTCATATTAGATAAATCAGCTCACCTGCAAGTGACAGGTAGAAGACTCCTGATGCGTCGTTCAACGTATTCACCAACAAAAATACATTACTGCAAGTTAAATACTGAAGAAAATAACAACATGCAAAAGGTAAAATAAGCTAAACAACCCGCCGACGCGCATCAAATGAAGCTCAACGTGCTGTTAAATTACGCTACCGAATCTACAACACTCATACAAGCGAACATAATACCTTTTCATATTCCAAAATGAGACTTTGCATGCTCATTAGCGATGGTCATTTGCACTACTGATAATCACAAAAATATCTCCCATACATTGAAATATGCAAGGTTGTGAAAACCGGACCGGACAACGAACCGGAAGAGGGAGAGGTTCACGGTTCGACCGGTTGAACCGGGGTCGAATCGGATGACGTAATAAATAATAATAATATTAAAAATTAGTAAAATAAAAATCATATAATATAAGTATATGAATATTTAATAATATTTATAAAATTTTAAAATATATAATAAAATTTTATACTTATAAATATCATTTAAGAATAATACTTAATGTAATATATAAATTTATAATATAAAAATTTATGATCATTAATATAATATAAATAATTAAATATATGACCATTTAATATATTTATAAATTTAAAAATATATATAATTCAAAATTATAAATAGAAATATCATTTAAAAATAATATTTTTATATATTTATAATTAAATATATTTATAAGAATAATATTTAATATAATATATAAATTTATAATATATATTATAGCAAATTTATAATATATATTATTCAAATTTGTAGTCCAACTAAGCAAAAATTTGAAGCCCAACTAAGGGAAAATTTAAAGCCCAACTAGCCCAAATAAGCCCAAATTCACTTTTTTAGTCCCAAATCATAGGGAGAGTTTGAGGATGTTTTCTCCAACCTTTTATAAAGTGAGAAGTGCAATCTTTTTACAAAACAAACTATGTGAGTTATTTAAGATAACTTGCATGTATTATGGTGATATTAATCATCATACTTAATAAAAATATTTAAAAAGTATTAAAAAATTTTAATTAACTAAAATATATATTTTTTAATTTTAATTAAAACAAAAATAATTTTTTTTTATAAACCGGCCGGTTCTTTCCCTATCGGACCGGTTCCACGGTTCACCGGTTGAACCGCCGGTTCAATCCAGTTTGATCCAGTTCGATGCAGAGCCGATTCTGGAGCTTGATCGGACCGGCCACCAAACCGGTTCACGGTTGAACCGGTCAACCGCCGGTTCAATCCGGTTTGATCCGGTTCGATGCAGAGCCGATTCTAGAGCTTGATCGGACCGGCCACCAAACCGGTTCATGGTTGAACCGGTTGAACCGGCCGGTCCGGTCCAGTTTTCAAAACATTGGAAATATGCAATGATTCATATACATTATGCATATACATGTTGGAATATACAAAATGCATTATGCAAAATACATATAAATGCATACACCCGCATGGGCCCTGGCGAGCGTGTTACATACACACACGTGACGTCTAAGAATGCTGCACGGGTCAAGAAATTAACATAAGTTCGAGCCCGATCCTCCTATGTGAGTAGATAGGAGTCGACACAACTCAAATTATCAAATAAATATATGGTCACGACATCGATCGAGATATTTATTTTAAACATTCATATTAGGCCTTCATGGTCCATAATAAATAAAATCCACTAATAAAAGCACAAAGCTGATGACAAAGCCGATCCTCTGTCGGTAAGTAGACAAGGTCGACAGGCTTCAACTAACAAAAATAATTGCCCCATAAAGACCTCGATGATAGAAGTGTTGATGGAAGATCTCAACCGGAGGGGACCCTCAAATATTTAAAAATGTCTCCCAATTCCCATAAGATATATTCTATGACATTAATGTTTAAAATTGAAATCAACTACCAAACACTTAAAGCAAAATACTTATCCACTATCTGCAATAGTTTACCGAGGTGGATAAGTTAGAAATCACTTCAGCTCACAAAAAACAAATATTTGGTTGAGAATATCACTATGATACATTCTCAATCCGTCTATTGTCAGTAAGAACGTGGCACGTATCCTCTAACCGGTGGTTTCGTAGCCAAATGACACCACAGGTAAACAGTTATGACCAAGACCCTCTGACCAGGTGGTTTTGCCGCCAAATGGCATAATTACTACGGTCATAGTTAGAGCCCGTATGTTCCCCAACGACGTTAAATCATTAAGTAATGAATCAATATAATATGATCGATAAATCACAAAGTCCTTTGTTAGCTAATGTGGATTCAAATGTCCCTTTAGACAAATATTCACCCTAGGTTTACAAGGTGCCCTTGGACAAAGCAACTCATGGTTGCTGACAAGGATCCTTCTGTCATGTTAGGTCGACTACATCCCCTGACTAAGTAGACCATGGATCATGATGGCTCGGGACGACGGAATTATGGGATCTTGATCGGGTCTATCATCACTCCCCCCATCATCCGCTTTAAGTGCAAGGTGGTAAATTTCAATTTTAAATGTTAAATTTTCAAATACCTAAATCATGTTGCTACCATACGCTGGATACTACGTATCTGTTTGACGACTAGCCTTAATCAAAATTTCCCCCTCGTTGCCGGGAGGGGTAATTAACTATAGGGGCTTGCGTCTATAGGAAACCTAAACTCATGTGACAAAGTCCTCGCAAAATGAGGGTGATGTCTTATTCAAAACCCAATCTGTCTTCTGAAATTTGCCTCAGAACTTGAGCATTAAAACTCTCCATGATGAAGTTTTTTCGGAGCCCACAAATCTCGATGATCTATCAATAACAATATCACGTAAAAATTTTCAATATAGTATCACAATCGATTCATTTGAAACAATATAATAGATGCATCAGGATGATAATATCATTCATTCATTCTCAATTTACATAAATATATGTAACAACTATCAATTGGCATACTTGTATTTAGCTTGCTTTAGATAGATCCTCATATCCACTGAACTCATTCTCTTATTTAAGCTTGTCAGATTCAGCATTGATCCTATCAATTCTACTAGGGGTTTGTTCGTCCAAGTTGTAGGTACATGTCGCAACCAAATCAATAGCATATAGCAATTTTACATGTCGGTAAGAAATATGTATGCTTACAATTATTCTCAATAATAAATGTTCAATGTTTTAAAGAAGCTGATAAACAGTTTTGGCAACTATTGAGGGAAAATACTAACATATAGATGTATATCTCTAGTAAGTTTCATTGCATGTATAGAAATAATAAATCAAATTTAAAGAACACACGTACAATAATAGTAAATGTAGAAAGGAACTTTCTTTTATAAAGCGTAGGACTACCCACCTAAAATGTAGAAAGGACTGTCACAGCTTAAACAAAGTTTGCGCACCCCTCTCGACTCAAACTATATTAATATCTGTGAACTTAAATCAAATACTCTTTGGTCAAGAACAACATGCAAGACCTGCAAATAAATGGTATAAATTCTTAATCTTTGCAATTAGGAACAAATAACCTCATCATGGTTAAGCATCTAATCTTTTTTAGAATCAAATTTCATAAAAGTTTTAACTCAAACCATATGCATACATTGGCTCACTAATTAGGTTGATATTCTTGTCTCATAATGATGCAGGACATATATGAAAATTTGATTTGGATAAGGAATTTGCACGCTTAATGAGTAGGAGCGAATTAATTAAAACTTTGTGATGACTCAAACAAAGAAATAAAATCAAAGAACGGTAAACACAAGCTTAGGCCAAGTTACTTTTGAAAAGTAAAAACCACGTAATAATCAATAGCTCTAGACGTTGCAAATGAAATGGGTTTCAACAAGAAATCCCTAATCTAAGAATAAGAGTAGTGCTATGAAAGATCTCTCACACAACTCCTAATAAATGCTAGGCTTTAGCGGGAAGAATTAACACAATTTTCCATGAGTCAATTAGAACTACAATTGAGAACGACTAAAAGATAAAAGAGTAGGAAGAGAGATCACCCAAGTAAACAAGACAAACGAAGCTCCGGTGTGGGGTTTACGTGCTTGAGAGGAAGTAGACAGCAACTAGCGGCTTCTGGGGCGGTTGTTTAGCGCTAAATTCCTGTTGGAGTCTTTTGGACAGCAGGTTAGAAGCCAGAGACAGATTCTGGACAGCATCCTACTAGGTTTGACAAGCCTTGGACTGCTCTTCTATGCTACCGGAGGCTTTGGACAGCAGATTATGGCCTTTTAGGCTGCAGGACAGCAGTCCTCCTGAGTCTGAAATTCAGGACAGCAACTAGATCTTGGCCAAAATCCTAGAATTATTCTGGACAGCGGCTGGTCTTCTCTTGGACAGCAGGAGAATCAAGTGTTGGGGCTAGGGTTGAAGTGGGTGGCGGGTAGAGAGGGGGAGGAAGGGAGGAGGAATTAGGGAATTAATTCCTTTGATTGGAGCTTAGTGTTTTGGAAAGAAATTAATTGGGAGAGGGACCAGATGGTCGGCGGCATCAAGAGAGTGGAGGGGATTGGGGAGAGGGTTTAATGCTTGCCTCTTTGGGAATTCTAATTAAGGAGGGAAGAATTAACTCCAATCAAATTCAAAGTTGATTTGGATTTGATTGGATAAGTTTCCTAAAATAGTATCTTATTTTAGGAAGCAATTTGAATTTGAGGAGAGGAGGTTTGAATTATTTTCAAGAGGAGAGATTGGGCTTAGGAAATAAATCCAAGGATTTGAAGAGGTGGGGGCCGGCGGCTTAATAGGGCTAGGGAGATTTGGAAAGAAAGTTAACACCTTCCAAAAATAGGGAACTTCAAATAAGGGAAAGGGATTTAATCAAATTTAATTCAAATTTGATTTGGATTAGATTTGATGACTTTCCAAAAATAGATTTGAGATTTTAGGAAAGGATTTGAATTTCAAATCCATTGTATTTGAATCCAAAATATGCCCCAAATTTTGTTCGAAACCAAATTAGGAAATAAGGAAATGTAGGGGAAAGAGGCTAGGGAGGCCGGTGACTTGGGTGGGGGAAAACCATGGATCCATGGTTTGGGGGAAAGGGGATTGCGGTGATTTGTGGGTTGGCGGTTTGGAGGGGGACGGTGAAGAGGATGGTGGGGCCGGTGGCAAGTGGGGCAAGGGGTTTGGGTTGAATGGCTTGGGGGTGGGAGACGTTGGCCGGTGGCTAGGGAACCCGGCGGCTAGGAAGAAAAGAGATTGAAAAAAAAAGAACGATAAAACAAACCAAGAACCCGTTCGTCTCCAAGGTTGGTGGGTGATCCATTTTTCCTCCCTAGGGATCTCTCCAAAGCTCTCTCCTAGAACTCTCACAACTCAAAGAATACATGTGCAGGAATTTTCTTATCATTCATTCATTAACCCTCCAAGAAGAAGAGGGAGGCTTTAAATAGTCAAATACATGAAGGAAATTAACAAAGACATTATTGCCTCTAGGGCATATATAAAGTGAGGGTAGAAAGAGAAAAGAACAATAACAAATCAAATACATAAAATAAATCAAAATAAATAGGCACGATCGTAGCCGTAGATCTCTGATGTCCTCATCACATAAGCATGAGTAGAGAACTCCCCCAAGGATAATTTTATAGATTTTTTACCCTAAACTCTCCTTAAAAAAATTCATCCTCAAATTATGATTTAGCGTAGCTATCAAGCTATTCACCTTTGATAACACAACATGATTATAAAGTCTGCCAAGCATTTACATATTGTATATTTTAGTTGTAATTGCTAATAGTTTAGAACATCATTTATCATGATTCATGATATTCATATGAAACTCTAGAATAATAAACTAACATTATTTCTTCTGTCTTAACACTGTTATTCCTAAATATATCAATTACGGAGTCATTATATGTTTACTATCTTGAACCCAAACCAAGCATGAATCTAGTTCTTCCAAGCACTTAATCAATAGCTGATCCAAATTATGCTAAGCTTAATTACACATTATAGGTTTTTCCAAAGCCCAACTATTTTCAAACGATTTCCAGCGTCCACCAAGCACCTTAGGCAACAAGATCCAGCAGGCATTGCTTTCCTGAAGAAATGGAAAACTTAGTGACTGGAGAAAGGAGGGAACCCAGCACAGACGCAAGTGTCCTTGCTGGCCCCTATTCTTGGAATTTTTATTGCCTCAGGTTACCTGACGCATCTCTACGTTCGGTATTGCCTAAAAACGCGACATCTGGCAACCTCCTAAACACGAGACCCGACCCGGCGGAGATTGGGTTTATGGCACGTGCGAAATTTAAAAATGAAGGCCCGAGCAGCGGACCCAAAAATTATCCCGCGGACCTGAAAAAAAAAATTTTTCTTTTCAGACAAACCATACCGCCTTTCATCATTTGTGCATATACTACATATCTTCAACCGGCGAATCGTCTTCTCCTTTCGAATATTTAGTGCTTTGCGTTTCTTCTTCTTCAAATTGCCGTGTCGTCTTCTTCTTTCGAGTTCCAGCTCTCCATATCTAAGTGTACGATGCCTCAGGTTAGTTGATTGATTGAAAAACAATGCTTCCTCTTCTTATTTTTTGGAATGTTTATTATTAGGGTTTTAACGACCATGAAATGGTATTGCTTGATACCGAGCAATACCGAGCTTTAGTAACACTCGGTACAGCTCGGTATTGTTCCATAATGGTCGATATAAGCTTAGGTGAGTACTCGCAGTGCTCGGTGCATATCAATACCGAGCTATAGTAATACTCGGTACAGCTCAGTATTGTTACATAATGGTCGGTATAACCTTAGGTTAGAACTCGCAGTGTTCGGGGCATACCAATACCGAGCAATACATAGCTTTACGAACAGTCGGTATAGGTCGGTATTCTTCCATAATGGTCGGTATAAGCTTAGTTGAGTACTCGCAGTGCTCGGTGCTTACCAATACCGAGCTTTACTAACACTCGGTATAGCTCGGTATTGCTCCATAATGGTCGGTATAAGCTTTGGTGAGTACTCGCAGTGATCGGTACCGAGCAATACCGAGCAATACCGAGCTTTACAAATACTCTGTGTGTTTGGTATCGAGCAATACCTAGCTTTACTAACACGTGATTGCTGTAAACCGTGCTGTACTAACAGTCGGTATAGGCTCGGTATTGCTCGGTATTAGCATTACTAACGATTGAAGTTATCCAGGGATATACTCCAAAGATTCATTTTAGATGCCGGACTTCCAGCTTTAGAGAAGTGTGTAACAAACTTGTTCAGAAATTTGGAGAACCCTTTATTGAACGACTGGCGCTGTTGCAAATTAGCCAATTCCTGAGGCTACCACAAATGCCTCAGAATGTTCCACTTGTACATAAGATACTGTCGTTGTGGGATATGAAGACTGAAAGTTTCATCGTTAAAGGACAAAGGCTACAGTTCACCTCTGATGAAGTTGCATTGCTTATAGGCATGCCGAATAGGGGTATTATTTTTAATGTTGGCAGTGGCAGATCGAGTGGCAAAACTTCAAATGACATTCGCCAGGACATTGAGAGGATGGATAGTAGCACTCGAATGGATGATTTAGTGAAGGAATTCGTCCTGTATTTACTATCCAACATATTTTATCCAATGGCGAACTTCCGAATACCATTATCTGTCTTAGAACTTGTCAATAATGTCGATACGTATAATAAGTACAACTGGCCTGAATCAATTCGGTGTTTCCTAGTTGATGAATTCAACGTTGTTGCTACTAAAAAAGCAGAGGGATCTGCTTTGGGATATGTAAATGGTTTTGTAATGATAGTAATTGTGAGTATTATTTGTTTCTTCAGTAGATATTTGGTTAATGTACAAATTTTTTGATACGCTCTGTTGTTGTTATTTGTACAGATTTGGTTTCTTGAACATACAACAATTCATCTTGTATAGGATGAGCTATCCAGGCCTCGTTTCACTCGTTGGGATGGTAACTTCATTTACACTGAGAATCAAGTAAATAATATTTTTGTTGACCTTGAAGATGATGAGGTATCATCACTGTATATTTTCAGTTTATTGTCTCGTAAATTTAAATGTCTTAATGTTTAAATTCGATGGAATGTTATATGTTTTACAGATTCTTAAAGAAATCCGAGGAATAAGTGATGATGAGAAGGTTTTATTGCATAGCCATTCTCCACCAAGTCCAGCCAGTCCACTAAGGGTTTCAAGCCCAATTAGGGTAGTTATCCCACCAACAACTGAGTCATGTTCACCTACTCCTGTTAGTCCAGTGAGGTTGGCAAGTCCAATAAGGGAGATGAGCCCAACCAAGCATGACTCAGCTGCACCAACACCAATTAGTCCAGTTAGGATGGCAAGCCCAACTCCTCCTGAATCATCTGCACATCCTGAATCAACTCGAGTAAATGATGAAACAAACTTGCAGATATTAAATAAAGCAATATACGAGCTGTTCACCAAGGACAAATTTTTGAAGAAGAAGGTAGTTGTTGTGGAAGATATCAATCAAAAACTTGAACAACGCATACTAATCCTGGAACAATCTGTATTTGATCTGAAAGAGGAGAATTTTGATTAAAAGAATAAATTAAAAAGAGAGATAGCTTCATGTTGAAGTTCTTTCAAAATCAATTTCCTACTTACTTTAATACTTACAAGAAAGAAACGGTTGCCGAATCTTCCTCATCTCCGAATGTTTCAAAATCAGACACCAACCTTAGTGAGGATGAGGTTGATCCATCAGGCATTGCAGTTAGAGTTCGAAAGAGAATTGATCGAAAGAGAAAAGTTGTATCGACACCGTTCACTACGGGTGTTAGGAAGAAGAAAATTCAAAAAAATTTGCCTTCCAAAGAGAAATTCGGTGATGCAATTTCAACTGAAACTCCTTCAGAAGCACCCGATCTTGCTCCAGTTCTTACACCAAATCTTGCACCTTCGCCACAAGCTGAACTTCCTCCAACTGATAAAGAACCTGAACTTGCTCCAACTGTTCCTACAACTGATAAAGAACCTGACCAATCTAATGTTGTTGAACTGTCTGCTGATAAACAAATTGTTGTTTATGAAGTTGATGATAATAAAGAAATACCATTGAAACATGCAGCTGAAACGTTAGATTACCCGGGTCGATTATTAATTAGTGAACATAAACGGATATTCATTGATAATAGCCTGAAACAATTCAAGGATAAGTGCGTATTCTGTCAATATACCACCTCAATACTACTCGGTATTATATGAATTATACGCAGTAGTAAATTAATACCGAGCATTACCGACTTTTACTGCTCGGTATTAGATTAATACCGAGTCGGTCCTAGATCAATACCGAGCAGTACCGAGCTTTATTGCTCGGAATGTTTCTTTGTAAATATATGGAAGTTGTAATACAACAAGAACCAGTTAAATGGTACCGCTATACGAACTGGCAATCTAGTATGCCATTATTTAGGGCTGAATTTGCTTATGAGTTGCTATGTACTAAAATTCAATAGGTTATGAATAAAATGTTTAGCTTTTCTTCAAATGTTATTTATTTCACACGTGATATATGTTCGGTATCAATGGAGATATGCTTCGTACAAACACAATACCGATCGGTATGGCTCGATAAGAAATTAATATTGATAGGTATTGTGTTTGTACCGAGCTTATTACTGCTCATATCGAGCAATACCGATCACTACCGATCGTCATTGCTCGGTATAAATGGAGATATGTTTGGTACAAACACAATACCGATCGGTATTGCTCGATAAGAAACCAATAGAGGTCGGTATTGTGTTTGTACCGAACTTATTACCGCTCATATCGAGCAATACCGATCGGTACTGATCGTCATCGCTCGGTATTGCTCGGTATAAATGGAGATATGCTCGGTACTAACACGATACCGATCGGAACAATATAGACAAATTCACAAATACATTCAGAATGTCATATTAATAATAAAAATTAAATGCCAAATTCAATAATTACATGAAAGACGATTGACTACATGAATCTGGATTTGTGAAGTGTAAGCTTGTTGGAGGAATCGTGGAGGTTTGTTTCACCTTTTTGGGCTTTCTTTTCTCCCAGTGATCCTTCAATCTAGCATTTGATACGCCCTTTGGCCTGCACTTCTTCGGATCTTTAATAGTTTCCTTATGAGCTCCACTTACTTGTGTGTGTTTTTTGCCCAGCATGATGGAATGCACTTTTGAGGCCAATGTGCCCAATGTGATGGAATGCACTATTGTTAATATTCCTATTAAATATTTACTTCCAAGGTGGTCAGCCAATGCTCGGAAAGATTTATATGCTGGTGGGAAAATACAATGTCTCGGCATCAATGCTTGCCAACCCGTTGAGGGTTCTACCAAGTTGATGTTCAGAAATTATGTCTGTCGATTTGCATATAAAATTAGTACAGAAGCACAAGGAAATGAGGAGGCTGAGTCGTGCGTGAATCCATGGGCTTCTCTATGTTCCTCACAGAAAACTTTGATAAATCCGGTGAGGAATGTTCAATAGACAATGCAGCTAGCCCATGTAAGAACTTCTCTTCAAAAAAGGAATACAACTTTCTTGAATAAAATTTTGCTGCTTGCTTCAATATTAGGCTACCTTTCATATAAGGTTCTATTTCTGTTTGACTACATCTGAAATCTTCATCTTGCTCATTTCGACGCCAATTCGTCCTCAACTTTTCCAAACCGAGAAAGCACTCAGTGATAGTGCTTGTTGGCTTGGAATACCCATGGCAGACATGATTGGTTGACTCACTACGTTGGGTTGATAAAATTCCAAGGTTAAAACAATCTTTGTTGAATGCAGTTGACCACTTCTCCCTGATTTTGAACCACTCTCAAGCTCCTTCTTGAAACCTGCTTTAGAACATACAAAATCCTTTGATTTGATTTTCTTGGAATTTGGCCAGAAATGGTGATGATCTTTTCGAACACTAAATCCAGTAGAATGGGCGTACTGGCAATATTTTGCATATGCTTCCTTCTCAGAACTGTAAACACCCTGCGAAATATTGCAACATCTATATTAGCTTTATATGTAATTATACCGAGCTAATAACGAGGTTGAAAGATTGGCAGAACTTCGTAGTTACAATTATTAGCTCGGTATCAATTTAGCCTGCGTTTGAAGGGAACTATTATGAACAATACCGATCTTATACCGAGGTGAAAACATCGAAACAACTTGGTCGTAAGATTTCTAAGCTCAGTACAACTGAGTAATTACTGATAACCGACCTATTATAATCAAAACAAATCTTATACCGAGCTATAATAATCAATACCGACCTTATACCGAGCAAATAAAAACATTGAATCAACTTGGGGGTCAGATTTGTAAGCTCGGTACAATTGTGTATTTACTTAAAACCGATCTACTATAATCAAAACCGATCTTATACCAAGCTAGAGTAATCAATACCGACCTTATATCGAGCAAATAAAATCGTCGAAAGAACTGGGTGGTAAGATTTCTTTATGATTTTACGTTGATACAAATCAATGAAACAGTAAAAAAAACCATTATAGTCAATGACTTACTTGTATTAATTCAGAAAACTCTTGGTCAAAGTTTAACGTCGGAGTTTCGTCGAAATCTTCGAAGTCTTCGAAAAATAACCCTACAGTCGATCCTTCCATCGCAGCTCAAAACCTAGACGATTTACAAAAGGCTGTATAACCTCTGAGGTCTAATACAGAAAAGCTTATTATACCTGAGTTAAACCCGCGTACTTTTGTACTTTTCCCGCCAATTTCATATACAATGATACGGGTCGACCCGAAATATTTTAAAAAAAGCGCTAAAGCGTATGGGCTGCCATCGGGTCATTCCGGGTAAAGTAGTTTGCCAGATGTCGCGTTTTTAGGCAATACCGAACGTAGAGATGCGTCAGGTAACCTGAGGCAATAAAAATTCCTATTCTTGATCTCTCTGAGAGCCCTCCTCTCTGCAATCATAATCTGTTGCAATGTGGAAGTGTGGGGAGTGTGGTGCGGTTGGTGTTTGGATCAATGCCTCTCCACCTAAATTAGTGGGGACGAGGTCCCCAACCTGATATTTATTTATTTATTTATTTATTGCGGTGCAAAGTTAAGGTCTTTACAATATTAGTATTCTTACATTTTGTGAAACACTTTAATTTTATCATTCATGATTGCTAGATAAGTTTTGATAAAGATCAATACATTGATAATGCGTGTACCAAGGAAGGTTGAGCCACGTTCTATATTATGTTGCTTCTTACTGTAACACATTCATATTTTCCCCTAAACGGATGAATTTTCTCATGTTATTGATGGAAGCTCCTGTTATCCATGCCTTCCAGAAATTTCTAAGATTGAATGTTAGATGGCATGATTTCATGAAGTTTCAAGTAGACAAAGATTATAGTTTTACGGAGATGTTATCCTGATTCTTTTGCTAGTGCATTCTTCATAATTTGCTTTATATTGTAATGGAGCCTTTACAAGCTGCATGTTAATGAAGACTAAAGAATGCATGAATTTTGCTGTATTTGCTTTCAATCTGTTTCAGGCCATAATGGCTGAGGGAAAGCAGCATGCTCTTGCTATTGGGTTCACCAAAATGTCTGCAAAAAACATGTAAGTTGCATTCTTACTTGAATTGTGAAGTTGATACTGGCATTCCTATTCCTATAGCGGTTTCTTCAATTGACAAGTGTATAAGCAGTAGTAGTTTCAATGTTCCAGAGATTTTCATTATTCAAGTTTTACAATATTTTCTTCTGAAGATTTTTTCTGATTGTGTTATCAATTATAAATTATTGTTATTCTTAGTCCTTGTTAAAAATGATTGCTTAGTATATCGTTTGTCTTGTGTGTAAATAGTATAACACTACATCAACAACAACAACAACAACGTCAAGCCTTAATCCCGCTACATGCGGTCGACTACATAAATCATTTTTCTCTATTGTGTCTTATTAAGAGTCAAAGTCTCAATTAAATCTAATAAAGAGTGTCATTTCTAATAATTTTTAACTAAGTCTTTTTAGGTTTGCCTCTACCTTTCTTTAGCATTGGCCAAATCTAATACCTCTACACTCCTAACTAGGTCATCGGAAGGCTGACACTTTATGTGGTCAAACCATCTAAGGTGACTCTCGTTGATCTTATCTGCCACTAGAGCTACTCCAACATTTTCACGTATATACTCATTTAACATTTTGTCTTTAAGAATAAAGCCACTCATCCACCTATGCATTTTCATTCTGCGACACTTAACTTAATTCTATTCTTCTCTTTTAAAGACCAACTTTTTGCACTATAAAGCATTGCAAGTTTCACACCATCTTATAGAAATTTTCCTTAAGTTTGAGGGTACGTTTTTATCATACAACAAGCTTGATGCACTCCACTTCAACCATCCAACTTGAATTCTACTAATAATTTCTCCAGCTATTCACCACACCTTGAACAATCGACTCGAGATATCTAAAATGTGCACTTTTTTTAATGACTTGATCGGTCAAAGTCACAATCCCCCACCAAATCTATTACTACTAAAATTATACTCCATATATTCAGTTTTAAATATACTCAAACAAAAATCTTTAGACTCTAAGGTTGACCTTAATAATTCAAGTTTTCCTTCTACTCCCACTCTAGTCTTATCAATAAGAAAAATATCATCAGAAAAAAGCATACACCAGGATACATTCTCTTACAAATGTCTAGCAAGAACATCCATGACTAAAGCAAAAAGATATGGGCTTAAAGCTAAACCTTGATGTAATCCAACTGAAATAGGAAAATATTTGGTCAAAGCACCTTGTGTTTGAACACAAATAACAGCTTTAGCATACATATCCTTAATAACTTGAATATAAACATTATTAACTCCAGAGCACTTCTCTTGGAACTTTATCATATGCTTTTTCTAAATCAAGAAATATCATATATAGATCCTCCTTATTCTCTCTATACTTCTCCATCAAATATTCAAACCACTCAATAAATGTATAACTTCCATAGTAGACCTACATGGCATGAATCCAAATTGATTCACTACAACTACTATGGGAATGAAAATATGAAAGAGCTTTGGCTAATGTTATGATATGTTTCACTAATTTTTTTTATTGACACAATTCTTTCCGCAACATATTTGCATTGGAAACTTTCGGAATTAAATTTATAATCTTTTGAATTTTAATTTTAGCAAATTTATAGTTAAATTGAGCATATTGAGAAGACAAATCCAACAACACCAAAAGTGATTAGATCCGAGTCCAAATGAGCTCAAATCAAGCAATTGAAGTAAAGTTGAAAACTTTGGATCATTGATTAAATAATCCAATGATCCCCAAATTTTACATGTTTATATAGTTAAATTGAGCTGGTCAATGAAATGAATTGAGCAAATCCAAGATCAATAGATTATGAGGTCATTAAGGCATTAAATGCTAAATAAATGGTTTATGATCAAATGATTTAATATGAGCCGTATAATGGAGTATTATCAAAATTATGTCGAATTTATCATAATACGATTCCCAAAATATTATAAATAGAATTTCATTCTCCACATAAAAGGGGCATGACTTGCGTTTGGAGAGAGCTTGAAGAATATTAGAGCTCTAATTGTTGCTCAATGTCGACGATCGTCGCCAACCACATTATCGCCTGACTGTCATATTCTGATTATCATTGCTCAATTGTCATCATTCGATTGTTATATCCCTACCATCGTTGTTTGACTAGCACATCACAATCATCATAATCCATTCACATTCATCCAACTATCATCATCTAACTACCCTCACCAGACCATTATTGCTCGATTGTTGTAACCCTTCCACAGTCATCCGATTGTCGTTGTGTGACTAACACTACGCAACTGTTGCATCTTCAATATTCTCTCTCATGTTCACAGAAATACAAACTTGTATGACATATTTTGTAATCACGTATTCTCCAATTAAAGGGATAAGCAAAATTTTGCAACATATTCACATAGTGGATCATTTCATCTGGGCCAGGCCTCATGATTTTTTTTTTTCATTTTCAAAATTTTCGTATAAAAATTTTAGTGTCTACTGCATGCTTTTTTATTGTATGTATGTGTTGGATCTTTATGAAAACCAAAGATGTGGAAATTCTATCTTCAATGCCACTATTTTTCTAGCACGCAAACGCTTGGCCATCTGTGGGAAAGATGCCCAATATCCTAGCAACATTTCTTCAATGTTTGATCAAAATGATACCAATACTGGTTTTGTATTTCAATATTCATTATATAAGAAATCTATCTGACAACTATGAACTTCGTAATTAGGCAAGAATTGGACCTTGGACCTAACCTTGAAGGATTGAATATACAAAATGGTTGAGCAACATGCACAAATCGTATAACTATTGGAAGAGGCTAGTCAACGAAGAATACCATTACAAAATTATGAAGTTCACCCATCACAAAATCAACAACAGGGCACCCTCATTATCATGCCGAACTTCCACTTCCACCATAACCTAACCCAAAAGCTAGTGATACTATGATTTCAACCCATCTTCTTGTGGAGCTCGAGCGACTCAAAATCATCCACCAGATTTGATGGACTTAACTCAGTCTTGACTTATGGATAGTGATGTGAAACATAATGCGCAGGAGCTCGTTAAGGAATTTAAGAACAAGTTGGCAATGTAATTCCACTAAATAGCTTATTGTAATAACAAGGCAATTCAATAAAGAATCTTAGTTTCCACTTGCTTCGGCGAAGGAGCACATGTAGATTAACCATACCTAGTAGATAAACAAAAATAGTAGCAATACTAAGAGCTATTAACCAACAATCCACAATTTAATAATGAGGGTTTTCACCTCAGGGATTGATCACTCAACTACACTAGGCTTTGGCGAGAGAAGATTCTTGCACGCTGGAATCGAGATCACCACTAGGAAGATGATGCCGGAGGTCTTTGTACACAGGAAAGTAGTTGGAGTTGGTGTATGGCGGCGATGTCCAACGATGATCCAACGGCTTGGTGGATTATGCTCTTCGATCGACAACGCAAGTTGATACCAAATGCGGTCGATGTGTCCTTCCACGGTCTCGTCGTGTCCAAGTCGTACGTCAAAGAACGGGGACGCGAGAATGTTCGTCCGTCCTCATTCGTCGAAGAAGGAAATGATCAAAATATGAAATTAATTTCAGATTTTGGTTAGTTTTGGAGGGAATTGATTTGAATTTTAATTTCAAATCAATCTTAATTAAGGCCTTGAATGGGGAGTTAATGAGAGGGACCCAATAAGGGGGCCGACGGCTTGTAGAGGGAGGGAAAGGGAGGTTATGAAAATTGAAATCCAAATCTATCGCAATTAATACATTGAATTAGCATTGATTGGCTTCCCCCATGCATGGCCGGCGGCATTCAAGGAGAGGGAGGAATTGTGGAGGTGATTTAATTAATTGGATCCTTGATTGGATTCCAATTAATGAGATTGAGGAGAGAGAGGGTGGCCGGCCCTATAGTGAGGAGTTTGAGGAGATTTAATTACTTGGATTGTGGGCCCAAGTAATTAAATAAATTAGAATAGGAAATCTGAAATAAATTTCAGATTTGGGAGGCTTTAATGGTTGCATAATTAGTGTAGGAAATTTAGGAGAGAATTTAATCCAAATCAATTTGAATTTGAATTTTGAAATCCCTCCAAATTTGATCACCTAAATTAGGAAAATAATCAATGCAATCAATGGTGGGTGGGGGGGTTAATGGTTGGTGGTATGTGGCCGGCGGTATGGGGATGAGGAGGTGGTGCGGTGGTGGGGCTAGGGAGGTGGCCAAGGGGGCGGCGGGAGAAGCTGGGGTGGGCGGCGGTGAGAACAGGGAGCCGGCGGGATTTGGGGGATGTAGTAGAGGGTTTGAATGTAGAGGTTAACGGCAAGGGGAAGGGGTCGGGTGGCTGACCGGCCAAGTGGTGGGGTGGTGGGGAAAGATCCGGCGGCTAGGGGAGAGGAAAAGAAGAAGAAAATAGGTAGAAAACCAAGAGCTCCACCAAGGGGCTGTTGGGTATTGCTTTGAGCCTTTCCTAGGCTACTCCACACTCGAGAACTCACAAAGAGATCCAAAACCAGAGTTGAAAATTTTCATATCAATATTCATCATCCCATATTACAATAGCAAGGACCTATATATAGGTCTCAACATAAAGAAGAAGCAAAGACCACATTGCCCTCGGGGTCACATCATGACTCAACTTATAGTAGGGGTACAATAGGGATACATAAAGAAACTAAAAATGCATAAAAATATAAACTCTAAATCGTGGCCGTTAATTTGCGATTCTTCCGGCGATACACATGCTTGAACCTCTTATCGATGTCCTCATTAGATAGTCCTGTGATATTATATGAGATGAGCTCATTTTATTCAAGAAGAATTCCCTATGAGTAGGAATTAGCTTATTTCTCAAAGAGGCTTCCCGGAGTCTTCATTCTGAACAAATTAAATTTCTAGCATCCCATTCTAGTGGGGTTCAAGTTGCCCATTATTGATCTGTATGATGGATCTTTTAATCCCTACAAGCATATTGATCATCATGCATATCCAACAAGTTGATTCATCAGGGTTACCTTCGTCAGTTCATTCAGAATCAATCTGCTCTAAATGGAACCAACCTTGTTGAGGAGTAGAATCAACAATAACAATCACAATAGCAAACTAAGAAATTAAGACCATTATTGGAGGACCACTAATAACCTCTCAAGTTCTACTCATTTCCTTAAAGAATCAATGTTAAAGAAATCATATGCAAATCACTCTATTATATTTAATAATTTTGATTTGGAATGGATTCACACACTGCAACAAGACTCACTTGTCATGTTGGTATTGACGATCCTTCTTGCAATGTTAAAATAATTATTATTGATAATGGAAAGTTCAGTTGATATCTATTAGACCGGTCCAAAGTGGACTGGTCCAGCTAGCCCTAAACTAGGGTCAGCACCTTATTTAAATCAAGCGGACCAGGGAGTCGCTGGTCCCTTTTGTGGGCCCATGAATTAATTGCAATTTTAAATAGGAGAGGGAGGAATTATGAGTGAAATTAATTAAGGAGGGTTGTTTAGTAATTATGCATTTAATTTGTATTCTCTAAAGGGGGAGAATTAAGGTTAGGGTTATGTTTTGTTTTGTTGTTTTTGAGTTTTCTCTTGGGTGTTTTGGGCTCTAGCTGCTGACTAGAGATTGGGAGAACCGGATCTTCCTCTCAAATTGAAGATCCATTGTATCCTGCTTGTTTTCTTTTGCTTTTCATCTATTACCAAGTTTCCCTAGGGTTTGCGAAGGCATTTATCTCAAAAATCTGCTTGAAGATTGCTGAAATTCCCAATTTCAGCCCAAGTTTTCTCAATTCCTGTACTCATTTTCTAACAATGTCTTACTCTACTCCAGAGCCCTGCATTGGGTACCCATACACACACCCACCCATGTACCCACCCATATCCAATGTGTATGGGTACGCCCATGGCCTTGTGGGTGGGTACTCAATATCAGAATATAAATCGATTTATATTGCTAATCACCGTATATCTTATATTACTACAATCCTCACTACGTAGTGTGCAACACTTAATCACGTTGCGATTACATTAAATTCTGAAATACGGCTTGAAAGTTTGCATTCAGAGCAAAGGGAAACAAGCCTCAAGGTCATCAATATGTGGCAGACTGCGTTCAAAAAGCATGGAAAGTGAGTGGGTATAGGTGGGTACGACATCCCGAAAGTCATCATTGGTGGGCATGGGTGGGTGAAGCTCGTCTGAGTACAGCATGGGTACCCAACCAGGACCCCATGTGGAGTAGAGCTCATTCCTAGATTGGGGTTTAATCAGGGAAAACTCCAACCATCTACATGACTATTATATGAATTTGTTAAAAGACCAGTAAAAGTTGAAAGAACAATCAGCCTCTTTATTACATTGTGTGAATTTCCTCGACAAGTGACTTGATTCAATTTGTAGTAGTAAAGTCAAAGTCAGCATACAATGTTATTTTTGGAAAACCCCTACTATCAATCTTTGGCGCTATCGCTTCTATGCCACGTCATTTTGTAGCCCTGCATGCTCGACCCCAAATCATAATGAAAGTCTTCATTAGCAACCTTTTATTCTTCATTTTTCTATTCTCAAACCATTAGCTTTAATTTATTCAGCTAATACCCTTTGAAATTGTGGCGTAATCTTCCCATTATCACAACAACAACAACAACATCAAGCCTTTGTCCCACTACGTGGGGTCGGCTACATGAATCCTTTTTCTCCATTGTGTCTCGTTAAAAGTCAAATTCTTATTTGAATCTAATAAAAAAATATCATTTCTAATATTTTCTAACCAAGTCTTTTTAGGTCTACCTCTACCTTTCTTAACATAAGTCAAAATCTTCCCATGTTAAACATTTTAATTATTATTATTAGTAGTAGTAGTAGTATTTTGTTTGAGTATGTAGATTGTTTAAGCTGTATGTGCAGTGTTCACTACAGGTTCATTTGAGTTAAATGCTATTCATTTCTCTTTTTTTATATAAGAGGCTGATTGCTGTGAACCAAGTTGTTTGTTTGTTTTACATTTGTGTCTATTGCTACTTAAGCATGGTTTGATTCTGCTTTGACTCCACTTAATATGTTTGTTATCATTATCATCGAGGGCGATTTACTAATATTTAAGTTTGCATCAAAATTCTGTTGAATGATGCTTGTTAATAAGAGAGTTCGAAATTTTTTTAGCCTATACTAATACAACAGAACATTATATTTCATTGTTTCTGCAGAAGGGCCATCAACAAAGGAATTGGTGTTGACAATATGCACTATCTAAATGATGGCCTCTGGAAGGTATGCACTGATTGGTCATCTATCTTATTCAAACGTCGCTATATCAGTTCCTCCAGCTAGTCACACTCTTCATCACTCCATAAAGTTGTCCTGTTGTTTAGAACTGAGAATTTTTACCACCGAATGAACATAGAATTGACAATGAACATCATTAATACGTACTGTTTAACAATTAAATTCTTGTCCCGTATGTCCTAAAAGTTTCATTTATCCTTTTTCTAGAACTTTTAAAATCAACAGCCTAAATAGTTTTGTAACAACCTACTTGGAGGCCAACCAGGTTTGAAACCAAGATTCAAATCATCTCTTTGAGCATAATGTGATTATTTTAATTGATCATTTAAAGTTATTTTTTGTTTCCTAATTCTCACCAGCTATCAGTTAATTTGAATTCTTAAATTCATGAAATAGGCGGAGATTTCATGGTTGGGCACTCCATTTTAATTATCCATGTGTCTATCTGCTTGTGGGGATGCATTGTTTCCAGTTGATGTCATAGTTCACTTTGATATAAAGAATGAGCAGTGCAATAAACAATGTACTAAATGAATAAAAAAAAAGATGCTAATGGAGTAATTAATTTAACTCCTTTATAACTGAAACTATTAGTTTGATTTAGCATAAAATTTTTAAATAATTTTAGAGCTTCAGTATTATCAAGTTTATTTGTGATGCTAACACTTAATTTATTGTGTTGATAACTAGGTGTAACAAAATGAAAATACTAACATAGATGTTGCGGTAAAACTAGGAAGAATAAGATTGTTAGATGATTGTATTGTGGAGACAGCGAAGGTTGCACTTAATTAAGACAAGGTAGATAATTGGCTTAAGTGTTTTAGGTATGCATAAAAGATTTAGTATAGTTGAAAATAAGGGATTTTATTAACCAAACTTTACATCCAACAATGAGAAGAAGGTTTCATAAAGCCGCCTCAAAATAGGTGAATAAGGCTAGTGATCATAATGATGATATTATATATGAACACAATGGAGAAATACTGATTCATGTAGCCAACCCCCACTTAGTGGGATAAAGGCTTGATGATGTTGTTGTTGGCATTTCCTCTACTCTCAAAGAGAGTGCAAGAATTCAAATTCCTCAAGAAAAACACATTAAATGTACTAAAATATGCAGCAATGCTGTTAAATTATGTCTTATCAATTATAATTTTTTTTCT
Organism: Dendrobium nobile; assembly: GCA_022539455.1. Classification (NCBI taxonomy): domain Eukaryota; kingdom Viridiplantae; phylum Streptophyta; class Magnoliopsida; order Asparagales; family Orchidaceae; genus Dendrobium; species Dendrobium nobile. The sequence goes on along the minus strand of CM039726.1, from coordinate 68,776,687 downwards.
TTTTTAGGCTGTGCCCAACATGTTCATTATTGTATCTAATGAGCATCCATGTACTATAAACGATACTTACACATGGGAATGTCCATTTATGCTAAAAGAGTATTATTAGAGAATTTATTTGTCCTTCTAATTAAGGTGAGGGGAATTTTTGGAAAATAAAAATTTTTCTTCCCCCCTGGTAATTTATGATGCATGGCTTTAGTTACATGAATGAGTTTTTCCTGAGATTTTCAGTTATTATACGCATGTTATAGATGTTCTCTAAATTCTATCAAAATGTACATCTACAGAAAACTTTTTATATTTATTTTAAAGCAACTTGAGGAGTCTTTCCAGCTTCTCTCCCTTGTTCTTCCCTGATAGTTTGCGTATGTTGGGATTATTATGGCGAATTTTTATTAATGATCTTTGTACCCTTCAATAGATGGAGCACTTGGACTGAGCTCTTTTGCTCCGGAAAACTGGAGAGGATTTGCTACAGGTTTCTTATTGTTATTGTAATCCTTTTGATGTTGCTCCGAGTTCCAGTACAAAATCAAGTAGGAATTTCTTTGCCAAGCAAAATTATGTTGCTGAACAAATAGTTCCTAAGATTACAAATTGTTTCTGCCTTAAATGATTTTGTTCTTCTGATATGTAGCATTTGTGCCTATCTACGTTTCTCTTTGTTTTAAAAGAGCCTTCAATGCTTTTTGTATAAACTGTATTTCATGTTGTAGCAATTGCCTATTTGATACTCCCTCTATCAACAACTATCTTCTTCAACTATTCCACTTCTTTGTTCTAATATGAATTATTTGTTTTAATGGTTATATCGAATTTTTCATTGTTTGGCTTACTAAGTTCCTTAAAATAGCCAATCTTAGAACTGAGAACCATCCACCATGCATGAGTTTCATGCTGATCCGATCGAGGTTGCGCAGATCTCGAGGCACATTGAATAGATCTTAACATATAGTTACTAAAAGGATTTGCAATTGAGAGCTCTCTTTATATGATTTTATCATCACATTTGCTTGCTATGTTATTAATGCTAATTAGAGAAGTCTTGCCTACTTGCTGCTTAGTAGCACCATCAAATTTACAAGCAACCTTGCTGCTAGCCTTTGCCTGCACTTTTTTTTGGAATAAAGACCGAACCAATGAAACAATTTAGAAATTCCTTTAGGAAAAATTATTATGTTCGGTGTCTGGACACGTCCGGAGGTCAATCCGGATGCGCCAAGTCACCCAATGCACAGTACATTTGATGATGTGGCACGACCAAATTGACCTCCGGACGCGTTCGGACACCACGCGGAATAATCTCTCTCCTTTTAGGGGATGAAATCACTGAAGGAGCTAAAAATTGAAGCTTGACTTTAGTTGGATATGTTATCGATTGACGGCCCTTATATAAGAATTTGTAACCAATGAATAGTAAGCGATTGAATCCCAGAAGTATTTTTAGTCTCCACTCACTTGTGAATGGGGTTTTTTTTAGCGGGCGTCCATTTATTTTGAAGTTTGGACTACTGATTCTAAGCCTATCGATCTTAAGGAGATTCTTGCGTGGATGAAGCTACGCAATCTCCCATTATGCTATTAGAGTGAGAATGGTATATCCAAAATTGTGAGCAAGATTGGCACTCTTATTGTTGGAGAAATTATTCAGTGCAGACACCGAACGGTCTGAAGATCAATCAGAACATGTTATGTCACATGGTACACAGTGGTACCGTGCATCGATACAGAGCAAATCTGCAACCCTCAATTCTCAGCTGCTTTCTCAGTTTCTACAGCCGTAGAAAAGGCAGGTGGTGGGGTTAGGCATATGATCCTCAAAGATTTGAACAAACCGAAAGTAACCTTCTTTTAAGGGTCCAAGATATGTAAAATTATTATGTCCAGATAGAATATCGAGCATACCGAGTGTACCGAGTGCTGTACCGGGCTCGGTACCAAACGCCCAAGTGATGTGGCGCTTTGTTATTGGTCTCTAGACAACGTTCGGTGTCCGGACACAACAATCCTGCTCATCTCTCTTTTGTTTCGTTTGGGATAACTTTTGACCACTGCTTTTTTACTATTTTTAACGAATTTTTTACTATAAAGCTATTTGGAAAGGAATAAAAAAGATGTCTAATACGAAATATAAATCAAACAAATTTGCTCCCCTTCACCTCACAACTGCAAACGGTGAGTTGTGAATCCTTGAGATAGGCGTTTCCTGTCATTGAGTTGGATGAACTCGTTTAGGGATGACCGTTCTAGGAGAGAGCAAGTGGCTGAGATATTGCTCAAGGTTTGTGGTGAGGGTTGAGTTGCTAGCTTGATGAGGAATTACTAATCTACCCCGAAAAATGGCAGTTGACCCATAAAATGTATTCGATGACAAACACTAACATACTGATCAGAGTAATAGTTGATTAATGTTTATCACATTAGGCGGTTCAACATGCCCCGAAGTTGCACAAAATAGCTCGAGACGTTGTTTGCTTGCAAAATTGACCTCACTAGCACATTCAAAATGCTAAAATTATCGGAGAGGTGCCCTTCATGTTTAGCTCGCTTGAATGAATAAAATAAGACTGTGAGCGCAACATTATGCGGATTTGTCTGTCTTCTAATAATTCAAATATGTGAAATAAATTTTCTTGAAAAATATGAAAATTTTGAAGTAGGGGGCTTTTGCACTGATCTGGTAAAGTGCTCTACTTCAGAATTATCATATGTTTCAAAAAAAATTATTTCAAATATTTAAATTATTATATGTATAACCTTCAGTCACAAAATGGATTTCGGCCTTGTATTCAGAACATCAAAATTATCCGAGGACCCCTTTGCGATCAATTTGAGAGTGGTAGAAACGACAAATTACATGCACGAAATTGCCCGAACGACCTCTGTTCATAAAATGGACAGTTTTAATGTTTTCAAGAGAGGTTGAAGACGCATGGCTCTCATAGCCTTCGGCCGCCGACCTCCCTCCAGCGCTGAGCTCAACCGATTCGTCCCCGCCGGCCTGCATCCCGTGCGTCTAGCCCCCGCTGCGCATGCCCAAACCCTAGCTGGCCGACCCATCTGCTCGTATTCAACCAGGTCAAATCCGCCAGGTCGCACGTCCGACCGCTGTTAAGTCTACAACACCGCCTCCAGGCTGGCCGGCCATTGCCCTGCATAAGCTTCCGCTGGCTACTGCAACCAGCCCCGACGCCCCCACCTTCGGTCACCTCGTCAAAGAAAGAACTAGAACAGAACAGGTATATTTCTCTTTCTCTCCCTCTCGCTTCCCGCATTTCATTAATTTTCGAGCTCCTTGGCGGATCCGAGCGGAGTGCCTGATCATATTGGATGAATTCTCCTATAAGTTTGAGGTAAGGATCGTTAGATAAGTTCTAATAATTATGAGCCCTCTTGAGAGCAAGTTTATCTATCATGAGTGATTGTGGAAGATTTTGGATTAATCGAAATACTGTTAAAGCCCATTTCATTCATTATAGTTTGGAATTCACTTCTACTATCAATTTTCTTTTTTGCCTTTATTTGTTTCATGAAAAAAAATAAAAATTAGTACTGTTCGGGATTTATTTTAGAGTATGATAGAGCCTTGATTACTTCTTAGTAATCTTAAAGATAAGACCAGGGGAAAATCTCCTATTCCTAAAAGGAGGGTTGATATCCTTAAGTGTATCATTTATATTGGTCTTTCTTATAGCTAGTTCAATCAACTGGTTTTGGAGGGACATATTTCTTTATACTTTCTACACAGGTTTTTGTCATTATTTTTTCTCTTTTCAAAAAAATTTTGTGCTAGAAAGTTTCTTTAGAAAGCAGGAAGAAAACTATCTCAAACGAAGTCATAGTATCACTCCCTCTCTTCCCTAATCATTCTCTTATTTTGATTGGGATTTTCCTTAAAAACAACCATTGCTTCATTTATAGAAGTTATTGAAGCTACTATAATTACTCTAAAGCTGTTTCTCTTGCATGAAAATTTTAGGTTAGTGGTGATCTCATTTTTTTATTTTTGAAATAAACTTATGAATGTTAAGTTGGTCTTCACTGGAGTATTTGGTCAAATTTCAATTCCATTAATAGTATTATTTCCTCTCTCAAAATTGAGTGGTTCAAATCCCCTTATGATGATGAGAAAGAACTTTCGATTAAGGTTAGTCGTTAGATAGGTATTAAGTACTAAACATATAAGCAGTAGTTTTAGGGTTTGAATTTTTAAAGTCTAAATTTTATTGCATCACACTTAAGCAGATGGTGGAGGGAATAATGATAAGCATAATCAAGATCTAATGATTTTGTCACCCCAGGTTATAGTGATCCCTAGTCTACTTAGTCAAAAGAGGTAGTCGACCCAATTTGACCGAATGATTTTTTTTTTATAATCTTGTGTTGTTTTATCCTAAGGTATCTTGTAGACTTGAGGTGGATGTTTACCTAATGAGACAAATGCGTGTCAATCTTAGCTAAAAAATTCGACTCGTCCATAATTTTCAAAATATCTCACACCAATAAAGGAAAAATTATTCTGTCTGGAATCCAGACCCCAATGAAAATGTGCCACATCTTATATCAGGCTTATATTGAGCGGTACTCGGTACTCGGTACTTGAGCGTAAATCGGACGGCTCTCCCGTTTGGTGTCCACACAGAATAATCTCTTCCAATACATACATGTATGGGATATCTGCACGAGAAAATGGGTCAAGTCGCACACACCGCTAACGAGATTCCTCCGCAACATTAAGAAAAGCGTATACAAGGCTCTACTCACAACCTCAAGCGCATCCCTAACAGAATTTACCCGCGACATCGTAAATGTCATTGATGAGCTTTCTCTCGCCACACTAGAAAAGAGTGTTTGAGGCTTCATTTGTCATGTTGAACACGTCGCTAGTAGGTTCCACCTACGGAGTTGCGAATGTCACTGACAACATTCCTCCTACCATGTTAAAAAAAGCGTGTATGAGACTCCTCTCACCTGCCAAATGTCTTTCCAATGGGCTTAAGGATTTTTATGAGTTGAAGTGTGTTATACTTGCATGCACAAAGAAGGTGAAATGATGACGATGAAGCGACAAAGTAACAAGCAAACGCACACACATATATACATACATACATACATATATATTTTTTATTTTTATATTATATATATATATATATATATATATAATTTTATTTTATTCTTATGGAATGAGTGGCGTTCTCTCTTTTCAGAGAGGAGATATTTGTGAGAGCTCTAAGTGAGATAAAAAGAGGTTATTGTCTTAGTTTTGAGAAAGAAAGGGGTGGGAGGTGAGAGAGACATCAATTAAATATTTTTTTATAACCCCACCATCTAACAAATAATTGATAAACAAAAAATTATACAAACTATGCTAAGATAAAATTTCGAAGTGATGTAAGATTAAATAATAAAGTTAAAATTCTTAAGTTCATAAGATACGTACCTTATTTTTTAAACAATTTTTTAATTAATCTTCTATAATATGAATAATATTTATATTTTTAAATTATTTAATTTTTATTTGTTTAAAGATATATTATAAAAATTTAATTTTTTATTTATTTATTGATTATAAAAAATCTAACATGAATTATCTATAATGTAAAATTATAACGTGAATTTAGCATATGATTCCTAACTTTAAATTATATCTAAAAATACATTATAAATTAATAATGATTTATATATACAAGCTTACATGTGAATTAAATTTAAATATTGATTATTTTTAAATTGAAAAATACTAAGATATTATTTGTGTAGTCTTATGTTTTATTTAATTATAAATTTACAGTATTACATTATTTAGATTTTATTTAAATAATTCAATATTTATTAAGTCATTGAGCTCAAGCTTTGATTTAACCCTAATTGAAGCATAAATTTTGAGTATTTCTCTTTTTTGGTTCTATGTCTAATCTAATTTTCACAACCTTCTTAAATATGATCTTATATTTGCCACTCAACATTTTATATTGGACGAATTGAAGTCAGTCGGCTCTTAAGGGGGGGTTTTAAAGCGTCGGATATAGGTTTGTAGCATGGGTGGCCCATTAGGTCGGCCAGGGTTTACGGACCGCCAAGCGCGCTCGACGAAGTCGGGTGTGGCAGCGGACGGTTCCTAGTCATAAAAAAAAAATGGACGTACTAGTACTTTCAATAGGATTTTGGCCAGCTTGAATGCTTGCTCCTTGACCAGTTGTTGGTCAACAATTGGACTAGATGACTTCAATTAGAGCCATTTTTGTTGCAATCTAGCCTATTTACATCTTTTAAAAAAGTAACCATATGACCAACTTCAATTCTTTCTTTAGCAATATCAACACCGAACTTTTGTTGAGTCACTAGATCAATAGATGTTATGCTTGTAAATGAGTTAAGTCAAGCTTGAATGATGCCTATATTGAGCATAGCTCCCCTATGAAATTGCGAACTTAAACTCGAGCTCAAATGACAGGCTTGAGCTTGGCTTGCGACAACAATGATGGGCATGCACGTTAGCTTATTGGCTAGAGCAAAATAAATTGCCGCAATAGCTCATCAGAGAAGGCATCATTATAACCAACGACTTGAAAAAAAGTCACTATGAGAGCTCGAGAAAGGCATTGATATGGCCTAACAACTTGAGAAAAGGCTTTTACCATGTTAGCTAATTTCTCAATTTTACCTTCTTTTCTAATTTCTCTCTACTATTTTTATCCCTATAAGGATGAATTAGATATCGACGGAACGAGAAGTATAAAAATTATACTGTACGAAGGCCGGACGTAAAATACCATTTAAAAACCAACCAGAATGGCCACATCTACGATACTGAGCACAGAGATGATATTAGACATTTTAGTTTGATCTCCGAACAGCGTTCGACGTCCACACAGAATAATTAATCCAACTGAACAGGTTATTTATTGACCTCAACAAAGGAAAAAGAATGCTGGTGAGCCAGCGATTTTGATGAAGCTGCCGGTTCTTAAATCGCATTCTTCACCTCAAAATTTTCAATCTTTACCTTCTTAATTTCTTCTTTTTGTAAGATTTTTTTTTTTAATGCTCGTCAAACATACAATAATGTCATTCTTTACCAAGTTAATTTTATCATTTGGAACTTCCATTTTTTACAGGAAATAAAATTACAAAGCGTAGGAAGAAGTGAAAAAGACGAAGGAAAATCATTTAAATGGGAAATCTAGATCCCTTATTTAAATGCTAAATCAAAACAATATGTTCTAATCAATTTTTTTTGTTTATTAATCAGCAGGATCAATCTCCTTAGCCTGTGAGAAAATAAAAGATTTTCATATAAATTGTGTAGTGACAACATAACTTCATGTAAGCTAAGTGAATACTGAACACCGCTCTTTCAGATTTGATAACTCTCTCAATATTACTACCTCATAATGAATTCTAACGGTTCAGTAAACCCAAAACAAATTTGTAATACTTCACTTACAGTTTTAGTTCAAGCTCTGGAATCTGGAAGTCTGGAATGATAGACAATTGCTTCTTTTATTTGCACTTCAATTTGACCTTAGCTTCGAGTGCACAAGCACAGATCCAACGGCTTCGAAATGCTTGTTTTGGGTTCAATCTATAAGCTTCTCTGATGCCGAATCTTCGATGGGATCGCATTCTCCTTCGGAGTTGGTTTTAAACCAAAGGGATCTGCTTCGCCTTGACCTGCTCGGATTGGGGGCAATAACTTTTGCTGAAAGCGAAGAGTGGGATCTTCACAGATGCCCAGCTTCACAATGAAAATGGTGGTGCAGCCTTTGCCAATACCTTCACTTTCAAGCCAAATGCGTCCTTTCATGAGATTCACAAATCTGTTAGAAAGAAAGAAAAAAAAAGGTGAAACGCCGGTGCATGATTATTTTCCACGAGCTAAGATCCTATTTTGCAGATTTTATTTTGACATGTATTTGGAAAGCATGGGTCATATATAAGATATTAATGATGATTTAAAGGCTTAAAGCTGTTATGTTTCAGTATTAAAGTTTTGTTTGGAAGTCCTCCCTCACATGGACCCCCTGTATAGTCCGAACCACTCCCCTACACACTCCTCTGCTCGTCTCCACCTTCCTAGTGCCCATCATCACTTCATAACACCTTTTGTCTACCAATTTCACCCCCTATTGATCTACGATCTGGTTGGAGATGAAGTTATGAGTAGCCCCATTGTCTACAACACCACCACCTCCATGTCTGCTATTTTTCCCTTCATTTTTATGGTGTGATTTAGAGTGAATCTCACCACTGAGTTCAAGGAGACTTCCGTCATTTCTATATGCAGCTCTTCCTCTACCATTACCTCACTCCCACCTCCCTCATCTTCCTCATCAATACAGGCAGTGAGAACCTGAAGAGTTCAGTCCTTACACTTGTGCTCCGATATATACCTCTCATCACATTTAAAGCACAATCCCTTCGCCCTCTTCTCTTGCAGCTCCTTGGTGAGTTTCTTGAAGTTTGCCCTAATCTCGCCCCCCCCCCCCCCCAACAACTCTTATAGGCTTTTCCTTTGGGGTGTCTTGCAAGCTACCAATGTCGGCCCTTTAAGTGCTAAAAAGGTGGTGGTCATCATGTACGAGCCTCCTGAACTGCTACCTCTGGCCCCTCTCCAGATGCTTCTGATCCTCTAACATCTTCCAAATCACGAGGCCTTATCATTCTAATTGCCGCCCAAACCTCTGGTTTTAGCCCCTTCATTAAATTCCGCTCTAATACAGTCTCAGAGAGTTGATCCAGTCGACTAGCCAGGTACTCAAATCTCTAACAATACTCCACCACTAATCCTTCTTCGTCAGAGCAAAGAACTACTCATAGAAGAACCTTTCCCTGCTGGTTCGAAAATGTTCTAACAAGCAATCGTTGAACTCCCTCCAGCTCCCTATGAGCCGTCTCATGTCTCTCCACTGGTACCATGTCAATGCCTTCCCTTCTAAACACAAGCCAACTGCCATCAGCCTATCCTCCTCCATCAACACATTGACGGGGAAATACCTCTCCACCTTGTATATTCACTCATGTGCATCCTCTCCCTCAAAAATAGGCATCTTCAACTTCCTTAACCTTGGATATCCTCTGTTCCCCCTGATTACTCCATAATTTTCCATTCCCCAAGAGGGTGGTCCCTCATACCGGCACTAGTCTCCAATGCCATTGTTTGATTGTAAAGATCCAACACCTACTTCAACATCTCTTCTAGGTTGGAGAAATTATCCTCCATGCTGGAAATTCTGTCCTTCACATCTCTCCTCAAAGTTGTTTTTCCATGCATCAACTTTCTTGGCCTCCATAGGTACCCAGATCTTGGCCATACAACAAAAAAATAGTAATTCTGGTCTTCAAACAGCAGAAATCTGCACTTTGGAGGGGAAAACTCCATAGAAATCAGTAAGGAAATGCTTCAATTTCAGCCCAGAACAACGCTCTGATTCCAATTTGTTATGACATGCTTGTAAAAATCCTCTCCCTTGGCTGAAATTAAATTACAGCAATCCCAAACACAATTCTCCAAGAGGAATTAAGAGCAATAACAAGAGAAAACTCTTTTTAAGTGATGATAAATAGAAGAAAACAAACAGATACAATTGATCTTCTATTGAAGAGGATGACCAGGCTCTCCCAAATTCCTAGCCACCAACTAGAGCCCAAAACTCCTTAAGAACAATATAAATTCAGCAAATAACATCATAACCCTAACCCTAAGAAAATCATCTACTTAAAACATCCAATAATGATGTAAATCTCAAAACAGCCCTTTTTTTGAATTTTTCCTCCTAATCCCCCTTAAGTTCCTCTCCAATCACCTACTAGACCCGCTAATTAGAGGCGGCGGGAGTTCCTCCTGGATGGAACTCTTTGTTCTGACTTTTGTATACACAAGCTGGTCCAAGAGGGACCAATCTAACATGATGTAAGTTTCGAGGCATCTAGTAACATTTCAGTTTTGTAAGACTACAATGGACTTTATTTTGCCTGTTCTAGTTTTTGAATGGATCAAATTTAATACAATATAGAAACAAGAAGAATGTTGCTAGCAATTCAGTTAGTTTGCATGGTATGGGAGATGCAAAATAATTATAAATGGAAATGGATGATGTTTTAGTTGCAAATTAAATTGCTCTATAATGTAACGACATGCTAAAAGACTTTTTTGCACAATTCAGAATGATTAACATAGGCTCATTGTTTCTATCATTGTTTGTGGCATCAACCAAAACCGATGGAAGGCATGTTTTTCAGGCAAGATAATTTATTTCTAGAAGGGAAAATATTGTGATTTGTTAGGTGAGAGTTTAACCACGGACCTTCGACCATCCAATTGTTAACTGTAATCCACTACCCTATCACCATCACTAATATTTGACTACTAGTAAATAAATTAGCATGTTATTTTATATAAGTCTTCCTAATCATTCGAGACAATTTGTTATTGTTTTATACATATAGCCATAAAGTTAAACCAAATTAATTACTAGTTTGATAAAACCAGAAAAACTTCACATATTTATTTTTCTTTTAGCTTGTATTATAGGAGAATTTAAATGCATATTGAAACATCTTTAATTTTATATTGCATTCAAAATCTGTTCAAAACAAAAACCGAAATTTAACGCAAAACCAACGAACAAAAGTGAAGACTTCAACATTGTCAAAAACCAAACTCCATAAAAGGCATTGAAACCAAAACCGATGTTGAAAATGAAAACCTTGATTTACAGCGTCTACCCTACCAAATTTATGCATAGTAGCATGTCTCATCTATGCAGCCTACCTCTTGCAGATGGCAAGCCCAAGCCCAGAGCCCGTGTAGCCTTTGTTAGAACCATTCTGGCTATGCGCAAATTTAGTGAAGAGGTGAGGTAACTCCTGTGGACTTATTCCGCAACCGGTGTCCTTAACCTGTACCACAAAAGAAGTATATGTATAGTTAATCTATACAAATTTGAAAAAGAACCTTTAAATCAGGAAATTTCCATATGATGTCAAATTAATTAAAGCCCTCCCTTAAATCTGCAAAGCATAATTGAAGAACTTGTCAGATTTCTAAATACAGTTCCGGGTCATCAAGTAACCTGTACTCGTAAATAGAAATGCCCATCGCTTAAGACAGGGTAGAACTCTGGGTCTCGCGAATCTCTCAAGGAATCTGGCATTGCAATAGTCGCAGTAATAGATATACTACCCTCCTTTGTAAACTTAACAGCATTGCCGACAACATTAAGCATAGTTTGTACAAGCCGTTTCTCATCTCCGATGGCACATGATGGCAAGTCAGGAGAAAGAGACACCACCACTGACAATTTTTTGACAGCCGCTATTGGCTTTATCAAATTTACGACCTATATTATAACATAAGAAAATAGTCAGCTAACCAAAACAAGTAGAAAAATAAGACTTCATTTGGGACGGCTTTCTTACTGCTTCTTAAAGCAGCTTTTTCGTACAAAAATTAAGAAGCAGTAAGAAAGCCATCCCAAACGAAGCCTAAGTATAAACATAACTGCCACTGAAGACAATATGAAAAAGTATAAAGAGATCTACCTCTCTGAAGAGAGTATGAAGATTGAAAACTGTAGCCTCTAACTCGAAGCTGCCATCCTCAAGCTTAGAAAGGTCTAAAACATCATTGATTAGTGTAGCTAGCAAGTTACTACTCTTTAAGATGGTTTCTACCATCAAACGTTGCTCTGGCGTGAGTTCAGTTTCAAGAAGCAGGGAGGAGAGGGCAATGATTGCATGCATGGGAGTCCGCATCTCATGGTTCATGACAGCTAAAAAATCATTGCGTGCACGAATGGCCATCTCTGCCTCCCGTCGTGCTAAATCTAAAGCAACATTCTGTTCCATGAGTAGATTTCGTGCCCGCATGGATTCCTCCAAGATGGCAGCATGTGAAAGAGCAACTGCAACCTGAACCAACATATAAGGTAAAAGGGTATTATTCAGTAAATGAAGCTTAATAAATGCCAGGTCTAGGGGAGGCGTTGATGTTCATAATCTTATACAACATTACAAAAAGATTATTTTCATGATTTAGGCTTTGTTTGTGACGGCTTTCTTACTCCTTCGTAAAGCAGCTTTCTAGTACTAAAATTTTATTTTTTGTGCTAAAAAATTGCTTTAAGAAGCAACAAGAAAGCCGTCCCAAGTGAAAATGGGCTTTAAAACAATAGGAAAATAACAAAAAACATAGCAAATGATTGGTAGAGAACATGGGAAAAATCGAGGAAAGAGCAAAATCAATCAACAAATAGAAAATTTGGCAATGTGACAAAGCAGAAACAGCATAAGGATCATTCCAATCTAACTTGGAAGCCAAATGATGTAGAAGAAAAACAATAATACGACTCAAGAATAGTTTTGATGGTTTTGAGGATGTAGGAAGGTAGGACTTCCATCAATACTCAATAGCTTGCAAATGCGTAAAACTATCACATTTATCAACTAGTTCTCCAAGAGGACATAAAGCTATTTATAAGAATAGTATAACCCGGACATTTACTTAATTACCATTATACTTAGCAGATAACAGCTAAAAGAGGAAAAGACAAAATTTCCAATAACAATTTTAGAAAATAGCAAAAATTATTACAAATCTTTTATTCTTAAACAAGCTCAATATCTAGTGCAATATAAATGATAATTATGAACAACAAAAGCTCCATCGTATGAATGATACAATGTTGATTGAAATTAAAAAAAATTATGACCTGACCACAAATTTCAATCACATTAGAATTAAGGATTAGGATTAAGCAAATATTTTTTATTCTGATAATGAAGATGCTTACAAAGGATAAATAAAAGGATAGAAGCCTCATCATGATATGAAATTAAAATGGTCCAACAATTGTAGAAATCATATTAACAGTTGTGCCTATCATATTAAAAGTTGCACAAATGATATTCAGGATATTTTGATTCAACAAAAAAGTAGATCTTTTTGTCACATTACATACACAGCCAAAAGGATTTAGTCTCAACTTTTTCCTTGAAAACCTTTGATGTCAAAATAATTAAATCAAGTTAGGAAATTCCGACAGAGAAAAGAAGTTAGAAGAAATTCTTAAAAGAAAAAATATATAATATTGCCAGGCAACTTGAGCAGACGTGCTATTAGGTGAAAAATTGAACTCATAGCTAAATTATGCAAGTCAAATGAACAGTGAGAAGTAAATGAAATAAAAATATTAAAAAAACTTCCATTTTATTGGGGTAATAGCTTTCAAAATAAATTTGAGGAAAATATGTCATTCACAAATAAAGAGCTTAAATTACATGTTTACGTAATTTGGCAGCAACTTGAACAATTGCGATTGTTAAATGAACTGAACACAGAGACACGAAGAGGTTTAATGATATAGGATGAAATGAATTCCATGTTTACATGAAAATCTTCAAGAATACTTTCTATTAAAACAAACGATTTATTACGACAAACTACTAGTTGATGATTCATAAAGAGGTGCAAACTTTATATTTTTTTGCATTTTGTGAAATAGGCACGTCCATAAGTAGTTATTTGCCATTAACGTTATTGACTCCCTCCCTTGGAAATTCTTCTCCAAAGGAGTATGCTCACACTCTCAAACATTCTTCACCCAAAAAGATGAAGAATCAATACGAATTTCAGCACTTAACCAAATGTTTCATTCCTTCAACCATTATATAAGCCATTACATGGAATTTATCACAAGAGAGGGAAAGCATAGAAACGGATGAATGGAGTCATTATGGTGGGGAATATAAGGCGTTACATGTAGGTTCCAAGTTGGCACTTTAAGCTCTCATAATTTCTTGTATTTTTGAAAAATAAAGAACCAACAACTTTAATGAAGAAGAGTGGGGAGAGAGTAATTTAAAGAGAGGAAGAGAGAATTGGGTTGCTTTAGGTCTGTAATGCATACAAATTCCACACCAAATAAGAAGTCCTCGCCATACAAATATCACTTAAAAAATACATGGTAAAGACAATTGAAATTAAATTCTAATGATCGTGAAGACAACGATAATACACATTACATCAACTCCTCTGGTGCCTATTCTGAAAGGTGTTGTGGTTGTGCACTTGTGCTTGTTGGGGGCAAGAAAGTACATTGGGATAGGCTACTCTATCTTTAAGGAGAGGGCTTCTCCTTTATAAGGAGGTAAGATAGTGGAATTCTAAGTGAAAAGGAGATGATCAAGCATAATGTAGACCGGTTTAATGCTACACGTAAAAATCCTTATGTCCGAGTTCTCTGGAGCAAATAATATTAATGCATCTGCTAGCATATCTTACATATTTTTATATTTATGATGATTTTATGCTACTTATATGATAAAGTTATTGAGTAGATCTTTAGTTGTACTTATACTTGTATTGATGTGACATCTAGCATAGATCATTGCTTATCACCATAATCTCTTGGTTATATGGACACTTGTGTAACTTAAGTGTTTGGTAATCTAAGTGAATCATAACTTGTGTCCTTTTGTTCTGCTCGGCCAAATCGAATCAACGGTCAAGGGCTTCGAGGGACATATCAACCCCGGCATTGGTCTTCATCTCTTCTAATTGGTGATTTTGATGTCTCCTGCTCTTCTTTTATTATTATTAATAATAAAAATTATTATTATTATTATTATTTATAATTATTTTTATAATTATTATTATTATTTGTATTAATAATAATAATAATATAGAACAGATCCCTCACTCACTATTTCAAACCTTCTTCACTTCACTATTTCAAGAAAGCTAAGACCAAGCCCGTCATTTGCAACAAAAAAACGATGGCCGATGATTGGGATCGAGCAAGGGAAGTGAGGCTTCACGTGTGGGTTAGGCGTACTTCTGAGGTCGGGAATCAGTTGTGGGTTGTGCTCATGTGAGACGAATGGAGAGGGAGGCCGCTAGCGTCGGGCTTGTGTGGCCGGGAGGTACCGCAGGCGAAGCAGCTTTGTGGGAGGCGAAGTTGTTGGCTCCAGAATCGGACACAGAGGCAGGAGGCAGAGCCGCTAGTTCGATCTGTATGCAGGCAGAGGGTGCGACGGGCTCGTTCAGGAGAGGAATCGGTTGGAGCGTTGGACTATGGGATCGGGATAGCTCAAATGGAACACCTGGAACAAGAGTCAGAAAGCCCAACTTTGAACTGAATTCGTGTGAGTCGTCTTTCTTGTTTCTCCGTTCTATTTACACGACTAAGGCAACGGTTGCTTCAACATGAGAATAAAATGACATGGGGTCATGGGTTGACAGTTTTGTTTATTTTGTTATTATATATATATATATATATATATATATATATATATATATATATATATATATATATATATATATATATATTATATATGAACATGCATCAAGGTCAAAAATCCTAGACATACAAAAGAATCAACCGCAGCAAAACCAAACAAGAGAATAATGTGAGACACTAAAACAAATGTATGAGTGCTAAAATAAAATTCTCCAAGATAAAATTCACCAATCCATAAGAAGTGTTCGGGATGAAAATGCTAATAGTCGTTAGGGAGTTAGAGGTATGATGCGCAGTGAAGGAGGTCATTTTAAGGGATGATTAATGATGCAACAATGAGATCAAGGGGAAAGGTTTTGCCCTCATGGCCACTACTACCATCAATCTTATCATCGCAACTATAACCACTATAATGCACTATAGCAAGGGCGGCAAATTGGTCAAGCATTGGCTAAGGAAGTCAAAGCTCGATAGAGCACATGAGAGAGAGCATTGGCAACGTTTATGATGGTAGAGTCAATCATCATCTATAATTGAACAAGTTGGAGGAAGTATGAATCACACAGAAAATTGGCAATAAAAATTCCTCATTTTACTTTTGCCAAAGAGTAAAATTAGTGGTACAGGGTTTGCATTAAAGAAGTTCAACCCACTTCTTCCTAAGGCATTGCAATATTCTTCGAGAGCTAAATTATATCATTAATGAGAAAAGATTTTTAAAATATATAGTATAGACATGAGAAATATTATTTTTCTAAAAATAGACAAAGTCCCGCATTTTTTGTGTAGTGTCATGAAACATGATAGCAATAGACTATGCACTTAAATGATTCAAGGCCATTGAGTAACCAAGTGAGAATAATGTACTCAAATGATTGTCATTTAAAGAATTTGATGGGTCATCATGACTCCAAGACACAATAAGATGTCAAAGTTTCTCATAATACCCAAGTCAAATAACAAGAAACTAAAGACCACATTAGATAGTTGGCACTATTAAATTTGAGACATCAGTAGATGGCTTCGACACAAAAGAGATAGAAGAGAGGCCATTATCAATGTTTAAAATTGCGCAATTAGGAATTGAGGCGTTTTTTTGTTTGTGAGGCGAGGCATAAGCTTCAAGGCGTTTTGAGGTGCGAGCCTCAAAATAAAAAATTGCGTCAAGTGCAAATAAATGTTAAAAGTAAATTTTTATATAATACTCAAATAATATGTTAAAAATGACATTATCTTTCTATTGAACTATGAAATAACATAATGACATACATATAAAACAAAAAATTGCACCAGACGTAAAGTGTCTAGTGATAAATTGCATGAAATATACTTGAAATACAAATATTACATGAGCAAAAAATTATTAAATATAAAAAATTGCATAAAAGTATCATATAAGTATATAACATTAAGTTTAACTTCAAATTCTTTTTCTTTGTTTCCTACTCATCTACATTTAATTTCTAAAAAGGCTGAAAATTTGGCAACAACTAGAAAATCATATGTATTGTCATCACTGAGGGGATCTTTATTTGAGTCATCATTATAACAAATTGATCTCTCCCGTCTCATATGGGAGTCCAATGTCTCACAATATGCTTCTTCCTCATTTATTTCAGGCATTTTCCTCTTTTAAAAATATTTTTCATCAACATAAAGATGAGATTAATACTCAAAAATTTTAGAAGAGTTAGTGGTGGTGTGCGGGCTTTCAAGTGATCCTTGACGGAGGCTATGAAATTGGGAGGTTGGGCAAAGATGATGGGCTGGAGGTTAAGCAGTTGAGAGGAAGTTGTTGCGACGTGGGGGTATATGAACTGTAATTTGTTCGATGGTTTACTTCAGGATTTATGTAAGTTTTATATATGAGACGTAAACCTCAAAACAGTGAGGCGAGGCGTGCCTCAAGACGGCCCTCAACCAAGTAGAGGCGCAAGCCTCATAAAAAAACTCGAGCCATAAGCCTTGAGGTGTTTTTCACTGGAATTGTGCAAAGGCGGGCCTCATGGCAAGCCTTATATTGCGCAATTTTTTAAACCATGGCCATGATACCATGATAAGAGATGGTGGAGAGGGCATGATACCATAATAAGAGATGCTCGGGAGTATCTTAGTAGAAATCAGATCATAGAGGTGAGGAAGACACGGAATGACAAATCCGAAGTGGGAAAGAGATAGGCACATGAGACAAAGTGATTATGAGCTATAAAAATGGTGGCATGCACTGAATAGCGCATTAATTAGTGTAGCAATTGTGAGCGAAGACAAAGTGGGTTGCAATGAAAACAAGTAGGAAACCGAGGGAGAGTACAACTTTTCAAACTAGTGGGAACGGGAGGAGCAATGTGAGTAATAGAGTGAGCAATAGTGTGCAAGCCAGGCACAGGCAGCAAAGTAGAGACCAAGCATTAACAAGGCAACAAGCAATATAACATGACAACAAGTGGTCTAATCACAAGCTTAGTAGTGTGAGTTGAGCAAGTGATCAAGCGAATTGAGCCAGCAAAGATGTGCATGAACTAGTGGGCAAGGGTGTATAAAAAATTTTTTATGAGAACAATAGGGGAGGGCTACGACAGGATCGCAAAATGGTTGTATTACCTTGGCTATGATACCATGTTGTAGAGAAGGAACTTTGTTATATTTTAGTATATATATATTATATATTATATATATATATATATATATAGGGTGATAATAGGCAAAAAATATAAAACTAATTAAAGCTTTCTTATAATCATCTTTTCATTCATATACTTAGCAAAATGTAATTAATTTTTATGAAAGGTGGTTTTAGTAAGCCCAAGTTTGAATTGCTTGGCAAATATGATTTTAACAATAGAAAATATTCTGGGGAAAATATTATGACAAAACTAATTCTTACAAGAAGATTTTAACAAATATAGCACTCCTTGCTTTCAAAACTATAGCAAATGGCCTAATAAAGTTAAGAAATGAAAAGACGATGAAAATACATGTTCAGATAATCATCAAAGTATGCACCATAAAACGGTAAGAAATGCGGATATAAAATATAAAATTGGCAATGGGAATCAAGGTAATGACCAAAAGAAGATCGGGACTTCGTAATCACACAATTAATCCTCCACTTCGGCCATAGTAAGCATGTGGCAGTGATAGTGGTTCTGCAGTTTGTAAGTATATTGTGTTTACCAAAAAAAATGAAGATTAAACTGCAAAAGGATACAGCTTGAGAACACCACAAAATATCAAAACCTTCAAAAACAAAAGAAAAAATTTTGATTTTTTACCAATTCAGTTAAAATATCTCATTGTAAAAAAAACAGAATGAAAAATCTAGGGCTTACCTAGGATGCATCGTAGAATCATTTGCAGCACAAGCTGGACGCATGAAAAGCCAATCCTAGCTGGTGAGATTCCTCCCAGATTTCAGACTTATACTCAAACTCCCTTAAATTGAAATTTATCCTACTTGTTATCGTTACTTCCAATTTTCATTTAACTTTGCTCGTGATGAAGACAGAATATTTATTTTGGACATGTCAGCATGTTCATCAATGCTAATGTTATCTTCTGAACTTATCTATATAACATATTATTTAAAACTATTTTGACTTTGTGGAGTTAACCTATGCATCGTGGTGATTGAAACTAAAGCCGTTTTGATGATCGTTAAACACTACGCTGTTAGATTTTATGGGAAATAATAGGTAGATATGATTGTCAGTAAATATCTTTAATTGATTGTCACATAAAGGGGAGACAGTGAACATAACTTCTAGAATTAATATTGGATGGTAAAGCATCATGCAAAAACATTCTTCACCCAAAAAAGATGAA
The DNA here is from genome assembly GCA_022539455.1 of Dendrobium nobile. NCBI lineage: Eukaryota > Viridiplantae > Streptophyta > Magnoliopsida > Asparagales > Orchidaceae > Dendrobium > Dendrobium nobile. The sequence goes on along the minus strand of CM039726.1, from coordinate 68,757,620 downwards.
GATCAATACGAATTTCAGCACTTACCAAATGTTTCATTCCTTCAACCATTATATAAGCCATTACATGGGAATTTATCACAAGAGAGGGAAAGCATAGAAACGGATGAATGGAGTCATTATGGTGGGAATATAAGGCGTTACATGTAGGTTCCAAGTTGGCACTTTAAGCTCTCATAATTTCTTGTATTTTTGAAAAATAAAGAACCAACAACTTTAATGAAGAGAGTGGTGGGAGAGAGTAATTTAAAGAGAGGAAAGAGAGATTGGGTTGCTTTAGGTCTGTTATGCATACAAATTCCACACCAAATAAGAAGTCCTCGCCATACAATAATCACTTAAAAAATACATGGTAAAGACAATTGAATTAATTCTAATGATCGTGAAGAAACGATAATACACATTACATCAACTCTGGTGCCTATTCTGAAAGGTGTTGTGGTTGTGCACTTGTGCTTGTTGGGGGCAAGAAAGGACATTGGGATAGGCTACTCTATCTTTAAGGAGAGGGCTTCTCCTTTATTAGGAGGTAAGATAGTGGAAAATCTAAGTGAAAGGAGATGATCAAGCATAATGTAGACCGGTTTAATGCTACACGTAAAATCCTTATGTCCGAGTTCTCTGGAGCAAATATATTAATGCATCTCTAGCATATCTACATATTTTTATATTTATGATGATTTATGCTACTTATATGATAAAGTTATTGAGTAGATCTTTTGTTGTTACTTATCTGTTTGATGTGACATCTGCATAGTCATTGCTATTCACCATAATCTCTTGGTATATGGACACTTGTGTAACTTAAGTGTTTGGTAATTCAGTGAATCATAACTTGTGTCCTTTTGTTCTGCTCGGCCAAATCGAATCAACGGTCAGGGCTTCGAGGGACATATCAACCCCGGCATTGGTCTTCATCTCTTCTAATTGGTGATTTTGATGTCTCCTGCTTCTTTTATTATTATTAATAATAAAAATTATTATATTATTATTATTTATAATTATTTTTATAATTATTATATTATTTGTATTAATATATTATAATATAGAACAGATCCCTCACTCACTATTTCAAACCTTCTTCACTTCACTATTTCAAGAAGCTAAGAACAAGCCCGTCATTTGCAACAAAAAAACGATGGCCGATGATTGGGATCGAGCAAGGGAAGTGAGGCTTCACTGTGGGTTAGGCGTACTTCTGAGGTCGGGATCATTGTGGGTTGTGCTCATGTGAGACGAATGGAGAGGGAGGCCGCTAGCGTCGGGCTTGTGTGGCCGGGAGGTACGCAGGCGAAGCAGCTTTGTGGGAGGCGAAGTTGTTGGCTCCAGAATCGGACCAGAGGCAGGAGGCAGAGCCGTAGTTCGATCTGTATGCAGGCAGGGGTGCGACGGGCTCGTTCAGGAGAGGAATCGGTTGGAGCGTTGGACTATGGGATCGGGATAGCTCAAATGGAACACCTGGAACAAGAGTCAGAAAGCCCAACTTTGAACTGATTCGTGTGAGTCGTCTTTCTTGTTCTCCGTTCTATTTACACGACTAAGGCAACGGTTGCTTCAACATGAGAATAAAATGACATGGGGTCATGGGTTGACAGTTTGTTTTGTTTATTTTGTTTTTTTTATATATATATATATATATATATATATATATATATATATATATATATATATATATATATATATGAACATGCATCAAGGTCAAAAATCCTAGACATACAAAAGAATCAACCGCAGCAAAACCAAACAAGAGAATAATGTGAGACACTAAAACAAATGTATGAGTGCTAAAATAAAATTCTCCAAGATAAAATTCACCAATCCATAAGAAGTGTCGGGATGAAAATGCTAATAGTCGTTAGGGAGTAGAGGTTTGATGCGCAGTGAAGAGGTCATTTAAGGGATGATTAATGATGCAACAATGAGTCAAGGGGAAAGGTTTTGCCCTCATGGCCACTCATACCATCAATCTTATCATCGCAACTTATAACCACTTAATGCACTTAGCAAGGGCGGCAAATTGGTCAAGCATTGGCTAAGGAAGTCAAAGCTCGATAGAGCACATAGAGAGAGCATTGGCAACGTTTATGATGGTAGAGTCAATATCATCTATAATTGAACAAGTTGGAGGAAGTTTGAATCACACAGAAAATTGGCAATAAAAATTCCTCATTTTACTTTTGCCAAAGAGTAAAAATAGTGGTACAGGGTTTGCATTAAAGAAGTTCAACCCACTTCTTCCTAAGGCATTGCAATATTCTTCGAGAGCTAAATTATATCATTAATGAGAAAAGATTTTTAATAATTAAGTATAGACATGAGAAATATTATTTTTCTAAAAATAGACAAGTCCCGTTTTTTGTGTAGTGTCATGAAACATGATAGCAATAGACTATGCACTTAAATGATTCAAGGCCATTGAGTAACCAAGTGAGAATAATGTACTCAAATGATTGTCATAAGAATTTGATGGTGTCATCATGACTCCAAGAAACAATAAGATGTCAAAGTTTCTCATAATACCCAAGTCAATAAACAAGAAACTAAAGACCACATTAGATGTTGGCACTATTAAATTTGAGACATCAGTAGTGGCTTCGACACAAAAGAGATAGAAGAGAGGCCATTATCAATGTTTAAAATTGCGCAATTAGGAATTGAGGCGTTTTTTTGTTTGTGAGGCGAGGCATAAGCTTCAAGGCGTTTTGAGGTGCGAGCCTCAAAATAAAAAATTGCGTCAAGTGCAAATAATGTTAAAAGTAAATTTTTATATAATACTCAAATAATATGTTAAAAATGACATTATCTTTCTATGAACTATGAAATAACATAATGACATACATATAAAAACAAAAAAAATGCAACCAGACGTATGCCCATCGCTTAAGACAGGGTAGAACTCTGGGTCTCGCGAATCTCTCAAGGAATCTGGCATTGCAATAGTCGCAGTAATAGATATACTACCCTCCTTTGTAAACTTAACAGCATTGCCGACAACATTAAGCATAGTTTGTACAAGCCGTTTCTCATCTCCGATGGCACATGATGGCAAGTCAGGAGAAAGAGACACCACCACTGACAATTTTTTGACAGCCGCTATTGGCTTTATCAAATTTACGACCTATATTATAACATAAGAAAATAGTCAGCTAACCAAAACAAGTAGAAAAATAAGACTTCATTTGGGACGGCTTTCTTACTGCTTCTTAAAGCAGCTTTTTCGTACAAAAATTAAGAAGCAGTAAGAAAGCCATCCCAAACGAAGCCTAAGTATAAACATAACTGCCACTGAAGACAATATGAAAAAGTATAAAGAGATCTACCTCTCTGAAGAGAGTATGAAGATTGAAAACTGTAGCCTCTAACTCGAAGCTGCCATCCTCAAGCTTAGAAAGGTCTAAAACATCATTGATTAGTGTAGCTAGCAAGTTACTACTCTTTAAGATGGTTTCTACCATCAAACGTTGCTCTGGCGTGAGTTCAGTTTCAAGAAGCAGGGAGGAGAGGGCAATGATTGCATGCATGGGAGTCCGCATCTCATGGTTCATGACAGCTAAAAAATCATTGCGTGCACGAATGGCCATCTCTGCCTCCCGTCGTGCTAAATCTAAAGCAACATTCTGTTCCATGAGTAGATTTCGTGCCCGCATGGATTCCTCCAAGATGGCAGCATGTGAAAGAGCAACTGCAACCTGAACCAACATATAAGGTAAAAGGGTATTATTCAGTAAATGAAGCTTAATAAATGCCAGGTCTAGGGGAGGCGTTGATGTTCATAATCTTATACAACATTACAAAAAGATTATTTTCATGATTTAGGCTTTGTTTGTGACGGCTTTCTTACTCCTTCGTAAAGCAGCTTTCTAGTACTAAAATTTTATTTTTTGTGCTAAAAAATTGCTTTAAGAAGCAACAAGAAAGCCGTCCCAAGTGAAAATGGGCTTAAAACAATAGGAAAATAACAAAAAACATAGCAAATGATTGGTAGAGAACATGGGAAAAATCGAGGAAAGAGCAAAATCAATCAACAAATAGAAAATTTGGCAATGTGACAAAGCAGAAACAGCATAAGGATCATTCCAATCTAACTTGGAAGCCAAATGATGTAGAAGAAAAACAATAATACGACTCAAGAATAGTTTTGATGGTTTTGAGGATGTAGGAAGGTAGGACTTCCATCAATACTCAATAGCTTGCAAATGCGTAAAACTATCACATTTATCAACTAGTTCTCCAAGAGGACATAAAGCTATTTATAAGAATAGTATAACCCGGACATTTACTTAATTACCATTATACTTAGCAGATAACAGCTAAAAGAGGAAAAGACAAAATTTCCAATAACAATTTTAGAAAATAGCAAAAATTATTACAAATCTTTTATTCTTAAACAAGCTCAATATCTAGTGCAATATAAATGATAATTATGAACAACAAAAGCTCCATCGTATGAATGATACAATGTTGATTGAAATTAAAAAAAATTATGACCTGACCACAAATTTCAATCACATTAGAATTAAGGATTAGGATTAAGCAAATATTTTTTATTCTGATAATGAAGATGCTTACAAAGGATAAATAAAAGGATAGAAGCCTCATCATGATATGAAATTAAAATGGTCCAACAATTGTAGAAATCATATTAACAGTTGTGCCTATCATATTAAAAGTTGCACAAATGATATTCAGGATATTTTGATTCAACAAAAAAGTAGATCTTTTTGTCACATTACATACACAGCCAAAAGGATTTAGTCTCAACTTTTTCCTTGAAAACCTTTGATGTCAAAATAATTAAATCAAGTTAGGAAATTCCGACAGAGAAAAGAAGTTAGAAGAAATTCTTAAAAGAAAAAATATATAATATTGCCAGGCAACTTGAGCAGACGTGCTATTAGGTGAAAAATTGAACTCATAGCTAAATTATGCAAGTCAAATGAACAGTGAGAAGTAAATGAAATAAAAATATTAAAAAAACTTCCATTTTATTGGGGTAATAGCTTTCAAAATAAATTTGAGGAAAATATGTCATTCACAAATAAAGAGCTTAAATTACATGTTTACGTAATTTGGCAGCAACTTGAACAATTGCGATTGTTAAATGAACTGAACACAGAGACACGAAGAGGTTTAATGATATAGGATGAAATGAATTCCATGTTTACATGAAAATCTTCAAGAATACTTTCTATTAAAACAAACGATTTATTACGACAAACTACTAGTTGATGATTCATAAGGAGGTGCAAACTTTATATTTTTTTGCATTTTGTGAAATAGGCACGTCCATAAGTAGTTATTTGCCATTAACGTTATTGACTCCCTCCCTTGGAAATTCTTCTCCAAAGGAGTATGCTCACACTCTCAAACATTCTTCACCCAAAAAAGATGAAGAATCAATACGAATTTCAGCACTTAACCAAATGTTTCATTCCTTCAACCATTATATAAGCCATTACATGGGAATTTATCACAAGAGAGGGAAAGCATAGAAACGGATGAATGGAGTCATTATGGTGGGGAATATAAGGCGTTACATGTAGGTTCCAAGTTGGCACTTTAAGCTCTCATAATTTCTTGTATTTTTGAAAAATAAAGAACCAACAACTTTAATGAAGAAGAGTGGGGAGAGAGTAATTTAAAGAGAGGAAGAGAGAATTGGGTTGCTTTAGGTCTGTAATGCATACAAATTCCACACCAAATAAGAAGTCCTCGCCATACAAATATCACTTAAAAAATACATGGTAAAGACAATTGAAATTAAATTCTAATGATCGTGAAGACAACGATAATACACATTACATCAACTCCTCTGGTGCCTATTCTGAAAGGTGTTGTGGTTGTGCACTTGTGCTTGTTGGGGGCAAGAAAGTACATTGGGATAGGCTACTCTATCTTTAAGGAGAGGGCTTCTCCTTTATAAGGAGGTAAGATAGTGGAATTCTAAGTGAAAAGGAGATGATCAAGCATAATGTAGACCGGTTTAATGCTACACGTAAAAATCCTTATGTCCGAGTTCTCTGGAGCAAATAATATTAATGCATCTGCTAGCATATCTTACATATTTTTATATTTATGATGATTTTATGCTACTTATATGATAAAGTTATTGAGTAGATCTTTAGTTGTACTTATACTTGTATTGATGTGACATCTAGCATAGATCATTGCTTATCACCATAATCTCTTGGTTATATGGACACTTGTGTAACTTAAGTGTTTGGTAATCTAAGTGAATCATAACTTGTGTCCTTTTGTTCTGCTCGGCCAAATCGAATCAACGGTCAAGGGCTTCGAGGGACATATCAACCCCGGCATTGGTCTTCATCTCTTCTAATTGGTGATTTTGATGTCTCCTGCTCTTCTTTTATTATTATTAATAATAAAAATTATTATTATTATTATTATTTATAATTATTTTTATAATTATTATTATTATTTGTATTAATAATAATAATAATATAGAACAGATCCCTCACTCACTATTTCAAACCTTCTTCACTTCACTATTTCAAGAAAGCTAAGACCAAGCCCGTCATTTGCAACAAAAAAACGATGGCCGATGATTGGGATCGAGCAAGGGAAGTGAGGCTTCACGTGTGGGTTAGGCGTACTTCTGAGGTCGGGAATCAGTTGTGGGTTGTGCTCATGTGAGACGAATGGAGAGGGAGGCCGCTAGCGTCGGGCTTGTGTGGCCGGGAGGTACCGCAGGCGAAGCAGCTTTGTGGGAGGCGAAGTTGTTGGCTCCAGAATCGGACACAGAGGCAGGAGGCAGAGCCGCTAGTTCGATCTGTATGCAGGCAGAGGGTGCGACGGGCTCGTTCAGGAGAGGAATCGGTTGGAGCGTTGGACTATGGGATCGGGATAGCTCAAATGGAACACCTGGAACAAGAGTCAGAAAGCCCAACTTTGAACTGAATTCGTGTGAGTCGTCTTTCTTGTTTCTCCGTTCTATTTACACGACTAAGGCAACGGTTGCTTCAACATGAGAATAAAATGACATGGGGTCATGGGTTGACAGTTTTGTTTTGTTTATTTTGTTATTATATATATATATATATATATATATATATATATATATATATATATATATATGAACATGCATCAAGGTCAAAAATCCTAGACATACAAAAGAATCAACCGCAGCAAAACCAAACAAGAGAATAATGTGAGACACTAAAACAAATGTATGAGTGCTAAAATAAAATTCTCCAAGATAAAATTCACCAATCCATAAGAAGTGTTCGGGATGAAAATGCTAATAGTCGTTAGGGAGGAGTAAGAGGTATGATGCGCAGTGAAGAGGTCATTATAAGGGATGATTAATGATGCAACAATGAGATCAAGGGGAAAAGGTTTTGCCCTCATGGCCACTACTACCATCAATCTTATCATCGCAACTATAACCACTATAATGCACTATAGCAAGGGCGGCAAATTGGTCAAGCATTGGCTAAGGAAGTCAAAGCTCGATAGAGCACATGAGAGAGCATTGGCAACGTTTATGATGGTAGAGTCAATCATCATCTATAATTGAACAAGTTGGAGGAAGTATGAATCACACAGAAAATTGGCAATAAAAATTCCTCATTTTACTTTTGCCAAAGAGTAAAAATAGTGGTACAGGGTTTGCATTAAAGAAGTTCAACCCACTTCTTCCTAAGGCATTGCAATATTCTTCGAGAGCTAAATTATATCATTAATGAGAAAAGATTTTAAAATATATAGTATAGACATGAGAAATATTATTTTTCTAAAAATAGACAAAGTCCCGCATTTTTTGTGTAGTGTCATGAAACATGATAGCAATAGACTATGCACTTAAATGATTCAAGGCCATTGAGTAACCAAGTGAGAATAATGTACTCAAATGATTGTCATTTAAAGAATTTGATGGTGTCATCATGACTCCAAGACACAATAAGATGTCAAAGTTTCTCATAATACCCAAGTCAAATAACAAGAAACTAAAGACCACATTAGATAGTTGGCACTATTAAATTTGAGACATCAGTAGATGGCTTCGACACAAAAGAGATAGAAGAGAGGCCATTATCAATGTTTAAAATTGCGCAATTAGGAATTGAGGCGTTTTTTGTTTGTGAGGCGAGGCATAAGCTTCAAGGCGTTTTGAGGTGCGAGCCTCAAAATAAAAAATTGCGTCAAGTGCAAATAAATGTTAAAAGTAAATTTTTATATAATACTCAAATAATATGTTAAAAATGACATTATCTTTCTATTGAACTATGAAATAACATAATGACATACATATAAAACAAAAAATTGCACCAGACGTAAAGTGTCTAGTGATAAATTGCATGAAATATACTTGAAATACAAATATTACATGAGCAAAAAATTATTAAATATAAAAATTGCATAAAAGTATCATATAAGTATATAACATTAAGTTTAACTTCAAATTCTTTCTTCTTAGTTTCCTACTCATCTACATTTAATTTCTAAAAAGGCTGAAAATTTGGCAACAACTAGAAAATCATATGTATTGTCATCACTGAGGGGATCTTTATTTGAGTCATCATTATAACAAATTGATCTCTCCCGTCTCATATGTGGAGTCCAATGTCTCACAATATGCTTCTTCCTCATTTATTTCAGGCATTTTCCTCTTTTAAAAATATTTTTCATCAACATAAAGATGAGATTAATACTCCAAAAATTTTAGAAGAGTTAGTGGTGGTGTGCGGCTTTCAAGTGATCCTTGACGGAGGCTATGAAATTGGAGGTTGGGCAAAGATGATGGGCTGGAGGTTAAGCAGTTGAGAGGAAGTTGTTGCGACGTGGGGGTATATGAACTGTAATTTGTTCGATGGTTTACTTCAGGATTTATGTAAGTTTTATATATGAGACGTAAACCTCAAACCAGTGAGGCGAGGCGTGCCTCAAGACGGCCCTCAACCAAGTAGAGGCGCAAGCCTCATAAAAAAAACTCGAGCCATAAGCCTTGAGGTGTTTTTCACTGGAATTGTGCAAAGGCGGGCCTCATGGCAAGCCTTATATTGCGCAATTTTAAACCATGGCCATGATACCATGATAAGAGATGGTGGAGAGGCCATGATACCATAATAAGAGATGCTCGGAGTATCTTAGTAGAAATCAGATCATAGAGGTGAGGAAGACACGGAATGACAAATCCGAAGTGGGAAAGAGATAGGCACATGAGACAAAGTGATTATGAGCTATAAAAATGGTGGCATGCACTGAATAGCGCATTAATTAGTGTAGCAATTGTGAGCGAAGACAAAGTGGGTTGCAATGAAAACAAGTAGGAAACCGAGGGAGAGTACAACTTTTTCAAACTAGTGGGAACGGGAGGAGCAATGTGAGTAATAGAGTGAGCAATAGTGTGCAAGCCAGGCACAGGCAGCAAAGTAGAGACCAAGCATTAACAAGGCAACAAGCAATATAACATGACAACAAGTGGTCTAATCACAAGCTTAGTAGTGTGAGTTGAGCAAGTGATCAAGCGAATTGAGCCAGCAAAGATGTGCATGAACTAGTGGGCAAGGGTGTATAAAATTTTTTATGAGAACAATAGGGGAGGGCTACGACAGGATCGCAAAATGGTTGTATTACCTTGGCTATGATACCATGTTGTAGAGAAGGAACTTTGTTATATTTTAGTATATATATATATATATATATATATATATATATATATATAGGGTGATAATAGGCAAAAATATAAAACTAATTAAAGCTTTCTTATAATCATCTTTTCATTCATATACTTAGCAAAATGTAATTAATTTTTATGAAAGGTGGTTTTAGTAAGCCCAAGTTTGAATTGCTTGGCAAATATGATTTTAACAATAGAAAATATTCTGGGGAAAAATATTATGACAAACTAATTCTTACAAGAAGATTTTAACAAATATAGCACTCCTTGCTTTCAAACTATAGCAAATGGCCTAATAAAGTTAAGAAATGAAAAGACGATGAAAATACATGTTCAGATAATCATCAAAGTATGCACCATAAAACGGTAAGAAATGCGGATATAAAATAAAATTGGCAATGGGAATCAAGGTAATGACCAAAAGAAGATCGGGACTTCGTAATCACACAATTAATCCTCCCACTTCGGCCATAGTAAGCATGTGGCAGTGATAGTGGTTCTGCAGTTTGTAAGTATATTGTAGTTTACCAAAAAAAATGAAGATTAAACTGCAAAAGGATACAGCTTGAGAACACCACAAAATATCAAAACCTTCAAAAACAAAAGAAAAAATTTTGATTTTTTACCAATTCAGATAAAATATCTCATTGTAAAAAAACAGAATGAAACTCTAGGGCTTACCTAGGATGCATCGTAGAATCATTTGCAGCACAAGCTGGACGCATGAAAAGCCAATCCTAGCTGGTGAGATTCCTCCCAGATTTCAGACTTATACTCAAACTCCCTTTAATTGAAATTTATCCTACTTGTTATCGTTACTTCCAATTTTCATTTAACTTTGCTCGTGATGAAGACAGAATATTTATTTTGGACATGTCAGCATGTTCATCAATGCTAATGTTATCCTTCTGAACTTATCTATATAACATATTATTTAAACTATTTTGACTTTGTGGAGTTAACCTATGCATCGTGGTGATTGAAACTAAAGCCGTTTTGATGATCGTTAAACACTACGCTGTTAGATTTTATGGGAAATAATAGGTAGATATGATTGTCAGTAAATATCTTTAAATGATTGTCACAAAAAGGGGAGACAGTGAACATAACTTCTAGAATTAATATTGGATGGTAAAGCATCATGCAAAATACAACATCATGGGGACTCGAACATAAATCTAATAAAACTGCAATGCAGTCCAGTTATTCCAAATTCGACTTGGTTTTGGGCAACAAATAAGTCTAAACTAAAAATTGTGTGCCACAAATCTGCGAATTTTAGATGGAAATATGGTAAAACCCAAAAAAGCTAGAATGAGAAATGATTTCATGAAAGGATTAAAAAACTAACACCTATCAAACAACTTGCTATATTTGGTGAGTTGGGAGTGTAAACGAGGGACTCAAATTGCACAAACATGAAAAATAGATAGAAGTAGTATCAAAGAATTGGAAAAAAATGTTAGATATGAGTAAATCAGGTAATAAGAGTTGATAAAAACTGACAATCAACATAAATCAATGAAGAATGAGGATTCATACAGCCAATCGAAATATAAGTTATTACTCTTTTTTAAGAATGAGTTCAACTTTTTTATGTCAATACCGAACAATAAACTGTTTAGACCAAGAATATTTTGGAAGTTTACCCTGTGAATCTATGATTTAATGCAACATACCCTTCTATTAGACAATCAAATCATCTTGGTTGCTTTTTTAATACTAACAAACCATTTGAATGTCTTACTCGTTACTACATAAATTATTACAATATTTTTCGTATTGAAGTAAAGCTTGCAAGCAAATGCATTTGAACCTGTGCAACGATATACGTACTTGTATATCAAAAAATTTCTTATATTATATGCACTTTAAAAATTTATGTATTTTTTAAGAAATATAAGTATGATGAAAATATTGATCAAATAGTTATATGAATAGAGAGAAATCTAATTTTATTAGTTAATAACATTTGAACTTTAAAAATTTTAGAAATAATATTGAGTGAACTATATTAATTTTGAATGCAACTATTTTAATAATAATGATATGTTTAAAACTTACGACATATAATTAATAAGGCTTGGCTTCAAACCAAACTCAAAATAAGGCTTGCCTTCAAACCAAAGTCAAAATGATCATGCTTAAGCTTGAGTTCAGTAGGTAAATAAATGAATGAGAATGCGCAGAGCAAATCTTGGCTCCACACAGCACAATTACAACCCTCGATGGAGGGTCATACCTTTTTACAATTTGTTATTTCCTTGTGCTTATAGCATACCAAGAAAAATCCCACACCCATATGCAATCTTGGTGGCTAAAATGGCAACTGCCAACCTCATAACTAAAAACAAAGAAGACATCTTGACTTACGGGACAGTTTATTGCAAGTATTTAGAATTAAGGTCTATTCTAATCGCAACGTCAAACTCAATGTATTTGAAATACATTTTGGTGTTTGGATTGTTGTAAAGTGAATCAATTATAGGTCAGCAGGGGCTGGGCAAATCATGGTTGGAAACTTACCAGCAACGAAGGAAGTGGCGTGGGACAGTGACAGTATGCACGCTACGTGAGACTAGAATGCTAATGTTTATTTTCAAAGCAGAAGACCGCCAACTCATCCTAAAGAGGATATTCTCAGCCCATCATATGTAGTTCATCATTGTACCAACTTCATGATGAGTGGAACCTAGCCCTGAGTTATTTCTTGAAGGAAGGAATACCTCGGAGCAGCCTAAGTCTGGGCCGGTGGAGGACCTCATGATAGACCTTGAGTTGACTATGTTTCCGCAACTTCTGAAAGGATTTTGTCATTGAAGATTAGCCCTCAAAGCTCTCATCAACATCCGTCACTAATCAACAATAACATTCCACTAGAACGAAAATATTAAAGAAAATAATTTAATTGATCCCCGAGACCGAAGGAACATAGGAAAGAGCGTACAAAAGAGTCGATCAGCGCGGAAGATATCTTAAGAACTTGGTGACTGAGTATAGCGCGGAATAGATCTTAAGAACTTGGTGACCGAGAATTTAGAATTTGTCCTAATTCCTACACGGGCAAATTCAGAAAAGACCTATGGGGGGAATTTAAATCCCTCAAAAAATTACTTTGCATTTGCTTTACTACAGATCAAACACTCAAAAACTTAAAATCCACATATTTCCAAAGCAAAAGATTCAAAATACTCTAAACCAAACAACCCCTCTGGAAAAGGATTCCAAAGTTCTTTTGAAATATCAAATCAACATGAGAAACAAAAAAAGCGAGAACAAAGATGCTAATTTATGGCATAAGGGCTATTACTACATTGGAAGAAATCAACTTTTTGCATTTTATTTAGTCCCTCAAACAAACAAAAAAAATATAGACCATACAGAATTAGTTTCATAATGAGTTTGAAAAAGTTTAACGAGTTGTTTGGTCAATTACATTTAAAATATGAAATAAAAAAATAAAAAATAAAAAAATGTAATGTATTTTAAGACTTGGCTACATAAAAAGTTGGCCTTTCGATGACCCAATTAGGAGAGTAGATGTATTAGTTGGCCTATGTTAAGAAAGATAGAGGTAAACCTAAAAAGACTTGGTTAGAAAGTATTAGAACTGGCCTTTTTGTATTAGATTTAAATGAGAATTTAACTTTTAATATGACGCACTTTACGTAGTGGCATAAAGGTTTGATGTTGTTGTTGTTGTTATTGTTGTTGTAGTATTTTAAATTTAAGAATTTTGGTTGAATGTAAATATATTTTTATTTGTTTCAATGTAATTCAAAAACATAGAAATCTCTCTCCCTCTTACTCCTTTGGACGGCGGAGAACGAAATAGAGAAGAGAACACCATAATTAAGGTAGATGATGCAGCTAAGGTTAGCAAAGGCAAGAGCAATAGATTTGAGGTTGGCATAGATGAGGGTGACAGAGCTAAGGGTAACAAAGGTAAGGCCAAGCTAAGGACAGTAGAGGTGAGGTCCATAATGTCGTGGACAACATTGGTAGGTCGATGGAGTCGGGGACAACGAAAGCTAGGTTGACAAAGTTGAGGGCAATGGATCTGAGGGAGGGAGTGAAGCCGAGATCGACGACCTTTTGGATGACAAAGTCGAGGTTGAAGGAGCATGGGACAACTTAGCCAAGAACAAGGATATTTCAAGGGTATGTGGGGTTCGTGAGGTTGGAAAGTTTGTGTATTTTGAATTTGCCCGATTTAGACAAACTCATAATACACCAAAAATAGCCTATTTGGTGTATTCAAAATTCCTCAAGAAAAGAAATTTGTATTTGCTTTAATTCTAACCAAACACCAAAATTTTTAAAACCCATACATTTCTTTTTTACTTTTTAACTCTTAATACATCAAAACAACCCTCCTTTAAACTATTAAGAAAATTTATGGGCCAATTACATAATACAACATGATCTACAACCACCTCAAAATGCTTTAGTTCATTAAAATGTTTAGATGGATTGATAGCAAAATAAGCGGTGATATAGTGAGAAATGATTATATTATATGGGAAATTGAAGTAGAAAGATAATAGATTAAAACTAGAGTGAAAGACTTGGTGAAGTAGAGCTGTATAATGCAATCTTTGAGTTACATCAACAAGGTTGATAGATAAAAATTGTCATGGAAGAAGGCACTACAGCTTCCGTTTGGGGATGGGGGTTGGGGGTCGTAGAATTACTGGACTCATATTAAAGCTTGAAGATGTTAAAAATACTGAAAAAAAAAAAAGCAATCCGATTACATAATACAATACCTGATCTGCAACTACCTCAACAAGCTCTAGTTCATAAACATGCCATTTCCTTGCACTATCTGATGGTAGCATCAAGACCATAACAGCAAAACTTTTAGCAGACAGCTCAGGCCAATCATTTATTTGGAAATTTGATAGATGTAATAGTGGCACTCGGACTGCAACAACCTCTGGGGGTACATATCTTCCTGTCTGATGTTGAAACCTTGCAAGCGGACATGTATGTGGAATTCTAACTGCACGACTGCTATTAAAAACTTGATTTACTATAGGAAGGTTCGTAGAAACAACAGATCCAACAGGATTTGGGTTGCTTAGTGTATGAGAAAGCTGAAGGTTGAGCCCAGTCCGTGAAGGCATCCATAAAGCACATTCTGCCAAATCTAGAGTCCTTCCAAGTTCAACAAGAGTGGTATTCAATATACTGTGTCTGTCAAGTGTTCTTCGAATTTCATGAGTGAGCATCCTCACATGCCTCCCTGTTTCTTCTTGTGTGCGTATAATACCCATCTCTCTATCAAGTTCTTCTGCTTTGTTCCTCAGAAAAAGTTCCCTTGTTTTCACACTTAACAGATCAGGAATTATGTGAACAAGCATCAAGGCTGTTGCACATGACACAACCGCAGTCGAAACTTTTGCTACAGTCATTACTATAGCCAGTGTCCTTGAGTGCATTGTGAATGTCCACAAGTTTATCAAGTGGGTTGCTCCACAAAGGACAATGAAGGCACCAAACTGTATAAGCACCCATCTATATGGGAAAAATGAAGACTTCTTCACGAAATAAATGAGCTCAAGTGGAATGGAGAAGTAGGCAAGGGCAATAAAGAAATCAGAGATATATTGATACTTCACTAAAAGCTCATCAGCGGGCCATTGTGGCTCAATGCAGTCACAGCCTTCCATTTTTAAGGAACTGCTGTACCTGCTATCTTCTTCCTACATCCCTTTATACAAATAAAAGCAAAAGAAGAAATAAATCACTGAAAGGAGAAGCAAAGAAATAGTGCATTTCATCATCCTCACGAGGAACATAATCTTTAAATAATAATCAACAAACTACGCATTAGAACCGAAGATATAGGCTCAAGCAAGGCAAATTACATGAAAGTTGGATAAACAACTAAATTACAATGCAATAACCCTCAAAATGTTGCTAATTAAATTACCTAAACTATGTTAATTTCTGCAAGGAATGGGATGAAAATGTGATAGGCAAAAAGTAATGACTATCAGCACAATTAGCCTTATAGAAATTGTCCGGGTGATGGCTCTCTAGATCTTCCTCCACTATTCATCCATTTTAAGTATCGATTCATTTATTTAATATACTTTGCACAAATAATATTGTAAAGCTTCTATACATTTGTAACTATTGTCTGCCCCTTTAACCTCAAATCCGCCTCCACTAACTGAATCTACACAACGCATCTTATATGTGCATCTTCTACTCTCAATTGTACATGCTCAAACCACTTAAATATATTTTTTAATTATCTTATCTTCAATATTTGCTAATCCTAAATTATCTCGCATATAGCATTTATATATCTAACTTCCCTGGCTTTGTCACACGTCCATTTAAAAATTTTATTATACTAAACTTAGCTATCAGCGACTTTTTAATCACCCCACATTATAATTAATTTAGCATGGTTGGTCTTTGAGCAATTTTATCAAATTTATGTTTAAATCTCCACAGTAGTACCCTGTAACATAGAACAGTCAAAGCTCTTGATTCTAATCATATGGCATCAGTTCTATATGATATATATTCATATATATGAAATATATCTAAGATACTTAAGACTATCGCAACTTGGATAAACTTGAACTTCTAACAATATTCAGACGAGGACGACAACAACAACAACATCAAGCCTTTATCCCACTATGTGGGGTCAGCTACATGAATTTTCTTTCTCAATTGTGTCCGGCTAAGAGTTAAATTATCATTTAAATCTCACAAAGAAAGGTCATCTCTAATATTTGCTAACCAAGACTTTTTAGGTCTATCTCTACCTTTCTTAACATAAGTCAAATCTAACACATCTACTTTCCTAACCTGATCATCGGAAGGCCGCCGTTTTATGTGACCAAACAATCTAAGACAACTTTCTCTAATCTTAATCTTCCCCCGCTACTCCAACCTTTTCACGTAAATGCTCATTTCGTATCATGTCTCTAAGAGTAAAGCCACTCATCCACCTGAGCATCCCATCTCTGCAACACTTAACTTAATATTATGCTTCTCTTTCAATGGCCAACATTCTGCACCATAAAGCATTGCAGGTCTAACCACCATCTTATAGAGTTTTCCATTAAGTTTGAGGGGGACTTTTCCATCACACAATAAGCCCAATGCATTCCTCCCCTTCAACCATTCAACCTGAATTCTACTATTAATATCCCCATCTATTTCACCATCACTCTGAACAATAGACCCAAGATATCGAAAATGTGTATTCTTATTAATGACTTGATCACCCAAAGTCGCAATCCCCAACTAAATCTATTATTACTAAAATTACACTTAATATATTCAATTTTAGATATACTCAAATGAAAACCTTTAGACTCTAAGGTTAACCTCCATAATTCAAGTTTACCTGCAACTCCCTCTCTAGTCTTATCAACAAGAAGAATATCATCAGCAAAAAGCATACACCAGGGTACAACCTATCTTGCAAATGTCTAGTGAGAACATCCATGACTAAAGAAAAAAGATATGGGCTTAAGGTTGATCCTTGATGTAATCCAATTGAAATAAGAAAATACTTGGTCAAACCACCTTGTGTTTGAACATAAGTAATAGCTCCTGCATACATATCTTTGATGACTTGTATATAAGCATTATTAAACCCTTTATTCTGAAGAACTCTCCATAGCACTTCTCCTGGAACTTTATCATACCTAGTGTGCCATAAAATTATCAAAAAGTGTAGCTTTGTCATGCGTGATTGCCTCATTGCAAATCTTTCTAGAATTCACATAATCATTGTAAATCCAAATATTAAGTATTTTCTGACTCTTTAAAAGCACATTGTTTTCTTCAATAACTTATAAGACTTGCTCTATCACCATATCTCTTTATATATAATATTAATTTATATACTCCTTTAACACTTAGGTGATAATCTCCTTAATGAAATTAGCCATTTTATCCCACACAAAATTTGATTCAACTATAGGTTTTCAATATGACCCTCTCACTAATAATTTCTAACTTTTCAAGTTCCATAATCTATAATCATAAGGCAATTATTTCTTTGGACTACTTTCTTCATCCAAAACTAAGACACTATATTATGTTTTTAGATTGTCCTTAGGAATCATCTTACAATATTTGGAAAAATATTTACTAGTAACCATACTAATATTTTGAAGAGTTGATCTCATAAAATAAAGCATATAAGATAATTTAGCTCTATCTGAATAAATACATATTATATTTTATAAAAATAGAATATAGAACAATCTATAGACAAAAAATAACCAAATACCATTAGTTACTAATACAGGTTATTAAAGGCTAAAAAATGGAACGCCAAAAAGAAACACAAAAAATAAAACTTGGCCAATAGTCAAAATTTAAGAGAAATGCCAACAATGAAAAAACCTCAGAATTTGGGTAAATGCAAAACTACTAAGGACAAGCTTAGGATGAAGATGTTTAGGAAAACTTATATTTATTGCTAAAAATAGATGAAAAATGCAAGGAGTTATAGCCCATTCAAATCCCTACCCTTTCTAAGATTTTGATATTGGAGGGAGTTGAGAAGTTCAAATTGACACCTTTCGATGGTATAGATATGGCATCAAAAGAGTTTACCTAAAAAGTTTTGGCAGCAAGGAATGATGCACAAAACTTCTCAATCCAAAGCATCAATAAAAGAAGTCTTTGCTGGTCAAGAAATAAAGTAAGCAAGCAAAAAAATATTCGCAAGGAAGATATATTCTTGAAACCTTAAAAATTCTCTTAAATATATGATAAACGGTGCTTCATTTAAGGTCTTTATTTCTCGATACTCCTTTTTGGTCTCAACAAACAGCTTTTGTTACAATCCAAGGTCTCATCCATTAAAATATTATTTCCATGGCAAAAAAGGACTTGCAATTTTATCCTTTCGGTATAACTTCCTAGGAATATCACCCATCATATGAATGATCAAACATGAGCACGCTTAATTTTAGAGTTACTGATGAAACTTCAACTATAATGTAAAAAATAGCCTGGATGTTTAAGATTTTTATTTCATTGTACACTTAAGGGGACTTACAAAATCACCCACTTAAGAAACTAGCATCATCAAGAGGTACATGATGTCATGTAACACTTCACAATAAATGAGTTTATGAGATGGCTATCATGGCATAGCACTTAGGCATATATTGCACTTAGTTCCCATCTTCTATATGATATATTGTTTTGACGTCGTTTGTCATAGCCAAAACTCTCATTCAATAAGATATTGTACATTTCAACTTAACAGATCTATGTTTTTTACCTTCTAATAAAACTTCCCAAACAGACCACCAATCCTAGTAATGCTTAGACATGGGCATGCTTAAATGTAAAGATACCAGAAATTCAAGTGTTGTATGAAAGGAAATGTGCCTCAATGTTTGTGAAGTTTTTTATTTAAAGCTTATCAATTAGCTTAAGTTAGACTAAGCTCGTTGTTAATTTTTTTTCCTGAAAAAAAATTAAGGTATTTTCTAAGTTCATTGAGGTACTTTCTAAGCTAAGCCAAGCTTTTCCTCGTTTAGGAAGAAAATCTAGGTTAAGTTGCACACAATGGAGACCCCAATTAAGCTCATTTTGAATTTCTCCTTTCTCCTCAATTACGATCTCCTCCTACCTTCATCTCTGCGAGTTCGTCGGTGAGCGTTTTGGCAGGTGGTACAATTTTTCCATCTATTCACTATTAGTGGCCTCCTCATCTACGATCATCAATGGATAGCATTTTGTACTAGTGAATTCATCTTTTTTTGCGTTTCTACCCTAATGCCTTCCTCTTCCTCTACAATCAGCATTTGTGTGGGTGCTACTCAATCCCATGACCTATTTATTGTGAGCACTCTCCCCCTTTGCAATCTTTGTTGGCTACAGTTTGAAGAGAGTTAAGCATGTGCTTTAAAAGAAGATAAAAAAATATCAAATAGCTACACCGGTTGATATCGGCTTATCTTTTTAGCCAACCAAACAACTTAACTCACCTTAAAGGTTAAGTTTTAAAAGCATAAAGATTATGTTTGCTCAATGTATCCTTGCTTGAATTACATAAATAGAAACCAAATAGGGCCTAAGAGTTTAGCTTCACTATGCTTGAGGGATATTACAGCTACCATATTAGGATTTCAAACTTAGAACTGCACAAGTAGTCTATTGAGGACATTACTAAAGACTCTGAGGTGGTTCCTGGGACTTAGGGATGTGAAAAGAAAAATTAAGGACCCCACTAGCAGCATATTTCAATCAAAAAAACTTCCATAGGAGAAATCAGACCAAACCCCTTCCCTGAAGCATGTGAAACTATGGTACACAAGTCTGTGACCCTAGAGCACAGTATTACAAGTCCGTCCCCAAAGCACATATCGCAGAATGTATCCAAATGAAATCAGAATCTAACATCCATCTTTCCAATAACCAATTCAAAACAGAACTTTTATCAGATGAATCAAATGAATACCACAGAATCACGAAATTAAGCAGGTAACAGCTGATCCCTATCAAAACCCTTTCAACACATCCAATCCTCTTCCAATAAAAAGCTCACAAAGTAACAAACTAAACATTAGCTACCAAAATGCAAGCTTCATGAACGAGAATCACAGGTTGCTTATGCCAACCCTAAACCCCAATCTCCAAATAAGTGACACAAATAGTTAATATAGGTAAAAAGGTAGCAGTAGGACACTACTCTTAAACAAGCACGAACCAGATCCAAGCTAGATGACCTAATCTCCAAGAAAAAACATGAAGTCCTCGCGAATTTGAGCTGCAGTACATTAGCAGCGAAAAAGGCTAAAAACCCTTATGCTTCGTAAGTTCACCTGAATCACGGAAGAAGAAACCCCAGCAACCCGAGAGGAGGAAGTTGTGGCGATTATACACAGGCCCTCGTCGTCTTCCGGGGAGAGAGAGATAGAGGAAGAGCAGCGTCGGCTCCGGTAGGAAGAAATATAGTAGGCCGAGCGAATGAAAAACTAATTAACAAAATCAGTTGAAACATGAGATTGCGATCCAAGTCAATGATTCATCAAATCCAATGATATGTTTCTATGCATTTACTTTTTTTTTCAAAGTAAAATAAATATATATTCTTTTAAAAAATAGGCATTTGGATGCAATCAAAAATTCAAAATAATACTTCAATTTTATATTTTTTTGAAGTAATTTTCTAGTTCAAAATTTTCCAATTCTAAAAACTTTTGTATTAAAATTTTGATTTATAAAACAGCAAAAAAATTGTCCCAAAAGATGGAGAAATTATTCTGTGCATAGTCTAGATTGAAAGTTTCCGTCCGGACTGTGAGTGTATATATATAATATTTGTACACACTATATATAAAATTCTAAAAATTGCACACTGTGTTCACTCACAGTCCATACGAGAACTTCTCGTTCGGACTCAGCACGGAATAATTTCTCAAAAAGATGACTATGTTTCAAAAAAAAATTATACTAAAAATCTACTTTATAAAATAATAAAAAAAAACTGTCACAAACGAAATATTAGTAATCATTACATATATTATTTCGAAATTAGTATATGAGTATTAAATTATATTCCATCATTAAATATTGTGCATATATATTACATTATCATACCATTAATGTAGTATGATATATAATATAAGCAATGTTATTAAAGATCATCCTAACATGATGTCTTCTAACCTTTTATTTGTACTTTTTTCTCAACAAAACTTTTTAAACAAAAGAAAAATATTGCTTAGCTTTTTCAATAAAAATCTTAGAAGCTTTCAAGATTTTAAATTGAATTTCGCCTCCATCATATTTGTGCTTTGATAATTAAGATTTAAAAAAAAAAACAAATAAAAATCTATAACTTTAGCTCAACCGATATGAATGGGTTGCAATGCATTTAATGTTTATGGATGAGAATAGCACTTCTCGTAAAATATGTATGTCATATAAAATGAAATTAGTAAAGTTTTTTCAAGATTAAAAAATATGACTACATGAACATAAATAGATAAAAAAGTTTTTAAACAATCTCCATTAGTAAGATCCATATTAGTGTATGAGATTGGATTAGTGCAGCATGGAGCTATTTTCTTATTATATATCTAAAAGAATGTCCTTCAAAAGGAGAAATTATTATG
This sequence comes from Dendrobium nobile, assembly GCA_022539455.1. Taxonomy (NCBI): domain Eukaryota; kingdom Viridiplantae; phylum Streptophyta; class Magnoliopsida; order Asparagales; family Orchidaceae; genus Dendrobium; species Dendrobium nobile. The sequence continues at coordinate 68,735,861 of CM039726.1, read as the reverse complement.
TGCGGAGGTCAGACGCAGAATGTCGTCCAGAGACAAATCAGAATGTGCCACGTCAGTGCTACCGAGCAATGCCGAGCCACAGTACAGTGCGAGAGGGTGATAAGGTGCATTTTGGTTGGTCTTCGAACGGTGTTTGGCATCCGTAAAGAATAATTTTTCTTTCAAAAAAATGGTACTTAGGGTTACATCACATTAGTAGTCGTAATAATTTGTTGAAAAAAAAAAAATAGATAGGTTATAATCACCGTAAAGACAAGTTAGATTATTGGCTTAAGTGTTTTAGGTATGCATAAAAGAATTTAGTATAGTTGAAAATAAGGGATTTTATTAACCAAACTTTACATGCAACAATGAGGAGGCTTCATAAAGCCGTCTCAAAATAGGTGAATAAGGCTAGTGATCATAATGATGATATTATATATGAACTAATATTATTTCTAATAGCTTAGATATTAGATATTTTTACATATAATAAAAATAATCTTGTTTATTGTGAAGTAAAAGAAAACAAAGGTGTATTCAACAAAAATGGCCATTAAATAAATAAAAATCCTTAGTTTCTTATTTATAGGATTTTTATTTATTAAATGGAAGGTATTTTAAATAATATGAATAATTTATTAGTTCTTATAACGTCAACTAATCAATCATAAACATTAAATCTTTCTATTAAAAAAATATTAATAAGAACCATAAATATTTTAGTAACAACTAAAAAATAAAAATAAAAAAGAAATATCAATTAAAAAAAAGCATACTCAAGTCTACTGTTCAAAGTGATGGTGAAATAGATGGGGATATTATTAGTAGAATTCAAGTTAGATGGTTGAAGTGGAGGAATGCATCAGGCCTATTGTGTGACAGAAAAGTACCCCTCAAACTAAAGGGAAAATTCTATAAGATGGTGGTGAGACCTACAATGCTTTATGGCGTATAATGTTCGCCATTAAAAGAGAAGTATAAAATTAAGTAAAGTGTTGCAAAGATGAGGATGCTAAGGTGGATGAGTGGCTTCACTCTTAGAGATAGAATGTGAAATGAGTGTATACGTGAAAATGTTGGAGTAGCTCTAGTGCCAGATAAGATTAGAGAGAGTAGGCTTAGATGGTTTGGACACATTAAATGTAAGCCTTCCGATGACCCGGTTAGGAGAGTAGTATATTAGATTTGGCCCATGTTAAGAAAGGTAGAGGTAGACCTAAAAAGACTTTGTTCGAAGAAATGACTTTTTTGTTATTTAAATAAGGATTTGATTCATAACATGTCACAATGAAGAAAAAGGATTAATGTAGCCAATGACTACGTAGTGGGATCGATAAAGGCTTGATGTTGTTGTTGTTGGCATTTCCTCTACTTTCAGAGAGTGTGAGAAAAACACATTAAATGCACTAAAATATGCAGCAATGCTCTTAAATTTTGTCTTATCAATTTTAATTTTTCTTTTTTTGGGAGTGCCCAACATGTTCATTATTGTATCTAATGAGCATCCATGTAACTATGAGACGATACTTACACATTGGAATGCCCATTTATACTAGAAGAGTACTATTAAAGAATTTATTTCTCCTTCTAATTAAGGTGAGGGGAATTTTTGGAAAATAAAAATTTTTCTTCCCCCCTGGTAATTTATGATGCATGGCTTTAGTGACATGAATGAGTTTTTTCATGAGATTTTCAGTTATTATACGCATGGTATAGATGTTCTCTAAATTCTATCAAAATGTACATCTACAGAAAACATTTTATATTTATTTTAAAGCAACTTGAGGAGTCTTTCTAGCTTCTCGCCCTTGTTCTTCCCTGATAGTTAGCCATTGTTGGGATTATTATGGTGAATATTTGACATATTAATGTATATTAATGATCTTTGTACCCTTCAATAGATGGAGCACTTTTAAAATCCTTTTCACTGCTGTCAAATGTGATTCTTTTGGATCTGATTGAAATCTAGCACATAAGCAAACACTAAACATGATATCGGGTCGGCTAGCAGTCAAGTAAAGTAAAGATCCAATTATCCCTCTAAATTTCTTTTGATCAACAGATTTTCCCTTAAGGTCCTTAGCCAACTGAACTGAGTAACTCATTGGTGAACTAACAGGTTTAGCATTGTCCATTTCATACTTTTTGAGGATGTCCTTAACATACTTTGACTGACTAAGAAATGTAACTTCCTCAATTTGTTTAATGCTAAATCCTAGAAGTAACTTAAATCTCTCATTAGACTCATCTCAAATTCACTACTCATTATTTTAAAAAAATCATCACAAAGATTTTTATTTGAAGATACAAAAATGATATCATCCACATAAATTTGAACAATGAGTATATCCTTTCCACATTTCTTTAAAAAGAGAGTTGTATCCACACTTCCTTTTTCAAAAAAATTTTTAAGTAAGAAGGTGTTCAACCTCTCATACCAAGCCCTAGGTGCCTGTTTCAATCCATATAATATCTTTTTCAACTTGAAAACATGATTTGAGTATTTAGAATTTGCTCCGGAAAACTGGAGAGGATTTGCTACAGGTTTCTTATTTTGATCGTAATCCTGCTGATTTTACTGCAAGTTTCAGTACAAAATCAAGTAGGAATTTCTTTGTCATGCAAAATTATGTTGTTGAACAAATAGTTCCTAAGATTACAAATTTTTGCTGTCTTCATAATGATTTTGTTCTCCTGATATGTAGCATTTGTGCCTATCTACATTTCTCTTTGTTTTAAAAGAGCCTTCAATGATTTTTGTATAAACTGTATTTCATATTGTAGCAATTGGCTATTTGATGCTCCCTCTATCAGCAGCTATCTTCTTCAACTATTCCACATCTTTGTTCTAATATGAATTATTTGTTTTAATGGTTATATCGAATTTTTCATTGTTTAGCTTACTAAGTTCCTTAAAATAGCCAATCTTAGAACTGATAAACATCCACCATGCTTGAGTTTCATGCTGATCCAATCGAGGTTGCGCAGATCTCGAGGCACATTGAATAGATCTTAACATATAGTTACTAAAAGGATTTGCAATTGAGAGCTTGCTTTTTATGATTTTATCATCACATTTGCTTGTTATGTTATTAATGCTAATTAGAGAAGTCATGCCTACTTGCTGCTTAATAGCATCATCAAATTTACAAGCAACCTTGCCGCTAGCCTTTGGATGCACTTTTTTTTGGAATAATGACCGAACCAATGAAACAATTTAGAAATTACTTTAGGAAAAATTATTATGTGCGGTGTCTGGACACGTCCGGAGGCCAATATGGATGCGCCGAGTCACCCAATGTACAGTGCATTGGATGATGTGGCGTGACTAAATTGACATCTGGACGCTTTCGGACACCGCACAGAATAATCTCTGCCCTTTTAGGGGATGAAATCACTGAAGGAGCTAAAGATTGAAGCTTGACTTTAGTTTGATATGTTATCGATTGACGGCCCCCGTTTGTAAGAATTTGTAACGAATGAATACTAAGCGATTGAATCCCAAAAGTATTTTTAGTCTCCACTCACTTGTGAATGGGTTTTTTTTAGCGGGCGTCCTTTTATTTTGAAGTGTTTGGTCTACTGATTCTAAGCCTATTAAAGACGATCTTAAGGAGATTCTTGCATGGATGAAGCTAGGCAATCTCCCATTATGCTATTGGAGTGAGAAGGGTATATCCAAAATTGTGAACAAGATTGGTACCCCTCTTATTGTTGACACCCTTATTGCTTATTACTCTAGACTTACCTTCGCCATAGTTGGCATCCAAATATTCACTCAGGGTTCGTTTGGGACTGCTTTCTTATTGATTCATAAAATAGTTTATTAGTATAAAAATTAAAACTTTAGAACTAAAAAGCTGCTTTAAGAAGTAGTAAAAAAGCCGACCCAAACGAAATCTCAATCTCCTTCTTCAAGCCACATTTTGTTGAATCTAAATGGTAAAGAATACATGTGGTCTATAATTTATGAATGAAAGCCCACTCTCTATTCTAGTGTAATGCTTTTTGCTTGAATGATCTAATTGTCTCAAATTTGTAACCCTTGACTCTCAGTTTCTACAGCCGTAGAAAAAGCTGGAGGTGGGGTTAGGCATATGATCCTCAAAGATTTGAACAAACCGAAAGTATCCTTCTTTTAAGGGTCCAAGATACACCATTGATATCTACCTCCCAAATCTACCTAGAAATCCTGCTACTCATCTCTCTTTTGCTTCGTTTGTGATAACTTTTGACCGCTGTTTTTTTACTATTTTTAACGAATGTTTTTACTAGAAAGCTGTTTGGAAAGGAATAAAAAAGATGTCTAATACGAAATCTAAATCAAACAAATTTGCTTCCCTTCACCCCACAACCACAAAGGATAAGTTGTATATGGACAACCTCACCAATAAGTGGGATCTCTTAATCCTCAACTCTCTCAAACTGGATTTGACCAATTTGATTCACCAATGATGAAGTTTTGAACAAACGTTTGCTAAAGCCTAACCTCACCTTCTGTAACTTTGAAGGCAAGAAAACCAAATGAAAATTATCCTCCTTTTAGAGGTCTTAATAGGAATTATAGAATATTTGATTATAGGAATTTGTTAAAATGTGTATTTGTTGGATTCAAATATGTTCGTGGATGACACCCATATTTACTAATAGGCCTAGCTAGTGAGCTGAACTTGTAAGAGGATGGAGAGTGGAGAGTAGAGGTGAAGAGGAAGAGATAATATGCAAAATGCTCAAGTAGTAAATCTAAAACTAAATCAATCCAGCAGAGAAGGTCTTAAATTGTTTCTTATCACTTCTTATTTACAGGATTTGAAAGGCTACAAAAAATGTCATATCAAAAAGAGAAAAAGTACAATGTTATACAAAACACTCATAGAACACTATGCAAACCACCCTAAACATGTGTCATCCTCTGATTGGTTGAAATAGGACAAGGTCAAAAAAGCTCTAACGATTCGTCTCCGGGCAAGCTCAATAGTGCCTAGTAGGCTTGGACAAGTCTGTGCAGCCGATTAGAGTGAGCTCGATGATTGCGTGTCGACTTGAAGCTATGGGCTAGCGGTGTTGAGTCTTATGTCACCTTAGGAGAGAAGGCTAGTGAGTTGAAATGATTAAAATTCTAGCTCAGTGGTCAGTCTTGGTAGGGTGAGTTGTGAGTCCATGAGATGGGTCTTTTTCTGTAGTTGAGTTGGATGAACTTGTTTAGGGATGACCGTTCTAGGAGAGAGCAAGTGGTTGAGATATTACTCCAGGTCCGTGGTGAGTGTTGAGTTGCTAGCATGATGAGGAATTACTAACATATCCTATAAAATGGTTGTTGGCCAATAAAATGTATTAGATGACAAACACAAACATACTGATTAAAGTAATAGTTTATTGATGTGACATCACATAAGGTGGTTGGACATGCCCCGAAGTTACTCAAAATAGCTCGAGATGTTGTTTTCTTGCAAAATTGACCTCACCAGTACATTCATAATACTGAAATTACCGGAGAGGTGCCCTTCATGTTTAGCTCGCTTGAACGATGAAAATAAGACTGTGAGAGCAGCATTATGCGAATTTGTCTTTATAACCTTCAATAACAAAATGTGCATTCATAACATCAAAATTATCCAAGGACCCCTTTGTGATCAACTTGAGAGAAAGATGAAGAAGACTACAAATTACGTACACGAAATTACCTAAACGACCTTTTTTCACAAAATGGATTGTGTCATTGTATTCATAACATCAAAATTATCCAAGGACCCCATTGTGATCAACTTGAGAGAAAGATGAAGAAGACTACAAATTACGTACACGAAATTACCTGAACGACCTTTTTTCACAAAATTGACAGTTTTAATGTGTTCAACAAAGCTAAAATAACTAAGATTGACACCTATATTGGCCGGGGTTTTTTATCAACAAAAATTAAAATTTTGCATGTGGACTAATGGCAAATTCAATTTACAATCAACAAATAAATTAATGTGCATTTAAAACAAAAGTCCTACATTTTAATTTTAATTTTAATTTTATATGTTATTATATATGTATATGTATATACAGTAAATAATAATAAAGAATCATAATTAAAAAAAAATAATGATAAAAGTAACAACAAATAAATACAACCTATACTAACTAACCACTAAGCTAACCTAACCCACTAAAGCACCCACTACCCACCTACCCTCTCATGTACATCTCTCTCTCTCTCTCTCTCTACTATCGTAATCTTTAATTTTCAAAAGCAGATTGCATAGTTTGGAACTCTCTATCATAATCAGATTTTATTAGTTCATATCACGTTACTATAAGAGTTTTCACTATGAATTAAATTTATAAGGAAATCTTTTTAGATAATAATAATATAATGTGTAATTCATTGCTCTTTCACCGTGTTTTAGCTACGTTTTCAATTTGCTTTTTTGTCGCGCTTTCACTATGCTTTGGTAGCTAATAAGTGGTTTCAACTATCGTTAACTTTAAATTTCAGAATTAGATTACATAGTCTGTAAATCTCCATCGTATTCAAATTTTTTTTTAGTTCAGATCATGTTAATATAAGTATTTTCACTATGAATTTGATTTGTAAGAAATTTTTTTTAGAAAATGATAATATAATGTATAATTAACTGCGCTTTGGCAGTTAATCAGTAATTTTGACTATCACCAACTTTAATTTTAAAAACTGCGTTACATAGTTTGAAACTTTGAATATTCCATTTTGTTAAATTGATCTCAAAGGATTGTTTTGTGTCCATATATATGTTTTTATCTGAACAAATATTATTTCACTATCCATATGGAAAAAGAATTAGCATATTATGCATGATGCTCTAACTTAAGATTATTTGAAGAATTTGCTTGTGTTACGGATTAGGTAAGGAATCAAAAAATTTGTAAACTTTCTCCTGCAAACAAAAAAATAAAGAAAAGCGCAGTAAAAGCATAATGAAATTGCAACTAAAATACAGTAAAAGCGTAGTGAAAGCGCAGCTAAAGCATAGTGAAAGTTCAATTAAAGCGTAATGAAAACACGGCAAAAACTACATAAAGATTATAAAACATAGTGAATATAATGAAAAGTGCAATGAAAGCACAGTCAAAGAGCAGCGAAATCACAGATAAAGCGCAACAGCAAATGCACAGTGAAAGGGCAGTGAAAAGCACCATTAAAAGAATATAGTCATATATTTTAAAGCTATGCAACCTAGTTTTTAAAACTAAAGAAGTCATTATACAAATTGATATCATAAAAGTAAATGCACAGCGAAAGCACGCTTAAGGCTCAATTAAAATAAGACTAAAATGAACAAAAATAACTCAAAAATTTAAATCAAACAAAAACAGCCTACTTTTTAAAATAGAAGAACTCGGCACGATATCAATACATGTGAATATATAGCAAAACGCATCAAAGGCGCAACAAGTTCTTGCACTTGTTTGCACATGGACACTAACTTTTGCACCGACTGGAATGCCGAAAGAATGCAGTGAAACGCCTGGAATACCGAAGGAGAGAGAAAGTGAACAGCAAAACGCCAGGATGATAAGCAAAATGACAACTCCGAGCTTTTGAACTTCTGCGAATTCAAAATTTTCATCTCCGAGCCGGGTCAGGTTGGTCGGATTGACAAGACAACTAAAAAATAAAATCAAATTGAATATCTAAGTGTCAAGATTTAATTGAAGCCCAAACGTTAAGCTACTTCCGGACTCTGCACATAAAAATAATTCCCGAATAAGGCATTGACTTGACTAATGAGAAAAAGTTATATTGCCCAAGACTAGCACCTCTGGACTAGCTCCATCTCAGCCCTTAACATTAAAAACTATAATAAATCTCAACCATTGATAAATATTAAATAATACACCTGTAAAATAACTTTATTAAATGCAACAAATGAACAAAACCTCACCCACTTTGTTTTTTTTTTTTCTTTATACCTTTTCTTTTAGTGAAATCACTGAAGAAGTCACTGCCAGTGCTCACCGAAGAAGAGTGCACTGAAGAAGGCATCATGACTAATGGCTGGATAAACAAGCCAACTAGCGAGCCGACAAGCCAAGCATTATCAAGCGCAAAATCATGCTCATTTAATACATCAACTTGAATTTGAGTTTGAGCTTATGGCTTAATAAATTTGACTTATGAACTCATGATCAAATGGAGTTCAAGCTAACTCAACTTACTTACACCTACAATATCAAGTTTCTCAATTTTACCTTCTTTTCCAATTTATGTCTCTACTATTTTTTAGATATCGACGGAACGAGAAATTATCCTGTGCAGACGCCAAACGTAGCTCTACATCGAGATACTAACTAGAATGAGCTACGTCAATGATACCGAGACTCGATACCGAGATACCGAGCAGTACCGACACTCGGTATAACAATAACAAGGGATACCGAGCCACGGGCTTAGATATCCGGACAGATTCCGCTTCCGCACAGAATAATTTTTCCGACGGAACAGGTTATTTATTGACCTCAACCAGGGAAAAAGAATGCTGGTGAGCCAGCGATTTTGATCAAGCTGCCAGTTCTTAAATCGCATTCTTCGCCACAAAATCTACAATATTTACCTTCTTAACTTTATTCTTTTTGTAAGAATTTTTTTTTTTTAATGCTCGTCAAACAAACAATAATGTCATTCTTTACCAAGTTAACTTTATCATTTGGAACTTCCATTTTTTACAGGAAATAAAATTACAAAGCGTAGGAAGAAGTGAAAAAGACGAAGGAAAATCATTTAAATGGGAAATCTAGATCCCTTATTTAAATGCCAAGTCAAAACAATATGTTCTAATCAAATTTTTTGATTTATTAATCAGCAGGATCAATCTCCTTAGCCTGTGAGAAAATAAAAGATTATCATATAAATTGTGTAGTGACAACATAACTTCATGTCAGTTAAGTGAATACTGAACACCGCTCTTTCAGATTTGATAACTCTCTCAATATTACTACCTCATAATGAATTCTAACGGTTCAGTAAACCCAAAACAAATTTGTAATACTTCACTTACAGTTTTAGTTCAAGCTCTGGAATCTGGAAGTCTGGAATGATAGACAATTGCTTCTTTTATTTGCACTTCAATTTGACCTTAGCTTCGAGTGTACAAGCACAGATCCAACGGCTTCGAAATGCTTGTTTTGGGTTCAATCTATAAGCTTCTCTGATCCCGAATCTTCGATGGGATCGCATTCTTCTCATCCTTCGGAGCTGGTTTTAAACCAAAGGGATCTGCTTCGCCTTGACCTGCTCGGATTGGGAGCAATAACTTTTGCTGAAAGCGAAGAGTGGGATCTTCACTGATGCCCAGCTTCACAATGAAAATGGTGGTGCAGCCTTTGCCAATACCTTCACTTTCAAGCCAAATACGTCCTTTCATGAGATTCACAAATCTGTTAGAAAGAAAGAAAAAAAAGGGTGAAACGCCAGTGCATGATTATTTTCCACGAGCTAAGATCCTATTTTGCAGATTTTATTTTCACATATATTTGGAAAGCATGGGTCATATATAAGATATTAATGATGATTTAAGGCTGTTATGTTTCAGTATTAAAGTTTTGTTTGGAAGTCCTCTCTCACATGGACCCCCTGTATAGTCCGAACCACTCCCCTACACACTCCTCTGCTCGTCTCCACCTTCCTAGTGCCCATCATCACTCCATAACACCTTTTGTCTACCAATTTCACCCCCTATTGATCTACGACCCGGTTGGAGACGAAGTTATCGATAGCCCCATTGTCTATCAACACCACCACCTCCCTGTCTGCTATTTTTTCCTTCATTTTTATGGTGTGATTTGGAGTGAATCTCACCACTGAGTTCAAGGAGACTTCCGCCATGTCTATATGCAGCTCTTCCTCTACCATTGCCTCACTCCCACCTCCCTCAGCTTCCTCGTCAATACAGACAGTGAGAACCTGAAGAGTTCAGTCCTTACACATGTGCTCCGGTATATACCTGTGTCACATTTAAAGCACAATCCCTTCGCCCTCTTCTCCTACAGCTCCTTCTTAGTGAGCTTCTTGAAGTTTCCCCTAATCCCCCCTCCCCCTCCCCCTCCTCCTATAGGCTTTTCCTTTGGGGTGTCTTGCAGGCTACCAATGTCGGCCCTTTAAGTGCTAAAAAGGTGGTGGTTATCTTGTACGAGCCTACTGAACTGCTACCTCTGGCCCCTTTCCAGATGCTTCTGATCCTCTAACATCTTCCAAATCACGAGGCCTTATCATTCTAATTGCTACCCAAATCTCTGGTTTTAGCCCCTTCATGAAATTCCGCTCCAATACAATCTCAGAGAGTCGATCCAGTCGACTAGCCAGGTACTCAAATCTCCCACAATACTCCACCACTAATCCTTCTTCGTTAGAGCAAAGAACTACTCATAGAAGTCCCTTCCCTTGCTGGTTCGAAAATGTTCTAACAAGCAATCGTTGAACTCCCTCCAGCTCTGTATGGACCGTCTCATGTCTCTCCACTGGTACCATGTCAATGCCTTCCCTTCTAAACACAAGCTAATTGCCATCAGTCTATCCTCCTCCATCAACCCATTGACGGGGAAATACCTCTCCACCTTGTATATTCACTCATGTGCATCCACTCCCTCAAAAATAGGCATCTTCAACTTTCTTACCCTTGGATCTCCTCTGTTCCCCCTGATCACTCCATAATTTTTCAATCCCCAAGTGGGTGGTCCCTCCTACCGTCACTAGTCTCCAATGTCATCGTTTGATTGTAAAGATCCAACACCTTCAACATCTCTTCTAGGTTGGAGAAATTATCCTCCATGCTGGAAATTCTGTCCTTCACATCTCTCCTCAAAGTTGTTTTTCTATGCATCAACTTTCTTGGCCTCCATAGATACACGGATCTTGGCCATACAACAAAAAATAGTAATTCTGGTCTTCAAACAGCAGAAATCTGCACTTTGGAGGGGAAACCTCCATAGAAATCAGTAAGGAAATGCTTCGATTTCAGCCCAGAACAACGCTCTGATACCAATTTGTTAGGACATGCTTGTAAAAATCCTATCTCCCTTGGCTGAAATTAAATTACAGCAATCCCAAACACAATTCTCCAAGAGGAATTAAGAGCAATAACAAGAGAAAACTCTTTTTAAGTGATGATATATAGAAGAAAACAACAAGATACAATGGATCTTCTATGGAAGAGGATGGCCCGGCTCTCCCAAATCCCTAGCCGCCAACTAGAGCCCAAAACTCCTTAAGAACAATATAAATTAAGCAAATAACATCATAACCCTAACCCTATGAAAATCATCTACTTAAACATCCAATAATGATGTAAATCTCAAAACAGCCCTTTTTTAAATTTTTCCTCCTAATCCCCCTTAATTTCCTCTCCAATCACCTACTAGACCCGCTAATTAGAGGAGGCGGGAGTTCCTCCTGGATGGAACTCTTTGTTCTGACTTTTGTATACACAAGCTGGTCCAAGAGGGACCAGTCTAACATAATGTAAGTTTCGAGGCATCAAGTAACATTTCAGTTTTGTAAGACTACAATGGACTTTATTTTGCCTATTCTAGTTTTTGCATGGATCAAATTTAATACAATATATAGAAAAAAGAAGAATGTTGCTAGCAATTCAGTTAGTTTGCATGGTATGGAAGATGCAAAATAATTATAAATGGAAATGGATGATATGTTAGTTGCAAATTAAATTGCTCTATAATGTAACGACATGCTAAAAGACTTTTTTGCACAATTCAGAATGATTAACATAGGCTCATTGTTTCTATCATTGTTTGTGGCATCAACCAAAACCGATGGAAGGCATGTTTTTCAGGCAAGATAATTTATTTCTAGAAGGGAAAATATTGTGATTTGTTAGGTGAGAGTTTAACCAGGGATCTTCGACCATCCAATTGTTAACTGTAATCCACTACCCTATCACCATCACTAATATTTGACTACTAGTAAATAAATTAGCATGTTATTTTATATAAGTCTTCCTAATCATTCGAGACAATTTGTTATTGTTTTATACATATAGCCATAAAGTTAAACCAAATTAATTACTACTTTGATAAAACCAGAAAAACTTCACATATTTATTTTTCTTTTAGCTTGTATTATAGGAGAATTTAAATGCATATTGAAACATCTTTAATTTTATATTGCATTCAAAATCTGTTCAAAACAAAAACCGATATTTAACGCAAAACCACTGAACAAAAGTGAAGACTTCAACATTGTCAAAAACCAAACTCCATAAAAGGCACTGAAACCAAAACCGATGTTGAAAATGAAAACCTTGATTTACAGCGGCTACCCTACCAAATTTATGCATTGTAGCATGTCTCATCTATGCAGCCTACCTCTTGCAGATGGCAAGCCCAAGCCCAGAGCCCGTGTAGCCTTTGTTAGAACCATTCTGCCTATGCGCAAATTTAGTGAAGAGGTGAGGTAACTCCTGTGGACTTATTCCGCAACCGGTGTCCTTAACCTGTACCACAAAAGAAGTATATGTATAGTTAATCTATACAAATTTGAAAAAGAACCTTTAAATCAGGAAATTTCCATATGATGTCAAATTAATTTAAGCTCTCGCTTAAATCTGCAAAGCATAATTGAAGAACTTATCAGATTTCTAAATACAGTTCCGGGTCATCAAGTAACCTGTACTCGTAAATAGAAATGCCCATCGCTTAAGACAGGGTAGAACTCTGGGTCTCGCGAATCTCTCAAGGAATCTGGCATTGCAATAGTCGCAGTAATAGATATACTACCCTCCTTTGTAAACTTAACAGCATTGCCGACAACATTAAGCATAGTTTGTACAAGCCGTTTCTCATCTCCGATGGCACATGATGGCAAGTCAGGAGAAAGAGACACCACCACTGACAATTTTTTGACAGCCGCTATTGGCTTTATCAAATTTACGACCTATATCATAACATAAGAAAATAGTCAGCTAACCAAAACAAGTAGAAAAATAAGACTTCGTTTGGGACAGCTTTCTTACTGCTTCTTAAAGCAGTTTTCTCGTACAAAAATTAAGAAGCAGTAAGAAAGACATCCCAAACGAAGCCTAATTAAGTATAAACATAACTGCCACTGAAGACAATATGAAAAAGTATAAAGAGATTACCTCTCTGAAGAGAGTATGAAGATTGAAAACTGTAGCCTCTAACTCGAAGCTGCCATCCTCAAGCTTAGAAAGGTCTAAAACATCATTGATTAGTGTAGCTAGCAAGTTACTGCTCTTTAAGATGGTTTCTACCATCAAACGTTGCTCTGGCGTGAGTTCAGTTTCAAGAAGCAGGGAGGAGAGTGCAATGATTGCATGCATGGGAGTCCGCATCTCATGGTTCATGACAGCTAAAAAATCATTGCGTGCACGAATGGCCATCTCTGCCTCCCGTCGTGCTAAATCTAAAGCAACATTCTGTTCCATGAGTAGATTTCGTGCCCGCATGGATTCCTCCAAGATGGCAGCATGTGAAAGAGCAACTGCAACCTGAACCAACATATAAGGTAAAAGGGTATTATTCAGTAAATGAAGCTTCTAATAAATGCCGGGTCTAGGGGAGGCGTTGATGTACATAATCTTATACTACATTACAAAAAGATTATTTTCATGATTTAGGCTTTGTTTGGGATGGCTTTCTTACTCCTTCATAAAGCAGCTTTCTAGTACTAAAATTTTATTTTTTTGCGTGAAAAAATTGCTTTAAGAAGCAACAAAAAGCCGTCCCAAACGAAATCTTAAACTTGTAAACTATAACCTCCAGTCAGAGCAAAGGCAAACAAACTGTTACTCCAAGCTGACATGACGACCTTAATGCATGCTTTAAATAAATAACATCAGAATTACCCTTATAACAGCTATTTGGGATTGGCTTTATGTACCCTATCCCTCATTTTCCATTTTGTTTTGTTGGGTTCTGCATGAGCCACTTTGAGTAAATCATTTTGCAGAACTTCAGTCATATTACTTTATCATTTTTTTTTCATATGAATTATGCACAACCATAGAAGGAAGAATAAAATGAAGGAAAAAATGAACGAGAAAACAAAAGTATGCAGGAAAGAGTGCATGCTTTACGGACTATGGCACATGGAATTAAAATGGAACCTCAAAAAATGAAACCTAGAACTTATAAAATGATAATCACATCAATGATCAAGATGTATAACACTATAAAAATAGAATATTGTTATTTAGTCATCCTACAAAGGAAAAACCAATTACATGTAGGCCTACAAAATCACTAGTATAATCACCATCAATCATATCCCAACTATTTGAACTTATCATCATCATCATCATCATCATCATCCTTAGCCTAATCCCAATCACTTAGGATACAACTTTATGAATCCTCATTTTCTACTTGTTCCTATTTAATGTTACCCAAGGTGTTGAGGCTAAACATCACAAATCATTTTGAACAACATCTATACATCTTATGCCTATCAATTTTTTTCTTTCTAATCATTCAACAATAAATTTATTTGCATATTTGATAACTGCATTTCCAGCCCTTCATTGTACATGTCAAACCAATTTAGTCTATTTTACAACTACCTTCTCTTCAATCAATGTCACTACGAGTATCCCTCCAATAAAATCATTCCTCAACTAATCCTTGCTAAGTTTGCCATACATCAATATTATATTCCTATTTCATTCAGAATCAACATAGCTATCAACAACTTTTTAAATGTGAAAAAATTCAAATCCATATGACAGTCAATATTCTAGTTTTATAAAATTAACTTTGAATTTTCATGGCATTCTCTGATCATATGATACTCGCATCTACATCTTAACCACCCAACTTCAACTCAGGAATTTATATTCTCATCTATATCAATTCTTCTACAAAAAAGATCCATATACTGAAATATATAGCACCTAAGTATCACTTTATTTTCTAATTATATTAATTGGTAATTAATAGCATTAAACTCACTAAAATTACATATCATATGTAATAATCAGAAAATCAGGTATCTCTTTTACAATAAGTTTAATTAAAAAAAAATCTCAATGTGCAATTAAAATATTAAATAGAATATTTGAAATTTTGAAAAGATGCTGCCTTTGGATTATTAAAGGAAAGAGAGCAGTTATAGTCCCTTCATTTTTATTAAAATGAACTTTTAGTTATACATGCCTTCATAATTTTATTTAAATAAATTCTCTGTTATTAATGAAAAGGCATTAGACAAGGCTATTGGAATTCCCATGTGGCTGTGAAGTGTGAAGGTTCGCATAAGAACAATAGGCAGTTATTTTGAGTGGGCATATATTTTTCTTTTCTGCTTGTGTTAACGGGAGAAGCAAAGAAATAAGGCAAAGAAAGACAATAGCAGTTTCACGCAAGCCAGAGAAGGGGAGTTCGGTGCAGGTCACGGGACTGTAGCAAATTTCGGCTAATGCTCTTCCCGGAATGCAGAAGAAATCGCTGAATTGTGAGGGAATTTGCAGAATTCCATGTAGCAAGAAGCGACACAGTGGAAAATTTGGGAAATTCGGAACATTTCACTGAAGGGAGGATCAGGTTGGAGCATTGCAGAGATTTCGGTGGTGAAAGAATCAAGAAGTGAACAGTAAACTTTGGAAGGATTTTGAGGAGGAAGAATCAAAAGGGAATGAGAGAAGTAGTAGAAGCTAAGAAGATTTGAAAGAAATGTAAGAATTCTAATATTCTCTTTTATCTTTTATACTATTTCAATTCATTAAAGTTCTTACAGAAATCATAATTTAGGGTGATATAGATTATATAGTCTTATGCAAAGAGGAGACTTTGAAGTGATTTATAATAGAAGAAGAATAAAAAATGAAGGCTTGGAAGAAATAACCCGTCAAGAAGATAAGTAATGCAAATTAAAGTTTTAAATGTAATTCTTGTTAATTTTACATTATATATTGATAGTTGAATGAATGCAAGAGAAATATGCATTACAAGTAATTCTCTGGCTAAAGGATGTTTCTAACCTAGTTTTCATATATGAAAGACCTCTTATATATTTGAATCATGAGACTTTTAAATAAGAGTTGTTATGTTTCATTAAAGATTTTACTAGTTGGAAACATTTTGGAAAGAATCTTCATTCATAATATATGGTAGTATGGTACACAGTTTCATTACATAGATAAATAGCATTAAAGATCTTTATGAAAGAAACAATATAAGTATGAGTTATGTTATAAAAGTGTATTGAACATTAATTTAATATAAAGTTTGGCTATATATATATGATGTATGATTTACAAGGATAGTTGGAACAAAAGGGTTCCCAAATATATAACTACCATGTAAGTGGAGAAAAAGGGAACCCAAAAGAAATGATACTTGCATAACAAGTAGGGATAAAAGGGACTCATAAAGAGGCAAATGGGACCTCTATGAAATTCAATGGCGATAATGTCAGGTTTCCCTGAGCTCCATTGAATTTGTTTATGAAAGAATAATCAAACCTTTTAATGAAAAAAAAAATTGATATTCAATATGAATCTAAGAGGATAGTTAAAGGTAATGTCAAATGAGATGTTATGTGATTTCTCAAGTAGTTTAAATTTGTATTTATGTTTTAATGTTGTAAATTTTTAACATGCAAGTTTAATACTATTTACAGTTGCATAACTTACTGAGCCTCATAGATCACCAGAATTTTCATTACTGGCTGTTGTTATAGGAAAAGAGAAAGAAAAAGTAGTTGCCGACTAAGTTTCAAGTATTTCAATCCTAGATGTTAATTTTATTTATGTTTGTAAAACTAAACTAAAGGTATGTTAACATTCTCATGAAGTGTTTGTTTGGATTTTCCTTTGTAGCTCTGTAATTATATTTTATGGATGCTTAGAACTTTTAGTACTTCCGTTGATGTACCGGTTGATGTTGAGGATATGTTTATATGTAAATACAAATGATGAATTGTTTCAAATGATTATAAGATGAAAAATGTTATGCTTTATTTGTCACACTCTACAGCATTGTTCAGGAGTATTATGGGTCGTTGCACCATATACCTAGTTTTTGTTTAACCAATTATAAGCAATCTAACTTCTAAATATTTTATCTATTATTATAACTTTTTATTTATCTTAAATAGATATTTCACTACTTAGGACTATATAATATACAAAAAAACATAAACTTAATTTAATCCGAATTAAACTTTTATTTAATCTAATTATAATTGAAAATTTTTATATTTCTCAACTTATTCTATTATTAATCAATGCTATGTCATGCATATGACTATAGCCTCAATATCTTTAACGCAAACAATTTTTCCTTGATGCACATCAAATCAGTTATCATGTTATTTAATCATATGCTTTCTCAAGATAAATAAAACTTATATGAAGATCCATTCTCTATTCTCTATACTTTTTCATTAATTGTCTTAACAAAAAAATCACTTTTATAATACATCTTTCTAATTTTTCTGTCTATACTCCATCATTCTCTCCCATAACATCATTGTAAGTTTAATTCCTCTTTCATATCCACAATCTTAACATCTCTATTCTTAAAAATTGATATCAAAATACTTATTCTTCAATCATTTAGCATCATCTTAATTTTCAAATTTCATTAAAATTTTATTATTCCTGAAGCTTAATAAAATTTTATTATTCAAAAGCTAACTTTTTAGATCTCAATATGCATCTCACATAGTCCCAAATCCTTAAATTATTTCTTTCTAAAATAATTTATTTATTAAAACTTTTATTTAATGATTTATCAATTTAATGCTTCCATATTTCATTATTATAATCTTTAAATCAGATTAAATAATCTTCTCTTGTAACACATTTAACTTTATTAAAATATCAACATGTCTTAGTACTTAACTTTTTTCCTGCATTCATTTTTCTCTTTTTCATTATCAATGATCAAGTCAATTAAATAAATCATAGGAAACTCTATCTCCTTTCTCAGTGCCACTTTATAAGAATTATAGTTTTATTATAATCATTATAAGTCTCAATAGAAGTCAAATTTTATCATTCTTTAAAAGTATATTTCGTTTCCTTAATAACTTTATATACCTCTTCCCTCCAACACCAAATCTCCTATTATTATAATAAGGTTTGTTTCTAAGCCATCCTAAAACTTTAATGAAAATCTTCTTGATAGAACTAGTCACATTACTTCATAGTGGAAATGGGCTTAAAACAATAGGAAAATAACAAAAAACATAGCAAATGATTGGTAGAGAACATGGGAAAAATCGAGGAAAGCGCAAAATCAATCAACAAATAGAAAATTTGGCAATGTGACAAAGCAGAAACAGCATAAGGATCATTCCAATCTAACTTGGAAGCCAAATGATGTAGAAGAAAAACAATAATACGACTCAAGAATAGTTTTGATGGTTTTGAGGATGTAGGAAGGTAGGACTTCCATCAACACTCAATAGCTTGCAAGTGCGTAAAACTATCACATTTATCAACTAGTTCTCAAAGAGGACATAAAGCTATTTATAAGAATAGTATAACCCGGACATTTACTTAATTACCATTATACTTAGCAGATAACAGCTAAAATAGGAAAAGACAAAATTTCCAATAACAATTTTAGAAAATAGCAAAAATTATTACAAATCTTTTATTCTTAAACAAGCTCAATATCTAGTGCAATATAAATGATAATTATGAACAACAAAAGCTCCATCGTATGAATGATACAATGTTGATTGAAATTAAAAAAAATTATGACCTGACCAAAAATTTCAATCACATTAGAATTAAGGATTAGGATTAAGCAAATATTTTTTATTCTGATAATGAAGATGCTTACAAAGGATAAATAAAAGGATAGAAGCCTCATCAAGAATAGAAATTAAAATGGTCCAACAATTGTAGAAATCATATTAACAGTTGTGCCTATCATATTAAAAGTTGCACAAATGATATTCAGGATATTTTGATTCAACAAAAAAGTAGATCTTTTTGTCACATTACATACACAGCCAAAAGGATTTAGTCTCAACTTTTTCCTTGAAAACCTTTGATGTCAAAATAATTAAATCAAGTTAGGAAATCCCGACAGAGAAAAGAACTTAGAAGAAATTCTTAAAAGAAAAAATATATAATCTTGCCAGGCAACTTGAGCAGATGTGCTATTAGGTGAAAAATTGAACTCATAGCTAAATTATGCAGTCAAATGAACAGTGAGAAGTAAATTAAATAAAAATATTAAAAAAACTTCCATTTTATTGGAGTCATAGATTTCAAAATAAATTTGAGGAAAATATGTCATTCATAAATAAAGAGCTTAAATTACATGTTTACATAATTTGGCAGCAACTTGAACAATTGCGATTGTTAAATGAACTGAACACAGAGACACAAAGAGGTTTAATGATATAGGATGAAATGAATTCCATGTTTACATGAAAATCTTCAACAATACTTTCTATTAAAACAAATGATTCATTACGACAAACTACTAGTTGATGATTCATAAGGAGGTGCAAACTTTATATTTTTTTGCATTTTGTGAAATAGGCACGTCCATAAGTAGTTATTTGCCATTAACGTTATTGATAAAGGAGCTTGCTACCTGTAAGAGTTTGTAAGCAGGAAGAAGAAAAGAGAACTGGAGAAGAAGAAAGCAGAAAGAAGAAAAAGAGAAATGTTTAAGTTACTGTAGCATTGTTTCTCACTTAAAGTTCATACAATGGCATCGTGTATATATAGATAAAAGTAGAAGGCATAATGATGAGAAGCCGTTGGACACAGTCTGAAAAGAGGATTGCCGCTGAGCAGAGGATCAACTGCAGGTGGTCCATGCATATTCAGATGGTAGTGGAGAACGAAGGCTGAAGGTGCTAACAATTGACTCCCTCCCTTCGAAATTCTTCTCCAAAGGAGTATGCTCACACTCTCAAACATTCTTCACCCAAAAAAAGATGAAGGATCAATACGAATTTCAGCACTTAGCCAAATGTTTCATTCCTTCAACCATTATATAAGCCATTACATGGGAATTTATCACAAGAGAGGGAAAGCATAGAAACGGAGGAATGGAGTCATTATGGTGGGGAATATAAGGCGTTACATGTAGGTTCCAAGTTGGCACTTTAAGCTCTCATAATTTATTGTATTTTTGAAAAATAAAGAACCAACAACTTTAATGAAGAGGAGTGGGGAGAGAGTAATTTAAAGAGAGGAAGAGAGAATTGGGTTGCTTTAGGTCTGTAATGCATACAAATTCCACACCAAATATGAAGTCCTCGCCATACAAATATCACTTAAAAAATACATGTTAAAGACAATTGAAATTAAATTCTAATGATCATGAAGACAACGATAATACACATTACATCAACTCCTATGGTGCCTATTCTGAAAGGTGTTGTGGTTGTGCTTGTTGGGGGCAAGAAAGTACATTGGGATAGGCTACTCTATCTTTAAGGAGAGGGCTTCTCCTTTATAAGGAGGTAAGATAGTGGAATTCTAAGTGAAAAGGAGGTGATCAAGCATAATGTAGACCGGTTTAATGCTACACGTAAAAATCCTTATGTCCGAGTTCTCTAGAGAAAATAATATTAATGCATATCTGCTAGCATATCTTACATATTTGTATATTTATGATGATTTTATGCTACTTATATGATAAAGTTATTGAGTAGATCTTTAGTTTTACTTATACTTGTATTGTTGTGACATCTAGTATAGATCATTACTTATCACCATAATCTCTTGGTTATATACTTGTATAACTTAAATGTTTGGTAATCTAAGTGAATCATAACTTGTGTCCTTTTGTTCTGCTCGGCCAAATCGAATCAACGGTCAAGGGCTTCGAGGGACACATATCAACCCCAACATTGGTCTTCCATCTCCTCTAATTAGTGATTTTGACGTCTCCTGCTCCTCTTTTTTTATTATTAATAATAAAATTAATAATTACTATCATTAATTATTATTTTTATTAATTATAATTATTGTTATTATTATTATTTGTATTAATAATAATAATATACAACATATCCCTCACTCACTATTTCAAACCTTCTTCTTCACTTCACTATTTCAAGAAAGCTAAGAGCAAGCCTGTCATTTGCAAGAAACAGACGATGGATGATGATTGGGATCGAGCAAGGGAGGTGAGGTTTCACGCGTGGGTTAGACGTACTTCTGAGGTCGAGAATAGGGTGTGGGTTGTGCTCATGTGAGACGAATGGTGAGGGCGTCGTTCGGTTGGATCTGGTTCGGTCGCAAGTGAGGGAGGCCCCAGCGTCGGGCTTGTGTGGCCGGGAGGTACTGCAGGCAAAGCGGCTTGGTGGGAGGCGAAGTCGCTGGCTCCGGAATTGGATGCAGAGGAAGGAGGCGAAGCCGCTAGTTCGGTCTGTATGCAGGCGGAGGGTGCGACGGGCTCGTTCAAGAGAGGAATCGATCTGAGCATTGGGTTATGGGATCGGGATCGCTCAAATGGAACACCTGGAACAAGAGTCAGAAAGCACAACTTTGAACTGAATTCATGCGAGTCGTCTTTCTTGTTTCTTCGTTCTATTTACACGACTAAGGCAACTGTTGCTTCAACATGGGAATAAAACGACATGGGGTCGTGGGTTGATAGTTCTGTTTTGTTTTGTTTTTTTATTAAATATATCTGAACATGCATCAAGATAAAAAATCCTATAATTACAAAAGAATCAACTGCAGCAAAACCAAATAAGAGAATGATGTGAGACACTAAAACAAATGTATGAGTGCTGAAGGAGAATGTCATAATTCTCCTAAGATAAAATTCACCAATCCATAAGAAGTGTTCGGGGTGAAAAAGATAATAGTCGTAAGGGAGGAGTAAGAGGTATGATGCCCAATGAAGAGACCATTATAAGAGATAATTAATGATGCAACAATGAGATCAAGGGGAAAAGGTTTTGCTCTCATGGCCACTACTACCATCAATCCTATCATCGCAACTGTAACCACCATAATGCATTGTAGCAAGGGCGGCAAATTGGTCAAGCATTGGCTAAGGAAGTCAAAGCTCGATAGAGCACATGAGAGAGCATTGGCAAAGTTTATGATGGTAGAGTCAATCATCATCTATAATTGAACAAGTTGGAGGAAGTATGAATCACACAGAAAATTGGCAATAAAAATTCCTCATTTTACTTTTGCCAAAGAGTAAAAATAGTGGTACAGGGTTTGCATTAAAGAAGTTCAACCCATTTCTTCCAAAGGCATTGCAATATTCTTCGAGAGCTAAATTATATCATTAATGAGAAAAATATTTTAAAATATATAGTATGGACATGGGAAATAATATTTTTCTAAAAATAGACAATGTCCCGCATTTTCTGTGTAGTGCCATGAAACATGATAGCAATAGACTATGCACTAAATGATTCAAGGCCATTGAGTAGCCAAGTGAGACTAATGTACTCAAATGATCGTCATTTAAAGAATTTCATGGTGTCATCATGACTCCAAGACACAATAAGATGTCAAAGTTTCTCATAATAACCAAGTCAACTAACAAGAAACTAAAAAGACCACATAGTTGGCACTAATAAATTTGAGACAACAGTAGATGGCTTTGACACAAAAGATATGGTGGAGAGGCCATGATACCATAATAAGAGATCCTCGGAGTATCTATGTAGAAATCAGATCATAGAGGTGAGGAAGACACGGAAGGACAAATCTGAAGTGGGAAAGAGATAGGCACATGAGACAAAGCGATTATGATCTATAAAAATGGTGGCATGCACTGACTAGCGCATTAATTAGTGTAGCAATTGTGAGCAAAGGCAAAGTGGGTTGCAATGAAAACAAGCACGAAATCGAGGGAGAGTACAACTTTTTCAAACTAGTGGGAATGGGAGGAGCGATGTGAGTAATAGAGTGAGCAAGAGTGTGCAAACCAGGCACAGGTAGCAAAGTAGAGACCAAGCATTAACAAGGCAACAAGCAATATAACATGACAACGAGTGGTCTAATCACAAGATGAGTAGTGTGAGTTGAGCAAGTGATAAAGCGAATTGAGCCAGCAAAGATGTGCATGAGCTAGTGGGCAAGGGTGTATAAATTTTTTTTATGAGAACAAGAGGGGAGGGCTACGACAGGATGGCAACATGGGTTGAATTACCTTGGCTATGATACCATGTTGTACAGAAGGAACTTTGTTATATTATAGAGATTTTATATATATATATATATATATATATATATATATATATATATATATATATATATATATTAAAGCTTTCTTATAATCATCTTTTCAGTCATATACTTTGCAAAATGTAATTAATTTTTATGAAAGGTGGTTTTAGTAAGCCCAAGTTTGAATTGCTTGGCAAATATGATTTTAACAATAGAAAATATTCAGGGGAAAAATCTTATGACAAACTAATTCTTACAAGAAGATTTTAACAAACAAAGCACTTCTAGCACTTCTTGGTTTCGAACTATAGCAAATGCCCCAATAAAGTTAAGAAATGAAAAGACGATGAAAATACATGTTCAGATAATCATCTATGCACCATAAAACGGTAAGAAATTCGGATATAAAATAAAATTGGCAATGGGAATCAAGGTAATGACCAAAAGAACAACGGGACTTCGTAATCACACAATTAATCCTCCCACTTCGGCCATAGTAAGCATGTGGCAGTGATTGTAGTTCTGCAGTTTGCAAGTATATTGTAGTTTACTAAAAAAAATGAAGATTAAACTGCAACAGGATACAGCTTGAGAACACCACAAAATATCTAAAAACCTTCAAAAACAAAAGAAAAAAATGTGATTGTTTACCAATTCAGATCAAATTTCTCATTGTAAAAAAACAGAATGAAACTCTAGGACTTACCTAGGATGCACATCGCAGAATCATCTGCAGCACAAGTTGGACGCATGACAAGCCAATCCTAGCTGGTGAGATTCCTCCCAGATTTCAGATTCATACTCAACTCTTACTCCCTTTAATTGAAATTTATCCTACTTGTTTATCGTTACTTCAAATTTTCATTTAACTTTGCACGTGATGAAGACAGAATATTTATTTTGTACATGTCAGCATGTTCTTCAATGCTAATGCTATCCTTCTGAATATATAACATATTATTTAAAGTATTTTGACTTTGTGGAGTTACCTATGCATCGTGGTGATTGAAACTAAAGCCGTTTTGATGATTGTTAAACACTACGTTGTTAGATTTTATAGGAAATAATAGGTAGATATGATTGTCAGTAAATATCTGTAAATGATTGTCACAAACAGGGGAGACAGTGAACATACCTTCTAGAATTAATATTCGATGGTAAAGCATTATGCAAAAATACAACATCATGGAGACTCGAACATAAATCTAATAAAACAGCAATGCAGTCTAGTTATTCCAAATTCGACTTAGTTTTGGGCAACAAATAAGCCTAAACTAAAAATTGTGTGCCACAAATCTGCGAATTTTAGATGGAAATATGGTAAAACCCAAAAAAGCTAGAATGAGAAATGATTTCATTAAAGGACTAATAAAACTAGCACCTATCAAACAATTTGCTATATTTGGTGAGTTGGGTGTGTAAACGAGGGACTCAAATTGCACAAACATGAAAAATAGATAGAAGTAATATCAAAGAATTGGAAAAAAATGTTAGATATGAGTAACATCAGGTAATAAGAGTTGTATAAAAACTGACAATCAACATAAATCAATGAAGAATGAGGATTCATACAGCCAATCGAAATATAAGTTGTTACTCTTATTTAAGAATGAGTTCAACTTTTTATGTCAATAATAAACTGTTTAGACCAAGAATATTTTGGAAGTTTACCCTGTGAATCTATGATTTAATGCAACATACCCTTCTATTAGACAATCAAATCATCTTGGTTGTTATTTTAATACTAACAAACCTTTTGAATGTCTTACTCGTTACTACATAAATTAATACAATATTTTTAGCATTGAAGTAAAGCATGCAAGCAAATGCATTTGAACCTGTGCAACGATATACGTACTTGTATATAAAAAATTTTCTTGTATTATATGCACTTTAAAAATTTATGTATTTTTTAAGAAATATAAGTATGATGAAAATATTGATCAAATAGTTATATGAATAGAGAGAAATCTAATTTTATTAGTTAACAACATTTGAACTTTAAAAATTTTAGAAATAATATTGAGTGAACTATATTAATTTTTAATGCAACTATTTTAATAATAATGATATGTTTAAATCATACGACATCTAATTAATAAGGCTTGGCTTCAAACCAAACTCAAAATAAGGCTTGGCTTCAAACCAAAGTCAAAATGATCATGCTTAAGCTTGAGTTCAGTAGGTAATTAAATGAATGAGCATGCGCAGAGCAAATCTTGGCTCCACACAGCACAATTACAACCATAGATGGAGGGTCATACCTTTTTACAATTTGTTATTTCCTTGTGCTTATAGCATACCAAGAAAAATCCCACACCCATATGCAATCTTGGTGGCTAAAATGGCAACTGCCAATCTCATAACTAAAACCAAAGAAGACATCTTGACTTACGGGACAGTTTATTGCAAGTATTTAGAATTAAGGTCTATTCTAATCGCAATGTCAAACTCAATGTATTTGAAATACATTTTGGTGTTTGGATTGTTGTAAAGTGAATCAATTATAGGTCAGCAGGGGCTGGGCAAATCATGGTTGGAAACTTACCAGCAACGAAGGAAGTGACCTGGGACAGTGACAGTATGCACGCTAAGTGAGACTAGAATGCTAATGTTAATTTTCAAAGCAGAAGACCGCCAACTCATCCTACGTGGATATTCTCAGCCCATCATATGTAGTTTATCACTTCATCATTGTACCAACTTCATGATGAGTGGTACCTAGCCCTGAGTTCTTTCTTGAAGGAAGGAATACCTCGGAGCAGCCTAAGTCTGGGCTGGTGGAGGACCTCATGATAGACCTAGAGTTGACTGTGTTTCCGCAACTTCTGAAAGGATTTTGTCATTGAAGATTAGCCCTCAAAGCTCTCATCAACATCCATCACTAATCAACAATAACATTCCACTAGAACGAAAATATTAAAGAAAAGAATTTAAATGATCCCCGAGAGCGAAGGAACATAGGAAAGAGCGTACAAAAGAGTCGATCAGCGCGGAAGATATCTTAAGAACTTGGTGACTGAGTATAGCGCGGAATAGATCTTAAGAACTTGGTGACCGAGTATTTAGAATTTGTCCTAATTCCTACACGGACAAATTCAGAAAAGACCTATGGGGGGAGTTTTAAATCCCTCAAAAAATTACTTTGCATTTGCTTTACTACAGATCAAACACTCAAAAACTTAAAATCCACATATTTCCAAAGCAAAAGATTCAAAATACTCTAAACCAAACAACCCCTCTGGAAAAGGATTCCAAAGTTCTTTTGAAATATCAAATCAACATGAGAAACAAAAAAAGCGAGAACAAAGATGCTAATTTATGGCATAAGGGCTATTATTACATTGGAAGAAATCAACTTTTTGCATTTAATTTAGTCCCTCAAACAAACAAAAAAATATAGACCATACAGAATTAGTTTCATAATGAGTTTGAAAAAGTTTAAGGGGTTGTTTGGTCAATTACATTTAAAATATGAAATAAAAAAAAAGTAATGTATTTTAAGACTTGGCTACATAAAATGTTGGCCTTTCGATGATCTAATTAGGAGAGTAGATGTATTAGTTGACCTATGTTAAGAAAGATAGAGGTAGACCTAAAAAGACTTGGTTATAAAGTATTAGAAATGGCCTTTTTGTATTAGATTTAAATGAGAATTTAACTTTTAATATGACGCCATAGAGAAAACAGATTTATGTAGCCGACTTTACGTAGTGGCATAAAGTTTTGATGTTGTTGTTGTTGTTGTTATTGTTGTTTTAGTATTTTAAATTTAAAATATATTTTTATTTGTTTCAATGTAATTCAAAAACATAGAAATCTCTCTCCCTCTTACTCCTTTGGACGGCGGAGAAACAAATAGAGAAGAGAACACCATAATCAAGGTAGATGATGCAGCTAAGGTTAGCAAAGGCAAGAGCAATAGATTTGAGGTTGGCATAGATGAGGGTGACAGAGCTAAGGGTAACAAAGGTGAGGCCATGCTAAGGACGGTAGAGGCGAGGTCCATAATGTCGTGGACGACATTGGTAGGTCAATGGAGTCGAGGACAACGAAAGCTAGGTTGACAAAGTTGAGGGCAATGGATCTGAGGGAGGGAGTGAAGCCGAGATCGACGACCTTTCGGATGACAAAGGCGAGGTTGAAGGAGCATGGGACGACTTAGCCAAGAACAAGGATATTTCAAGGGTATGTGGGGTTCATGAGGTTGGAAAGTTTGTGTATTTTGAATTTGCCCGATTTAGACAAACTCATAATACACCAAAAATAGCCTATTTGGTGTATTCAAAATTCCTCAAGAAAACAAATTTGTATTTGCTTTAATTCTAACCAAACACCAAAAATTTTAAAACCCATACATTTCTTATTTACTTTGTAACTCTTAATACATCAAAACAACCCTCCTTTAAACTAATAAGAAAATCTATTGGCCAATTACATAATACAACATGATCTACAACCACCTCAAAATCTATGATGCACCGACACGGCACTTAAAGAGGTTATGCAGTGTCGGACACGGCATGGACACGTGTCCGACACGGCATTGGAGTGTCGCAATTTAAAAAATTAAAATTAAACGCGTGTCCGGTTATTAAATGAGGTATCGCTAGGTACATGCTCGGTACCGCTCAATATATGCTCGGTACCGCTTAGTACATGCTCGGTACCGCTCAATATATACTCGGTACCGCTCAGTACATGCTCGGTACTGCTCAATATATGCTCGGTACCGCTTGGTACATGCTCGGTACATGCTCGGTACTGCTCAGTACCGCTAGATACATGCTCGGTACTGCTAGGTACATGCTTGGTACTGCTAGGTACATGCTCGGTACCACTCGATCGAACCCTGCCAGGGGGCAGCACCCCTTGGACCCCCGGCAGACCGGTATATTGTTGTATTCATTGTGTCTTATTATTGGATATTTTGATTTCACTTCATATCAATTTAATTTGATGCATTCATATGTATGATTAGTTTGTTAGCAAAATAATATTTTCAAAATTTATTATATATTATATTAAAAATTTATTATGCCGTGTCCACGCCGCACCCGTGTCCTATATTTTTAAAAATTGTCGTGTCCCATGTCCGTGTCGTGTCGTGTCCGTGTCGCCGTGTCCGTGTCTGTGCATCATAGCTCAAAATGCTTTAGTTCATTAAAATGTTTAGATGGATTGATAGCAAAATAAGAGGTGATATAGTGAGAAATGATTATATTATAAGGGAAATTGAAGTAGAAAGATAATGCATTAAAACTAGAGAAAAGACTTGGTGAAGTAGAGGTGTATAATGCAGTCTTTGACTTACATCAACAAGGTTGATAGAAAAAAATTGTCATGGAAGAAGGCACTACTACTGCTTCCGTTGGGGGGGGGGGGTCGAGGTCTTAGAATTACTGGATTCATATTAAAGCTTGAGGATGTTTAAAATACTGAAAAAAGAAAAAAAAGCAATCCGATTACTTAATACAATACCTGATCTGCAACTACCTCAACAAGCTCTAGTTCATAAACATGCCATTTCCTTGCACTATCTGATGGTAGCATCAAGACCATCACAGCAAAACTTTTAGCAGACAGCTCAGGCCAATCATTTATTTGGAAATTTGATAGATGTAATAGTGGCACTCGGACAGCAACAACCTCTGGGGGTACATATCTTCCTGTCTGATGTTGAAACCTTGCAAGCGGACATGTATGTGGAATTCTAACTGCACGACTGCTATTAAAAACTTGATTTACTATAGGAAGGTTCGTAGAAACAACAGATCCAACAGGATTTGGGTTGCTTAGTGTATGAGAAAGCTGAAGGTTGAGCCCAGTCCGTGAAGGCATCCATAAAGCACATTCTGCCAAATCTAGAGTCCTCCCAAGTTCAACAAGAGTGGTATTCAATATACTGTGTCTGTCAAGTGTCCTTCGAATTTCATGAGTGAGCATCCTCACATGCCTCCCTGTTTCTTCTTGTGTGCGTATAAGACCCCTCTCTCTATCAAGTTCTTCTGTTTTGTTCCTCAGAAAATGCTCCCTTGTTTTCACACTTAACAGATCAGGAATTATGTGAACAAGCATCAAGGCTGTTGCACATGACACAACCGCAGTCGAAACTTTTGCTACAGTCATTACTATAGCCAGTGTCCTTGAGTGCATTGTGAATGTCCACAAGTTTATCAAGTGGGTTGCTCCACAAAGGACAATGAAGGCACCAAACTGTATAAGCACCCATCTATATGGGAAAAATGAAGACTTCTTCACGAAATAAATGAGCTCAAGTGGAATAGAGAAGTAGGCAAGGGCAATAAAGAAATCAGAGATATATTGATACTTCACTAAAAGCTCATCAGCGGGCCATTGTGGCTCAATGCAGTCACAGCCTTCCATTTTTAAGGAACTGCTGTACCTGCTATCTTCCTCCTACATCCCTTTATACAAATAAAAGCAAAAGAAGAAATAAATCACTGCAAGGAGAATCAAAGCAATAGTGCATTTCATCATACTCACAAGGAACATAATCTTTAAATAATAATCAACAAACTACACATTAGAACCGAAGATGTAGGCCCAAGCCTGGCAAATTACATGAAAGTTGGATAAACAACTAAATTAAAATAAAATAACCCTCAAAATGTTGCTAATTAAATTACCTAAACTATGTTAATTTCTGCAAGGAATGGGATGAAAATGTGATAGACAAAAAAGTAATGACTATCAGCACAATTAGCCTTATAGAAATTGTTCGGGTGATGGCTCTCTAGATCTTCCTCCACTATTCATCCATTATAAGTATCGATTCATTTATTTAATATACTTTGCACAAATAATGTTGTAAAGCTTCTATATACTTGTAACTATTGTCTGCCCCTTTAACCTCAAATCCACCTCCACTAATTGAATCTACACAACGCATCTTATATGTGCATCTTATACTCTCAATTGTACATGCTCAAACCACTTCAATATATTTTTAATTATCTTATCTTCAATGTTTGCTAATCCTAAATTATCTCGCATATAGCATTTATATATCTAACTTTCCTGGCTTTGTCGCACGACCATTTAAAAATTTTTATTATACTCAACTTAGATATCAGCGACTTTTTAATCACCCCACATTATAATTCATTTAGCATGGTTGGTCTTTGAGCATTTTTATCAAATTTATTTTAAATCTCCACAGTAGTACCCTGTAACATAGAACAGTCAAAGCACTTGATTCTAATCATATGACATCAGTTCTATAAGATATATATTCATATATATGAAATATATCTAAGATACTTAAGATTATCACAACTTGGATAAACTTGAACTTCTAACAATATTGAGACGACGACAACAACAACAACAACATCAAGCCTTTATCCCACTATGTGGGGTCAGCTACAAGAATTTTTTTTCTCAATTGTTTCCTGTTAAGAGTTAAATTATCATTTAAATCTCATAAAGAAAGGTCATCTCTATTATTTGTTAACCAAGTCTTTTTAGGTCTACCTCTATCTTTCTTAACATAAGTCAAATCTAATACATCTACTTTCCTAACCTGGTCAACGGAAGGCCGCCGTTTTATGTGACCAAACAATCTAAGACAACTCACTCTAATCTTATCTTCCCCTGGAGCTACTCCAACCTCTTCACGTATATGCTCATTTCGTATTATGTCTCTAAGAGTAAAGCCACTAATCCACTTGAGCATCCCATCTCTGCAACACTTAACTTAATATTATGCTTCTCTTTTAATGGCCAACATTCTGCACCATAAAGCATTGCAGGTCTAACCACCTTCTTATAGAGTTTTCCATTAAGTTTGAGGGGGACTTTTCCATCACACAATAAGCCCAATGCATTCCTCCACTTCAACCATTCAACTTGAATTCTACTAATAATATCCCCATCAATTTCACCATCACTCTGAACAATAGACCCAAGATATCGAAAATGTGTATTCTTATTAATGACTTGATCACCCAAAGTCGCAATCCCCAACTAGATCTATTATTACTAAAATTATACTTAATATATTCATAGATATACTCAAATGAAAACCTTTTGACTCTAAGGTTAACCTCCATAATTCAAGTTTACCTGCAACTCCCTCTCTAGTCTTATCAACAAGAGGAATATCATCAGCAAAAAGCATACACCAGGGTACAACCTCTCTTGCAAATGTCTAGTGAGAACATCCATGATTAAAGCAAAAAAAATATGGGCTTAAGGCTGATCCTTGATGTAATCCAATTGAAATAAGAAAATACTTGGTCAAACCACATTGTGTTTGAACATAAGTAATAGCTCCTGCATACATATCTTTTTGATGACTTGAATATAAGCATTATTAAACCCTTTATTCTGAAGAACTCTCCATAGCGCTTCTCTTGGAACTTTATCATACCTAGTGTGCTATAAAATTATCAAAAAGTGTAGCTTTGTCATGCGTGATTCCCTCATTGCAAATCTTTCTAGAATTCACATAATCATTGTAAATCCAAATAGTAAGTATTTTCTGACACTCTTTAAAAGCACATTTTTTTCTTCAATAACTTATAAGACTCGCTCTATCACCATATCTCTTTATATATAAGATTAATTTATATACTCCTTTAACACTTAGGTGATAATCTCCTTAATGAAATCAGCCATTTAATCCCACACAAAATTTGATTCAACTATAGGTTTTCAATATGACCCTCTCACTAATAATTTCTAACCTTTCAAGTTCCATATCTAATCTTAAGGCAATTATTTCTTTGGACTACTTTCTTCATCCAAAACTAAGACACTATATTATGTTTTTAGATTGTCCTTTGGAATCATCTTACAATATTTGGAAAAATATTTACTAGTAACGATACTAATATTTTGAAGAGTTGATCTCATAAAATAAAGCGGATAAGATAATTTAGCTCTACCTGAATAAATACATACTATATTTTTTAAAAATAGAATATAGAACAATCTATAGACAAAAAATAACCAAATACCATTAGTTACTAATACAGGTTATTAAAGGCTAAAAAATGGAACGCCAAAAAGAAACACAAAAAATAAACTTGGCCAATAGTAAAAAATTAAGAGAAATGCCAACAATGAAAAAAGCTCAGAATTTGGGTAAATGCAAAACTACTAAGGACAAGCTTAGGATGAAGATGTTTAGGAAACCTTATATTTATTGCTAAAAACGGATGAAAAATGCAAGGAGTTAAAGCCCATTCAAATCCCTACCCTTTCTAAGATTTTGATATTGGAGGGAGTTGAGAAGTTCAAATTGACACCTTTCGATGGTATAGATATGGCATCAAAAGAGTTTACCTAAAAAGTTTTGGCAGCAAGGAATGATGCACAAAACTTCTCCATCCAAAGCATCAATAAAAGAAGTCTTTGCTGGTCCAGAACTAAAGTAAGCAAGCAAAAAAATATTCGCAAGGAAGATATATTCTTGAAACCTTAAAAATTCTCTTAAATATATGATAAATGGTGCTTCATTTAAGGCCTTTATTTCTTTATACTCCTTTTTGATCTCAACAAACAGCTTTTGTTACAATCCAAGGTCTCATCCATTAAAATATTATTTCCATGGCATAAAAGGACTTGCAATTTTATCCTTTCGGTATAAGTTCCTCGGAATATCACCCATCATATGAATTTTCAAACATGATTACACTTAATTTTAGAGTTACTGATGAAACTTCAACTATAATGTAAAAAATAGCCTGGATGCTTAAGAGTTTTATTTCATTGTAAACTTAAGGGGACTTACAAAATCACCCACTTAAGAAACTAGAATCATCAAGAGGGACATGATGTCATGTAACACTTCACAATAAATGAGTTTATGAGATGGCTATCATGGCATAGCACTTTGGCATATCTTGCACTTAGTTCCCATCTTCTATATGATATATTGCTTAGATGTCGTTTGTCATAGCCAAAACTCTCATTCCGTAAGATATTGTACATTTCAACTTAACAGATCTATGTTTTTTACCTTCTAATAAAACTTCCCAAACAGACCATCAATCCTAGTAATGCTTAGACATGGGCATGCTTAAATGTAAAGTTACTAGAAATTCAAGTGTTGTACAAAAGGAAATGTGCCTCAATGTTTGTGAAGTTTTTATTTAAAGCTTATCCATTAGCTTAAGTTAGATTAAGCTCGTTGTTAATTTTTTTTCATGAAAAAAAATTAAGGTATTTTCTAAGTTCATTGAGGTACTTTCTAAGCTAAGCCAAGCTTTTCCTCGTTTAGGAAGAAAATCTAGGTTAAGTTGCACACAATGGAGACCCCAATTAAGCTCATTTAGAATTTCTCCTTTCTCCTCATCTACGATCTCCTCCTACCTTCATCTCTGCGAGTTCGTCGGTGAGAGTTTTGGCAGGTGGTACAATTTTTCCATCTATTCACTGTTAGTGGCCTCCTCATCTACGATCATCAATGGATAGCATTTTGTACTAGTGAATTCCTTCTTTTTTTTTGCGTTGCTACCCTAATGCCTTCCTCTTCCTCTACAATCAGCATTTGTGTGGGTGCTTCTCAATCCCCTGACCTATTTATTGTGAGCACTCTCCCCCTTTGCAATCTTTGTTGGCTACAGTCTGAAGAGAGTTAAGCATGTGCTTTAAAAGAAGATAAAAAAAATATAAAATAGCTACACCAGTTGATATCGGCTTATCTTTTTAGCCAACCAAACGACTTAACTCACCTTAAAGGTTAAGTTTTAAAAGCATAAAGATTATGTTTGCTCAATGTATCCTTGCTTGAATTACATAAATAGAAACCAAATAGGGCCTAAGAGTTTGGCTTCACTATGCTTGAGGGATATTACAGCTACCATATTAGGATTTCAAACTTAGAACTGCACAAGTAGTCTATTGAGGACATTACTAAAGACTCTGAGGTGGTTCCTGGGACTTAGAGATGTGAAAAGAAAAATTAAGGACCCCATTAGCAGCATATTTCAATCAAACAAACTTCCATAGGAGAAATCGGACCAAACCCCTTCCATGAAGCATGTGAAACTATGGTACAAAAGTCTGTGACCCTATAGCACAGTACTACAAGTCCGTCCCCAAAGCACATATCGCAGAATGTATCCAAATGAAATCAGAATCTAACATCCAGCTTTCGAATAACCAATTCAAAACAGAACTTTTATCAGATGAATCAAATGAATACCACAGAATCAAGAAATTAAGCAGGTAACAGTTGATCCCTATCAAAACCCTTTCAACACATCCAATCCTCTTCCAATAAAAAGCTCACAAATTAACAAACTAAACATTAGCTACCAAAATGGAAGCTTCATGAACGAGAATCACAGGTTGCTTATGCCAACCCTAAACCGCAATCTCCAAATAAGTGACACAAATAGTTAATATAGGTAAAAAGGTAGCAGTAAGACAGTACTCTTAAACAAGCACGAACCAGTTCCAAGCTAGATGACCTAATCTCCAAGAAAAAACATGAAGTTCTCGCGAATTTGATCTGCAGTACATTAGCAGCGAAAAAAGCTAAAAGCCTTGTGCTGCTTAAGTTCACCTGAATCACGGAAGAAGAAACCCCAACAACCCGAGAGGAGGAAGTTGTGGCGATTATATTCAGGCCCTCGTCGTCTTCGGGGGGAGAGAGATAGAGAGAGAGCAACGTCGGCTCCTGTAGGAAGAAATATAGTAGGCCGAGCGAATGAAAAACTAATTAACAAAATCAGTTGAAACTTGAGATTGCGATCCAAGTTAATGATTCATCAAATCCAATGATATGTTTCTATGCATTTACTTTTTTTCAAAGCAAAATAAATATATATTCTTTTAAAAAATAGGCATTTGTATGCAATCAAAATAATATTTTAATTTTTTAACAACTTTTTTATTGCTTTATGAAGTAATTTTCTAGTTTAGAATTTTCTAATTCTAAAAATTTTTGTATTAAAATTTTGATTTATAAAACAACAAATTTGGGGTCCCAAACAATATAGAAATTATTATGTGCAGAGTTTGGATGAAAAGTTCTCGTCTGAACTATGAGTGTACACAATATTTGTAAAAATTGTACACAGTGTACATACTGTGTACACCCATAGTCCATACGGGAACTTTCCGTTCGGACTCAATACAAAATAATTTCTCCAAAAGATGACTATACTTCATTTGGAACAGTTTTTAATCACTGTTTTTTCACTGTTTTCAAAAAAAAAAAATTTTGCTGAAAAGCAACTTTAGAAAGTAATAAAAAAATTTGTCCCAAACGAAGTATTAGTCATCATTACATATATTACTTTGAATTTAGTATATCAGTATTAAATTCTATTCCATCATTAAATATTATGCATATATATTACATTATCATATTATTAATGTAGTATGATATAAAAATATAAGCAATGTTATTGAAGATCATCCTAACATGTTGTCTTCTCACCTTTTATTTGTACTTTTTTCTCAACAAAACTTTTTAAACAAAAGAAAAATATTGCTTAGCTTTTTCAATAAAAGTCTTAGAAGCTTACAAGATTTTAATTTGAATTTCGACTCCTCATATTTGTGCTTTGATAATTAACCTTTAAAAAATGAATAAATAAAAATCTATAACTTTAGCTCAACCGATATGAATGGGTTGCAATGCATTTAATGTTTATGGATGAGAATAGCACTTCTCATAAAATATGTATGTTATATCAAATGAAATTAGTAAAGTTTTTTCAAGATTAAATAATATGACTACATGAACATAAATAGATAAAAAAGTTTTTTAAGCAATCTCCATTAGTAAGGTCCATATTAGTGTATGAGATTGGATTAGTGCAGCATGGAGCTATTTTCTTAGTATATCTAAAAGAATGTCCTTCAAAATGAGAAATTATTATGTGCGGAGGTCAGATGCATAATGCCGTTCGGAGACAAACCAGAATGTGTCACGTCAGCGGTACCGAGCAGTGCCGAGCCGCTGTACTGAGCGAGAGGGTGATATGATGTATTTTTTGTTGGTCTCCGAACAGTATCTGGAGTCCACACAGGATAATTTTTCTTTCAAAAAATGATACATATGGTTACATCACATTACTAGTCATCATAATTTGTTGAAAAAAATTAGATAGGTTATAATCACCGTAAAATTTCACTCTAAAAAGAAAATCATATAACAATAAATTGGGATCCACTTTGTTTAAATGGTTGAATCATATGTTGATCAAGAAAACATGTAGTAGTATTCTCTCTTATTTGTATTGAGTCATTTAAGAAAACAATCCCCCTCCATCCTTTCCTATGCAAGCAGTAGTAATTTTATCCAAATTGTTTAATTCTTATAAGGGAGAGTTTCTTATCAAACTACTTGTTTTGTTGTGTTTTTTTTTTTTTTTTTTTTTTTTTTTAAATAGGTGTTGGTAAATAAGGCTATTTGCAAATAGGGATGTCAATAAGGCTTCGTTGGGGGATGCTTTCTTACTGCTTCGTAAAGCAGCATTCTAGAACAAAAATTTTAATTTTTTTTTATTAGAAAACTGCTTTAAGAAGCAGTAAGAAAGCTGTTCCAAACAAAACCTAAGTAGGTATTGCTTTAATAAGCCATGTATAAACTCATTACAACTAAGAAGTCAATATATGAATCTATTACTTCTTAAGAACTTGAAATAATTAAAAAAATATGATACTTGAATCGAATCAAATAGTTAAAAATAGATATTATTTCTTCTTTACAATAGATTACAAATGTATATATAACATTTGGTACCCAATAACTCTAATTCTAAAATCATGCATGGAAATGCAAGTAAGAAGGAAATAAAGGAATTCACATTCTCTCATGCGACTCGCATCCTTATATGCAAATATCCAAACATGGAGGGAAACAAAAGTTATAGTATGGTCATAGCGACTTCACTTCTAATTTGGACATGGGATGTATAAACCAAGGAGGAATTCATATGATGGTATTATTTTCATTACACTTCAGTTACCTTTTATGAAGAATTTAGACAAATCAAGCCAAAATAATATATTTTCATGAGATTCCACTTTACTAAACATGGCACGATCAAAATCAAAGTGTATGTGGAATAAATCATATGCTACAATATCTCTGAATCAAAACTAGTAGCACTGCTATCGTCAATGTTTTTTTCCAACTAGTAGCCCCCATTGCAAGTCATACATCTTGGTGTCAAAGGCTAACTCGACGAGGAGTTAGCTTGTGAGTTATGACAAGCAAATCTCAAAATCTAGTTATGAAATATTTCAGGTTCTATTCTAATATTTCTTTTACATGAATAACAAACTACAAAGCTGCTAAAACACCCCACTACTGAAAAAAAAAAATCATTCATTTCATTAAAATGTATAAACTATAGTGTATGTCTATAAACAGAAGCTACATAATTGAATAATAAATTAGCCGTGACTACAAAAATAAAAACAAAGAAATACCTATAAACTCAAATATGATCATGAACTACTAATCAACAAACTCCTTCCATTTCTCAAATGCTGAAAACTAGAAACAAAACTATAATGAGCTAATTAGCTCAGCAAACCACTCAAATCGATCTAAAATTTTAAATTATTTTATTAAATATATTGCTAAATATTTAAAAGTAGTTAAATACAGTCTAATAAATTAATGTAATGATCGAGAAAGATAATAAGTGCATAACATTTATCTGATTATTTAAATAATAATATTGAGTAGATAAATAAACATAAATTTATTATTGAGCTGTTCATTTCACAAAGCAATTCATATCACATATTCCAATCCTAGACAGAAACTCAAAGGATTTTGACCCCTTATCACACACATTTATTTTCAAGAATTAAGAAACTCCCAAAGACATGCAAATGGGGTTCAAAACTCATCAATTCAAAGATTTACTTTTTTTCCAATAGGGTAAGAACCATTTGAACCAAATGTTGAACATGAGGTGTCACATGGTGCATCTCCCTTGAGTTTGTGTCATTACGTTTGGCTATAGCATTTTTGTCACTTCTCCCCTTTAATTTTGAGATTTTGGTCTGAGCTTACGAGTCGAGATCAAGCCCATTGTAACCCTGGCAAACCAAAATATAGCTTATCATATGAGCTCGAACTAGAGTTTGAGTCTGCATCTGAGTGGACGAGTTGAGCTCAAAGTTGTCAAAACTCGAGCTCAATGCAACTTGTTTACACCCTTGAGAGCAATATAATAGATACTACTATGTGGTTCTCTCCTATTAGGAGCTTCTATGTATTCTTATAAATCATTTATATAATATTTTAGAGTATTCTTAGGAATGATATCTTCACTTTCATGCTTCATGTGCCATATTTTTTGCATGAGTTTAAACTTTCTAACTAAACTTAGACTGTTATAAACATTTAGGTGTTATGTTTGGTCATAATTGACATAACACTAGCTTTATAATGATTACAAATTTTGCTGCGGTTAAAGATATTTCAAAGGAAAAAAAAACAACCTAAAAGAACTTCAAATCTAAAATTCATCTCTATATTTTGATGAAGATGGCCAATCAATAATCAGTGAATTAAAATAAATTAGTTTATGAATTGAAGAAAATACATCTCTCACATTCATAAGTGTTTGAACAAAAAGCTCAATAACTTGTATAACTTAGTAATAAAAAATAAGACCCAAGACAATCATTTACTAGAACTTAGAATTATTTCTTAGAAACTTTGATGCCACAATCCCAAGAAAAATTATGTAAGTGAACGTTCAATGTAACTTAGGAAGTAACTTGGATTTGTAGCCATGGGATTGAAAATGGTTCCTAAAAAATAAAGTTTTATCATATATGAAACCACCTTTAAGATAATTTCATAATAGGTTAACATATCTTAGATAATTCATATTAAACCTTTCTAGAAGGCGTCAACCATTTGTCATATTGGCAAAGAAGAACACTGGATTTACTTTGAAAGTATTAGGCTTCGTTTGGGACAGCTTCATTACCGCTTCTTAAAGCAGTTTTTTAGTTAAAAAATTAATTTTTATACTAGAAAGCTGCTTTAAGAAGCAGTAAGAAAGCCGTCCCAAACGAAGCCTTAGAGAAACAATTGATTCTTTATATAGTTGCATTATATGAGTTATTTGGAACACACTTAGCACAAGCTGATGAGGAAAGAAAATAGAATACACTATATATTACATCATCCAATGTCTCATTATGGTTGAGGTTAGATATATACCCATTAATACATATTATTTCCTTAATCTTTGTCATATATATGCTGGAACCTTATATGCTCTCACACAAGATGAGCTTATAATCTTAAGAATAAAACTTATATAATATCTTTGGACAAGTCTACTATATATTATTAACGATTAATGATACTTTTGCAAATTAATATCATGTACACACTCTTAATAACTACGAAGGGGTAAGCCCATGTTGATTTTCTAGCATCTTATCATATTTGTGTAGACTCTTCACTTAATGATAGCTTGTTAGATGACCAAATAATGAATGTAGAAAACTAGGAAAGCCCTACATAAGAATTATAGTCAAGTGGTGTGGCTTTAGGGATGCAAATGAGTCGAGTTGAGCTTGAGTCAGGCCTAACTTGAGCTCGACTCACGATCCAAATCCCGAGCTCGACTCTTGCTAGTGACCCGAGCTTGACTAGTGACTCGTGAGCTCATTCACGCGGTCCGTCTTCCGTGGTCGCACTCCACCAATCCGTCTTCCGAGATAGCACACACCCATGGTTCGCATGCTTCCCTAGTTGCACGTGCTTCTGCTCTTCGCCCCGCTTTCGCGGTTCACCCGCACTAATCGAGCCGCTCGACGAGCAGTTGAGCTAAGCATACTTAGGATCAAACTCGAGCTCAATTAGCCAACGAGCTCGAAGCTCAATAAGTTTGACTCGCAAGCTCGTTAACGAGTTGAGTCCGAACCAACTTGGCTCAGTTGCACCCCTACGTGACTTCCACGAAGAACCACAAACCATAATTGTTAGCCTTATTTTTATGACTCCCATAGGAGTTTTGCTTTACTCATCAAATGCTTAAAAAGTAATATACTAATAATGGAGCTAGAATGAAGCTCTAATTAGTTATTCATAATTAGGAATTCGAATCATCAAAGTTATAGCCGACTCTCAATTGATTGTTAATCAGGTGCAAGCACATACAGAGATTCAAAAACCAAATCTACTTATTTACTGTCATGAGTTATAGAGCTATTTCACTTCATTTTGAATTAGTAAAATTAAAGGAGTTTCAATTGAAGAAAAGTCAACAATCTCAAAAAGAACAATTTTATTTTATATGCCTCATGATACTTGTAAATGGAGTTCATGGACAATGTTTATTTTGGACAAAATTACTCATCTCTTATATTCTTATTCTGACGCGAACAAAATCAGTTTGAATTTAAACCAAGTCATAACATTTGTTCGAATTAGGGTTTTTCTGTCTCACAACTTATTATCTGTGCTATCTTTACGCACTAGTCGCATGATATTTACTCTAACGAGCTTTGTCCAACACATGATGCAACGGCGAATTATTACGTCCGGTCACCGGACGTCCGGACATCCAATCCAGATGCGCCATGTCATCCAAATACACCAGGGCCAGATGTATTTTGGTGACGTGGCGCGTCTGGATTGGTATCCGGACGAATCCGGACACCGGACGTAATAATTTGCCCAACGCAAGATACCCTCTTCAATGAACTCCACTTGACACACACCACAATCCTACTTTGCATTCTTTAGCAAAATATGTCCGATACATGTTGCTATGTCA
The DNA here is from genome assembly GCA_022539455.1 of Dendrobium nobile. Classification (NCBI taxonomy): domain Eukaryota; kingdom Viridiplantae; phylum Streptophyta; class Magnoliopsida; order Asparagales; family Orchidaceae; genus Dendrobium; species Dendrobium nobile. The sequence continues at coordinate 68,695,018 of CM039726.1, read as the reverse complement.
TCTCTGGTGAACTTCGTTTGATATGTCAACGGGAGATTTTGATGACTTCTCCATCCTTCTTCTTCATACAAGTAATCTCAAAACCATTCTTGGTCGTGATGACTTCTCCTTCAACCAACAAGAGATTGCGAACAACTCCTTACCCAAGTTCACATTTTGAGTTAGTTTTGAACTTAATTTTAGTAGAAATTAGAACTTAGTTCCCATTAAGATTTGAGTAATTAGAAATAGGTTCAAATTGAGTTAAAAAAAAATTATTTAAATCAATTTCAATTAATTTTTTATTATATTTTTTTTTTCTAGAATAAAGATATATACTCGCTGTCACTCTAAAGGGAGTTAACAAATCCCAAGATAAAACCTAACAAGATAATCCATGGGCATCTACCCCATGGGAAATTATTAAGTCCGGACACCGGACGTAGAGATAGGTCCGGAAGTCAATAAAATGCCAACACGTGGATATTCAATATGTTTAATGTGTCCGCAGAACTTTAAGCCAAGTGCATCAAAAGCGCAACTAAAGCTCATGTAAAACACAGTCAAAGCGTAATAAAAAAGAGTACTTAAAGTGCAACTAAAGCGCAGATAAAATGCAGTTAAAACGCAGTAAAAAAACACACTTAAAGTATAACTAAAGCGCAACTAAAGCGCACGTAAAATGCAAGTAAAGCGCACAAAAAAATATAACTAAAATGCACTACACGTGTCAAATTTTTAATGGATGTCCGAATCTATCTCTAGATACGATGTAATTTTCCCTTGCCCACACATTCTTTACAGGCCAGCCCATAGTAGGGTTTTTTTTATACATATAAGATATTATCTGTCGCTAAGATAAATTCATCCAAACGATATTTCAGATGTATTTCTCCGTTAAAAAAGATAGATGCAAGGTCTGTTTCTCTAATTATGTAGAGGCAAATAGAGTCACATTTCGTATCTCAAATCTCCGCGATTAAACATAGAGATCGAAAGAGCGAGAGAGCGAGAGAGCCAGAGGAGCTGAAGGCAGGTGTTGGGAGTGGGAGATCGCTGCGGCGACGCTGAGAGCATAGCTGCGTGGCGAAGATCCGAGAGAATCGCGGACAAGAAGTTTGTTGAGCCTGTGGATCCGTCCCTTTTTATCTACTATATTTCACGCTCTTCATCTTCGGTGTATTGGGTCGAAGTTCCGAGCAGAAGATCCGGGCAACGGCTTTGGCGAGCAAAAATGGTGCGTGTATTTCGTTTGCTTGCATAAATCTCTGGGATTCAACATGTGTTCTAATTTGTCTCAATTCGAAATTCATAACTCCTCCATGGATCTGCAAATTATTCTTAGATTTCACCTGGAAAACTTTCGTTGCGTTTTTATCATTTTATCATTCGCATCGGGCTCCGATTTTGGCATTTTCCTTATGCCTGCATCGCAAATGACCTAGTTTGGAAGTCGTCTTAGGTTGTCCATGAGGGTTTCGTTCTAGTTGTATTTTAGTTGGACATGTCTAGATTTTCCATTAGATCCGTGTGTCGATGACATCGGATTTATCGTTAAACGTTTTCTATGTGTGATTGCTAGTTTTTTCCTTTTTCTTTTGGAGTCCATGAAGTTACCCTTCGACTTTGTGTTTATACTATGATTTCAACTCTGAGTATCTTCTTTACTGGGAAGGAATGAAGGGTTTCATATGGATTTCTCAAAATATATTTCTTTTTGTTTAGTAAGTGGCCTGAACTACTATGGATTAAATATTGTCCATGGTAATTGACTTATACAAATAAGGACTAAATATAAACCAAGAAAAGAAATACATACATATTGATTATTACACTAAAAATGCCATGACATGAATGAATAATCTATGATTGTACATCATCAATCTTCCTGAGTTGTTAATAACTACTCAGTAGAGTTTGAATGATATTGGAATAATAACAAAAAATGTATTTTTCTACATCCCTAATTTAATAATATCCATCCCAAAGAAGAAGACAACGACGACAACAACAACAAAAACTTTAAGCCTTTATCCCACTATGTGGGGTGGGCTATATGAACTATACGAATCCTTTTTCTCCATTGTGTCATATTAAGAGTCAAATTCTTATTTAAATCTAATAAAAAAGTTCATTTCTAATCATTTATAACCAAGTTTTTTTAGGTCTACCTCTACCTTTTTTAACATAGATCAAATCTATTGCATCTATTCTCCTAACCGGGTTATCGTAAGACTGACATTTTATGTGACCAAATCATTTCAGGCGACTCTCTCAAATCTTATTTGCCACCGGAGCTATTTCAACTTTTTCACATATATACTTGTTTCACATTCACTCTAAAGTGAAGCCACTCATCAACTTGGGCATCCTAACTTAATTTTATGCATCTCTTTTAATGACAAACATCTTGTGACATAAAGCATTACAGGTTTCATCACCATCTTATAGAATTTTCACTTAAGTTTGAGGGGTACTTTTCTATCACACAACATGCCCGATGCATTCCTCCACTTCAAACATATTACTTGAATTTTACTAATAATATCCTCATCTATTTCACCATCACTTTAAACAATAAACCCGATATATCTAAAACATGTACTCTTATTAATGACTTGGCCGTCCAAAGTTGCAATCCCCCTATTAGATCTATTACTACTAACAGTCTAACATCATACTCCATGTATTCAGTTTTAAAAGATGGAGGAAAATTCATCCCTAATAATTTGAGCGGAAAGAGTCATTATCTCGTAGAGAGAGATAATAAGGGGAAACTAACATATATAACACATCCATAGAGGAGCCTTGACATAGAACCACTTGAAACAGTCAAAACGTTTTGAAAGAGATCTCTATTCCATAAAAGTAGAAGCAATCTACATGAATTGCAGGCAATCTTATTATTAAATGGAGGTAAGTTCATTAGGCAGATAGAGAAGATCCATTTTCCTTTATTCTTTTTGTTTGTATTGTTTCCTTGTGGCTTATTGCTAAAATTTGGTGGGTTGGGTTGGATAATTGGTTGTATGGGTAGAACGTACAGAGGAAGGTTGTGTTTCTTATTTTTTGTGATATGGAAGAGGGGATATTTTAAACCCATAAATGGAAGATTGAATTTTGGAGGGAAGGGAGAGGGGGGGAGGGGGAAGGGTCTAGTTAGATTAGTTTAGAAGGTGATTTGAATTTATGTTGTTAGATTTTATAATTTTTTAGGATTGGGAAAAAAATGATTTAGTAATCTCTTGAATTTAAATTCCAAGAGTAGTCAGGAATATCCCTTGGGTTAAGGATGATTTTATGGTGGTTGGATATAATTTGAATAAGACATTTGTCTTGAATTAAGAGAGACATTTTTAGGAAAAACTAGAGGAAAGTTAGTTGACATATGAAGTGTATGAGAATATGGGTAGGTGGGCTACACATGAAAGCAAAATAACAAAATGAAGGAGTTATTAGGTATTTTATTGAATTTATTTTAAGATTTTGAAGTTGGTTTTAGGTCTGGATTGGGCTAAGGCTAGGATTCATCATGAAACATGGAGGTGTTTGAGAAGTGGATGCATTTATTATGATGATTGACTACTTAAGAATGGGAAGCTAGAAGCACATATCATCAATTACTCCATGGATACTCTGAAGGATTTCTTGATTGAGATTTAGGCTATCATATCCCTAGTTGTGATAGCTTTTGCTCTGATACTATTTGATATATTGTGGGTGCAGCAAAAGACTCGTGAAAGCCTTATGAAGTGAGGGAGGAGAAAGATAGAAGAACAACAAGAATATGACACAGGTTTGGAGGAGGGCGAAACAAGTCAAAGCATCATATTTTCATTAAAATTCTTACTAACTATTATGATGCCCAAGATCTATATTAATAATAGATGACCGGACATAATAAAACAAAATAATCAAACTTATTTTAAAATGAGATATGACCATATTGTCCATAACAATTGAAATAAAAACTACTATGGTATAAATTAAGAAAAGAAAATTCATTGATAATGACATTAAAAATGTTATGACATGAACACATAATTCGTAATTTTCTGTAATCAGTTAGTAATTGTATTTTTCTATGTTTAACAATTTAATTCTTCGTTGATTCAGTTCTTCTTAGTGCCTCCATGTTTGTGTAAGACATTGAAAAAGGTTCTTTAGGTTAAGGCATTGCTTAGCTAATAGTAAAATTCTATTTTACCCATCATTATGCCATTTATGAGAAAAATTTCTTCCTCATTTGTCTCCTCAGCACCCCTTTACCATGTGAAGTTAGATGCAATCAGAGTCAAACATGCTAGGGGCTCTATAGCTGATGTGTGGAAGGTGTTACAAGTGCCATCTTTGAAAAGCCCAAAGGCTTCAGAAAAACTTGCATGCATATGACTTAGGATTTTGAGCTATATGTTTCTAATCTACTTTGTCGGACTTTTTAAATATTGAAATTTATATTTTACTTTGGTTAAATTTGCACCATTGAAGGAAAGAAACAACGAACACCGTCAAGTGAATGAAGAAATATAGGAATGTAAAGATCTACTTTTCTTACCTGGATCTTCCTCGTAACCTATTGGCCATCCCATCAACTTTGTGGACCTTGCACCTATTCGCTCAAGCCCTCCATGCTGGCCTCAAGTGCAAGAGGGAAGGAAAGAACTATAAAAGTAGGGTGAAAAATAAGGGGTTTTTTTGGTATAGAAAATCAAGAACCTGGCTGTTGGGAACCATTTGGAAGATTTAGATGTTATTGACAGAAAAACGAGTCATTTACTGTTGAAGGACCTATTTTGAGGTCTTGACAAACATATAAGGAGAAAAGTGGAACATTCGGACAAAAGGACCATTACTAAACAAGCGAAAATAGAAACAACTCAGCTCATTTTATAAAAAAATGATCATAGTCATTCGTTACAAGACTACTTTTACAAAGTGAGAATTATTCTCTAAAATTTTATTTCTTTTCCTATTCTATCAATGATGCCTATTTGCTGTAGCGATAGTTCTTCATACGAGACATTACCAAAAACTGAGAGCATTAACACAACAATGTATAGTTTGAAATGGATAGAACCAATAATGTGGCCCTAATGCTTTCTTGGGCGAAGATGGAATATATAAATATAATTCATGTTATATAGAATGTACAATGTACAATGAACTATTTGAGGATATGGTATTCTAAATTTGTTCCTTTGGAAGGACTAGGAAGGGATAAGTCATTGGACATAATTTTTAGAAATTGTTGCAATTGGTTTCAGAGGGCTTGGATTGACATCAAATGCAACATTCTTTTGCATTGCTGAAGGAGGCAATTGATTAGTGTGGAGATTAGTTATGGTGAAGTACATTTAGACATTTGCATCTTGGTGTCGGTATCTACATATGCATACAAGCAAATATTCTTAGATTATGAAGTAGTGACCATCATCATTTGGAGCCCATCATAGGTATCTGGAAGTAAACATGTAACTTTTTTCAATCTTTTAGGGGTTTTTTTTGTTGGTAAAATTTTAATTATTTTCTCAATATCACACTGTACAGCTAAATATCTAAAAAATGCAGTTCAAGTCGAGTGAACTTAGTTCAAACTAAATCAAGTCGATTCAAGTCAAGCTAACTAAGTCTACTCGGTTTCAGCTTCTAAGAGACTTGCTAGTATATAAGACAACTCATCTCAAGCAGACTACAATGATATAAGAACTCGTCCTAGTCCATGAGTATGGCTTATCAATTAGCTCTTGTTATATCAATAAAATTGACCTTAATGATTAAAGGAGGGAGGACTCCTCAAGACAAATTATTTATCAGCTACTCGGCCTTTCGACTGTTAGGATACCAACTGTTGACTTTTTAAAAGCTTGGCAACTGACTTCATCAAGTTGAACTTTTCGATTAGACAACAAAATTATTATTTACTTTATTTTGTATAGTCATATATGTAACCAATTCTATAATGCTCAAGCCCCAACTCTAATATATAAATAAGGGATTGGAGGAGTGAGCTTTATGAAATTTTACAAAAAATTTCTATGATAAAATATATTTAATAAAAATCTGAGATTTGCTTACTCTAGAATTCATCTTTCTCTCTCTACTTTTTAATTATTAAAATCTGAGAGTTGCTTACTGTAGGAGTAGTAGAAAAGCCGTATGTGAGAGAAATTTTAACAATTTCTCAAGAACCAAAGTCGCTTCAAGAGGTAGGTGTTGAAAGAAGATATTATCATGATTATATGAGGTCTACCCAATATTAGAAAATTCATCAATTTGATGTGCGAGTAAGAAATGAGGAACGACATGATCGTCATGGAGAGAGTTTGATGCCACCCTCAATTTTCCCATTGCAGCTATCAATTCCACATCGAGTCTCGATGCTCGAGTTAGTAGAATCCATTCAAAATAAAGAATTTTTCAAATGGTTGGCGCCCCTGAGTGCCAATGGTCACCTGCGTGACCAGTCAAAGTACCGTGCCTACCATCGCGACCATGGTCATGATATTGAAGAGTGTTGACATCTGCAGAGTTTGGTGGAGGACCTCATCAAGACATGTAAAAAAGAGTTTATTATTGCTAGTGCAGGAAGGAGGTCGCGAAAGGCACCAATGGTGGAGGTACGTAATGAACTGATCCCAACAGAGCCAATCCATATTGCTGGAGTGGTTTTCGCCATCAATGGAGGTGCTGGTGAATAGGCTTCTCATCGAGCTAGCTTTAAGCGACTTCGATCAGAAGTGATGAACTCGATGAGTACCTCAAGGGCACATACTGCTGAGGTGCTCCCATGTTGCATGTAAACCCACGACTCCACCTTGTGGGTTCCTGCAATCTGATGATCTCCACATAACTCTCCATGTTTGCTCGCCGTGATACAAAACTCCCTCATACGATAACAAGCGAACCACTCTCGCTCATTCGAATGCACGAATAGAAGTCGAAGCATGCTCTCTGCTCTCGATCTCCTCCTGCTCCCGTGTCTAGACCGAACGACACCTCTCGCCTCCTTATGCAAAGGAAAGGATCGGTGCCTCTAGAGATCCCGACGCTAGCTTTGACCTCATCGACCCGTTTCCTCCCGCACAAACTCAGCTGCCGATCCCCTCACGTGTTCAATCGGCCCAAACGCAACCCGCAACCGCACGTGCTTAGATGCTCTAATCGCAACCCTTGCTCCACCTCCCACGCGACATCGTCCCGATCCATAGACACGAACCCGATCTCCCCTGTCTCTATCCACACACCCGAACAGACCACCGACCATGACTCCCTATCTCATGTGTTGCTCGATCCGATCATGTCCTATTATTTGAAACAATGAGCAAAGGGAGAGGAAGGAGAGAGTATTTTTTAAATTAATAATTATAGAGTAGGAGACATCCCAAGCCTCAATTGGAGAATTGAAGATGTATTCAGGGGTTAACATATCCCCCAAAGCTCTCGATCGTCGATCTGATCCGATCCAGTAGACCTAAAGGGTGAGTGTCCTCCCCAACCTCCCCTTGTTAGGAAGGGGCACCGAAAGGCTGTCAAAATGTTGGGAAAACACTGAATTACAAATAGGTGCTCAGAAGGCCTATTACGTGGTCGATTCGCTCCCCCGAAGCCCTTGACCGTTGATTTGATCCGGTCGAACGGACCTAAAAGGCAAATGTCCTCCCCAACTTCTCCTCGCAGAGAGGGGGTGCCGAAAGACTGCCGAAATCTTAGAAAAAATGCTAAATTTTAAAACATGGACCGCTATCGTCAGATTGGAGTTGACTAAATTAGGGGTCGATTCGCTCTCCCAAAGCCCTTGGTCGTCAATTTAATTCGGTTGGGCGGATCGAAAGGGTAAGTGCCTTCCCTAATCTCCCCTCGTGAGGAGGGGACGTTGGGAATGTTGAAATAACGCCGGGAGATTATCAAATATCTTTTGGAGAGTGATTGGTTAAATTTAATAACTAAAACACTCAATTCAATTAATTTAGTAAACTAATAGGTAACGACTGGCTAAATTAAGGTAAATCCCAATGAAACCTCCCAAGGGGAGTTATAGAGCCTCTCGAGGGGAGCAATAAATCCTCCCCAGGGGAGTAACAAACCCACTCCGAATGAATTAGGGGAAGCTTCTAATTCAAACGTACGATTTCTTAGCTTATAGGGCTAAGTTGTAAGATCCATCATCAGGCCACTTCTAAATATAGAAGTCGTACGACCTACAAAAATAGTCGAACATCTTTCGAGGGAATTTTTAAGACCTACTATTTGGAAAACCTCTACAAGAAATGATGAACCTTCAACCAAACCCTTAGGCTACTTCTAAATACAGACGCTATAAGGCCTACTCAAACAATCAGAAATCTTCCAAAGGAAACGATAAGACCTATTATTAGAGAGACTTCTAAGCAAAATACTAAACACTTAATGAAACCTTGGGCTACTTTTAATAGAAGCAGTAAGACTCACTCAAATGCAAAATTATATGTTTGCTACCAAAACCCGACTAAACTAGAACCCCGCTAACCTAAAGTTCAACCGGCAAATTCTAATATAAGTCGTAAGTTTGGCTTTAGGGAAGATATCTAAGTAAAAATAACCTAACCCTAAATCCCTTATAACCTTGGGCCACCTCTAATAGTGGCCGTAAGTTCCACTTTAATTAGGGTGTTAGGGAAAACTTTATTAGAACAAATAGCGTATCCCTGAAAACTTTGGCCACCACTAATAGAGGCTGTAAGACCCACTATTCGGGCTACTTTAAATAAAAGCAGTAATACCCAACTTCTCAAACTCACGGGCTAATTCTAAACGAAGCCGTAAGACCTGCTATACAGGCTACTTCCAAGGGAAGCCGTAAGACCTGCCATACAGGCTACTTCTAAGGGAAGCCGTAAGACCCGCTATAAAGGACCAGTTAGGGTGGCCGGTTCAACCAAACTGGCCATCCCTCCTAATAAAAGTGGCGACACCAAGAAGGGGGCCGGTTTTGCGAACGAAACAGAGTGGCGGACACTGGGTGGAACCGAACCCTTGCATAGGAGGTTTCCGGAGACTTCGATTCACCTTTTTTAGCAATCCAATGTGTTTGAGGATAAGAATTAACGACTCATTGTCCTTCCAACCGTTAAAAAAGTGATAAATTTGGAAGAAATTTCAATGAATGAGAGGAACGGCTGAGGGAAAGAGGGAAAAATGTTTGTTGGTTTTTCTTTTTATTTTTTTTATAAATTGTGTCATTTTACTTCACCTAAAGTAAAGGATAATTTCTTAAAGTGGGAGAAAGTGATTTGGAAGCAAGAGGAAGAGATTTTGAGAGGGGAAGAGGAAGGTTTTGGGATTTGAAAAATCTCCTTGTTGTAAGTAAAATTTCTTTCATATAAATTTTCTTAGATTTCTTATTAAAACATAATTGTTTTATGAAAATTATTGTTTAAATTTTAGGAATTTTAGAAGGAAAGAAACTAAGTTGTAGGATTCAACAAGAATGGAAGTTGAGGCTGAGGTTGTGATACCCGTTACACTGGTTACTTCCAAGGGAAGCCGTAAGACTCGCTACAAGGGCTACTTTCAATGAAAGCCGTAATCCCGACCCAAATCCAAACATGCAGGCAACTCCCAAGCAGAACCACAAGTCCCAAAACTCCCAATCTAAACCAAATTAAAACCCACACCTATTCATTTCAATCAACTCGGGTTGCCTGATAAGTGGCAACTCATGGATGCTATTCAGATTTCCTTGATACTACAATTAATGGTTGTTAGTGTTGGTAAAGTGAAACCTATGGTATACCCAGAATGACGGAACCATGGGATCTTGATCGGGTTTACCTCCATCCCTCACAACCAAAACTAAAATTGTTGCAGGTCTAAACATCGATTCATCCTTTATTGACGCGTTAGGAAGGGTAATTAACTGCGAGGTCTTGCGCTCATAGGAAGCGGAACCTTAGAACTAAATAAACCCTGATGTTGATCATCAGGGGAAATCTGGTTAATTTAAAATCCAATTTACCTCAAGGAAAAAAGAGACATTAAGCTTGCAAACGCGGGGTTCGTGTCGTAGCACAATCTTTTCCTGAGCGAACATCCCAATCATCTTCATTGAAGATCATCGGTCTATAAATGACAACCCTCACAACGATGCAACAGACATCACAACACCTTTCGCCAATTATCAATTCGATAGCTTCCTCATAGACATAGAAAACTCGGTGAACATTATATTTAAGAGTGCTTATGAGAAGATGAACCTTGGCTCTTCTTGCCTAGCGCCAACTATCGGCCCTCTCTTTAGTTTGTCTGGGGAGCACAAGGAGATCGAAGGGGTGATTGCCTTACGAATCACATTGGGAGAAGGAGAAAGCCAATTCAATGCTATGGCCGACTTCATCATCTTCGACATGTCGACTACCTATAACATAATGTTCGATCGACCACTATTGAGCACTTTCCAAGCAGTTGGCTCTACATACTATGTCCTTGTGAAGTTCCTGGCTAAAGGTCATGTAATGACAGTAAGTCATGACTTGCTTCAAGAGCTTGCTATTTAAAGCAGTTGGGAATGCACAATAAGAAATTCTCGAACTTGACAGTATAAAGGGGACATGGGTTGCACACTACACAAGTCATTGGTGCCATGCTCTGAAGAAAATTCAAATCTTAGCTTTCAGATCAATATCTTTTGAAGAAGTGCAAAGGGTTCTCAACTCTCAGGGCGAATGTGGAGGTATTTGCTTGGTTAGTCGACAAGATGTCGGGTGTAGATATAAATGTCGTCAGCCATCCATAGGTTGCATATTGACAAGAAATCGGGGCTAATAAATCAAAATATTCGGCCCGTGGTGAATATACTACTTAAATCCATTCGTAATTAAGTTCAAAAGCTATAATTCAAAAAGGAGCCCGTGGTGAGGCCATGTCGCATCATTTTAAATGTTTTTTTCAAATCCTAAAATTTAATTTTTATTAATACACTATCATTTCCTTAATATTTTTTAATTCAAAATATTGCAGATAGTCACGTTAAGACATTAATGAATTATATCAAATAACATATAATAAATTTTTTATTTCAATAAAAAAAAGATTACATTCTCCACTCGGCTTTTACAAAGGGAGATTCATAGTCAACCCCTCAAAAGAAAGAAAAGAATTGAGGGAAAGCTAAAGTGAAAGATCAACAACGACTTCTTTGGAGATTTCCACTATTAATAAGTTGTTTCAAGACGAACTCACTTCCAATCATAAATTGATTTGACTTTGTAAATTCCTTGTATCTTTGGTTGGCGACAACATCACTCATCATAGCATTGACTTCACAATTAAAAGCTTTATTAAAGTCAAAGAATGATGTCTTTAATTTGTCGATTTGTTTGTTGAAGGGGGGTTCCTTTAGCTTGTGCTTGTCCGTCATAGCGATTATGGACTACTTCAATTGGCTGACTTAAGCAGACAATGAACTCATTTCAAGCACTCCACTTTGAGAAGTTATCCGGGAGTAGTGGAAGTTGATCTATAAACTTCCCGGAACACTTTCTCATAGTTGAAGTGATGTAATCCTTTTATTAGTATTTAGCACAACAAATTTCTGCAATGTTTTTTGCAACAGGTTGACTAAGTTTAAGGACATCTTGAGATCTTTCAATGCAGCTAACTCAGTCAAATGGGTGGCAAGAAGAGGAAGGATTTCATTTAAATTTTTTGAAAACGACTTCTCAACAAGTTCTATATGAAATTTTACCTAAAATGGGGTTGAAGAAGTTGCACTTTCAATTGCTGTTTGGCTGACTTGACTTCAGTACTTGACCCTTCAATGATTTGTTGCTTAGCAGGCCACTTGGTGACTTCAATAGCCACAGTTTTAATAGGCAACTGGGTGCCTTCAGCCTTAGTTATTGCAGTTGGCAGCTAAATGACTTTAACTTCATCAATCTTCATGGGCAGCTGAGCAATAGCAGTCTCTGACAAAGCTCCACTTGCCTATTTCTACTCTCTCATTAGGAGGTTTTTGGCAAGTAGGATGTTCAATAGTGGGTCTCTCACCGAAAAGCTCGCTTATAGAGAAAAGAACTGTTTTAAAAGTTGCTTGGTATAATTTATTATGTTAATTTTTTGTTAAAAAAATAAAATTTAACATTCCCTCTTAGTTTCAGCCTTAGCTTGAGGAGTAATTGTTGGCTGAGCATCATCTATGTCCTTATTAGCAGGGGAGAAAGAATGCTGATCGGCCGAGACTTTGATGAATGTTGACCTGTATACGACAGTCTACAGAAAACAAAAAAAAAAAAATATTTCGCGTACCTGTTCGGACATCCAACGACGCTCTTCGCACGATCTCTCCATACCGACGTCGTGTCTACGCACGATCTTCGTCCAAATTACGTTGATAAAGGGATATGAGCGATACCTCATTTCGACTCCTGCTCCCACGATCCCTCTCTCCCTCTCACAGTTCCCTCGTGAGATCTGCTCGGCTTCTCTCGACGACCTTCCCTTCCTGTTGAATCGAAAGTTACGACATTTTGATCGGAGTCAAGAGGAGGAGCTCGCTTGCTGTGTAGGATTGGGAGTTAGGACATTCCGATCGGAAGCATGGAGCGGGAGTCCGCCTGCTGTAGAGGAAACTTTCTCCCTTGCGACACCTCTCCGCCTCCTTCCTGGCTGATCGACGACGCTCCGTCGACGACTCCCTTTCTATCGGAACGAACGCCAGACCGAGAGCCCGCTCGACCTGCCCTGCTCCACCGCCCGGTCCCGCTACTTCTTCGGCTCATTCGGGCTGTCCGACTTTGCTCCTTCCGCCGACTTTCCCTACCTGTTAGATCGGAAGTTAAGACATTTTGATCGGAAGCAAGCAGAGGAGCTCGCTCTGTGCAAAGAATGGAAATGCAGGACACACCAATGACCGTCCAACTGGGACGAGGAGCCAGGATTCAACTGGCAAATGCTGTCATAGAGATTGGAAATACTGGAGCCACCATCCACTTTGGTGGACTCAAATTCTCAGCAGCTACTGCAAGGGCTGCAGCCGTCCCTGTGTACGGCGTCAACTCTGAACAACCTTCTGGAAGGTCCCACTCTGAAAGGACTACTGCCAGAGGCGCTGCCCTTGGAAGAGTTTCTGTATTTGAAAGATTATCCCAGTCTGAAACCCTTACTGCAAAGAGGGTTGTTGATGGAAGAAAAGTTTATGTGGTGACTGCCAACACCACTACCCTGCCCAGAGAGCCTGTTGCACCTGGGAGGTATGATACTGAAGCTTCCTCATCTGGAGGAAGGCTCAGTAGAAGGCAAAGGAGAAAGAGAAATGCAGAGCTGCGAGCTCAACAATTACCTGTACCAGTCCATCCCTCCAATCTGCCAGTATCAAAACCAGAAATTAATATTCCCACTCAGAACAGGTTTTCTAACCTGAAGTGGATCAAAAGAAATAGCTCTACTGGTGAGCTCAAGAAATCTTTCTGGGAGCGTCGACATGAAGCTCCAGCCCCTCAGAAGATAAGAGAGCCTGAACGTCTGTCTGCCCGGGTGCACCGAGTTTTGAAGACAGTTAAGGAGAAGGGTCTAATGAAAAGAAGTTCCAGAGGCCATTGATCGTTGATGCCCGAAGAACCCCTCCCAGAGAGAGGCTATCATCTGCTATGATAACTGAAAGAAGAGGTTATCGATGACAAGCTTCGCAGGAAGCACATCGGGGCGTGACACTTGGACCTCGTGTTCAAGAATCCGTCGCCGAAAGGGCCCAGCGGAAAGGCAAACAAGTATGGAGGCCAAAGCCTCGAAAAGAAGAGATGATTGAAGAAAGGATTAGTTCGGGTGTGACATCCGGAGCTGTCTCCCGGAGATCCGCCCCTGCCAATAGAACTCGTCAGAAATGGGTCCAAAAGAAGGCCCATAATGACGACAATTATAATGACAGTCGACATCCTGGAGAGTCCTTCAGGAGATCCCATCATTCTCCTACTTCAGCTAGAGAGGAAGTTCACTTCGATCACAGTCCGCGGATCGAAGAAGTACTTATTCCAAATCAAGAACCTGAAATTCAGTGGCGCCGCCGCTCAGAAATTCAGATACGAGAAGAAGAAGAAGACTATGGTGATAAAGACACTATGGAGATCGAGATGGTTCGTATGGTCAGTCACGTCGATGTTGAAGAGGAAGATGATGATGGTGTTGGAGATGACCAACAATCACAGCCCCGTGTACGTGTTTATCGACGTCGTCACAGGGCTAGATCCATTGCCAGCCGAAGTGCTCGCTCCTCAGAAGAAGGAGATGAGGAAGAAGAAGAGGTCGGAGAGAACCCCTTCGGTGGTGAAGACATCACACTCGCTGAAATGAGAAATCAAATGAGGCGACAGATGCGAAGAAAAGACAGAGAAATATCTCAGTTAAATGATAAAATGACTGAGATGATGACTCAGATGACGGCCATGATGGAGATGATGCAAATGACCACTTCTGTGGGTCCTGTACCAGTTCAGCCCGTCAACCAAGCTGCTAATCCTCAAAATTCTCAAGCGCCTCAAGCCTCAGGAGTGAAAGGTGTACCTGAAGGCGGCAATAAAAATGATGATCCAACCCGCCAGCGCACCCCATAAAATGTGGCAAGTGCCTCTGAGCTTGTAACTGCATCACAGCTGGAAGGCTTAATTAGTGAAAAGATTAAAGTCATTATAGCTGCTGAACAGGCAGAGAAGTTGGTAGGAAAGGGTCGCCCGTACCCAGCAGAGTACGATCAGGTGCCATATCCAAAGGGATATTCTGTGCCGAAGTTCAATATCTTCGATGGCAATAAAAATCCAAGACAACACCTGGCGCAGTTCAAAGCTACATGCGGAAATACAGGAAGCAATGATGCTTTGTTATTCAGGCAATTCGTGAGCAGCTTGAGTGGAACTGCTTTCGAATGGTATGCTGAATTGCCAAATGATTCACTGAAGACATTTGCGGAGCTAGAGGCCTTATTCGTGAAAAGATTCGCCAGTGCGACTGAGAAGACTACTATTGCTGATCTCGCCCTCGATAAAAGGAGAAAGGATGAATCAGTAACGAGGTACATAACACGCTAGCGCAATCTCAGTATGAAGTGCGAGCAGCAACTAGAAGAAGAGCATGCAGTTCAACTACTGATGGGAAACATTGATGATAAAATGCAACCCTTTTTATGTATGGCTTCTATCACGACCTTTCAAGATCTGCTCGACAGGGTGGCGAAGTTTGAAAAGTTAAATTTATCAAAGTCTGAAAGCTTCCCTGATAAATTCAAAAAGGCTAAAGCTCCTGATGCCAGAAAGAATGAGGTATACTCTGCATTCCCTCCCAGACCTGATAAAGGTAAACGGGTAGTGTATAATATAGACAAAGGAAAGTAGCCTATGCAATACGAAGAAAAGCCAAAGCAGGCTTACAGTTTAAATCCTCAACCAAAACTAGTTCTTGGAGGAAACGACAAACCTCGAGCATTTCCTAGTGGAGGAGAGCGCCAGAGGCAGACTGCAGGAGCTGGTGATAGAACTTTTCCCTCCCTCAAGGAGAAAATGAATAAAGAATATTCGTTCAAGAGGGAAAGTGTCGCCAAGTTATTCCGACAAGCACTCAAAGTTGGTCTAGAATTGCCAGAATGCAAAAGACCTGAAGAGTAAACACAGTGGCGACCCGAACTATTGCCCGTATCATCGGGTAGTTAGTCATCCGATTGAAGATTGTTATGTCTTCAAAGATTGGCTGGAAAAGCAATATAGAATGGGAGAATTAACACTATCAGATAATGTATTAGTTCGTCCCAGAAAGGAATTCACCCGGGTAGTCACGTCCTCTTCCGTGCTCCTGCCTAAAGAAACAACAACAAAAGAATCTATCCAAGAGAAGCAATGGGAGACCGTGGTCTCCAAGAAGACAACTAAAATGTTGAAACAGCTAGAAGGAGTTCCTGGTGTCAAGTGGAAGTCCCCTACTGAGCCGGTACTGAATTTAAAATGGTTGCCTGTGTCACAAGCATCCACCTCTAAACAGCAACCTGGCCAAGCTAGCTCATCCAAATCTAGTAAAGCAAAGCCAAAGTCTTCTAAGAAGAAAGCCAAGTTGAAGAAGCCTATGGCGAAGAAGACTGCGACTCAAAAGGCTATTGATAGTTTGGGTGAATATTACCAGACTGCTAGGAGGCCTATCAAGCTCGGTGATTTTATGAAAGAGCTTAAAATAGATGAAAAGGAAGAAGAAGCTGACGCTGAATCTCTTCCTATAGAGACATGCCGAGTCATTTCAGCAGCACCAAAGATAGTAAAAAGGGAGAAATACGCTGAAGAAGCGGCCCCTAAGTTCTATCTAACAGTATCATCAATGGAATTCAGTTCAGATGATCTATGTTTTCCAGATGATGAAGATTCAGACCCAAGCATAGAATCACAAATGAAACAAGTGAAGTTGGGAGATGATTCCGAGTCTACAGATGAATCTCCAGACGCGACAATGGCTGACTCTGAAGAGAATACTTCATCAAACAAGTCTGAATCAGATGAGGTGGCCCAAGTACAGTTGAGAAGTGGCAAGGTACTGCCGCCTCCACCAAAGAAAGGGACTCCTAATAAAGATAAGAGAAAAGAGATAGTTATCAATGAAGATATTATCCCCGAAGATTCTAAGAAAAATAATACTTCATCCAAGGGGATAGATTACAATATCTTATCCCACTTGAGGAAGATCCCAGCACAACTCAGTATATATGATGCTCTCTTGATGTCTAAAAACCTTCGAGAGACTTTGATCCAAGCTCTCAGAGATCCCGAAAGATATGAGGCATATTTTGCTGAACGCAATTTGACGGAAGTCTTGCAAGCTAGAAATGAGCCCCTTATCACCTTTGCTGAGGATGATATGATGCTTGGAACGGCAGATCACAATCGCCCATTGTATGTTACGGCAGATAGCGACGATATGGTGATCAGTCGAGTTTTGATCGATCCTGGATCTTCCGTAAATCTCATGAGTCTTAAAGCATTGAGATCGTTGTGCCTTGATGTGGAACATCTTGGCCAAGATAAACTGATGGTGCACGACTTCAACGAGAAAGGGCAGAAAACCCTTGGTTCGTTTATGCTTCCTCTTATATTTGGGGAACTCCATACGGAAGCCAAATTCCATGTAATTGATGCAGACACTTCGTTCAAGGCATTATTGGGTTGCCCCTGGCTGCATGAATACGGCGTTGTCCCTTCAACATTACACCAGTGCATGAAGTATCTCAAGGAAGGAGAAGAATTCAGAATCTCTGGTGATATCCAACCCTTTGCAGTACATGAAGTAACAGTTTATGAAGATGCTAAGTACTTTATGCCAAAGAAACAAAAGTCGTCAAGTTTTCTTGAGGCTAGAGCATCAAATTCTAAGGCTGCAAAGAAATCCAAGCAAGAAGATGAGAAGAAGCGTGTAGGAAGAAAGAAGGCAATGCCGACTCTTCCAAAAGCACCAAGCATTTCCAAAGAAAAGAAGCATGTACCTCATCTTGGGAGTGACACGGACGAAAGTGACATCGCTCCTACTAAATCCAGAAAAGTAGGCCAGTCTGCATCCAAAAGGAGCCGGGAGGTTGAATTTTCAAATGATGATTATGACTACGACTCAATCTACATGAACTCAGTACAGAGTGTGTTCTCCAGAAGAATAGACAGTCTGTCAATTTTAGACAGCGTACTCGTAGTCACACGTGTTCCCATGCAACATTTCAAAGAAATCATTTCGCGCGAGGTTCATAAAGTTGAAGAACTCGCCACCCTCTATCTGCCTCCCCGTAAAAATGGGACTGTGCTAAAAAATGTGCTATATTCTACGGGAGTTCGTGAAGAGGAGAATCATGACTGGGATTGCATGCTCCTCGACTCCGAGGAATTATTTCCTACGAGGCTACTCAAGTTCAATACCAAAAATATTCAAAGAATGCTACGAAAGCAAATCAATACCCCTACACCTGCACTGTAGTTTGTATACATATAGGTACACAAGGGGTAAATACAATCTCAACCCGCATGGGCCCTGGCAAGCGTGTTATTGGTACACACGTGACGCCTATGGATGCTATACGGGTTGACAAGTGAATTCAAGTTCGAATCCGATCCTTCTATACGGATCAATAGAAGTCGACAAGATTCGAACTACCTAACAAAATACACGGTTGTAGCGACCGGTGTATTTGTTTAAATACATTCTTTTTAGGCCTTCAAGGCCTAAAATCAAGAAAATTCATGAACAAAAGGCACAGAGCCTATGAGGAACCCGATCCTCGATCAACAGCCCGGTCGAGTTGACAGGGTCGAGTTGACAGGGTTCAATCAACAAAAGGAAATGACCCCAAAACACCCCGATGATGGCCGTGTTGAATGCAGATTTCAACCGGAGGGGTTCACACTTATTTCCAAAGCTCCACCCAAATATGCCAAAAATCCAAAAAAAAAAAAATCCAAATTCTAAGATATTTAAATATGAAATAAATCCGTTAATCACTTAAAGCAAAATCCATCCACCCTCCGCAACAGTTTGCCGAGGTGGACAAATCTAAAAATTACTTCAGCTCACAAAGAGTCAAATGCCTAGTCGAAAATATCACTAGGATCCATTCTCAAACAATCTCCTGCCAGTAAGGACGTGGTACGTGTCCTCTAACCGGCGGTCTGCCGCCAAATGGCACCACAGGATAAACGGTTACGACGACCCGGGGCCCTCTGAACCGAGTGGTTTCGCCGCCAAATGGCACCACGATATAGCGGTTATGGCCAGAGCCAATACGCTCCTTATTGGCATCAAATCCTTGAGATATGGATCAATAGGATATGATTGATAGGGCACAAAGCCCTCTGTTAGCTAAGGTGGATTTAAATTTGTCCCCTTAGACAAACATCCAACCCCGGTCTACAAGGTCCCCTTGGACGAAGCAACCCATGGCTGCCGACAAGGATCCTTCTGTCAGGTTGGGTCGACTACCTCCTCTGACTAAGTAGACCAGGGACCACGATTGCCCGGGACGACGGAACCATGGGATCTTGATCGGGTCTATCATCCATTCCCCCACCATCCGTTTTAAGTGCTAGATGGTGAAATTTCTATTTTTAAATTTCAAACTCTCCAAATTCCCAAATCTAATTCCAGTTCTCAAATACCTAAACCTATACTGCTACTATATGCCAGATAACACGTATTCTATACGTATCTGATTGCCGACTAGCCTTAATCGAAAGTTCTCTCTCGTTATCGGGAGGGGTAATTAACTATAGGGGCTTGCGCCTAAAGGAAACCAGAACTCAGATCATAAAGTCCTCGCAAAATGAGGGCGAAATCTCTGGGTGGTGTCTTATCTACAAACCCATCTGCCTTCCAAAATTTACCCCGGAACATATCCGTTAAAACTCCCCTCGCCGAATAAATAATAAAAAGAAATCGCGCGGCGGGGAGGCCGGGGCCGAATTTTCGGAGCCCACAATGAAGTAGCGAGTTGTTGGATCTCTTTCTTTTACCTTTTTTTTCTGCAAACTTCATTTTCTTATTATTCTTTTTCTTTTCAGAAGAAGTTCCTTCTTTCTTATACTTACCAAATAGGCTAGTGATAATATCCTCATTCGATATATTAATCTTGTCATTTGGAACCTCCATTATTTGCAGGGACAATGAAGTTGCAAAATTCAAAACAATAAGAGAGGAAATAAATTGAAGCAAACATTTGAGTAAGGAGTTCCAATATTTTGTTTATAGGCTAAGTATTGATTGACGTAGACAAAAAATAATATTAGAAGTCTACTTTAAATTGATTCATTAATATCTAATGTTAAAATAAATATTGATGAAAGATTTATGATTAAATGACAAGGAATAGTTTTTATATTATATTATATTAGTTTTACAATAAACCTCTTAGGATATAAGAGAATCGAGGAAGTAAAGATATAGCTAAATATCCTAAAAAACTTGATTCAAAATAAGTCATCTTGGTCAAGCTAAATATAGTCAATTTAAGCCAAGCTAACTCGGTTTACTTTGTCTCAACTTCAAAGAGACTCACCAGTGTATAGAAGAACTTGTCTCAAGCGAGCGACCATGATCTAAGAACTCATTTGAGTCAATAACTATTTCTTAGAAGTTGGTCATAGTGACTTAAGAATGGATGATTTTTTAAGACAAATTATTTATTGGTTACTCGGCTATTCGACTATCAATATATGCAAAGATGTCAACTTTTGAAGATCTCGAAAAACGACTTCATCAATTCAAGCCTTCTGAATAAGTTACACAGATATTTTATTTTTTTCTTATTTTCTATATAGTCATGTATGTAGCCAAATTCTATAATATTCAAGCCTTAACCTCCATCTATATATAAGGGGTCGAGGGGTGAGCTTGATTTACAAAAACTTATATAATTTTTTAGCAATCAAGCATATTTTTCAAAGTTTTCTACTTTAGAATTATTCTTATTCTCTCTCTTTTTTGTTTTCTTTTTTAGTTAGTATTCTCAGTATAATTGGGTGTGATTCACGCATAATTTTGGATTCAACACAAATTATCTTTGATATAAGGAAGTCTTTCATTGGTAGGTATTTTATGTGCTGCATTCAAGCCTATTCTACTTTTTCCAACTAGAAACTGTTTTACATGATCAACGGAGGTTTTTTCATGATCTTTATGAAAATTCGTTGAACGTTGTTACTCTCTTTGTTAAAATTCATACTAGAATCAACGGAGGCTTTTTCATCGGAAACTTCAGTCTAGAAATAGCGATACAGGTTATTCAGCAGAGGGCTTTTACTGAACTTGAAGGATAACCAAAAGAAGGTCGTGTGACTAGATGAGCTTTTGTACTTTAAGCTGGTGCCTTTGTTCTGCTTTGGCAAACAAACTCATTGATGGATCTCCATGCATGATTGCTGATACAAAGTTGGAATAAGGCTGATGATAATGGAGTTCCATACTTCAATGCATGATTGCCGCTTTATTTGTCTTGGTTTCTAATATTTTTGCAAAATGTCTTGTAAAGTTGATTGTTTATGTTTAAAGTCTTATATAGCGAAAATTTTACTGCCGCAGATCTGTTTACATTCAATATGTTCGTATTTGAAGCTTTTAAATGAAAACTTGAAGCTAATAAATTGTTCAAGTAGCCATAAAGTCTGAATTTCCTGAAAGATCATTTATCTATTTGAGTATTTATTAAGCTAGGGACCATTTTTACATATTCAGATCCATTTTGTGCTTCTTTTAAGCCGTCAAGGAAAGGTTAGACTCACGAAGTGGTACTCTCCATATGCACAGAAGGAAAGATCTAAGGTGCACACTTATCTTAGTTTCATGTTTTTCATTTTTCTTTTCCATGTAATATTCTCTATTTATTCGCTGTTGATGTTTCACCACTTTTACTTGGAATATCTTGTATATATACTTCATCCTAGTGATTGTTTTTAGCATGAGTATACATATGCTTCTACTGCAAGAATTTTTTGCATTTTCATGCTAGAGGTAAATAAAACATGGTCTTTATAAAGTTGTGATGTTTTCGTTATTGTGGATATTGTTTTTTAGCTGCATCATTATTTTGTGTTTAGTATAATTTGATATATCAGTTATTGAGGATATGCCTTCACTAGTGAAGTCACAGATGCTATTTATGTACGTGAGCGGATTGAAAAAATTATAGTATGATTGACTTTTTGGACTTAAATCCATTTAGTTGAGTAGGTATGTAACTTATGTTAATGTTGTGTGTGTGTGTTTTTTTTGTTTTGTTTTGGCAGTCCGTGTGTTGAATTTTTTTTGTTTTGGCAGTCCGTGTGTTGAAGTTGGTTTGATGAGAGTAATTACTAATGGGCAGCTCTGCTTTTGACTCATTTAGAATCTCTTCACATAATCTGTACCAAGTAGTTTCATTTTTTTTCTTCACATTTGAGAATATTTGGAAAAATACACTAACAAGTTGTATTATTTTCTCCGACTTCTTTACATACTAGTTTTATTACAGTAACTCGAGTCCAAGTTAATAGTATTTAAAAAACAAACACTAAATTTATAATATGAAATTTATCCATATTTTGATGTTTTAATTTATTTCATTACCTTTAAATGGAAGCACATATTACCATTATCTTATAACATACAATAACTTAATCAATAAAGTGCTCCCTGATAGCAAAGCCTTTAGCTTTGACTTAATTGATTGGCAAATACAAAGAAGGACAAGTCTTCTATCTGGATTCAAATGCAAAGCTCAAGTTCCGCAATGACAGATATTAGTTTTGGTTGCCTCTGTCATTTCTCCAATTATAAAGTGCGTGTTATTAGACAATAACTTCCTGATGTTCCTGTATGGGAATGATGAGATCATGAGGGCCTCACCCATAATTTCATTAGTAAAGTAAGAAAGTATTACATCTGTTGGACATAAATGAAAAAAATAAAGAAAATTTATCTATGAATAAATACAATTCAAAACCTATAAGCAACACTAAAAATTGAGTGAAAAATATGACTTTATACATAGTAAAACCTCTAAAAATTATATTGTTTCTTTCAGTTCAAAAGAGAAAACCTTCTCGTGATTTTGTTTGTGATAGTAGTATAGGATATTCAATAAATTGAGTGAAAGAATTACCATGGAGGAGGCAAGAACCCCTTGGAATACAGGAGCAAGTAAGAGTCATAGAAACTGTACATTCAAAAATAAATAACTATGAGTTTGAAACTGCAATTGTGTATATCACAATTTCTGTTAACATTTAACACATCTCCGCAAGCCTTCTTTGATTTTGAGGCCCTATATTTTCACTTTCCAAGCAAAACATACAAATTTAAGAACAGAACCTTTAAACCAAATAAGCTTAGTCGAATATGTTTTGAGGATGTAATCATACAGAAAGTTATATTCAGTCTTAGTTGAGAATTAATGCCAAACCAAGTATACTTTTACCAGATCTTCAATATTGCTCCTCCTATTATCATTGAGGCACTTTGCCCTAGTCAAAGAAGTGGGGTGACGGAACACGCAATCATCATTATCTATGATTTCAATAGCATCAAGTTTCTCACTCTTGCTAAACAAATTTATGGTAGGTAAATCAAGAATATCTTTAATGGAGTTGCCCATTTGCCAATGGTCATAGTAAAATGATAAACAGCCAACGTTGTTGCCCGATGTTAGAGATTAATATTTTATAAACTTCATTTGCTCACACAAATCAAGTTTTACCTGCATGTTTCTGATCCCCTTATCCTTTTCATGAAATATAATCATTAAATTTTCTAAAACATTGATCTTATTTTGAGAGAGGCAGTAAGGGTTGCAGTCTAACACTAAAATATATTCTTTTAATAAGTTCAATTTTTTTTCTTGAATCATTAAGGAATAGAACATAATTTCAAAAGCGCACATGCAAAAAGAGAACTGCTGCTTGAAATCCTTACAAATTTAAATTTGCACTTCCTATCAAGACTTGAAAGCAAATATAATTTATCCGACTAGTTGCAATCTTTATTGCTGAAATTCATTTATGATGCGTTTTTTTAAAATTGCATTCAATTGATAAATAAACAATGAGCTCTTAAAATTGCAATGAAAGCCTTTATGTTAAATATGGAATATATTGTAATTGATCAAAGAAATTATATTATTCTCTGTTCTGGCAAACCACAAAGATTTCCAGTCTAAAACTCAATTGAAGAGGCGTTTACCTTTGAAGAAACCCTGACGAGAAATGGATCCAAAATATTTGGAATAGAAGTCGAAGATAGGGCTGAAAGTATAACTTTAAATTAAGGGAAATGATAAACAAAAAATCAAGAAAGTTAGCAGGAGGAATCTATTATGACATAGGGAACATTGGTTAAATCAAGACCATGAAAGTTGAGAATGGCTCACCAAGGCTCTTCCTTTTGACTCCCAATTTGATGGGGAGCCATAAGGTGACTTGTACACTTTCACTACACCATATCATTCGTCCCCACCCATCTAAGAAGTTGTCAACCCACTCTAGATGGTATTAATTCGAGGGACATCCTCAAGCCCATAGAGCATCGGAACGTTCTTACGCGTGCCGAGGTCTTCAATGGGGATAAGAACTTATAGTTGTAGATGAGAAGAGATTAATTTGATGGCTCAAGCTTTGCATGGCCATCTCTCTCCTTCACAGAGAGAATGTCGGTGCAGGCAAAGAGGAAAATGATGTGGAATATCAATATTAATGTATGGGACGGGATGCATAAGGGTGCCACTAAGTATTGTGGAGGCGAATGGATGATAATGGATTAATTAATAAAAAATGATTAAAAATGTGGCTTGAAGAGTTCAATAAAGATCTTGTAGTTTGAAAGATTATTATATTCTAAACTTTCTAGCAAGGCTAGAAATTATTGGAAAACAACTTTGTCATTCCACAAGTATGAAAGAAAACCATTGAAGAAAGGTGTTATTCAACTTGTAGAGGAAGCTAATTGAAGATTGTCCTTTATAATGTATAGTTTACATTAATAAAGACATGTCTTTGAATTTTTTGGCTTGATCAGGGTGATTTGGTTTTCGATTGGTAAATTAGATTGAAACGATTTTCTTCATTTGCAAAGCTAGAAAGGAAGAAATTTTTATAGCTTCAAGCTTTAAAGTTTTGCATAACTTAGCATGAGAGATCGTACTCTTTACTGTTTCTTTTATTCATGCTTTGTACAAACACTTTTGTTGAGGGGTCCAAGGGACTATCTTCTCAATATGGGTTCCATTCAATCAACAACATCAATCTGTGGTCCTTTGTGCTTGCTTCATTTTTAGCATAGACCCTCTTCGACTTTTTTTTTTTTAGTTATTTTCATTTAACACTGATGTGAAGGTGCTTGGAAACAAGATTTAAAATTTTGTAAATAAACCTCGAGGCGTTTTTCGTCCGTGAGGCGAGGCATAAGCCTCGAGGCGGTATGAGGCGTAAGCCTCACAGTTGAAGAATTGCGTAAATGAGAATTTAAGGATTTTAGCAGGTAAATAATAGTAAGAGTCAATCATACAATAAAAAAATATCTAAATGACAAGTGAAATTAGTGAAAAACAATAAAATAGATGTAATATTTGCATCACATAGTATAATTCAAAATACAGAATCATAAAATATAAGTCTATCAAAACTCCCAAAGTATAAATAAGAAAGAACGTATTAAATTAAATCATGTTCCATCACGAAATGGGTCTTCAAGGGAATATTCTCCTCCAATTGTATCTATGAACGTCATATCTTCATCATCTTCATTGTTACTCACTTTTCTCTTTCATGTTTAATAAGAATGATTATTGTCATGTTAATTACCCACTTGATATATATATATATATATAATGTAATATCACATAAGAAGTTGTGGAATACCTTTATTTGCTTGTTGTGTTGCAAAACTAGTAGATGTGTGTGGTGTGGTACTAGTGGATGTGCCCACTTGATCTGCTTCGCCCCTCAAGACATACACTTAGATCCCCTAGTTGTAGGTCTGATAATGACAAATCTGTATCATCATCTATGAACCACTCATTATCAGACGCCACATCATCACACACCAATGTGTCCTTATCATCCTTCAACCCTTTGTTCCTCAACCTACTATCTCTCAACCTCTTGTTGTGCATAATATACACAAGTGAGTTCATTATGAGTGTTGAAAGTCGATTTCTTCTCTTCGTTTGCACTTGACTGTATGTACTCTAGTTTCGTTCACACCCAGAGGAAGAACAAGTGAGGCCTAAAACTCTAACAACAAAATTCTGTAACTCAGGGGTGGAATCACCAAATTGGATCCACCATTCAACTATTTTCAAGAAAAAAAAAAAGATTATCAGAACATATTAAAGTGTTATGCATGTACAGATAATTTACAAAAATATGTATACCTAGAGACCGTTTAGCAGTAGTAGATTTTGCTGCTTGCAGACCAAAAAATGCCTCTCTATTCCGACATAGAACAAGTTCTAAATCTGCTAGCTCCCTGATGGTCTGGTCTGGTATTAGTCTCTCCATGCAATGATACAAGCCAAGCTTCACCTCCGAATTTGAGGATTTCCTCTCTGAATAATGAAATTGAGGATTGAGATAATACGTCGCTGCATATAGATGACGGTGTAACTGGACCTCCCACCGAGCATCAATGATATCCCAAATCTCTTTATAACTTGCCTCCTCTCCTCCCAAGTTATGTACAATTAACTCCTTTGCCTCATTCGTAACATTATATATAAAACCCATTACTGGTTTCTTCTCGGCATCCAGTAAACATAGAACATGTACTAAGAATCTCGTGCTCAATATTGCATAGGTCACACTAGCCCAAAATTTATCATTTAGAATTATCCTTCATATTTTCTTCCCCACAGCTTTCTTCCCTCACGCAGAATTAAGCCATTGTGTCGATGTAAACATTGATTCAAGAGGTTGTGTCACATCCAGCAGGCTCTGCAGTGTCAAATAAGATGTGACAAACCTGTAGAATAAACTTGCATTAGGAATTAAAAATGATTTACAGTGCACAAATGTAATAACGAACCTAATGACAGCAGGGCGAATGATTTCCTTCTTTGAAAATTTTCTCATTAAGGCTATGACCCATGAGTGGTTGTAGATGAACTTTATGATTTTCTTCGCCCTTTCTAAGGCGCTCTTGTGTTGAGGTAAATCACCAAGTTCATCCAATATGAGATCGATAGAATATGCTCCGCAGGGGGTCCAATAGAGGTGTTTCCTCTTCTCTATTAACATCTGACTAGCTGCTTTGTATGCACTGGCATTGTCAGTCACCACCTGAACAACCAATTGCTCCCCAATCTCCTCAACAACCCCATCTAGTAAATTGAAAATGAATTCAACATTTTTAACCTCATCTGAAGCTTCAACTGATCGTAAAAATACCGTGCTGTAGGGATTGTTTACAAAGATATTAATCAAGCTCTTGTTCTTTATGTCAGACCATCCATCTGACATAATGGTGACACCAGTCTCACTCCATGTCCGTTTAATCTCATCAATACTCTGCTCTGTGTTATGCAGCTCCTCCATCAAAATCCATGTTCGCAACTTGTACATGGATGTTGCCTTCAACCCTCTCCCATACAACCCTACAGACCACAACATATTGAAGTAGGTCAGCGATGTCGCAACGTTAAATGGTTTGGTATTCTAAGAAAAAAATCTACCAATATCCATGCAAATCTGACGTCGACCCTCTCTGGTACCAGCCACAGGCATCATCTGTGCTTGTCATATAAGCTGTAATTTCCTCATTCACCTTATCCGGAACATTAGCACATTGTGCTACATTCTTATGTGAGCTGGATTAGTGTTCCTTCATGCGAGTAACTCCCTTCACCACCTTATCACAAAAATTGTATTTTACATAAACATGTCTTCTCGTTGTCTCCTATATCAACTTGCACATTGTATTTCCAACTAGGTTCATGCCGTAATGACGTATTTGTCTTTTCCTTGCCTCTAACCATGTTTCATAATGTACAAATGCGAAAACAAATAAAAAATCTCAAAAAATAAAAAAAAAAGTCATAGATTTTCTTTCACTTGAAAAATCTTTCCATGAACTAAAAAAAATACCTTAAATCGGTAGTGGAGTTCTCCTAAAGGGCGGCCGGACACTACAAGATCACCGGAGTGAGGCGGCGGGAAGGGAGGCCGAGCGGAGCGAGTTGTGCGGCTTGCGGCTTTGTCCGTTCGGTTTTGGGTAGGTGGAAATAAGAGGGGGAGGAAAACTTATTTCAATTAGAACTTAAGTGTGTGGGTCTCAGTTACAAGAGGCATGCGCCTCACTCTGAATTGCGCAATTCAACCTCAGAGGCGCACCTCACATGCACAGAGGCGTACGCCTCATGAAGAACCAAAAAAGCTTAAGCAATGAGGCTATTTGTGACAGAATTGTGCAGAGGTGCGCATCTAATTGCACAATTTTAAACTATGCTTGGAAACACTCACATCTAATCTTACAACTTCAAAGAACTTCAAAGCAAAAAAAGCTTGAAGCTTTATTGAGTGATCCATAATTTAGATGAAGGTGGTGACGAGGCTTCTTTCAATTAGAGTGGTAGTGGTCTATAGAATAATACTACTAGTTGTTTTTGTTTTGTTTTTTTCTTTGAATTTTGGTGAACCTATGGATTTGGAAGTATTCACCATTTCGGTCATTTTATGGCATTTGAACTCATTGATAAAAAAACTTTTGTTTGGATTATTTGTTATTTATTATCAAGAAAATTGATCATTGACTTGAATAATTTGGTTCGTAAAATCTAAAATTTTGTTGCATATAATTTTCATAATGAAAAAAACTTGTAGTAAATTATGGTTGAAAGTCATATTAAATATGACTAATAATGGAAACTAGCTACATATGGAGATAGAGAGACGATTGATATATGACGGATTAAAGTAAAAGCTGCAATTAGGTTATGCGAATGAAGGATGAAGCTGCGATCAATAAATATAGAAGAGATTTTGTTTTTTTTTTTATTTCAATAGAGCGACGTGGGCTTGCGTCTGCGATGCTTGGGCAAAATAGGGAACAGGGTTTGTGGTTATGCAGTTAATTTTACTTTGGTTGGAGGTAGACATAAGCAGATTACTCATTGATTAAAAATTTAGTCGGTTCATGAAAGGCATACTTCTTAAGATGAGGGGTAAGAAATCAATTTAATAAATTTAATTAATGTTTTAGTCATAAATAAATTGTTTATAAGTATTTATAATATTTTAGTAAATTAATATAGATTAGATTATTCTACTTGATAACTAATTGTGATTTAATAGGAAGTTGGACTTTGATAACTAGGCGAATTATAATCTAATTAATCAATACTAATTAAAATGTATTTATATATTAATTAATTTAATTTCTTTATTGATATATTTTGTTTTAAGTCATGAATTCACATTCTAATAAAACAATACTAAGAGCATATAATTTTCATCAACAATATACCTTAAATAGTTAAATAAAAATAAAATTGATTATAGTTAATATTGTTGCGGGCTAGAAAATACGCGGCGATAGAGATTTAATTCTGCGTCTTAACGTTGTACGTATAACTAGCTCACACACAGAGAACACAAGATTTTTTACTTGGAAAGCCCTTAAAAAGGGAAAAATCACGAGACCTAGCCCAGTTGAAAATGATTCCACTAGACTTTGAATCGGTTACAAAGGACTGAATCTCCTCTAAGGGCGATCAGATTTACAATTAGTAACTATTCGATAGGAGTCTTAAACCAAATGTCACTTGGAAGTTCGGGTGTTGACAGTCTGGCCTTGAGCAGAACAAAGGGCCTTCAGCAGAATGTCGGGTCTGAATGTCGGGCCTTAAGGCGGTGGTGCGATGAAACTCCGGTGGTGGTCCGGCGAGATTCCTGCGGTGGTCCGGCGGTGCTCCTGCGATGATCCGGCGGTGGTCCTGCGGTGGTTCTGCGGTGGTCCGGCGGCTGTCGAGGAGGAACTTCTTCCTTCTCTTCTTCCTTCTCTTATCTTCTTCTCTCTCTTGCTTACTATTGAGGCCTTCCCTCGGTTTTCCGAGACCCCTCTCTTGGCAAGGAAGTCCGGAGATTTTCTCTTCTCCTCTTCTCCCTCTGTCCTTACTATTGAGGCCTTCCCTCAGTTTTCCGAGGCCCCTCTCTTGGCAAGGAAGTCCGGAGATTTTCCCTTCTCTCCTCCAACACCCTTTAGGAGAAATGTCAGGTGATCGCCTCCCACCGAGAGATCCTGCGATCCGGGGAGACCCCGTCGCACTGTATGATGGCGAGCGGAGGCCAAATAAGGAAGCGAGGGTGGATGAGACAGTGTCGACTGTCACAAATGACTTCCTATTCCTTTTTCGCAAGAATTATCACTTTCCGAATGATGTGAAGACGATGGTCCCTAGGAGGTCTGATCGAGCTAATCTTCCTCCTCCCGGGTACGTGACCGTTTCAGAGGCCCACTTGCGGGCTGGTTTACGCTTTCCGCCTCCTACCGAGTTGATTGAAGTCTTACAAAGATGCGGTGTGAACCTATCCCAACTTTCATTTAGAGCGATGTCGGTGACTGTGGGATTGATTGCTCTCTTTCGGGATCGGGGAGCTACTATGACACCGGAGCACCTTTCGTGGATGGGTCGGTTCACCAGTGATACGTCTGGGCATGTAACTTTTAGATCCAAATGGTTGGATGTACGTACCCGCGATTCTTCAAAGAACTGGCTCAGTGTTTTTTTTTTGTGAAGAATGATTGGGGCTTGATAGAGAAGTGGGGGAAGATGAGGGATCTGCCATCCCCTCTGCATGTCAGCGAAGAAGACATAATGAGAATCTTGAAGGTTTCTGATCTCGATCATCTTCTATTTGAGGTTCGTCACATGAGCAAGTACACTGAAAAAGAGTTCTTATTCAAGGTTGGGATTTCATTTCATGCTGGAAGGTCTGATGCAAGGATGTTGAAGCCGACATCCAGGATTCCTGAGCCTCCTGCCCCTACTTCAAAAGCGGCTCCCAAACGACCAGCAAGAGTCGAAGACTCTCAGGTTTCGAAGAAGAAGAGGTTGGAAGAGACTGCAATAAATACTGACAAAATCCTACCTGGCTCTTCCTCATCCAAGCTGCATATCCCTGAGGATGTTTTGAGCCATCAATGCATCGGACACAACAAGACCAGTAATTTGGTGAGTAACATCTCCCAATATTTTTTATCTCATTTTCTTCTGAGGTTACTTCTAATAAACTTTTCTTTTTTACTTCAGCTGTCACGTCTTGGGATCGAGATTAATGACTGGAACAGTGAGTTTGTTAAGATCAAGTATCTCCAGGGAGAGTTCAAGCGAAAGTATGATCAGAAGGTCAAGGAGATAAAGGTGCTTGAAGAAGAGTTGAGTGAGTGAAGGACTGAGTTAGCCAATACAATGCGCTCCGTATCTCTCCAAAATCGGCAGGCAGATCGGCATCAAATAGATCTGGAGGAGGCTCAAGCGACAATCACCAGACTTTAAAAGAATCAGAAGGCTTCTGAAGTGAAGATAGCATCACCTGAGGCAAAGGATAAGAAGTCCCAGGTTCTTATAGCTGAAAAGGAGGCCGCTTTGTCTAGCTTAGAACCTTCAAGAGTTATTGAAGATTTCAAGAAGTCCATAGCTTTCAAGACTATCGTTCAGGATCACGTTGAGGAGGCCCGAGATCACATCTATGACATAGAAGTGAAGGGTTTGGAGCAGCAGTGTACTGAAGATGGATTTATTCGAGGCTTCTTTAAGGGGGTTCGCCTGATGCAGCGAAAGACCGGAGTTTCAGCCGAAGAGGTGACCCCTAGCCAGGCTTTAGATGACTTTCCTTCAGGTTCTGATGGTGATGAGGTAGAGAGTGATCTTCGGAAGGTCCGGATGATTAGATTGTAGATGTTGAGCAGGATTTCTAGTTTCTGCTGTTTGTATTGGTTTGTCTTTTTTAGTGTTTGCGATATACCTGATGTTTGTATTGATATGTGATATTTACTTTGATTTAGTAGTGGATTGTTGATGTATTTTTATATGGTTTAAATATTTTAGTGCATTTATTCATCTTGAGTGAATTTTGTTTATGTTTGCTTAAGGTACTTGCATTCCAATTTGTATGGAGGAGTTTAGGAGGATCCACCAAGGATGAGAGATCTCCTCGAGGTTGAATGTTAGAGCCCTGCTCGATGATGTCAACCTGTGTGAAAGAGGTTAGAAGAATCCACTAAGGATGTAGGACCTATCCGAGGTTGTATGTCAGAGTCATGCTCGATGACGTTAACCTGTGTGGAAGAGGTGGAAGAGGCTTAAGGTACTACATCCTTAGTGGATTCTTCTAACCTCTTTCACACAGGTTGGCATCATCGAGCAGGGCTCTAACATGCAACCTCGAGGAGATCTCTCATCCTTGGTGGATTCTCCTAAACTCCTCCATACAAATTGGAATGCAAGTACCTTAAGCAAACATAAACAAAATTCACTCAAGATGAATAAATGCACTAAAATATTTAAACCAGATAAAAATACATCAACAATCAGGTACATCAACAATCCACTATTAAATCAAAGTAAATATCACATATAAACACAAACATCAGGTACATCGCAAACACTAAAAAAGACAAACCAATACAAACAGCAGAAACTAGAAATCCTACTCAACATCTACAATCTCATCATCCACGTCAAGATCCAGGACCTTCCGAAGATCACTCTCTACCTCATCACCATCAAAACCTGAAGGAAAGTCATCTAAAGCCTGGCTAGGGGTCACCTCTTCGGCTGAAACTCTGGTCTTTCGCTGCATCAGGCGAACCCCCTTAAAGAAGCCTCGAATAAATCCATCTTCAGTACACTGCTGCTCCAAACCCTTCACTTCTATGTTATAGATGTGATCTCGGGCCTCCTCAACGTGATCCTGAACGATAGTCTTGAAAGCTATGGACTTCTTGAAATCTTCAATAACTCTTGAAGGTTCTATGCTAGACAAAGCGGCATTCTTTTCAGCTATAAGAACCTGGGACTTCTTATCCTTTGCCTCAAGTGTTGCTATATTCTCTTCAGAAGCCTTCTGATCCTTTAAAAGCCTGGTGATTGTCGCTTGAGCCTCCTCCAGATCTATTTGATGCTGATCTGCCTGCCGATTTTGGAGAGATACGGAGCGCATTGTATTGGCTAACTCAGTCCTGCACTCACTCAACTCTTCTTCAAGCACTTTTATCTCCTTGACCTTCTGATCATACTTTCGCTTGAACTCTCCCTGGAGATACTTGATCTTAACAAACTCACTGTTCCAGTCATTAATCTCGATCCCAAGACGTGACAGCTGAAGTAAAAAAGAAAAGTTTATTAGAAGTAACCTCAGAAGAAAATGAGATAAAAAATATTTGGAGATGTTACTCACCAAATTACTGGTCTTGTTGTGTCCGATGCATTGATGGCTCAAAACATCATCAAGGATATGCAGCTTGGCTGGGGAAGAGCCAGGTAGGATTTTGTCAGTATTTATTACAGTCTCTTTCAACCTCTTCTTCTTCGAAACCTGAGGGTCTTCGCCTCTTGCTGGTCGTTTGGGAGCCGCTTTTGAAGTAGGGGCAGGAGGCTCAGGAATCCTGGATGTCGGCTTCAATATCCTTGCATCAGACCTCCCAGCATGAAATGAAATCCCAACCTTGAATAAGAACTCTTCTTCAGTGTATTTGCTCATGTGACGAACCTTAAATAGAAGATGATCGAGATCAGAAACCTTCAAGATTCTCATTATGTCTTCTTCGCTGACATACAGAAGGGATGGCATACCCCTCAGCTTCGCCCACTTCTCTATCAAGCCCCAATCATTCTTCACAAAAAAGAAAGCACTGAGCCAGTTCTTTGAAGGATCGCGTGTACGTACATCCAACCATTTGGATCTAAAAGTTACACGCCCAGACGTATCACTGGTGAACCGACCCATCCGCGAAAGGTGCTCCGGTGTCATAGTAGCTCCCCGATCCCGAAAGAGAGCAATCAATCCCACAGTCACCGACATCGCTCTAAATGAAAGTTGGGATAGGTTCACACTGCACCTTTGTAAGACTTTAATCAACTCGGTAGGAGGCGGAAAGCGTAAACCAGCCCGCAAGTGGGCCTCTGAAACGGTCACGTACCCGGTAGGAGGAAGATTAGCTCGATCAGACCTCCTTGGGACCATCGTCTTCACATCATTCGGGAAGTGATAATTCTTGCGCAAAAAGGAATAGGAAGTCATTTGTGACAGTCGACACTGTCTCATCCACCCTCGCTTCCTTATTTGGCCTCCGCTCGCCATCATACGGTGCGACGGGGTCTCCCCGGATTGCAGGATCTCTCAGTGGGAGGCGATCACCTGACATTTCTCCTAAAGGGTGTTGGAGCAGAGAAGGGAAAATCTCCGGACTTCCTTGCCAAGAGAGGGGCCTCGGAAAACCGAGGGAAGGCCTCAATAGTAAGGACAGAGGGAGAAGAGGAGAAGAGAAAATCTCCGGACTTCCTTGCCAAGAGAGGGGCCTCGGAAAACCGAGGGAAGGCCTCAATAGTAAGCAAGAGAGAGAAGAAGAGAAGAGAAGGAAGAAGAGAAGGAAGAAGTTCCTCCTCGACAGCCGCCGAACCACCGCAGAACCACCGCTGGATCATCGCAGGAGCACCGCCGGACCACCGTAGGAATCTCGCCGGACCACCACTGGAGTTTCATCGCACCACCGCCTTAAGGCCCGACATTCAGACCCGACATTCTGCTGAAGGCCCTTTGTTCTGCTCAAGGCCAGAATGTCAACACCCGAACTTCCAAGTGACATTGGGTTTAAGACTCCTATCGAATAGTTACTAATTGTAAATCTGATCGCCCTGAGAGGAGATTCAGTCCTTTGTAACCGATTCAAAGTCTAGTGGAATCATTTTCAACTGTGCTAGGCCTCGTGGTTTTTTACCTTTTTAAGGGCTTTCCACGTAAAAAATCTTGTGTTCTCTGTGTGTGTGAGCTAGTTATACGTACAACGTTAAGACGCAGAATTAAATCTCTATCGCCGCGTATTTTCTAGCCCGCAACAAATATATATATATATTATATATATATATATATATATATATATATATATATATATATATATATATATATATATATATATATATATATAGCAAATATATTTTTTTATTGTAAAAAGTCTATTGTATTTAAATTGAACAAAATTAAGCTTATTGTTATGATATGTAGAGAGATATACGATCATAATAATACTTTTGTGCTAAGGATATATGTTAAATTCATATAAAATACATTATGTGCTAATATTCAAACTACATATATTGTTGCAACATTTGATATTCGCTTTAGCAATGAAACATGTCATTGCGAATATTTTGATGCCAACAGAAGAGTTCCCTGTTCCCACCAAAAGAGGCACGAGAGTTAGTAATGTACTTGACAGTTCTAATTCTGCTTGGTGTACTTGAATGGAAAGATGTGGTTCAGGATCTTCCTTCTTGCTGTGAGATTTTTTATGATTATCCTGACTCTGCAGCTTATATAACTTCCATTATGTTGCAAAGGTAATCCGTGAGCTCAGTGGAGTAATTCTCGCAAGAGGTCCAAAGCTCTGCAATTTTGTAGAATGGAGAGGATTTAAAGTTGTATACAGACGGTAACTTGAATTGTAAATCTCTTTCTTGATGCATTAGATTCCTTTAGAGCGTTCTAATCTGTCTGTGAAAATTGATGACAGATATGCTAGCCTCTATTTCTGTATGTGCATCGATGCTGAGGACAATGAGTTAGAGGTTCTTGAAATCATTCATCACTTCGTTGAGATACTTGACCGTTACTTTGGCAGTGTAAGTCAATTTTTCAACTATAGCATGTTTTCAATTTGATATCGCCATCTAATATTTTTCTATTATTCAGGTTTGTGAGCTGGACTTGATTTTCAATTTTCACAAGGTCATTGATAATTTGATATTATTTTCATATGTTCTCTTTCATTCATAATTTAGTCTTGAATATCATAATAAACTTAGGAACGTACAGGCGTATTATATATTGGATGAGATTCTGATTGCCGGCGAACTCCAAGAGTCTAGCAAAAAAGCTGTAGCCCGGATTATAGCTGCTCAGGTACCCAATCCTTATGAGCGTTACTGATTTCATTGTGGTGTTAGTGATATCTTTTTGATGTTTTCATCTCTCTACTCATATAGTTATGTAGTTTAATGAAAAAAAATTATATATATATATATATATGAAAATTGATAGGGATGGCATCATATTCTCCATGGTTTTAAAAATTTTTCTAGGGGCTCGCCTCAAAATCACCTCGAGGCTTATGGCAGACTCGAACTAGTGAGGCTTATGCCTTTTTTAAATTAGACGGACGCCTGGAGGCTTAATGCCTCGAGATGTTTTGAGGCAGCCCCTCATTACTTGTGAATTTCTATAATATACTTATCAATTAATATACTTATAAGCTAATAAACTATAATAAGATTAGGATTTCTGATGTAGAGGGGGGGGGGGGGTCAACTCATGTCCAAAATAAATCAATTTTGGTCTCTCTCGAGTTTACAAGCTCAATCAAAATTGAGCTGAAAATTTAGCTCATTTATGAGCTGGTCTTTAGTTCACTTATTGAACTAAGGGTTAGCTCATTATTAGCTAACATTTTAGTTCATAGTTATCTTTTTATTAAATGTACTTTTTATTGTTTTTATGTCTTTAATTATGTTTGTCCCTTGGAATACCAAACCGGTCTTTGGAATTCCAAGAAGTGTTGTTTCCCATGTGTGGCTCCTTGGCTTCCACCGTGGGCTGCTGTTTTCCGTGATTTTGCCTCTTGGATTTCCGGCCGGCTGCTGGTTTTCTGAGCTTGGGAGTTTTCTCGTGGCTTTGGCGCCTTGGTTTCGTGCGGCCTACTTGGCTCCCGCGGCTGCTCCTTCGGTTCTTGGGCTTGGGTTGTTTTTCCGTGAAAAGCATTTGGGTTTTAATGTTTGTGATGTTTAGAATTCCTATGTGAATTCATTGTTAGTGTCCTTTTGTATTCCCCTTTCATACTTATAAATATGAGGGGCTTGTAATGTTTTAAAAATAGTGAATGATATGTGATTTTTGGAAATGTAAACCTGCGGGTTTCATTGGAAAAGCTTGCGAGCTTTGTCCGTCTTCTTTCTCATCCCCTCCGGAAATCTTGCGAGCTCTTTCAAACCTTTTGTCTCGGCTTCTAATCTCTTTCGTCTCTCCGCAAGTGCCACTCCACCTGTATCCCTCTTCTCTAAGTAAAGCAACTTTAGGGTGTCTTTGATTTTTCGATTCGAGTTAGATCGTCGTTTATAGTCTTCTGTCTTAGTTTAATTTGAAATGTAAGAGTTTGTTCTTCCTCATCTTAGTATTCATTGTTTCGTGAATTAGTGGGTCGTCGGTCTTTTTAGAGGGCCATTCATTCGTGTGGGCGAGGGGTATAGGCTCCCTATATTTCTTGCCCCCATCAATTTCTCTCTAAACAAGAATGCATGGGGTTTCAAGCGAATCAGGAGTGAGGTTGCGAGTTAGCAGTTCGGGATTAGTGAGCAAGAGGTCATGTGTCTTTCCATGCAATAATAGAAGGCAATAAGTAGCACATTGAGGAATTTGGTTTATGCTATGGTAAAAGCTTTTACTAGAGTTAATTGATGTTGCACCTCACCTTGCTAAGAGCAAAATGTCTTGATTCTCGATTTCTTCTTTTATAACTTGATATTCTTCTAACATTTTAACTAATAGATAATAAATAACAATTTCTTTTTTTAGATAGATTAACAAGAAATTCAACTTAGAAATCATGTATTTTAAAAAAATGGAATAAATATGCTACTACATAATAACATAGTTAATAAATAGGATTCAAATTCCACTACCCCAAAATGATAAAAAAAACAATAGTTTTGTCAGGGCCATCTTGTCATGTTTAACATACATTTCAATAAATATTTTTTATTTCTTGTAATGTTGATAATATATATAGTAGTTTTGATATTATGGAAGGAGAAAATGAGATATTATAATAGTTGAGGTAAGATTTATCTAGAATAACTAAGATAAGAGATCTAAATCAAATTCGATACGGTAAAAGTGAAGGTGACAGGGCCTTAATTAAAAGACGAAAATATTAAAGAAAGATGAAAAATGTTATTTTGAGAATTACCAAGTGAGAGTTTTAATTAAGAAATTATTCTTGAGAGCATAACCAATGATATAATGAATTATATTATAGATTAGCCCAAAAAGGGAAGTTCAGTTAACTTTTTAAAAAATACATAATGGTAATGCTTTAAGTTCAGTATGACTTGAAGTGATGAGAGAAATTGTAGTGATTGGTTACAAATTTTTTTTAATAAAATTTTGAATACAAAGAGGATGCCAAATGATTGAAGAATAGGAATATTCAAGAACAAAAATGATGTTCATATTATGTTATTTATAGATAAATCAACTTAAGAAAATAATGAATCGTAGGCTTTGAAAAATTACATCAATTTCATAGAACCAATTAATTTCATTTTAGGAAGATTTAATATTGAAGTAATTTGTGTTAAGGCAATCAATGACAAAGTATAGAGAAGAAAGAAATGATCTTTATTTAAATTGTTATTGATCTTGAGAAAACTTATGCTCGAGTATTATGGCAATTTATCCTGTGTAATTTAAGGCATACAAATGTTTGAAAAAAATGTTGATATTATTATAGATATGTATAATTGAGTGCTAATAAATAGTTGCTGAGTAAAAACGAATTTTTAATTATTATAGATTTTCATCAAGGATCAATTGAGCACATATCTTTTTGATATGATTATGAAAATTCTTAGAAGGATATTCAAAGAGACATGCCTTGGTGTATAATTTTTTCTTATGACATAATGGTAATTGGTGAGTCATCTATTGAAATAAGTGAAAAATTAGTGAACGAAGAAAATAGTTAAAAATTGAAGACTTTGAATTAGTGGAATAAAGAATGTTTATATGATATGTAATTCTAGTGGGTATGATGAGGTTTAAATAGTTTTGATCTTTTATATAGAAGAATGAAGATATAGATGAGGATATTACTTATGAAATTAAGATTGAATTGTTAAAATAGAGAAGTGTCACAGAAACTCTATTCGGCAATTCACTGGCGATGGGTGAACTCTTTACGGTTGACCTCTATTATTCCTTAACTTGTTTCGAAATATAATCTACCTGTTGTTGGGACACTATAGATCTTCAGCAATAATTCCTTAAAATTATCCTAAATTCAAATAATAGAAAATGAAGTATAAGAGCCATTTCATTGAAACTTGAATAATGAATAAACATTAGCATGATTTGTAATTTCATGATTTTACAGCTACATGATATGACAAAGCTACAGGTTCTGCTTAATGAATTACTTACGAAATGAACAGTTCTTGTCAATGTCAAAATTATCTTAGCAGTTCAATATCTAAGAATTTAATTGCTATTTTAGAATTTTTAAGGCTTCCTTTGAGATAGCTTTTTTTTTCTACTTTCTAAAATATTTTTTTAATAAACAGCTTTAAAAACCAGTAAGAAAATTGTTCCAAACGAGCGCTGCTTTCTTGATTACTCAGTTTTTATCTGCAGGATTCCTTGGTTGATACTGCAAAGGAGCAGGCTAGTTCCTTGAGCAATATGATTGCGCAGGCTACCAAATAGAGATCAATTCATGCTTACTTTGATGTTTGATATAGGCTTTGTTTGGACGGCTTTCTTGTTGTTTTCTAAAGCAGCGTTTTAGCATAAAAATTTTTATTTCAAAAAATTTTTGTACTGAACAACAATTTTAAAAAGCAGTAAGAAAGTTGTCACAAATGAAGCCATTATCTGTTGTTCAAGTATTAGTCCAAACTTGTATGCCCTAGTTTGTACCTTCAGTTTCTTATTGTTATCATTAACTAAGGCTCTATGATTTTCACCATAATTTGTAAAGTTTTAGCAATATGAGATTCATTATGAGTACATTCATCTATTGTTAAATATCCTTTAGATATTAAAAGAAGAATGATTTCATATTCATTCTATGAAAATGAAATCATGACTTTTAAAGAAAGCTTTGAGAAGGTTTTCAAAACTTTATTCTCCTGCATAGGGTACAAGAATTCCCTCTACAGCCAAAACCCAATGCATCTAGGAAATCCTCTGTTCTAAAAGCCTCTATTGTGACCCCATCTTCTCTACTAAAATATTCATCTTCTCACAATGCTCAACATTAGGGCTTGGTGTGCCCTAATGATTCTCCAACAAATACAAGAAGTCTTTATGTAGCTATGTAGTGTCAAAAATATAAGCATTTTTAGGAGGTCACTCATTTTAGTAATACACTTGTTTGAGTACGTTTAACTATAGAATTCTGATGGGATCCAGTGCATTGTGTTGATATGATTCTCCAGTGTGTCTTAATTAGCCAATTTGACAAATTCTCTTCAATGTTCTCCTCTTAAACCCCAAACTAGGAGCCTTGATTTTTGGTCCTAAACTTGCCTTGTCCTTGGAAATGGGGATTTTTAGGCCCAAGCATCTTTTGTATGCTAGAGAGTTCAATTGGAAAACTTGCTTGATGCTCATCAACCTTCCTCTACTTGCTTTCCATTGAACTTTGTGGAGAATCTTAGTGAAAAAGTTTTGATCATCATTGATGAGATGTGTTAATAGTTTTAATGTTTATGAATAATCTCTTATGGGCTTTATGATTAAGAAAATGCATTTTATTATTCTTTGACCATCATTTATAGGACCTATAATTTCGCTCTTAATGAAGCCTTTTTGTTTAAATTTATTTGTCAAGAGGACTTCGAAGGAGGGTATCGAAGTATATCAAACCATCAATTTCATCATAGCCCTAATTCTTCTCTTAACGCTCAATACTCGATTCTCATAATGCTTTACTTCAACTACTTTAGATTTCAATTCCAATCCCAACCTTCCCAAGGCCCCCTTCCCAACTACAACTCAACCTCTAATTCTAATATTTTTCTAGTGGATACTTGAAGGGAGATCTCATTTTTGTTCATTATAAAAAACTTTAAGCATTGTAGTCTACTCTTAGAAGCCAAAGTTGGTAACTTCCTACTGATTTAGCTTACAACATCAGCTTATTGATGGCTAATATGAGCTTAAAAACTTATGATCCGAGATCAAGTTTTGGAAAATAGGAATTCAATAAGAGAAATAATTTCCTCATTCAGCTTAATTATTTTATAGAGAGAGAAAGCAGTTGGTAGTTTAGCCATATGCTTTGCAATATGAACATGGAGAGAAATTCAAGAATTCTTGCTTTGGGATGGTAAGGCTTATCAACTTATGATCTGGCTAGACTAATTACTCTTAAGAGTTAACTGGTTTCAGTGCTTAGGGCATCTACAACCGAAAAACTTATTTTTCACTCCAAAATACAATAATACACCAGTATGCAGTAACTTGTCTCCAACTGAATTTGATTTTCTAACATCAAAAAGAGAATAGTCATAGTATATTCTTTCTCATACTTTATTTTATATATTTTTTAAATTAATAACAAACTTTTTGAATAAAAAAATATAGCGGGTGAACAGTACGACGCCAATATATTAGCGTTGCACTGTTCACCCGCAAGCAAATAACGAAAGATTTGACGTTCAGCTGGAGCGATTGAACAACGCCATACACATACTTGACGTTCGACTAGAGAAGGCTTTAGGAGTGGCAATAGATTGGCACTCATATGGGAAAGCAGAAGATGTGGTTCTCTTAGAAAGTTCTCAAACTTATTTTGTATCATCATTATCAAATAATCCTTCATATGTTGTAGTGGTTCTAAGGTGATATAATCATTACGTCACTTATTGTTCAAGGATCTCTCATAATCTTCATAAGGATCTCTCACCGAAGAGTATGAAGGCAAGGATTCATTATTTTATGCGGAGTCTGGAGGGTGTCCGGTGACTAATAAAAATGCATCATATCACTTCAAAAATGTACCGCGCTAGGTACCGCTCGGTACCCAGTGCTTAACCGGGTGGGAGAATCGTATAATGTCTACACAGAATAATAGCTCGAAGACAAGAGATTAAGTCTCAAATTAAGAATATAGATTTACGGAGAATCCAACAGAGCCCCTTTGAACATTGAAATTACAAAGAAATTATTCAGAAATAATGAGATTTCATAGAGAATCCTAGAGAGATATTATGGATATATTTCTTATGGATATATTTCTCATCCAAATTTTCTTATCTTCCATATCCAATTTTTTGGGTGCCCATACTTGATCGATTACCCTCTATTTATATGTGAGATTTAAATTTGATTTTTCATAATTAGCTACGTAATCAATTTGTTGCCCGTAATTACCAATAAAAGATAATTCTAAAATATAAGTTTTATATATCATCAAAAAATTATACATGAATCTCGAGAAAAAAATCAAGTTGGAAACTTCAAAAATTAAATTTGGGATCATCTGAACTCCGATTTCAGCAAACTTATAGTCGAACTGATCATCTCGGAAATACGAACCCAACGACACCAAAGTCAACTCAATCCGAGCCCAAATGGGTCTGAATCGAAGACCCGAAGCGCCGTTGGAAGGTTCAAACCACAATTTGGATTACCAAACGGTTTTAAAACATGACATGCTTATAGTTGAATCGAGCAGCTCGACGAGACGAATCCAACGAGCCCAAGATCGCCAAATTCCGATATCATTAAGATCTTCAAATGTCTGACGACCGTTCCACGATCAAGGGATTCAATATCGACCGTCCATCCAAACCACTCAACATTTGTCCTTGATCCTCCCCTATTTACAGGTCATGTCACTCTCAGAAAACTATAAATAGCCCATCATTTCTCTTACTTGGGGACAAAAAACAATATGAGAGGAGAAGAGAAGAAGGGAAGAAGCTCTTCCTCGACCACCGTTGAAGTTCTGCCTAACTTTCAAGTGACCCCGGAGTTCCGCCCAACTTTCAAGTGACCCCGTAGTTCCGCCCAACTTTCAAGCGACGTCGGAGCTCCGTCCGACTTTCAAGTGACGCCTAAACTCTGCCCGACCTCCAAGTGACGCCAGAGCTTTACTTGACTTTCAAGTGACGTCATAACTCCGCCCAATCTCCAAGTGACGCTAGAATTCTATCCGATCTCCAAGTGACTCTGGAGTTTTGCCAGATTACCATCTAAGACCGGAGTTCTCCCTGGCCGCCAACTAACATCGGACTTCTATCCGATGTCGGACCTCTGTTCATCGCCAAATTTCTACCCAACACTGGACTTCTACCCCATTGTTAGACTTTTGACAGACATATCTCTGATGCTAGATTTATGTCCATTGCTGGACTTCTACCTAATTCTGTCCTTCTAACATCCGTCATCAAACAACGGTCTTTCCGACCTCCGTCGCTCGTCGACTACGGTCCTTCCGACTTACATCGCTCATCGACTATAGTCCTTCCGATAAAGCGAACACATCAACAATGATTCTTATTGTTTTCACCATGTAATATATTATATATGATGTAAATTTATTACATCAAACCAAGGCCTTCCCTAATAAAGGGCCTCATTTGTAATCAACTGCAAATACTAGTAGATTCATTGAAACTAGGTTAGGCCCCATGGTTTTCCCTCCTTTTTAAGTGTTTTCAACGTAAAAATTTTGGTGTCTCATAAATGCTACATCCTCTCTCTTATTTGATTGCGTGCCGAATTTTTGTACAAAGTTAAGAAGTTAAATTTTATATTTCTCTACCGCCGCGAATACTCCAAGAGGCAACAACGTTATAAACCTATAATAAAAATTTACTTAAATCATAGATTAAAAGAGCGGATCATAATGCCTATAATACAAATTAAATTAACATAATTTTTAAGTTATTGAATTGGCTGAAACTTGTTTAGCTATATAGCAAGATCTTGAGATAAAGTCACCTCTACAAGTAGGATTTGGTTTGAATTGAGATCGGATATCATAGGGGTGTAAACGAGTCGAATCTAGCTGAGCTCGAG
This sequence comes from Dendrobium nobile, assembly GCA_022539455.1. Classification (NCBI taxonomy): domain Eukaryota; kingdom Viridiplantae; phylum Streptophyta; class Magnoliopsida; order Asparagales; family Orchidaceae; genus Dendrobium; species Dendrobium nobile. The sequence continues at coordinate 68,651,525 of CM039726.1, read as the reverse complement.
TCACTCCTTGGTTTGAGCTTGATTAATTAATTGAGTTTAAGCCCAAGCTTGAGTTTTATCCTATTAGTTTGAGTTGGCTCATGAGCCAGCTCATTTATTATGGAAGAAAAAAAAATTATGATATAAGTAATTATTATAATAAAATGATAAGAAATTAGAACAAATAAAATCAATAATCACTAAATATAAAATTTTTAACAACTTCGTACGTAAAATCCAAAATGTTCATATAGTTAAAATTCGTTTTATACTATTATCTTTTAAACAAATCGTCTCGTGGGTTAATGTGAGTCAAGTCAAGACTGCCTTTTTGAGCTCTGTTCATGAGCCATTTATCAAGTCGAGCCCAAGCCAACTCACGAGTCAGCTTGACTCACTTCCACCGCTAAGATAAAGGCGCCTATAGTAAAGTTAGGTTTGAATAGAAAGCACATAATCAACCTTTAGTTGATTTTGAGATGCAACCAGCTTGGCCCAAGATCAAAAAGTTCACATTCCTTAAGTAAGTCCTGAACTATTAATTGTCATTATTCTATCAGTGTCAAGAAACTTGAAGTGGAAGCATCATTAATATTGAGAAGGAAGTGTCATAAAACTATCATAAAATATTAAGTTAGCTTTTATTGCAATAATATTATTACTTTTTCATCTTCTCTTAGGCTTCGTTTGGGACGGTTTTCTTGTTGCTTCTTAAAGCAGCTTTCTAGTTTAATAATTAAAATTTTTATACTAGATAGCTGCTTTAAGAAGCAACAAGAAAGCCGTCCCAAACGAAGCCTTAAGCTTTATTTGGGACAACTTTTTTGCTGCTTTTTAAAACAGCTTTTTAGTACAAAAATTTTGTGAATTAAAATTTTTTGTACTAAAAACTAAAAAGACTTTCTAGAAAGCAACAAAAAGTTGTCCCAAACGAAACCTTACTCTCATTCTCCTCCTCCTTTAACTCTCAATCATTTTCATCCTCTCTTTCACTCAATTCCCTAATTTTTTTTCTGTTGTTGCTTGTTGGTCTATTTCCTGTGTTTAATATATATATAATTCAAATTAGCAGTAACTAAATAAAAAATTAAAAAACTAATTAACTAACTAAATAATTTGTATCACCATTAAATAACCAATTAATTAACAACCTAAGTAACTAGTTTACATCTCCATTAAACACCTCATTTTTAAAATACTTAAAAATATTAAAAATTTCATAAAATTATTTTTCTTAATAATCTTTCTATAGCATTCTAACATATTAACATCAATAACAACGAATTTTTCTACAAAAAATTTCTAATTATTTTTAATAAAAAAATTGAATTATGAATGATAGTTAATTGTTTAATATCTTTAAAAATTAATATATTTTAACTATATGATATAAAATTAAAATAATATAATGCCTTAACAACATACAAACCTATAGGAAAATTGAAACTCTCAATGCACAAAAAAGGAGTGTACTTTTTATTTTATTTTATTTTTTTTTAAAGGAGTGTACTTTTTGAAAGTGTTAATTAGATTTATGAATAACCTTTAAAGTCATGTGTTGTAGGTGTTTAGCTAAATTAGTTGAAAAAATTGAAGTCATTGCCAATATTTCTAAATTAAATTTGTACTATTTTTTCGGGCAGATTAGGTGATTCAAGCACGAGATCACTGGAAGGAGTTACTTCCATCTACAATGAGTCGCAACCCTATCTCAAATTTGTACTTTGACAATCACTTACAACAACAGCAACATTATGCCTTTATCAATTATATGGGGTCAGCTACATGAATATTTTTTCTTCATTATGTCTTATTAAAAGTTAAATTATCATTTAAATCTAATAAAGAAATGTCATTTCTAATACTTTATAACCAGGTCTTTTTAGCTCTATATCTACCTTTTTTAACATAAGTCAAATCTAATACATCTACTTTTCTAACCGGGTCATCAGAATGCCGTCATTTTATATGACCAAACCATCTAAGATGGCTCTCTCTAATATTATATTCCACTGGAGCTATTCCAACCATTTTATGTGTACTTTAACAATCACTTCTTCAATAAAAAAAGTCAAACTACTATTGAAGTTTGGAATTTTTGCATTTGATCATAATATTAGCATGTCATATTATTGTGAGTTTTTACAAAAGGTTAGGGGCTTGAATTTATTATAATTAGGGGGATTTACATACATATCACTTTATATTATATTTACAAATATAATACCAAAATTTTTAATATTACATATATACCAGCTTATACTATTTTAATATCAAATATGTCATACATATATTTCATTTCTATCACCCATATATTTCATTCATATCACCCATATTTGATATGAAAATGAACTATGAGTGGTATGCATGTAATATTAAAGTTTAAGGTGTTAGATATGTAAATAGAATAGCATATAGTGGTATGTACGTAAATCCCCCTCATTATTAGTACTATTATTATTACGATTCTGCTATGATTCCAATAAGTTGATAAATTTAAAGAAAGTTTTTTTGCAAATCACTTGTTATGAGAAAATTAGGTCCTACGAACTATATTGTAAAATCTCTTATAAGATGAAGAAAGAAGGGGAGAAAAAATCCCTTAGAATATTTTATATAATAAAATTAGCCCATCTTAATACATAATGTAAAAAAAAATATCTCCACATAATTTTTATTTATTTTTTATTTAGTTGAATGAAGAGGGCATGCCGGGTCAAATAAAGCTCCAAAAATAATAAATTAATAAAATCCCCCATCTTCTAGAAAAGGACATAAGTTATTTTTAATTACAAAATTGGACAATGCATGCTATAAATAGCAACCTCATAGCCCAAATCACAATACAACCAATAAAAAACCTTTCTATCTTCTATTATCTCCCATCCTCTAATGGCTTCCATCTCCTTCACCTTTCCAATATTTTTAACAATCATCTTCTTCTTGACCTTCAAAATCATCCCAACTATAGAGACAAATGCAAGTGAGACTCGGTTGCTTTTCTACTATCACGAAAGGACTAAATCCCCCAATGCAACCACCATCAAAGTGGTGTCGAGCCCAATCGATCAAACCGTCCCGATTTTCGCCTTCGGCAACATCTTTGTTTTTGACGACCCTCTCACTAAGGGCCTTGACCCTGAATCTCCTGTTCTCGGTCGGGTGCAAGGCGGGCTTGTAATCACTTCGCTCGATGGTTATGACGGATTATACAACTTCAACATGGTCTTCACTGGTTTCGACCCATGGACTGGTAATAACCCGAGAAAAAAAATTTTTTTTTTCAAATCTAAAAAAGAATCAATATGAGCTATACAATTTTAATACCGATTTTAAAATTAGAGTAATATTAATGACCCGTATTTGATTCTTTCATTTTAAAATAGATCTAATATATATTATGAATAAAAAATTGATAAAATAATTACATGTTTTTTTTCGTAATGAAAAAATATATATTATCTAATATCTTATTTGATAGGTATTATTAAAATGTTGAATATTTATAAAGCTAATATTGTTTTGATATCTAATTTTAATTTTTTTCTTCACGAGATTAAACTTTATAATAAAAATTTAACTCATATTTCTATTTTTTATAATTATAATAATTTGAATGTGATAATTTAAAATAATGATATAAATATTAATTTCATAAATAAATAAGATGTGAGTATTATGCAAATAAAATTTTGTTATTATTGACAGGCAGCACGTTGACAGTAATTGGGAGAAATCCAACGCAGCAGACTGTAAAAGAGTTACCGGTGGTAGGTGGGACGGGACGCCTCCGACTTACTCGAGGATATATTATATTGACGCGCTTAACCTCACTCGCTAGACCCGACGGTATTATCACCTTTGAGGTGAATTTGACGCTATGGAACAATTAGCTCACTGATAAAATAAATAGGTCGATTTAGGTTTTGTTTGAAACGATTTTTTATCACTTCTTAAAACAAATTTTTAGTATAAAAATTTTTAAAATTAAAAATTTTATACTAAAAAATAGCTATAAAAAATAAGAATAAAATTATTCCAAACAAAACCTTAATATCTGCTCATAGCTTTACACAGAATATAAGGGAAAAATAAAAGTTATGGCTATAAAAATGTGAAGAAAACAATTGCTTATTTTCTATGGTCAATATTGTTTTGTAGGCTACATAGTTGAATTATTATAAGATCTTATTTCTTATTATTATTTTTTTATTTTTATTTTTATTTTTTGAATTATTATAAGATCTTATCACACTTTTGTTATGATATATTTTGCACTTTTAAGTTTAGTCAAAAGATATTTGTCATCATTTAATCCAAGTCCTAATTAGTGTTCATTTTGGATACGACTCATCTAAGCAGATATTGGTCACAATTTTGGCTTTGTTAGTCGGAATCTTCTCTTCTTCCATGACAAAAAATATCATGGTAGATGATACATCAGCAATAATCATCTTGATCATGCATGAATCTCGAGACATTTAAATTTAGGACCATCCAAACTCTAATCTTAGCAAACTTATAGTCAGAATGAACATCTCAGCAAGACGAACCTAACGACACCAAAATCGATCCAATCTAAGCCCAAATGGGCTCAAATCAAAGGCTTAAAAATAGTAAAAAAATCATACCAAACGAAGCATAAGATGCAAACATGCGAACATGCTGATAATTCATCATATATGAGCTTGATTTCTAATATCACAACATACACAAAGCTTTCAAAGGTAGGAAATATTGGCCATCTTACCTTTGACCACAAAGGGCTTGCTTGGAAGAATGAACACACAAGACAAAGGAAAAATAAGCACCTTCAAAGCTTCTAGAGAGACTCAAATGCATTAGAATTGGGAACTCCTAATTCATTTTCTTTTAGGAGTGTTTGAAAGTCATAATATATGAGATTAGTCAAGTATTTGTTAGAAAAAAAATTTCAATTACATTCATAATTTTTATTTTTGTACCAACATTATGAGTCTCCATATTTATATAAATATCTATAATTTTATTATTTTAACTATAAATTATTAAAAATATTTTAAATTTTTGTCACAAATATTTTCAAGATTAAATATTTAATCTTCAAAATGACTATAATATATTTATTTTTGGAATAAAAAATAATTAATGAAATATATAATTTTGGCACATGACACTAATTTTTTTCCCTTGAAATTATTCCATCCACAATTCTTGACTTCAAAATATGGAAGGCTTCAAAATATAGAGGAGAAATTTTAAGATGGTTCATGTGTTAATTTTAATTAAACAAAATGAGCAAATGGAATTTTAATTTAAGGAGCAAAAATGAATTTCAATTTCTAGCCAGCCTCTTCATTAAAAAGGATTACATTTAGGCTTTGTTTGGGATGGCTTTGTTATTGCTTTCTAAAACGGAGTTTTAGTACAAAAATAAAAAAATTTGTACTAAAACTCTGTTTTAGAAAGCAATAAAAAAACTGTCCCAAACGAAACCTTAGACTTTGTGTGGAATGATTTTCTTAATGTTTTCTGAAGCAGCTTTCTAGTTACTAAAATTTTTGTAATAGAAAACTGTTTCAGAAAATAATCAGAAAGCTGCCCCAAATGAAGCCTTTGACTTGGTTTGGGACGGCGTTCTTACTGCTTTCAGAAGCAACTTTCTATTATATATATATATATATTAATAAATTTTTGTACTAAAAAATTGCTTTCGAAAACATTAAAAAAGCCGTCCCAAATAAAGCCTCGGTTTTGAATAACTTAAGCTTTTCTATTTTCAGTTAAAAAACCTCTCGGTCACAATTTTAAAAATAGTTTTCAAAAATAAATTTTAAAGACAAAAAATTAAAATAACTGTAAAAAAATGTTTTTCAAATACATATTTTTTTATTAAATCATGAAAATAATCTAAAAACTGTTCCTCTCACTTTTGCTTTATCAGGAAAGCAAACTCATTTTTTTTTTTTTTGAAAAATTAAGGGCAGAGCCCAAATATTTCGTTCTATAATGCATAATTACATGGAGACATAAACAAAATACAACTCTCCCAATCATAAAACCCCAAAAAACAGCACCAAGATTAATCAGCCATATTTGGAGATCAAAATGATCTGATCATAAGAATATTTTAATTTTTTTTAAGGACTGGAGGGATCAGAATAATCATTTGATATAGCTGGGGATCATTTTGATCCTTTATAAAAAAAGTCAATGAATTATTATTTTCATTTTCTCTAGATAAAAAATAAGCACTTTTATCCACATCAACATTCCCCACAAGATCCTCAATAGCCTCAAAAGACTTGAATGATGCTTTGGCGCAAAGAAAAGAGAAAAGAAATAGAAGAAGCCCACAAATAATACTAAAAGGAAGATCGCATTAGAAAAATAAGAGGGAAATGCCTTCATCCTCAGCAAAACAGAGAGGCATGCATTGGATCCACAAATATTTGTCTATGAATAAGTGCATCAACTGTCTTTTAGGAAAAAAATATTTTGTGCGAATACACAAAGACCAATCAAAATGCGTCACATGACTCTTTTACTATATTACAGCTCAATACTGCTCGGTACCGTGGCTCTGTATCGCTAACATGGCTGCACCTGATTCGCCTTCGAACGTAAAGCTGCGTCTGGCGTCCGCACAGAATAATCTATCGTCTTTAAGTCCACAATCATAGCCAATCAAGAAAAAATAAAATAGAAAAAAACAAAAGGAGAACTTTTTATGCAAGATAAACAAGAATTAAGGGACCATCTCCATGTCTTTGTATAAAGCTTGCTAAAAAGTTTTTTTTGAAACAGACTTTAGGCTTTAATTGAGACAGCTCTTTTATTGTTTTCTAAAGTAGTTTTTTTATACAAAAAAAAAATGAATTGAAAATTTTTGTACTAAAAAATTGTTTTTAAAAACAATAATAAAGTTATCCCAAACAAAACCTTAGAAGTGTTCATCCAAAGTAGAGAATTGCAGGTATTAGAATAGAGATTCAAATTATAAATCCTTTCCTTCAAAACATCAGGCTAAGCAAATGGAATGCACCAAGTAGCAAAAACATAAACATGAGTATGTGAAAGATATTGGAAAAATCATTAGCAATAGAGCTTACCCTTAACCAAGGGTCCCAAGAAAATGACCAACTTCTGTCTTTTGAAAGGCTAAAAGATAAGAATCCTTTGATTTTATGTGCAGGCTTGGCTAAAAAATTTCAGAAGGAAGTATACTTGTGTTTCCACCAGTTAGATAATAAAGAATTGGTCACCAGAAACCTCCAGATTAAAGAGCAATAAAAGCATAGGCAAGATCAAAAAGTTCAGGTATCCCAATGCCCCATTCTTCCATGAGACCAAGAAAAGTTGATGCCCATTGGTTTCACCATGAAAAAGGAATATGATACATATCTTATTTAAAAACTTAAGGCAAGATTTAGGTATAATGGCACCGTAGATCCAATATGCGATGATATTCCATATAGTAAATCTAATGTATTGTAGTCGCTAAGTAGATGACAGTATTTTAGCTTTCCAACCATCTAAAAGTTTAACAATTTTGTTGAGTTTTCATGAAAACGCATTTCCTTTTCCCATTTTCTTTGTGACCCAACTTTTTGGTTGCGTGCGAGGGGATCTTGGGTTGCCGGTGGCTTAATTGGATTTTGGGTAGGGAAGCACAATGTGGGGGAGAGAGACTACTTAAGGCCACCCAATGGAATTCAATTGGATTGCATCAATCGAATTTTGCTTTCTCCCTCTTGTGAGATAGCATTGAAGTTATGATTGCTTAATAATTTCTTAAGCAAGGTTAGATTTTGTTTTTATTTTTAATTATCACAATCATAATTGTGTTGTTATTTTAGGAAGCTATAATTATTTTCTTTATAGTTAGTAGATTATTGAATGAAATTTGCAACATTTTCAATTTTAATTTCTATTTAATAATTTAGTTTGAAAATGTTGGATTCATATTTGTTCATGGGCGACACCAAACTCTACTAACTGGTTTAGTAAGTTTGAATAAAAGAACGAATGAGAGAATCAATAAGTATGTAGGGGACGGGAGAAGATAAAAATCCTTGTGAATAATAAAAATAATTTGAAGTCCAAAAAATACCTCAAAACCTCTTATTTATAAGGTTAAGAAACTACATAAAATATTATATCAAAAGAAAACTAATAGAAGTAGTGCATGATCTAATAGGTAAAAACTGACATAGGCTGTCGACTAAGGTGGAGGTCACACACATGGACTTCGGCCATTGAAATGGCTTTATGCCGCTAACTTGGCTTGAGGAAGTATTTGGTGAGTACTTGGGTGAGTCCTAGATGCGAGCACTTCAAGCAAATCCTTAGAAGCAAGTGTCTAAGATGAGTCTCCTGGTGAACATGACTATAAGTTGGGGGTACAAATATAGGCTTCTTGTAGCTCAGACTATGAGATATACGATAGGTGAATGACCTTAGATGAGAACAACTGCTGAGAGGAGTGAATCCTTCTAGCTGTGTTCCCCTTAACGAGAAGCCCTTTTATGGTGAGTCCTTTCAACAAACTCTTCAGGAATGAGTGCATTCTTGGTATGATCCTCCAAGGGCGAGCTCATATGCCGTGAGCTTTGTTGGAACAAATCCCTGCTTGCTCATAAACTAGTGATGGTGACTATTCCTCATAGTGAGACTTGCTTAGAGCGAGCACTACATTTAAGCAAATGTAACTCCTGGTTGCATCCCCAAAATATGAACTTGTTAAGATACATACGAGTTACCTATATGTGCATGTATGAACATCTGTTTATTTCCTCTCAGCATCCGCTCTTTTGAAAAACAACATATGAAAAATAATAAGATAATTTAAGAAGGGAGGTATTTATAATGTTCACAAAATTTTCAAAGAAAAGTAAATGAAAATTATTGACATATTTTTTTATTATTGTCTCAAAAGGAATGCCTTCATCCAAGATTCTCATAATAAAATTGATTTGACCATTGTATCACCTTTGGCTATAAATAGCAACAAAGGATTTTGATAAATATGTGCTTCCCTCTTTATTTAACTAAGTTCTTTTAACTTGCTTGAATTTGAGGAAGGCCTTTCTTTGCAAGTGTAAGGTAGTGGAGGCTGAAAGGAAGAAGTCCAACCAAGCTGTTGAGAAGAAGATGATGATGATAGTAATTGAGTTAAGAAAAATAACAAATGATGAGCCAAATAAGGCGGTGGAGATCAATTTGGGTGAGGCAAAGAAGAGTAAGTTAATGCGAAGATGATTGAGCTGAGCTAGATGAACGTGGTTCTTTCTTCGAGCTCTAAAGATCAATAATTTAGCACCACGCCACCAAATTTGCATCAATCGTACAAACTGACATAAGGTGTTCATATGCTATCCAAGGAAGTTAGTGCATCTTTCAAATGATCACTACTTGCCAATAAGAGTTTAGTATTTCATGACAACCTACCTACAATAAGCAACATACAACCCATAGCATAACGCCACACAGTTGATTAGTGTCAAAAACTTTAAAATGCCCTCCTACATGCATTTGCAATAGGTAGAATGTTTTATTCAGGCATGACATCCAGCATTGCAAAATACATTATATTGTATTAGTGCATCATATTAAAATGCAAATGTAATGCACACACATGTATTACAACATGTTAAACACATTGTGCAAGCATATCATTCAACATATGAAGCGCACTATGTCATAGTGGCACATCGCATTGACCTACAAATGTATTATAAATTACGCAAATGTATTAAGCCACCACAAAATGGGTTATGCAAACATGCAGAAAACTCATGAATGCATCCTACAAGTATATCATGACAGTCTTACTGGCGCATTTTTGTTTGTCTCTGGACGACGTCAGGATTCCGCACACAATAAAAATTCCTGTGAGTGACGACCACTACATACTCAAGGCACAAGTGGTGCGAACGACGAGAGGCTTAACTCACCATATGCTGGTAGAGCTGGGTTGGGAGACAGGAGGATACATAACTCCGAAGCAAAGCCTAAAATTGGGCTATTGGGGGCACAGCCCTCAGTACTGTCCTCACTATGAATTCTTCCTAGCACTTCCATGTTGTTCCAAGCCACTAAGCCAGTGTGTTGACAAACTACCAAACAAATCTGATCTCTAAGGGCCATACCAAAGATAAATGAGAAGCTGCTACAAAAGAAAGGTCAAGTCATAAGAAGCAACCTATAGAAAATTCAGGTTTTGTTTGGGACGGCTTTTTTTATTATTCTTAAAGCAGATTTTTAGATAAAAAATTTGCTTTAAGAAGCAGTAAGAAAGAGTCCTAAACCCAAAGCATAAAATAAACATTATAGAAGTAAGAAGGTTTTGACCCATCTCCAAAAAAAAAAAAAAATTGAGGGTTCCCATCACGAGAAATTATTATGTGCGGATTCTGGACAAGAAGAACTGTCTGGATTGCTAAGTATTTATTAAATATTTGCTGCGTATTATAAATACTTAGTAAATATTAAGTAAATACGTAACAAATCAATAAATACTCAGCAAATACTCACAACTGAGTATTTACAAATATGCAGCAAGTCCGGACGGATCTCTCCGTCCGGACTCCGCACGTAATAATTTCTCAAACGAGAGAGAGAGAGAGAGAGAGAGAGAGAGAGAGAGAGAGAGAGAGAGAGAGAGAGAGAGAGAGAGAGAGAGAGAAGTCATGCACTTGCTGATAAAAGTCTAGAAAATTTTGGAAAAAAATATTACCCTTCCGATTCAAGCAATAAGACCTTCAGTTAATCACTTTCACACTACATGCAGATTATCAAATTTAAAAGTGATGATAAAAAATTGCAAGAAGAATGCTTGGATTTATATTCGGTTCTATCAAATTGTTTTTTGAAGCAAAATAAGAATGCCACTTGATGTATTCTCAAAAAATTATCTTGATCACGAATCTCGAGGAAAAATCTAATCAGAAACTTCAAAAATTAAAATCAAGAGCATTCAAACTCCGATTTCAGCGAGCTTATAGTCAACTAAGCGTCTCGGAAATACGAACCCAACGACACCAAATTCGACCCAATCCGAGCCCAAATGAGTCCGAATCAAGGACCCGAAGCGCTGTTGGAAGGTTCAAACCTCAATTTGAGTTACCAAACGGTCTCCGATTTTAATGAACTTATACTTGAATCGAGTGGCTCGACGAGACGAATCCAACGAGCCCAAGATCATTGAATTCCAACATCATTATGGCCTCCAAATGTCCAACGAACGGTGCACGATCGAAGGGTTCAATATCGGCCGTCCATTCAAACCACTCCCTATTCCCCCATGATCTCACACCTATTTACATGTCATGCCACCCCTCATTCTTCACAAAGGGAACTCAAGTGAAGAGAGAGAAGAAGAAGAGAAGAAGAGGAGAAAGGGGAAAAGGAGAATCCTCTCCTCCTCGACCACCGCCGGAGCTCTTCCCGCCGCCTGAATATGCCGGAACTCTGCCGGATTTTCGGGAAACGACGAGATTCTGCAAAACTTTGTAATTTGCTTCAAGTTGTAATCTGATCGTCCCGATTTGTGGGACGAATCAATTTCTTGTAATTTACAAAAACACTAGTGAAACTTTTCAGCTGGGCGTGGCCCCGTGGTTTTTTCCCTCTTCTGGGTTTTCCACGTAAAAATCATGGTGTTCATTTTCTTTTCTGTTTGTGTGTTGAATATTTATGCAACGCTCGGACGTGAATTTCTAAACTCTACCACCGCGTATCGTATATTCTAGCCCGCAGCACCACTTATCATCCATTTATGGTGCAATAAGTTGATCATCATTAGTTTTTAGATGTTTTTCTTCTACTTTTGATTTTCTTTTTACTATATAAGTATTGACATCCTTCAAGTGTGATGGAGCTGCCAAATAAGAAGGCCGTCGTAGAAATATGATGTTTTGTGGCAACAACATAATTTATCAGCGCAACAAGATTTTTTATGCATTGTGCGAATGGAATCATCATCATGCAAGAAATTGATCATCATGATACATATATAAATAACATTGCACACATCAGCCATTTATGAAAGATTCTATTCATTCTCAATTTACAAAAAAAATACATATGTTGTAATTTATTATGATGATATTATCAACATAGAAAAATTATTATCATCAAAGTTACATCTCTATTAATAAAATATGGAAATTAACAATTATATGCACCATCTTAATGCTCTTTGTTCTATTAGTGCAATGGAGTTAACAAATCAAAATTCTAACAATCATATCATCTAAATAAATTTTGAACTATAGATTGTCTTTTTTTTTCCATTAAATGAAGATTAGACATAATCTTTCTAAATATTTTGTTTATGGCTACAAATGCAAACCATTGTCATTGATAGTTCAACACTCAATAGCTTGTGAAAGCTATAATAAATTGGTTAAGATGCATAGATCAAATTTAGGCCAATGAAAATGGTGAGTGGTGACATTACTTCACAATTTAATGGCAAAATGGTCCGCTTCATGCGAGCAATTTAGGATGAATTATTCTATGCGGAAGCCAAACGCCATCCAGAACCTAATTAAAATATGCCACGTCACCCCTTACTCTGTACCGCGGCTCGGTACTGCTTGGCACCGAGCTCGGTACCGCTCGGTACCACTCGGTACTGGATGACGTGGCTACACCTAATTCGCCTATAAATGATAAGCGGTGTTTAGTGTTTGCACAGAATAATCTCTCGCAATTTAGTGCTATAAGTAGATCATGATTCGATCGCTCATAGAGATTGCAAGGACTTCGAGTTGTTTAGACCTCAATTTTATCCATGACAAACTACGTATAAACAAAATGACTTCATCCTAATTCAATGGTTCAATAAATTTGCTCATAACAAGGTAAAATTATTCTGTATGGATACGGTCGTCATCCAGAGGCAAATCAGAACGTGTTATGTCACTTTTTTTTGTTGTGGACCGCGGTTATGTAGCGCCGTGTATCGGATGATGTGACGCATTTTGATTCGTCTCTGAATGATCTGATGTCTGCACAGAATAATTTTTCCATAACCAGGGCTTACCCTAGATGGCATCAACTAATCCATTAAAATGTGCAGCAATGGCAATGATGTTGCACACTGCACATCGTGGGAGGCCATATATATGGAATGTTTAGAGCGAGGAGAGATAAAAGAGATAAAATGATGGAGTCCTTTTTTTCTGTTAATTTTATTTCCAAAAAAATTAAGATTACCGTGATCTCAAACTTTTTTGAATAATCTCATTGAGAAATTCTTTTCAACCCAATGCATATAAAATTGAAAATTCTCTCAATTCTTCAAATAATTTTTTCAGAAGTATATAATCATACTTTAGATCTAATTTTTTTTTAGTCATTTGGATGATTTTAGCATTATTAGATTCATCTTATAAGAATCTGAATTATTTTTGAAACAATTTCTAAAATTTTTGCATCGAAGTTGATTGATTTTTTATTAAAAACTAAGAAAAAAATCATATTAGTAAAATTTATTTTACGAGTAATATCAAATCATTGATAATACATTTTAAAAAATAAAATTTAAGCATTTTTTAAATAATAATTTATGATAATGATCACTCTTTTAAGAAAATAATTTAATTTTTTTAATTAAATTTATCATTGCTATTTTGACCCAAATTTAATTAGAATTTAAAATAAAATGTTGTTCTATTCAATTTTAAATTTAGCTGAATAATTCAGTTTCATTGCCATGATCACCAGCAGTTCCTCTGTTCTATTGCTTGCCGAATCCATCAGCAAACCCTAAACGCTGCCGCCATGCCTTCCAAGACGTTCTAAATTTAGCCCAAAGCCCCTTGCCCTTCGCCCCCAATCAAAGATGAAATTGGCTGGTTTGAAGACGGCAGAAAACGCTCACGACGAGTCCATATGGGCGTCGGCATGGGTTCCTGCGACGGATAACCGGCCGGCGCTACTTCTCACTGGTTCCCTCGACGAGACAGTGCGTCTATGGCGCACTGACGAGCTATCTCCGGCGGCGCCTCCGTTAGGCGGCCATGCCCTCGGTGTCGTCTCAGTCGCCGCCCATCCCAGCGGCGTGGTCGCCGCCTCCGCATCCCTTGATAGTTTCATCCGAGTGTTCGATGTTGAGAGCAACAGTTCTATCGCAACGCTAGAGGCACCGCCCTCTGAGGTCTGGAACATGCAGTTCGAACCAAAGGTGAGGCTTTTGTTCTGTTGCATTATTAGGGCTTCATGGTTCCTTGATAGTTGCTTGATTTTTCTTTCTTCTATGCGTTGTGCTGGTTTCATGTTAACAGTTCTTAAAATGTTTATTGTGTATGCCTTGATTTCAACTCACTAGATATCCTATTACACTCCAAAGTTAAGGCCACCTAAAACAATTCTACATCACCTAGGCAAAAGACATCTACAAAAACAACTCAGTAATGATAACTGGTTTCAAATATTATTTTTTTCAATACAATTAGAAAAAAAAAATTAAGTTATAACTTATAACCAAGAAACTAAACAAATGCCAAACATAGTTGTCTGAAATACAAAAACTATTGAAGACATCATTAGTTCCCAATCCTGCAGAGAACCTTTATCTTCAAAATTTTCTTTGAATTATCCTATATTTATTTTATGTAAAGCCAATTCCATCATTATATAGCTACTTTGGGATAAATGTGGTAAGACTCAAAAGATGATAGAATTAGAGGATGATATGTTCAATATTGTAATATAAATATCTAGCAGTTGTCTGAATTTTCCACTTTAAAATTCAAATAAATAGATATTATTCTTTTGGGATCATTGCCCGTTGAGAGTCAACTATATCATAATTGTAAATTTTCACTTATTGATATTCATCTAGGGAGGTCTGCTACGATCCATAGAAATAAAAGATCACCCTAATAGTAATATTGTCAAGGGAAGGCATCTCACTAATGCTCTATGAGGGACCATTAATTTTGTTCTACATCCAATTATTTTCATATTATGAGATGTAGCAATTAATAGTCTCTAACTAGTTTCTTCATGGGATTGACTCCATCTTATAAATACATAATACAGGTGATCTAAAAACCTCAGTAATGTTGTGTTTTTTGCACTTAGGCATATGGACATCAATGGATAATCAAGTGCTCTCATAAGTTGGTTTTGAAACACTTGGCTCATGGTGTTATGTAGTGGAGCTATAATGATGGATAATTTTGCTTTTATGTTTCATAATCTAAGAATTTTGCAAATTCTGGGAAGGTGTGGTTGAGAGGTTTAGTGAAGAGGCTCTTGGAAAAAGGATTTAGGCAAACTCTATGATGGTCCAAGAAATGGTTTATGTTTGGGTTTAGAATTTTTTTATGGGTGGAGCTTGTATTAGTAGCCAATATTACTTAAAATAAATTTGGTGAACCAAGCGGATGTAATCACTCATACAGACGTAGGCAATAGGGTTACATATGACAAATGAGCGATGGAGATGATATATTGAGATATGGGTTAGATTTAGGTTTCTCCAAGTTTTAATGGTTTAACTAGCTCTATCGAGTCCAATGCTTGATTTTATAATACCAATCAAGGTCTTATAGTTTTGAAGTGTTGTAATAATATAAAGTGAATTTGGCATTCTTTAATCTTTGTGATGGTACTTATGACAAGTGGGAGGGTCATCATCGCAACAACTTCGAGCTTAACACAATGATTCATTTGATAAATTTTGTGAGACTATTTTTTGGGTTGTACTTTCTAATAGAGAAGCTATTAAAACATCTAAAGATATTTCATGATTGCGAGACACAATTCACCAATATTTAGTTTTTTTTCCTGTCTTTGGGCAACATGAAAATTAGAAGATTAATTGATTCTTATAATGTAAGTTATAATAAATGATACCAGGATATTCTTATTTTATCATAAGCAACAATACTACTTATAAAGAGGTTGTGTATCAAGCCTTTTCATGTAGAAAGAGAGATTAATTCTTGCAAACCAAATGATTCTTAAACATTATGGATTAGGTGAGCGGTTTTAATTCTCAAAAGAAGCAAAGTTAGGAGTCGAACTATATCTATAATACTCTAACTTCCTGGCAATCTAAACAGAAACATCACAACTATTAGTAGAGTTAGGACCTTTAAGGATAGGTTTGCTTTCCTAGAAGTAAAGCTATGATTACTACTAGCTTCAACAATAGCAATTCTCCTTCTCTTAAGTGGCATTCTGTCCCATTAAATGAGCCCGGAAAAAAAAAAAAACACCATAAGTCTATAAATATTTAAGAAAACATAGGAGAATTTATAACAATACTATAAGTTAGGAAAATGAGTGATGAAGAGACTTGACCTTAAATCACCAGACATACTTTTGAGTTTAAGGCTACTTGGACAATTTTTATATCACCAAGGCAAGAAATTTTTTAAGATAGCTTAACAATCATAATAGATCTGGAATGTATTATCTCATTAATGGAATAATACTATTAACAAATTGTCATCATGGAAACCAATACAAGTCATTAATTGAAAAGAAATGCAACAAGCTACAATTGAGAAACTAAAGATGTTCCTAACACAACTGGCTCAAATTAAAAAAAAAAAAAAAAACTATTGAATGAAAAATAGTACTCTGCCCCAAAGAAAACATATTGCTGATGAAATTGCTCTTACGATGATGATATGCCAAGCAACTTGGTTGATTTGATATGCATTAACAACATGGGAGAGCTTACAAGGAAACTTAACATTCAACTTTTACTTATGAAGACATAAATGACAATGCATGGAGTATGTATGATTAATGAAGTAGCTTGATTATCAGGACTATATATAATAATTGCTTTAACTACTGCATTGATCTTATGCAATAAAATTACTTGAAATAATAATTATTAAGCAATGATAATTATGCAATAGAGTTCATAATAAGCAACATTCTATTTATGCTAGTCAATGAAAATAAATGTAAAAGTAACAACAAGCATTCTTTTCATAATTACATGTAAATAAATGTTTCAAGAGACTAAAATCAATAATATTTGTATAATGCATGTTGGCTCCAGTAGTACTCTAAATTGAATGAAAGGTTGTTGCCAACTTGACTTGGTATGTTAACCACCCTTTAGAAGATTTTGACTATCCATATCAGGTTTGTAGATTAAAATAGCCAACAAAATATCAATCTAAAAGTTGTTGTTGATGATCTTTTCATCAAACACACCAGCATAATCCATTTCCATGTTAGATCATGAGCAAGTTGCACTAACTGAGATATTATATGAATAGTTTAAGCATGATTTGACTTTGCAATATTAAATTAATATTCAAATTAGGACCGAGTGTACAATCACATGGTCCATTACAATACTGAATTTATGCAGCTATAATCAAGGTAAAAATATTTAATATCACAATTTCTAACATATACAATTATTGATATGCACAAGATAGTAAGTACATGCAAATAAAGCATGATCAATGATTTAGTAACAATCGTTAAACATATAAAAATTGTCAAGGGAAACATAGAGAACAAGGAAGGATATATTTATACCCCATAAAGAAAAATTATTTGCATTGAGTCATAGTACTCAAATCAAGTGCCTTCATGAAATCCATAAAAATACCACCAATAATTTTTTTTACAAAATTACCACCAATAATTTTTTTTTACAAAAATACCACCAATAAGAATCTCAAATTAGAAGATTTTAGGTTTTAAAATTAATTAAACATATGATAATTAATAATATATCTAGCTCCTTATCTAACCTAACTATAAATAATTAAGTGATTAATTGATCTATTTATTATGCATTGGTACACAGATGGGAAAAATTCTATAAGATGATGGTGAGACCTGCAATGCTTTATGGTGTCGAATGTTGGCCATTAAAAGAGAAGCATAATACTAAGTTAAGTGTTGCAGAGATGAGGATGCTCTGGTGGATGAGTGGCTTTACCCTTAGAGATAGGATACGAAATGAGTATATACGTGAAGACGTTGGAGTAGCTCCAGTGGAAGGTAAGATTAGAGAGAGTCGCCTTAGATGGTTTGGTCACATAAAATGGCGGCCTTTCGATGACCCTGTTAGGAAAGTAGAGATAGTAGATTTGACTTATGTTAAGAAAGGTATAGGTAGACCTAAAAAGACTTAGCTAGAAAATATTAGAAATAATCTTTCTTTATTAGATTTAAACGATAATTTGACTTTTAACATGACACAATGAAGAAAAAGGATTCATGTAGCCGACCCCGCGTAGTGGGACAAAGGCTTGATGTTGTTGTTGTTGTTGTTGTTGTTGTGGTACAAGAGATGGGGAAGAGGAATTTCTGGCGATTAGTGGCCATCTAATTTTCCATAAGCATATGGACCAATGTTATGTGACAACTACAACAAAAGAAAAGATGGGAGGATGAACAAAGTGATGAATAAGGCTATAACACTTACTTCAATGGCGTCGATGGTGAAGATTGTATGATGAAGGGCAATGTTGTTTCGAAAGAGAATGAAAAATTTTAGGAAGGAGCTCATTCCTTCAAGTCTTAAAGAGGGGCTTCACCACATACAATTTTAAGGAGCCAATCACCAGTGGAGTTGGTGATTTTCTTAGGGTAAAATTGTCAAATATAATGACAGTTGGTGCTACATGGGTAGTCACTGAATCAACTTTCCTTGTTTGGGCAATCCCACATGCCAATCACTCTTCGCCGGTGTCAATAATCTCTTAATCCAACCACATGGACCTTAGGGTCAATTGCTCCATGAAGGGTCATTTACTTACAACAACAACAACAACATCAAGCCTTTATCCCACTACGTGGGGTCGGCTACATGAATCCTTTTTCTCCATTGTGTCCTATTAAAAGTCAAATTCTGGTTTAAATCTAATAAAGAAAGGTCATTCTTAATATTTTCTAACCAAGTCTTTTTAGGTCTACCCCTACCTTTCTTAACATAAGTCAAATCTAATACCTATACTCTCCTAACCGGGTCATCGGAAGGCCGCCGTTTTATGTGACCAAACCATCTAAGGCGACTCTCTCTAATCTTATCTTCTACTGGAGCTACTCCAACCTTTTCACGTATATGCTCATTTCGTATCCTATCTCTAAGGGTAAAGCCACTCATCCACCTGAGCATCCTCATCTCTGCCACACTTAACTTAGTATTATGCTTCTCTTTTAATGACCAACATTCGGCACCATAAAGCATTGCAGGCCTCACTACCATCTTATAGAACTTTCCCTAAAGTTTGAGGGGTACATTTCTATCACATAACAAGCCTGATGCATTCCTCCACTTCAACCATCCAACTTGAATTCTGCTGATAATATCCCCATCTATTTCACCATCACTCTGAACAATAGATCCAAGATATCTAAAACGTGTACTCTTATTAATGACTTGATCGCCCAAAGTCACAATCCCCTCACTAGGTCTATTACTACCAAAATTACACTCAATATATTCCGTTTTAGATCTACTCAAGCGAAAACCTTTAGACTCTAAGGTTGACCTCCATAATTCAAGTTTACCTTCAACTCCCTTTCTAGTCTTATCAACAAGAAGAATATCATCAGCAAAAAGCATACACCAAGGTACATCCTCTTGCAAATGTCTAGTGAGAACATCCATGACTAAAGCAAAAAGATATGGGCTTAAGGCTGATCCTTGATGTAACCCAACCGAAATAGGGAAATACTTGGTCAAACCACCTTGTGTTTGAACACAAGTAATAGCTCCTGCATACATATCTTTAATGATTTGAATATAAGCATTATTGACTCCTTTCTTTTCAAGAACTCTCCATAGCACTTCTCTTGGAACTTTATCATATGCTTTTTCTAAATCAATAAATATCACATGTAGATCCTCCTTATTTTCTCTATATTTCTCCATCAAACCTCTTAATAAATGAATGGCTTCCATAGTCGACCTACCCGGCATGAATCCAAATTGATTATGAGAAACATTAGTATCACGCCGCAACCTATGCTCCATAACTCGCTCCCAAAGTTTTAAAGTATGACACATTAACTTAATACCTCTATAATTCGGACAATCTTGTGCATCACCTTTATTCTTAAAAATAGGAATTAACACACTCATTCTCCACTCATCTGGCATCTTTTTAGTCTTCAAAATAGTATTAAAAAGTTTAGTAAGCCATGAAATTCCTTCATCTCCTAAGCATTGTGAAGGGTCATTTACTTAATAAGGAAAAAATTTGGAAGTCAAAATTTGAGTGTTATATTAGAAAATGGTGATTAGTCATAAATTTATTAATACTTTAACTATGATAAGTGACGGTCCTTTTTTGTCAACAAAACCTTCCTATCTAGAACAATTCTTTACAATAGGAAGGAAAAAAAATTCATTGGAAATGTGATTGCCATGAGAGTATTGCCTTAATTTCAGGTTATCTACATGCATCTGAATCTTGGTTCGACAGGGTTGAAAACTAAAAACTCTTGTAAGTTCTTAGTATTTGACCAAGTAGGACATGGAATTAGCAGTCGAAATTTGAGAATTAGCAAATTTAGCTCGCCATAAACTTAAAATTATATTTATATATTTATATATATATATATATATATATATATATATATATATATATATATATATATATATATATTTTGTCGTAGCAGCCCAAAAATTGACTGGAGCTACAATCAAAATATTTTATTTCAAGTTGAGAACTTTTACTTAAACCCCTAATTCTGTTTCACATGGGTCAAGCAATCTCATCTAAAATATGATAGTTTCATTGTAATCATATAACTTAATTCTAAAAAAGAAAAAAGTATTAAGAAATGGTAGAACATAGAAAGAAACCATGGCTTTGCCAAAAATCTTGTTGTTTATTGAGCTCCCTAGTCTTGGTTGGCTCTTTCAATCTTGACTTAATATCAACTCTAATCTCATGGAATTGTTTTGGATGGGAAAATTTTAGATAGAAAATGGGACTATAACATTTTGTAGGTGAAGCATTCATAAATGTATGGACTAGTCACTTTTTTGCACTTTAATACTCAAACATCGACTTATTATTTTTCATCAGATATAAATAGAGAAATTGCAAGAGGATGTACCTTGGTGTATGCTTTTTGCTGATGATATTCTTCTTGTTGATAAGACTAGAAAGGGAGTTGAAGGTAAACTTGAATTATGGAGGTCAACCTTAGAGTCTAAAGGTTTTCGCTTGAGTAGATCTAAAACGGAATATATGGAGTGTAATTTTGGTAGTAATAGACCTAGTGAGGGGATTGTGACTTTGGGCGATCAAGTCATTAATAAGAGTACACGTTTTAGATATCTTGGATCTATTGTTCAGAGTGATGGTGAAATAGATGGGGATATTATCAGCAGAATTCAAGTTGGATGGTTGAAGTGGAGGAATGCATCGGGCTTGTTATGTGATAGAAATGTACCCCTCAAACTTAAGGGAAAGTTCTATAAGATGGTAGTGAGGCCTGCAATGCTTTATGGTGCCGAATGTTGGCCATTAAAAGAGAAGCATAATACTAAGTTAAGTGTGGCAGAGATGAGGATGCTCAGGTGGATGAGTGGCTTTACCCTTAGAGATAGGATACGAAATGAGCATATACGTGAAAAGGTTGGAGTAGCTCCAGTAGAAGATAAGATTAGAGAGAGTCGCCTTAGATGGTTTGGTCACATAAAACGGCGGCCTTCCGATGACCCGGTTAGGAGAGTAGAGGTATTAGATTTGACTTATGTTAAGAAAGGTAGGGGTAGACCTAAAAAGACTTGGTTAGAAAATATTAAGAATGACATTTCTTTATTAGATTTAAACGAGAATTTGACTTTTAATAGGACACAATGAGAAAAAGGATTCATGTAGCCGACCCCACGTAGTGGGATAAAGGCTTGATGTTGTTGTTGTTGTTGTTGTGATAAATAGAGAAATTGAAATGGTAACATAATTAATACTTCTCTCCCCTTCCAAACTTTAACCTGTAATATGTCACAACAAATTGCTTACACTCATAAGCAAATCGAACCATCCCCGTCAATGCAAATTGCTTTCACTAATTAAGTGACTTGCCCCTAGCTAAGCCCTCTAAGGTCCATATGGCTAAACTATAAGAGAAAAACGCCTTGAAGAGGGTATTAGCATTGGAGTTGCACCATTTGGCCGATCATCATAACAATCGGCCATGTGGTACCGATTGCCTTGATTTCCTCGCGTGGAAATCATCAGGTTCAATGATGATTTCCTCAAATTTTTATGGTGAGGAACTCTTCTATAACATAAGGATGAAGGAGCTCCTTCCTAAAGGAGGAGACAAAAACACCCAGGGGTGTTCAGCTCTACTTCCAATGACTGTGAAAGAAGGGTATAATGACAATTAAAACATGAACAATTACAAATAAGAGAAAGATAACGAGGGAGCGAGAGGAGGGGGTGGGGGTGGTCATATGCTGTCTGAAAAAACCCTAACCTTCAAATCCTCACAATAACATGAAGGTGGAGGCATAAATCATAGATAGAGTCGTGCAATTTCTTCTCATGATTAGTTGGGCTGGGCTGCCCGGGTAAAATTTTTTTTTTTTTAATTAACAGTTGTTAAGAACTTAAGATAAGCATCTTCTGATGGAAGTTTGATGATGGAGATTCCGCATACTCAAGTTGAGAACCTATAATTATAATACTATAATTGACATCCTAAATGTTGAAGCTTATGGCATTTAATTATGTTAAATGTTTATCATCTAATGTTGAATTTGGCGATGCTTGGTCGGAAGTATCTTGATAGCTTGTTTTACTATTATATACATGTTTAGCATTTTGTTTATCAACCTTTTGTTTTTTTAATATTTTTTCTTCTCTTTACTTTATTCTGTACTACCTTACATATTCAGTCATGTTTCATCACCATCACTGTAATAAATGTTTATTGTTTTGATAAAGCTGAACTCTGGATTGTTATCCTGAGCATTGGTAGAAACTTAAGATGATCCTCCTGCTAGTTTCTCTCCTTTTATGGGATCCTTCTATGTTGTTTATTGCTTTATGTCTCTCTCTATTGCTTTCTCTCATCAAAACATAATTCAGATTATATCATTAGGTGGCATTTTTATGTTTCGTGCACCATGTTATTCATTGGTCATTCATTTCCCTTTCCTATAGGATTCTTGAAATTGTTACTTTATTTTTGCAAGTAAAACTAAATGAGAGAGGAGCTAGTTTTACTTTGTTTGAAAATGCCTGATAAGCAAAGGTAAAATAATCGATTTTTAACTGCTAATAGCCACTAATACTTCATTTTTTATTGCTTGTTGTCTGAGGTGGGAGTTTAACATAGAAACCTGACTAGGCCTCTTATACATGGTTAGTGCCCTGCTGCTTCCATGGCTTCAAGCATCCCTTTCTATTCAAACTTGTCTTCCTTGCCATCATGCCTAAATCATTTTCACTGTGATCACAATTTTGTCCTGCTCTAATTCACTGACTAACCTATTGTTGCTATACATTTGGGGTGATAATAATGATCCGAAATTGAAAACATCTCAAAAATCACTTGAACTTTGACTTGAATCGAAATCGATTCAATTCAGTTCGAGAGAAGTTTCTAGCTTCTCGCTCATTTTTTTTTTCTAAAGTTGATTTCAAGTTTGTCTTGGCTAATTCGAAATTATTGTAAGTCAACTCGAATTTGTCTTACTTTTCCTAACTTTGTCCTGACTCTTCTGGGAACTATTAATCCATTTCACCTATGAACCTTAATCCATAGCACCTATAAAATCCTTTTGTTAACTATTTCATTTTATCTTTTTTATCTCATCTAGTCTCAGTTCCTTTTCCTTGTCTCGTACTTTTTTTATTCTAAGTTTCCAAACCCTTCTTTAGCAGGGGAGATCAGATACAGACCCTTCTTTCCTTTTCTTTGTATCTGACTTCTTTGATTCTCTGAATTTGCATACCCCTCTTTATCCTTTATTAGGGTAGATCAGATACAGATCCTTCTTTAGCTTCATGCTTTATTTATGCTTTGTCCGACGTCATCTTAACATCGACGACCAACGTCATCTCAACATCGACTATAGATGCCCTCTCGACATTAACGCCCGATACTTACTGCATAACATCGATGCCCGACTTTCAACAGCATTGTCATCTCCTCTCTCCATGCTTGATACACGACATCGACACCCGACTCTCGACATCCCAAAATTAATCATTTTAAACACAAATTCTAATTAAATGACTTATTATTTTAAAATTATTTTTTATATTATACTTCATCAAATTTTATACATTATTTTTAAAATATAAAAATTATAATACCGTTCCCAACCCGTGTCTATGTCTTATATTTTCAATTATTGTCATGCCCCGTGTCGTGTCATATATGTGTCGCCGTGTCCGTGTTTGTGCATTATAGTTGATATTGCAAGGAAAGTATATCATTTGAAGATCGTAAGAAACCACATTTGAGCATTTGCTTGTTTGATAGGAACATTTTCCGTAAACGTGCTTTTATCCATCTCATTTGCACATTTTCAAATACCGCCCTTTGTAAACATTTTTCCAAGTTCGTATACTATATATAAACATGATGTCCAAGTTCGTATACTATATAAGGTTTCGTTGTTTCTCTTTAAACTCCATTCAGAAGAACTGGCCCTTCTCTTAACTCGCTAGAAAATACTGACTTTAAATATGGTACTTATCCAATTGAGGTTATTAGTTTTTCTCACACCAATACTTTCAAGTTGAAGTTGTATATGTTCTCTCATTTAAGTAGCCATTAGTACATACAAAATACACCAGTTTACACTATTTGCCTCAACTTTCTGCTTTGATAAGTGAAAACAGTATCTCTTATTACACAGTTTTAGTTATATTCATATGAGGAAAATAAGAAATAACAAGGTTTTCCTCAGGGCACCATTTTAGCAGTGGCAGGAGGTAGCAGTGCTTCAGTCAAGCTATGGGACACATCCTCATGGCAGCTCGTTGATTCTCTAGCTATTCCCCGCCAAGAGAGTTCCCGCCCTACGGACCGTACCGGCGGAGGGAAGTTTGTTCTCTCAGTTGCGTGGAGCCCAGATGGGAAACGGCTAGCTTGCGGATCCATGGATGGCACAATTTCTGTCTTTGATGTTCACCGCGCAAAGTTCCTCCACCATCTCGACGGCCATTTCATGCCCGTTCGATCGCTCGTGTACTCCCCTTTGGATTCTCGTGTACTCTTCTCGGCCTGCGACGACACCCATGTTCATATGTATGACGCCGAGGGAAAGAATTTGGTTGCCAGCTTGTCTGGGCATGCAAGCTGGGTGCTAAGCGTGGATGCCAGCCCAGATGGTGCAGCCATTGCTACTGGTTCCAGCGATCGAACTGTCCGGCTCTGGGATCTAACCATGAGGGCTTCTGTCCAAACAATGACTAGCCACTCAGATCAAGTATGGAGCGTGGCTTTTCGTCCACCTGGCGGAACCGGCGTTCGAGCAGGTCGGCTCGCCAGCGTTTCGGATGATAAGAGCATTTCACTGTATGATTACTCTTGATAACAATCATTTGTTTTTTTGCAGCCATTAGGCATTCTAACATTTTCTTTTTGTTGTATGTGTTGATTATTTCTCTTTCTTTTTTCTTGGGGGAAACTGGCACTGAGGCAGGACTAATTCCCTGCTATTTGATGTAATGTTTTCATGGATGGATTACTGGTTTGCCTGTTAGCCAATGTAGTTCATTGTTGTGCATTATATACTTTTAAGCTATATTTACAGAGTGTATTATCATTGTTTATTACATAGTTACTAAAAGGCTTCATCTGCAGGTGATCTTTTGATTGGATTTTTTCTGTTAAATATAAGGAGTTTATATGTTAAAAGCAGACATTTAATGCAAGAAATCATCAAATTCGACATCAAAACATAATGAGTACATAATCATTGAGTCATTTGGCTCTTGAGTGCTCTTTCCAATTCCTTTTATTGAGTTCCCACTCAATAGAGATGCTCTCAACTCAAGCTTCTCTCAACAACATTTTTTATTCTCATGAGAATATCTTGACCAACCTCCTAGTCTTCTTAGCTTATCCAACATCATTGAGGCTTCGTTTGGGGCAGCTTTTGTGTAGTTTTTTACTTGTACTAGAAAGTTGTTTTACAAAGCTGTAAAAAAGTCATCCCAAACGAAGTTGAGTCTATTGATCTTCTAATCATATTCCCTTCTTGAAGAAGTACTTCACTCATGTGAATCAAATCCTTGGAATACAAAGTTCATTGAAGAGTTCTTAGTATATGCATGATATTTGAATTTGAGATTAAACCCTAATGGGTTGTTTGGCTGAAGAACAATTCAACTAAAGTAGAATTGCAATTCTATGGATTTAAATTTAATAAATTTTATGGTAGTTTAATTTTGAAAAATTATTTGATATCATAGATATTGAATTCAATTAAATTGATTATGATAATTTATGATAGTTATTTAATCTATATTAATTTTATTTAGATTGATTAAATTGTAATTCATTTAATTACATCTTAAATAATTAATAATGAGCAATTTGATAAAATAATTAAACAATTCTTTTTATTTAGATAATTAAATAAAATACACCATTAATTTATTAACGATAGTAATTTTTAAATAAATTAATACTAATTATTAAGGTTAATAGGTTTAACTTATTGAATGATTTTTATCAATTATAATTTGCATAAGTTAATATTCTTATTAATCATTAACTAGTAATTTATAAAAACTAATTAAACATAAAAACTTAACTAGATGAAATCACAATTAATATTTACTTGGTTAAATTAGTATTTTCAGTTGATTAATATTAATTGATACTATTATATATATATAATTAATATGAATAATTTAAAAAATTATTAATTTTTATGGAATGTACCCAAACATATGTTTACATGCATGAGCAAGAATATCCAAATGAGTCAACCTCAAAAGAATCAGAGCATCAAATAATAATTTCGAACTTTGCTTGAAGTTTTCATCCAATATTGATCGAAAACATAATCAATTTTGCTAGATTGTTTAACTAATGTTTCAACAATGATTAAATAATTTTCAAATCATGATGATTGAATTCGAAATATGATCTAAGTTTCTTTGACTATTATTTAATTATGGCTCTGAAATACAAGTAAAGTTCAAAGAAGGTTCCCTGAACATTCGATCATGTGTCGAACGTGTTTGAATCAAGGTCTAAATAAGATTTGAGCAATGTTTTAAAATTGTAAATTTTATATCTAATATTCTTCTAGGTTTATAGCTCGCATCACAGACGTTTAACATCGCTAGCGACAAAGAATTTGCTAAATGTTTAACATTAGTTTAATATCAACAACCTTCAACAATAAATATCGGCTCGAACTTGTGAACCTATTTAGGCTCATAACAATCACTCATGAATAAGAATCATCGGTGGAGAAGAAGACACTGAGAATAGGAGGCGTCCATTAATTATGTTATTGTGCGAAAGATCATCTATATAAACTAGAATGTTTATTTGAATTTTAGGAGTACTTTATTATGTACATAACTTTTTGGCATATTATCCTACAAAAATAAGCATCAAATAAATTTCTCAAATTTAGGATATTATGACGCATATAAAGAAAACCTATTAAAATGTAATTGACCAAGTAGGATATGGCTCACCTTCTTCACCTTACGGGGGTGGTCAGGAGGAGGTGAATGAACATAATAATTCATTTCATGACTTGAATGTTAGTGGCGTTATGTGTGATGCTTTCTCCAGTGTTCGTAAACGTCGAAAGCGAAAATCTAAAAAATAATGAGAGTTGCTTTGCTCTTTTCTTCTATGTTGGTTGTTTTGGTTGTGTATTTTCTGGGTTGGTTTTATGGCTGGGGTGAGACTTCTTGTGGCTATTGTTTTTATAAGTTGTTGTGTGGTGGCTTCTTGGTGTAGGCAATTTGGTTGTTGGGTTCTTGGCTTTTCTTGCTTGTGCTTATCTCTGTTTTATTGTCATATGCAAGTTGCTCCAGTGGTTGTTGTAGATCTAATGAGCTGTGGCTGCTGCTTTTTCGATGTTATGGATGGAGTTCTTTGATGTTTTTTAACTTTTTCTTTTTATCCTTATTTCTATTGATTAGATAGAACCATTAGCTCGTATGTTTTATGTCAATAATTGTAAGAACCTGTAAATTTTCTTTTTATGGAATGCACTAGCCCCCTTTGTGGGTTAAAAAAAAAGGATATTATTCTAAATGTAACTTTATGAAGATGACTTATTGCATGTTGGAGTGGAAAATGAATTTTTCAATTGGAGGGTTTGTTTGGCAACAAGTAGGATTTACTAAATCGTGTAAATCAGAATAGAGTAAATTCTATCATGTTAAATCCTTAAAATTGTTTGGCAACATAAATATTAAATCCTAATCATGTGACACTTTTTATCTACGTAATCTAGGATTTAAGATCGTTAGTTTATTTAAAAATTAATTTTAATGTGTTTTAAATTTAATTTATGTGTTAAGTACAAATTACTTATTAATTGCAATTTTAATTATCATCAATAGTATAATGATATATTCGATATTTAATTATATTGAAAATTATCTAATTAGTTAGTTAATTATTTTTTGAAATAACTAATAATCACATTATTAATTAAATTAATTATCTAAGTGTTATTTAGTTAGTTTTAATTATAAATTATACTATTAATTATCTCATTAATCTGATTAAATTACTCTATTGCTCATTAATTATTTAATTACTATTTACCATTAATTATATAATTAATAATATCCATTTCAAATTATATCAATTAAACTAAATTAGATAATTAATTAATTTACTTAATTATTAATATTTTAAATTATATTAATTAAGTTAAATTAGATTAATTTTTTTGTCAATAAGTTAACTTAGGCTTCGTTTGGGACGGCTTTCTTACTGCTTCTTAAATAGGCTTTTTAGTACAAATATTTTAATTTTTTACTAAAAAGCCACTTTAAGAAGCAAGAAGAAAGTCGTCCCAAATGAAGCCTTAGATTAATTTTAATGAATTTGCTTTTTCATCTTTTATATTTCATTGTTGCTGTCCTACTCCATTGCTTCGCACGCGGTAGAGTTCGCTTCTTCGGCTCCTTCGTTGCTGTTCAACTTCACTCCATCGAAGGAGTTCCCTTCCTGTCGGATCGAAAGTCACGGTATTTTAATCGGAAGCAACTACTGGAGCTCGCTTGTTGTGAAGCTACGATCTTTCTACCTTTCGCACGCTTCTTTGTCCAAATCACCTAAATTTGCGAAATTTAGGGTTTATTAAATTCGGGATTTACGGTCCAAAGGGGGGATACAGAGGATTTACTCTGCCGTGAGATTTAGCTGGCATTCAAATCCCGTTTGGCAGGATTTGACATAAAATCCTGCTCAAGCATAAAACCTGTTTGGCAACAAGTAGGATTTAACTTTATAGGGTTTAGTATATCCTGTAAATCCGGGTTTAGTAAATCTTGGAGCTGTATAAAAAGCCTGTTACAGGTTGAATTGATATTCATTAACGATGATATTTTGCTACAGGTTTACACATGGGTGACGGCAATTTAAATAACCAAGATAAACTTATTTTGCGAGGGTTGCAGTTTTATGGATTTCATGGAGTGCATCCCGTGGAAAAGGAGCAAGGTCAAAAGTTCTTGGTAGATATTGATGCCTGGTTAGATTTAAGAATTGCTGGTGAAACTGATGATATAGCAGATACTGTAAGCTACACTGACATTTACAGGTAATGTTAACATAACATTTTTTCCATGATATTGCCAGTTTAATGCTGAACGTGAACTTAAATGTTTTTTTGTAAATGCTGAAATAAGAATAAGATGTTGATTTGTGCGGTTTTTTACAGTTTAATTATAAATATTCTTAAGCTATTTTGTTGCCTGAGATTCCTGCTATTCTGTCTTCTAATAAGATTTTGATTGTTTCTAATCTTGAATTGACAAATGAAATCTTTTCTTATCATTAATGTTATCCTCTTTGATTTAGGAATCTTCATTTTCCATCCATTTATGGTGAGTGTTGCATAATAAGCTAGACTTGTTATCCACAGTTTCTTTTAACTTAATTTACGTTCTGTTAAGTCTACTCATTTGCCTTCCTAGTACTTCAACACTAATTTTACTTACCTGCCATGGGTATTTTTGAGATTTTGTTAAATCTTCAAACTATACCAGTCTATTTTCAAATAAGCCTTCAATAGATGCTTTTCCAATCATGCCCCTCTCATATAATCATTTCTTAATTTTTCTTGTGTTGTGGCGCCTAATTTATATCCTATAAAGAAAAGCCTTATGCAATCTCAATTACAAATTGAACTAGTTTTTACAAGTTGTTTCATTAAAGGTATTTTGTGAAGGGATCTTCTCCATTGTAGTGTAATATGCTATAGTGACAAGTTGTAGACATCAATTGGAAAAATTGTATAAATTTCTTGGTGTGTTTTTAATAGGAAACACTCGTAGATCTCGAGTAATTTATATCAATCTTTGGAAAACAATAAGAATTCTTCCACAAAAATCCACACAAAACTAGGAAAACAGTAGATAATTTGTATTATTTGAGGAAACGGAAACGGAAAATACCAAGATACAATTGATCATCTATTTGAGAGGAGGGTCTATCTCTCTCAAATCTCTAGACGCCGTTAGAGCCCACAAAACTAAGAGATATCAAATTTCGGCCAAATTCAAGATGCCCTAACCCTAGGAAAACAAACTCTTTAATGCATACAATCTAACATGAAATATCTAAACAGTCCCTACATTCAAATTTATCTCCTAACTCCCTTCAAAATCCTTCCTAAACAACTCTGTCAGATAGGGCAGTCGGATCATGCATACATGAGGCGGAGAGTTCCTCCTGTTTCGAACGGGCCGGTACCGTAGGACCGGATGGACCAGTCTAACAGTTTTATGTGTTTATATTCCTTCTATTTTATTCACTATCGGTGGTTTGAATTAGATCTTGCCCAGTTCCCAACAAATTTATCATTTTTAGTTTTGACAATGCCAAGCATTCATCTTAATGTTATCATTTTCGCTTAAAATATTGATTTGTTTCTCTTTTATTGCAAGCACTCAGAATCATATTCAATTAGTGAAAGATTGACAAGATAAATTCATGCTCCGTGAGATGTTTATCATGCTTCCTCATATGAATGGAGGAGGCACTATTTAAAATTTGATGCCATTATTCCACGTTTTCAAAACATGACTTGCTTCTATACTTCTAGTTATTCCGATAAAATAGATTGTTTGCTGCTAGCCATTTTAGTATGTATTATCCTTGACTTTTATCCCGTGTTATATTATTGTCATAAAAACCTATGGTAATGCACTGGCGGGCTTAGCACTTAAGTAATCAACTATAGAAATATCCGATTAATTAAAGAATTACTTTATTTTATGGATTTGATCATCATTATCATCAATAGCTTTAAGCCTACTGCTTGGGAGTTCTCATTCTCTATTCATTCTGATAAGCAATTTTTTTTCAAATCTTGTATCCATGCTAATTTTTTATGTCTACCACTTTTTATCTTCGAATCCTTATATGTTAAATTTATTTATCCATTTCATTGGTGTTGTAATCACAAACTTTTATTTTGTACTAATTTATTTTCAATAGGTGCTACCCTTGATATAATTTTTTTATCTATCATCTCTATTTTAGCTCGCATCTATCTTAACATTCTCAGTTTTGTCACACTAAAGTTTTTGATGTGAAACGTACATGCGATGATGGAGTTACATTACGAAATTAACGAGAGCAATTTAAACAAATAATCCCAAAGTAAAATTATCCCTTATAGCAAAAGATTGAACATTAGAATTCGTGGTTTTTAACTTAGTTAGGCAAAGTAGAGCAAAATCAATTAACCAAACAATTCAAGAAAACGCAAAGAGTAATTGTACGCAACGACGATAAACAAGAATCCACGATTTAATAAAGAGAACTTTCACCTTTGGAGCCCATACACTCAACTAATCTAAGCTTTAGCGGAAGAAGCGTCTCCACATTAGAACCGAGGTCACTCCGAGGAAGAAGGAGCCTAAGATCGTCGTTCTTGGATAGGTGGCCGGAGTGGTGGAGGATGACGATCATCCAATGATGATCATTCGAGGTCCACCATGCATGGCGGGTGAGCGTCGGGAAGAAGAAAGAGAATGGGAGAAGAGCTAGCCAAGGGCTTAGGGACAGGGAGGGGCCACGGTTTTGGAGGAGAGAGGGGGTGGGTGTGGTTATGAGTGAAAGAAACTAAAATCTGAATTTAATTTCAGATTTTCAAAAGTGAGGAGGGATTAATTTCAGTTTTCAAAATTTGAAATTGAAATTAATCTAGGAGGGGAGAGATTAAGGGGTATTAAAAGGGAATTAATAGAGGAGAGAGAGGGAGAGAGGGGGCCGGCCATGTAGAGAGGGTGATGTGGCTTGATGTTTTGAGTAGGTGGGGACCACATGGGATTAACTTAATTTAAATAAAATTCTGATTTTAATTTCAGAATTAATCATGTTAAGTAACTCCCAAACTAGTATGAAAAGAGGAGGGATTTGGAATTTGAATTTCAAAACAAATGTAACTCCTCTTAATTAATTAATCTGAATTTAATTTCAGGATTAATTATCATAGGTAACTCCCCAAATTCAAATGAAAGTAAGAGGGAATTCGAATTTGAATTTCAAAATGTGTAACTTCTCTTAATTAATTCCCTAATTTAAGGGACTCAATTAGGAAGGTCATTAAGGGAAGGAAGTTCAAATTGCAAGGAGGGCTCAGGGTGGCCGGCGGCAAGGGGAGCTGGCGGGCTGGTGGGCTGGCCGGCGGCTGCTGGCAGGCAGGTTGGGCTGGCCGGTGGCTGCAGGCCGGCGGATGGGGGGGCTGCAGGCCGGCGGCTAGATAATCTAGAAGTGGGCGGCGGCAGTGAACAAGGGAGGGGAAGAGGTAGGGAAAATAGGGATTCAAGGAATGAATTCCAATTTCTCACAAATACTTCAACCGAATCTCTACGACGACGAATCTCTCAAGAGAAAGAAAGGAAAAACTATTAGAACAAGAAAGAACCTAGAACTCACAAAGAGATCTAGCTCTTCTCAAAACTCACTAAGAGATTTGAGAGAGAGGAGGGTGAACTCACAAAGAGATCATAAGTGGCAAATATTCTTCATTCATCAAAAACTATCTATTACAAGAGAAGGACCATATAAATAGGCCTCACAATGACAAATAAAAAGCAAAAGACTAAAATGCCCCTTGGGCTACAATAGCGACCAAATACCCATAAGGGCAAAAACGGAAAAACATAAAATAAAAATAAACTACTACATAAAATAATGAAAATACAACTCATGCTCGTAACCATCGATCTCCGGCGTCGAAAATGCTGACGATGTCCTCATCAGTTTTCCTTTAGTTATTTCTTTGTAAATCAGCTTTCTGATCCATTCGACATAGCATAGCCTGTTGCAGTTTTGTATAGTTTTCTCTTAATATTCCATGACAATATCTTTTGGCATAATTATTGAGGAACTTCTCTTTTTTGATCACCTAATTTTAATTTTATAAGTTGTATCTTCATTTTATTCTTGTAATGTTTCCAAAATATTTGAACTGATCACACTTGATTCTCCATCAATATTAACCTATAGTTAGCATTTCGCATTCACTAATATTGTATATCATATAATATATTTTAATTAATCCCTAGTCACTTATTTTGTCAAAAATCTCACTTGTTAGAATTATTATGTCATATGCAAGCAACATACACCAATGCTCCTCACTTTTTGAATATCCTTTTCCTTTTTAGTTGTGTTCTTAACTAATAAAAAAACATGAATTTAATATTGATTCTTGATGAGTTTTTGCGATGAATGAGAATCTTTTTGGTCAATTTGCAGCTACTGCTACTAGAACTTTCTGATTAGCCATTAAAATTTTTCACTTTGTTAACAAATGTGTTACTTATTAAAATAACTATATCCAAATAGCATACATCATGTCTCATTTTTAATATTCTTTTTAAGAATATCTTTAATCAATACAAAAAGTTTTTGACTTATCATTGATTATCGATATAATTGTATTATGTTTGGAAATCATTTCGTCAATCCACCACTACTAATATTATTGTTGTTATACTTATCTGTAATAGTTTCAGCGCACATTGTTCACAAAGTCTATTTTCTTATTAAGCATCAATTTTTCTTATAACAATAAATCATATATTTTCTCAATATCAACAAAAATAATATAAATATCTTTTCTTTCTTTATTTATTTTTTATTAATTGCGTAGTACAAAAATAACCTCATGGTGGATTTTCCCGGCATGAAAAAATTCAAATGGTCTTGTCCGATATTGACATGGTTATTCTAATCTATCTTTCCGTAATTCTTTTCCAAAACATCATTGCAGGACCCATAAAATTGACTCCCTACTATAAACACAATCCTATTCATCCAATATGAATTAGAACATAGAAGTTTCAACATTTTAGCAAGAGTATCATCTAAGCTTGACTATAAAAAAACTAAACATTTGTTTCATTCTTATCAATCAGTTACATTTGCTTACAAATGTTGATGAAACTTAACTTTTTATTGACATTGTTGAAGCAATTCAGTGACCTTGAAGAGGCGCTTCCTTTCAGTAAAAACAATGTAACTGAAGCATATTACTTGGTATTTGGCGGAAATATTCATACAGCTAACATTTATATGAGTTTTAGTCTAAGTTCATCATATCTTCTGAACCTTTTCTTAAATTAATTTTTGCAGAACTTTGAACATTTGCTTATCTAATATGCAGAACAACTAAAGAGATTATGGAGGGTCCGAGTCGGAATCTATTGGAGTCAGTAGCTCACCTGATAGCAAACACAACACTTCTTAAATATCCTCAGATACATGCTGTAAGAGTGAAGGTTGGTAAACCTGATATTTTAGTTGATGGTCCTATGGATTATTTGGGTATTGAAATACTTAGAAGCAGAGTTAACAATGAAAATAAGTAAGAACAGCTTTTCACATGTAATGGTTTTCTTTTGTTCTGAACAAACTGTTCATCTGTGCAATACAATCTTCTATTTGAGTTTGACCTAATGTTTTGAAATTTTTAGAAGCAAAATTGCGTGGATTTTTTCTTTAATCTTTTGGTGGATTTTTTCTTTAATCTTCTATTTGAGTTTGACAAACGAAGATAATTTGGCAAATAGTGATAGGGAATCATAATAGACAAGTGGTAGACTAAGATCACTCTGTATAAAACTTGTTCAAAGTAATTGTGAATAATAAATTTAAACATCTCAAGTAACTCTCAATAGGAAAGAATAAAAAATGAGTTAGTAGTAAAGCCAAGCCCAAAAAACTGGGATAAGGCTAATAATGATCATGATGATAAGCTTCTCCAAACGTATCTAATTTTACATCTTTACCAAACCTTAGCTCAATCCAATCAAACCCAATAATTCTAGTTGTGTTTAGCCCAACTTAGATGACCTTGCATGACTCTACTGGACCTCACTTAACCATATTATTCCAACCAAGATAAAGTAATCCAAATGAGGGGAATAGATTTTCTTTAGTTGATTCTACAAAATAAGATAATTGAATCAATCTATTATTATGCATGAATGCCTAATGCTATTAGAGCTATCTTGTAAGAGGCGATGATAGTTCGATTCAGTATGATGATTAGGGTCTTCAATAATTTTTTATTTTTTATGGTTATAATCATATCCTCATCTCTTATTCATTAAGATGAATATTCCATTCTTATGTGCCCCTCTTTGTAGAGAAAGACTTCCGACTGGAAAGGATTTCATTAGCACAACAATATGGTCAAGAATATCTAGTTCTTCCTGCAACATTATTTCAACTCTTTCAAGTAGAGTTCTTCGCAACCCAGGTGTTTTCATATGTTGCGGGATGCTTACTTCCGATCATCATTCTATGTTTGTTATCCACTCATATTTAGGTTTCGTTTGGAACGTTTTTTTTACTGCATCTTAAAATAAATTTTTAGTAGAAAATTTTTATACTAGAAAGTTGCTTTAAGATGCAGTAAGAAAGGCGTACCAAACGAAACCTTTGTGTGGTATTTGATGGAATTTTTCTCGATTAGTATCCTTATTTACTAGCACTCTAAAACAAAGAAAAAAAACATAAAACATGTGTATGCTTATATCAAGCATTATTAGCATTAGGGGTGTCAATTATTGATACAAACCGATAACCCGACCCGAGCCCGACCAAAAAAATCTAGGTTTGGGTCAACCCATTTAACAAACGGGTCGTGTATAGATTGCAGTTTTTTATTCATTTGAAAAATCGAGTCGGGTTCAGGTCAACCCACTAACCCGGATTTGACCCGAAATATAAGAAGGCTTTGGCACGTTAGCGACTGTGCATTCAGGCTCTGCCTCAACCCTCGAATTCCAGACGGAGCAGAGATTGACATAGGGGCGTCGGGCTTCAATTAGACAGAGACTTGGATGTGAAGGGTGGCTCGTTCGGTCGGCCAAACGGGTGGAAGTGGGACTCCACATTGGTGTGAGGATCGGAATTCGGAGGAATGTTTCGAACATAGGACTTCGCTACTTCGGTCAAATAGGGTTGTTGGCCTGCGATCTCAGCAGAGGTGAAGGCAGCTTGGTCTTGTCCGGTCACACGACACGATCGGGAATCGCACTCGTAGGCAGAGGGCTGGAGGTGTTCGAGATTTGAGATGGATGATTGGCTGGCTTAAAACAGGATTGCAAGCAGGTTCACGGGTCATGAACCCAACAACCTGAGCGGTCCGAGTCCGGGTTGTAAATCTTGACCCATTTAGCTAAACGGGTTCGGTTCGGATCAAGCCCGTTTATGCCCGTGTCAAATCGGGTTGCATCCCAACCCGACCCGTTGATCCGAATTGACACCCATAATTAGCATTTTGTTTGGTTGTAAATCACCACAACTTCCAGTACTTTATTCATATGATATTTCCTTTTCTTTCTTTTTTTTTTAACTGCTTCCTGCTACTCTGAAAACAGACATTTAAGATCAACAGTAAGACCCAGCAATAGGATTATGAGTTGGTACTGAAGGAAGGTGACCAATAACTGTCGATAATTCATAGTATTTCTGTGCCTTGTCCAATCATGACGGTAAGCTATACCTGCATCAGGTTCCAACTCTTCTTTGATCTTTTTATCATAATCTTCCGTTCTGCTTGTGAAATTTATTTTCTGTTACCAGTTCTTGTTTAGAATCTTCCAGGCTTTCAGGAAAGGAAAAATAATGGATTTGCAAGAAAGCCACCGCTAAATTTCTTTTTATTATTATCATTATATTTTCTTATAAAAGTTAACAGAGGGCAAATTACAAGGTTATAATTAGCATTATTTGCGCATCATTTTCATTTTTTTTTTTAAATTTTTATATTAAATAAAATATATTTGGTATCTTAAAAATAATGAAAATTTTGATTTTATATGCTTCATATTGCTTGAAATATGAGAAATTTGTTCAATGTCTTATTGGAGAAATATACCTGGAAGTTCATTTGGATTACCTAGATTGCCTTCTTAAAAAAATTAACAAAGGGCAAATTAAGAGGTTAGAATTTTAATAAGGATCGCTATTTCAAAATAATTAAGAAAAAAATGTAATTAAAAATAAATTTAAGGAGCTTTAATTGCATTTTTTCATAAATCGCAATTTTTTTTGTATTTTTAAAAAAGTTTATCTCAGATCATTTGCACTCTATAAAACTTGATTAGCTTCTCATAATCTATAATTAGGATAATCATTCGAGCCATGGATAATAAAAAAGCCGAAACTATCTAAATGAGCTTATAAAAAATAGGAGCATTAAAATTGATAAAAGGTAAAATAAAAAAAATATAAATTTAAAAATTGATACGTCATGCAAAAATTATCTTGATCGGACACGAATCTCGATGCAGAATCAAGTTGGAAACTTTAAAAATTAATTCGGAAACTTCAAAAATTAATTCGGAGACCATCTGAACTCCGATTTCAGCAAACTTACAGTCGAATTGAGTGTCTCGGAAATACAAACCCAATGACACCAAATTCAACTCAATTCGAACCCAAATAAGTCCAAATCAAGCACCCGAAGTGCTGTTGGAAAGCTCGTACCATAATTTGAGTTACCAAACGGTGTCCAATTTTAGTGAGCTTATAGTCGAATCGAGCGGCTCAACGAGAAAAATCCAACGAGCCCAAGATCGTCGAATTCCAACATCACTAAGACCTTCAAATGTCCAACGAACGGTGCACAATCGTAGGATTCAATATCGGCCGTCCATTCGACCACTCCCTATTCGCCCCTGATCTCACGCCTATTTACGAGCTATGCCACTCCAGAAAAATTATAAATAGAGCCCTCATTCTTCATAAGAGGGGGACCGAAGCAAGCAGAGAAGAAGAGAAGAGAAGAAAGAAGCTCCTCCTCGACCACCATCGAAGCCTGGCCGGACCACCGCAGGATTCTCGTCGGACCACATCGGAGCCTTGCCGGACCACCGTTGGAGCTTCGCCGGACCACCACCTGAGGCCCTCACCTCGCCGGACCACCGCCGGAGCCTCGCCGGATCACCGCTGGAGCCTCGCCAGATCATCGCTGGAGCCTCGCCGGACCACCACCTGAGGCCCTCACCTTCGCTAGAGGCTCTCACCTTCACCTGAGGCCCTCACCTTCGTCAAAGGCCTTCACCAACACCTGAGGCCTTCACCTTCACATGAGGCCCTCACCT
Organism: Dendrobium nobile; assembly: GCA_022539455.1. Taxonomy (NCBI): domain Eukaryota; kingdom Viridiplantae; phylum Streptophyta; class Magnoliopsida; order Asparagales; family Orchidaceae; genus Dendrobium; species Dendrobium nobile. Next base: position 68,612,796 of record CM039726.1, on the reverse strand, counting down.
TCGCCAGAGGCCATCACCTTCGCCAGAGGCCCTTGCCTTCGCCAGATCATAATCAAAGGCCGTGTGCTCCACCAGAACATCACATGAGGCCCAGACTTCCGTCGGACAACTACTTGAGGCCTTGAGCTCCACCAGGCCACCACCTGATGCCCAGAGTTCTCCCAGAATACTACCGACTACGGTCCTTCAGACCTTCGTCACCTACTATGGTCCTTCTGACCTCCATCAACAGATAACGGTCTTTCTGACCCAGGTCTCCTGCCGACTATGATCCTTTCGACCTCCATTACCTACAATGGTTCATCCGACCTCCGTCAACAGACAACGGTCTTTCTGACCCAGGTCTCCTGTCGACTATGGTCCTTTCAACCTCCGTCGCCTACTATGGTTCTTCCGACCTCCATCAACAGACAACGATCTTTCTGACCCCGGTCTCCTGCTGACAACGGTCCTTCCGACCAAACAAACATGTATATGTAACTCCTACCATGTAATGCAATCTATATGATGTACATTTGCTACATCAATCCAAGGCCTTCTCCCAAGGAAGGGCCTCATTTGTAATCGACTGCAAATACTAGTAGATTCATTCAAACTGGGCCTGGCCCCGTGGTTTTTTCCCCTTTTCAGGGGTTTTCCACGTAAAAACTCTGGTGTCTCTTATGAATGCTACACCATCTCACTTATCTGATTGTGTGCTGGATCTTCGTACAATGCTAAGACATTAAATTATATATTTCTCTACCGCCGCGAATATTCCAGTACGCAACAAAAATAATTATAAAATATTTTTAGATATAATTTTTTTTTACATGTAAAATATAGGATAAGTAATGCGTCCTTAATAAAATTTCAACAAATTTAAATTTTATACTAAACAAATTATTTTAAGAAATAATAATATTATTATTCCAAACAAAACCTTAAACTTTACTTGATCCTACCCATCCTTTCATCCAAACAAGATACAAAAGTTTTTTTTTTTTTTTTTGGGAAAAATGGGGGCATAAGCCCGTATATTGATCACCAAAGAGTTACAAGTCAGCCAATATTACAAGTAAAGAGACTATACCAGCAGAAAGAAAAATTTAAAAAGAAAAACAAAAGGACTCAGTAAAAATTGGTCTACATCACAATGGCAACAATGCCAAAATCATAGGAGTTCACCAAGCCAACCTAATCGACACTAGTTGCCTGAAGCAGAAGTAGAAGGCCCTCCAAGTGTCTAAAAATGCAGTCCTGGTTGCCGAACAACCATCCAAGGATGCAAAACTGATGTAGACCAGGTACATCATCGTCCTTCAAAAATTCCAGATGCAGCCGATCAAGATAAACGGGTTTAGACGAAAGCTGCCAACTATGCAAAAGCCTGAACCTCACAGCAATACAGCTGCAAAAAACAACCCAAAACAGTTTCCAACAGCAAAATTCCACAACATCAGTCCAGAATTTCTTTGAATTTTTCTTTAAGTTTATCATAATCTTTCCACTTAATAAATTTTGCTCTAATAGCTTTAATGATCACATCCAACAGCTCAGAGGGGCTTTTTCTCAAATTTGAAAACCTCTTGCAGTTACGTTCCCTCCAAATCCAATACACCATTACAGAAATAGTAAGATAACAGAAATTACGTTCAAAACTGCTGTAATCCCTGTTGTTGTTCAAAAATTCATATACCAGGAATAGATTTGATCTCAAGTAAAAATTCTCCAAAGATGGCAGAAGACCAGTGATAATCCGGAAAGAGAAATCACACTAAAAAAACAAGTGAGAGTGACATTCCTGGTTAATAACACAAAAAGAGCAAGTAGAAGTAACCAGTATGCCTCTAAGTAAAAGAATATCAGCAGTTTTAAGCTTCTTGTGCATAGCCATCCAAGCATAAGCAGCATATCTCAACGCAAAACCTTTATGCCAAATTAATTTACTCCAGCCAACATCCTCCAGAAAAGAAAAATAGTGATTAGAAAAGTTCTTGGGAGACGGAGAAACAACACCGTCCCAGCTAATAACCTGAGGTTTAGTAGAAAACCCAACCAACAGAATATTAGAAATAATGAAATCAAGTAACCCAGCTGGCAAATTCTAAGACTTTTGAGATATGACATCTTTGACCTTCAAATTAGAAAATCTATGAGGGCAAGAGAATTCAGAAAGAGCTTTTTTGTTACACCATGGGTCCTAGAAAACGGATAAATTACTGTTACAGTGAACCTCCAAAGAAATGGAGTCTCTTATCTCGCAGCTTTAAGGTAGCAAAGTTTCCAAAACTTAGAAGCATAGATGGGGGGAGGTTTCAAGGGGGAGAGAAACTTCTCCCTAAACCAATAGCCAAGCAGATTAACACTGTTGTACATCCTAAAGATGAAAGAGCAAGCCAAATTATGGTAAAGGGACTCAAAAGTTGGCAAGCCCAAACCACCCTTACGCTTAGGTAAAGCCACAGATTTCCAAGAAATAAGATGCATTTTCTTGTCCTTAATGTTACCAAAAAATAGAAATTTGGCAGAAATTTTCCTAATAAACTTGCAACAAGCTTTAGGCATAATACTTCCACGAATCCAGTAGGCAATCGTATTAGCAATAGTAAACTTTAAAAACTGCACTCTACCAGCAAATGAAAGAAATTTAACCTTCCAACCATCTAAATGACTCGCAATCTTATCCATAAGAGGTTGAAAATGAGATAATTTAAGTATGTCAGTAGAGATAGGGAGGCCTAAATAAGTAATGAAATCATCCACCTTAGAAATGCCCAGGCTAGCAGCCAGATCCAAAGCCATGGAAGAATTGAAATTTTTGGAGAACAGTAAAGTACTCTTAGCCGTATTAATATGAAGTCCCGAAGCCTTGGAGAAATAAAGCAAAATATCATTAAGAGCATGAGTATTCTCCCTAGAAGCAACTCTAAAAATCAAAAGATCATCTGCATACAACAGATGATTGAAGGTACAGTTGTGATTGTTAATCCCCCGAAAAGAGGAAATCTGATTATTATCCAGACTCGAGGAGAGGGCATCCATGACAATACAGAACAGTAGGGGAGAGAGAGGGCAGCCCCGCCTCAGCCCCGAAGTAGAGTTGAAATAACCTTCCAAAGCCCCATTGACAGAGACCGAAAAATAGACCTCAGAGATACACCCCCTGATCCACTTAATAAAGATCTCAGGGAAACCTTTTTGAAGGAGTCTATTTAAAAGGAAGGAACGAGAAATGGAGTCAAAAGCTTTCTTAACATCCAGCTTAGCACAAAAGTAATTCTTTTGACTCTTAAATTCTCTGAGGATCTCGGAGGCAAGAATGATGTAATCAGTAGAGCATCGCTTAGCAACAAAACCAGATTGACTTTCATTAATGATGAAGGGCAAGATGGGCTTCATCCTATTAGCAATGATCTTGACAAAAAATCTTGTAAAACACATTACATAAAGAGATAGGACGATAATCAGAGATAGAGTTGGAATGTGTACCCCCGGGAATAAGAGTGATGACAGTTGATTTGGCCCCTCTAAGCATATGCCCAATAGAGAAGAAATACTTGACAGCAGAACATAATTTGAAACCGGATGATTTCTCCTTTGCTTTTTATCAGCAAATTTGGCTTATTACTGGTTTCAGATACAGAAGTTCAAAGGAGAGGTAATTGTATTCTTTATCTGATAGTACAAAAAAATAAGAGACCTGAATCAATGGATCATTATACATAAAAATTATCATAGCTGTCTGTACTATATTTATATGAGTCTGTACTATATTTATATGATTTTCGGTTTTTCCGATGTTTTTGCATCAATGGAATTAACGTAAAAAATTACTGCCAGCTACTCTGAAAGCCCTCATTAAATACCAACAGTAAGACCCTGCAAGCAGCAATAGTACTCTGATGAGGTGGCCAATAACTATAAATAACTTATAGTATTTCTATGCCTTGTCCAATCGTGATGCTGGCCTTTACACACATCCGGTTTTTTTTTTTTTTACGAGGAAGTACTGTTCATAGTCCAGTAAAAATTCTAGTCGATCTAGCATGTAATTCACATCAATTTATACGAGTCAACACTTAAGACTTTCACTATTTGCTAAGGGATTCTAACCAAGGAGCTAGGCTTTGCCCAGCCGGTTCTTCACCACCCGGACAAGCAGCGGTGGATCCGATTCCAATTCTTGTCTGATCATTTTATAATAATATGTGAGATTTAGATTTTTTTGGGACAATTTTTTTTAAAAAATATTTTAGAAAGCTAAAAAAAATGATAGTTTTATTTGATACGTTTTCTTACTGTTTTGTAAAATTATTATTTTTATTTAAAAAATATCTTGAAAGTTTAAAAAAATAGTGATCTATAAATGTCTCAAATGAAGCTGAAGTCTTAGGCTTCATTTGTGACCACTTTTTTACTATTTCTTAAAGCAAGTTTCTTGTACAAATTTTATAATTTTTATATTAAAAAGTTGCTTTAATAATTAATAAAAAGCTGTCCCAAACCAAATCTTAGTTTGGGACAATTTTTTTATTAATTTTTAAAACAGTTTTATAATAAAGAAAATTTGTACTAAAATTTTACTTTAAAAAACATGAGTAAAGCTGTCCCAATTCTCAAATGAAGTCTTATTTTCTGCTACCAATTCTTGTTCAGAATCCTGTTGGCTTTCAATAAAGGAAAAATAATAGATTTTTTAGAAAACTACTTCTAAAATTCCATTAGCTAAGAAAAAGCTATGGTAGGAGAGGAGGTCGTTGAAGACAGTGGACGTGGCGGTGGTGAATTATTACGTTTGGAAATTCAATCCAGACGCGCCACATCACTTAAATATATCGAGGCCCGGTGTATTTTGGCGACGTGGCGCGTCTGGATTGGTGTCCTGACGAATCCGGACAACAGACGTAATAATTTGCCGTGGCGGTGATGGTAAGCGGCTCTAAGTTATTTTTAAAATATTCAAAACATCTCAAAATTATTTTAAGTATTTTTAAAAAATAACTTAATTCATTTTCCAAATTAAAAATAAAATATTTAGAATAATATTTTTAAAAAATAATCTCAAACATACCCTATATGTGGTTTAAGATCCACATCAACATCATCCTTATTAGCTTTAACTAATAACATTTTGGATATTAACTGTGAACATTTAAAGGCAACTCCACCAACCAATGGACATAAATAAATACAACATAATTACTTAGGACATTGTTAAATTACATACATATTATTTTCTATTTTCGTAGTCAAACAAACTTATGATTATCAGAAAAGTAAAACAACGATAAAGCTGTCCCAAACAAGCTGTTATAGCTATTTATAAAAGTGGTTATAAAGCTGTTCTGAGGAATTAACTTTTTTAAAAGCTGCTATGAAGAGCAATTTTCTGGAACATAGTTTTTTTCAAAGCTACGAATAAATAATAGTCAAACAGAAATTGTGTTTGAAGTCTGGCAAGTAAAGCAGTAAAAACGTTATCCCAAAAAAATGCTAAAGTTGTTGCAATTTCTAAGGCGTCATTTGGGACTGCTTTTTTACTGCTTCTTAAAACAACTTTTTATTACAAATATTAAAATTTTTGTATTCAAAAGTTACTTTAAGAAGCAATAAAAAAGTCGTCCCAAACAAAAAAATTGTTATTTTTATAGCTAAACCACAAATTTCTAAGAACTTTAAAAGCAGCAAGAAGAAGAAAGAAGGAATTCCGTGCATATAAAAAAAAAACTAAAAAAAAATAAAAATAAAAAAGAAAAAGAAAAAAAGAATTCCGTGCATATAATTTGGATTTATAGAGAACATTTATAATTGGCCTCAACAAATAATTTTATTTATCAAGCTAATATTCAATCAATTGTTGCCCAAATACAATTAACAAATCTCTAATTATGAAAATAAAATTACAGAAATAAGATCAAATAATTTAAAATTAAATTTAATCATATATGAAACTAATTAATCATAAATAATTCATACTAATTTATTTAAAAAAAAAACTAATAAATTTAGTTTTCTTCATAAAACTGAAATAAATCTTAACATTAAAAAAAACTAATTTCTTATAATAATAATATGCCTAAAATCATTTCTAATGCTTTATAATCAAGTTTTTTTAGGTTTATCTGTTCTTTTCATAACATCGACCGGGCTAATACATTTACTCTCTTAATCAGACCATTAGAAGGTCAACATTTTATGTGGCCTAACTGAGGACTTCGTAGGCATTGTTTGGGACAGCTTTCTTACTGATTTCAAAAACAAGTTTTTTGTACAAAAATTTTTAATTCAAGAAATTTAAGTATTAGAAAGCTGCTTTAAAAAACAATAAAAAGATTGTCCCAAACAATCTTGAAACAAATTTTTTATTGTTTTCTAAAGTAGTTTTTAGTATTAAAAAATTAGTTAAAAAAGTAATAAAAATTTTGATTGCTAAAGCCCCTAACTTACAAAAATTATATGGGCAGTGTTCGGACAAGTTTGGAGGTCAATCCTGACACACCAGGTCACCCAATACATTATGCAACATCATCTAATATACAATACATTAGATGACATGATGCATCTACATTGACTTCCAATCGCATTCGAATAGGGGTGTCAATTCAGGTCAATGGGTCGGGTTCAGGTCGAACCTGGAACTAACTCGACATTGTTCGGGTCAACCCGAACCCGATATGTTTTTAAAAACGGGTCAGGTTTCCTGACCCGAACTGACACGAATGACCCGAAGTTGACCTAAAATTCCTAGTTTTCGGGTCAAAAATAGGGTCAATCTTCGATTTCGGGTCAAAATCAGGTAAAAAACGTGTCAATCTTGAGTTTTCGAGTCAAATAGGCGTTTTCGTGTCAATTTCGTGTCATTTTCGGTTTGCTGGGTCAACCAGAACCCAACCCGATTTTTAAAACGGTTTGATATTTTGAACCCGAACCCGACCAATTTCAGGTCCGGATTGACCCTAACTCAAATTTTTTCGAATCAAATTTAAATCGTGTTTTGGGTCGTGTCAAAAATTGACACCCTTAGGGGCTGTTTGGTATCGGATTTACAGCGGGATTTAAGTCGGATTTAAGCTAAATCCAGCCAAACAGTTTTTGTGCGCGCGTTAAATCCCGGGATTTGGTAAATCCCAGATTTACGGATTTATGGCTTAAATCCGGGATTTACTAAATCCCTCAGTTCGGTGGATTTAACGGGATTTAAAGTTAAGCGGAAAACTTACCCGCGACGCTCGTGTCGTCAAGCTATACCGTTGCCCTTATTTGCCGAAAGGAACGAAGCCATCGCTCTACCCCGTCGCCTCAACCTCTCCGATTCTTCTTCTTCTTCCCCAGAGCGTTGCTCCGACTCATCCTCTCCCATATTTCTTCTTCTTCCCCAGGTTGTTGCTCCGACTGAAACCTCTCCCATTTATTTTCTTCTTCTCCGAACTGTTGCTCCGCTTCCTCAGACGTGCTAAACAGATTTTTCCTTTCTCTGATTTTTGGTAGGTGAGAGCTTCTTAACTAGGTGTTTTTTTATTTTCCCTGAGAGCTTAAATTTTTTTTTCCTACAATGTGTAGATAGAATAAAATTTTTCATGTGTTTTTTCTTTAAAATTTTCTCATTGATGTATAAAAATCTGCATAACTTTTGGTACTGTACTATTTTCTTACTATATTAATTTGTTAAGCAAATTTCCTTTCAATTAAATGAAGTTGCCGTAGTTCATATATCTGTAAGTCCTTTTTTTTAACGCTACAAATAATTGATTGGTAGTACGGTTGTTAAGCTAATTAAAATCAGAATGAAGCGATCCTTTAACACCGGATTTGACAAAGATATTTTTGATTCCGTGAGCGACAACGAGTCATCTAATGCCATATATCTCAAAAATTATGGTTCCCATCTTGATTGGAGAGTTTTTCAAGGACGAAAGGATAGTACTTATGAATATACTCTATATAATTAAATTGAAAGTGCGGGGTCAAATGAATTATCATCTTACCACATGTTGCCTTAATTTTTTTATAGAAATGAATAGGTTTCTTAAAGGAAAAGGGTTGGTTCATGGTAGCTCTAGCTCCCAACGTCATGTAGATGAAGTTATCTCAAGCAATCCTAAAAGCATGTCTAGGATTGCTAGGTGGCCCGAAGAGCACAACGTTGTGCTAGCCGAGCTTCTATATGAGCAATTTGGTCAATATTGCTTTGTAATTTGCTCTTTATTGAATTTTCAAACATTTTGTGAGAACTGAAGTTTGTTTAATGATGTTTTATGCAATGATCTTCATCTCATAAATATATGTTTAAATTTTAAATCCCTAACTATCATAAATCCTGAAATATGTTACTAAACAGTTTCTCAGAATTTAACATGATTTAACATATTGCATACCAAACAGTTTTCAGGATTTAACACAATTCAGATTTACTAAATTCAGATTTACAGGATTTACTAAATCCCACTACAGTTAAATCCCACTGGTTGCCAAACAGCCCCTTACATTCGAACACCATCCTACATTATAATCTCTCCAATCTAGCGGATCAAAATGAGCCGCGTTTTTAAATAAATTAAAGGTAGTACAAAGGTACTTATTCGGATGATGCATTAAAAATGACCATTATCCTGAACCTAGGTGGCCCCATTGACCGTATGCTATTAAAAGCCGAACCACCAAACCAGTTCGAACCGCGGTTCACAGTTCATCATCGATTCTTCTTCCGAATACTGTACCTCTCGGCCTTTCTGCTTATTTACTCGAACCATTTCTATTTTCGTCCTGTACTCAAGCTCACTGAGCCTTCATGGATCTCGCGCTTCTCGTCGGAGTCCCGTCTCGGCCACCGCCACCGGTATGTTCTGAACCCGGCTGCGGTCCCCAGTCTGACGATTTCGGGTTATGAGAACAATCTTCGGCACCGATCTCACCGCTCTGTTCGGTTCTGCTACTCGCTGAGTTGCGGTGGCTGGCGGAGGTGGAAGGAGTGATGGGGGAGGAGACTTCAGTAAACGGCGCGTCGGTGAAGGCGTCGGAATGCGAGGTTAAGCAGGACGATGGGGAGATCCAGGAGGCCGAGTCGTCGCTGCGAGAGGGGCTTTCGCTGAACTACGAGGTTTTCTGCTTTTTTATTTTTTTGTTTCTGTTTATCGGAATTCTGTTTAGGTTTTGTGTTTTTGGGGTTACTTTTACTTACTTGGTGCTCAATTCGGGCTGGAAGATGGTGGTGGAGTTGGAAATTGTTTCTTTCTCAGATTGCTTGCTGCTTTTGGTTATAAGGTGACGGCGTCTGACTGCTTGATGTTTCTCTATCCTTTGATTTGATTTCTAGGTATTGAAAGAATGAATGAATGCATTTTCGTTCTTGGTGATTTCTTAAGGAGGTTTAAATTGAGGATGCTGATGAGAAACGTGATTGGTTTCGATTGTACTTTTACTATTGATTGAGTTAGGATGAAAAAGTGTTTTAATAGAATCTAAGTAAGTGCTTGGTTGCTCAACCCCTCTGCATTGTGGGGATTTTGTTCCAGGAGTTTTGCTTAGGAAGTCCATAGCTCGAGTTTTTCAGGTTTAGTGCCGAAATATATTGTCCGGAGCAATATATGGTCTCAATTTTTCCTCCATATCTAAAACATATTTCGAGTGGTATTTGACTTGAGGGACATGTTGAGGGCTTTGTTTATCTTTGATACTTCATCCTCTACCGTTAGGTGTGTCTTAAGTTTGTATTGGTTAGGTGTGAAAATGTTGGTTTTAAATAGGGCTGAAAACGAACCGAGCATTAAATAAGCTACTCTTGGTTCGCCTCAATTAAAATTCGTTCGTAATCATTTAATTAATTAAGCAACCAAGCCTGAACATTTTTTTTAATACTCGATACTTAAATAAAAAAAGCTTGAACAACTATGTGTTCGACTCATTTATGTTTATGTACTACATCTTTTAAAGCTTGTGAAGAAGCTCGATTTCAGTTCGATACATAGTTCATGAATAAGCTGATTAAAAACTCAATTAATGTTTGATTATAAAATTGATGAACATACCTAATATAAATATTTATATTTATTATAATTTAATGATATAATAATTATTAATTAATAAATTTTAAAATTATTTAAATATTATACTATAAATTAATTAAAATAAGTTATAAATATCTATTAAATTGATATTATGTATAATTTAATTACAATTATTTTTATTTTATCATATTATTTAATTATATGTGATAAAATAAAAGAGAGGCATGACGAAAGTGGAGAATTTTGTTTTTTGCTAGGAGACGAGCTAGGAGGTTGTTTATTTTCTTTTTTGTTTTGGTGGAGAAGTTATTACATGTTTTTTTCTTTTCGTTCTACTAAATTCAAAAAAAAAATGATCATGTAGTCGACCCCACGTAGTTGGATAAAAGCTTGGTTTTATTGTTGTTGTTGTTATCGTTCTACTAGTTTTGAATTCTTTTTTCATTGCCATTTTTATTTATATGTTTGTTCGTGAACTAGCGCGGTTGGTAGCTCAAAAAAACTGGCTAGATTTTTTCATGAATAGGCTTGTTTGATTTTGATAGTTTGAAAACCCTTGCTCGTTATGTTCGCAAACAAGCTCGTTTGGTAGCTTGAAAAAACTTGCTTGATATGTTTATGAACGAGCTCATTTGGTGGTTCAAAAATACTCGCTAGATATGTTTACAAATAGACTCGATGTAATTATTTGTTAGTAGGCTTAGCAAGGCTCATATTTCAAGCTAATGAACATCTAGAAGTATATATCTTTTATAGATTGATAAGATTTGTTTATTTAAAGCCCGATATGCATCAAAATTGAACATTAATCAAATATGAGCATCCATTAATTTAAAAGAACTAAGATTGAACAAGAACATAAAAGATCGAATTGAGCTTGAACCAAACTTGAACAAGCTGATATTAAATGAACTTAAATATGAACATGCATATGCCTCTCTTATGAAATCAGAAATAAAATTGAAAAAAAATATAGGTTGGTGGAAAGTCAACTGTTAAATTTGTCAACCTTCTGATTGCTAGCTCCTAGTCCCTTGAAGATTTAACAAACAAAAAAAAAAGAAAAAGAAAAAAAAGAACCACCTGAAGATTTCCATGGGCGAAAGTGACTTAAAACATATGGCACTAACACCCATGTAAAAGGGAAGTTTTTATCTCTTTTCCTTCCTTATAGATTTAATGCTTTCCTTATGTTAAACTCATTTTTATGCTTTCCTTATGTATAAATGATGATAAATCAATTGATGATCTTCAGCAATTTGATATTTAGTTTTCAAAAGAGTTCAAAGTCTTAAATCTAGCGGATAAATGTCCCTCCCTCGTGGACAAATTTTGCAAAAAAATTGATTAACAATCAATAGGAAATTATCTTTACCCTTGCTAAAGCTGTGAAGTTGTTTTCTTTGGTCATAAATCTAATTGGTTATGAGCTTTTTAGAACTCATGTAAAAGGTCATTTCCCGCTAATGAATCAAGCTCCTTGCACTAACCGTGAAGTAGGAAACTTAGCCACTGCACATGAAATCTTAGATACTTTTGAAAAAATAATGTCCTTAAGTTGGTCTTTCCATAGGAGCTCTTGTTGCGGTTGAAACTGGTTATTGATACATTTAACAATAACCATGTCAATTGCAAAGAGTGTTAAAATATAATTATAGGATATCAAATATTTCTAGCACAAAAAATCTAAACCATGTTTTGTTTCCTAGGAAATCTTTACATCTTTAGCATTGTTTGCTATGGAATATATGTCATAGAAAGAGTTGTAAAGAATATTAAGGAGATTATATCTATATCGGTTGTCTAAATCATTAAAAAATTTGTAGAGAGAGAAAGTGATGTTAGGTTTGTTTATATGTCAAGGGTTTTACTAGAGCAGAGGTGGGAATATTCTATTGGAATATGGTTCTTTTTTGACTGATCGTAAATCAAAAGTGATTGAATAGAACCTAATCTAGCATTGCCACCTTTTAAAGAATACTCCAAAAATTACTTGATGGCAATAGTATAATGAACCATGAAACTTACATCAGTGGTAAGAAAATGATTTATTATGCACAATCACATTAAAAGAAATAAACGTACAAGTCAATTATTTTGAGCTGTAGTGAAGGAAGTAGGAAATTCAAAATTTTTTTTTTTTTGAAGTATGTTTAACCATGAAATAGGGGATTTTAGGTTTCAAGGCACCATGATTATTAGGAAAAATAAACTAAATCAAAATTAAAATAAACTTTTTAAATTGTGGAATGACTAAGATCTGCTCAAGAACCGAAGCTGTTTCAAATCTATTTAATTCTCCTCAGCACTAAGATTGTTAGAATTAATTGGTATTCCATATACATGGTAAAAACAATATGTTGATAGTTTTTGTAACTTGTTGGCAATAGCATAATTACCATACTTAAATCGTTGTTAAGAAAATAATTTATTATGAGCAATTATACTAAAAGCAATAGACAAGTAAATTAATTATTTTGAGCTTTATTTTTCCTCTTTGTCCTTTGTGATTGATTTTTTTTAATTTGGAATAATGTACGTACGATATGAATTTCTGAACTGTTAATGGCCTATGAACTTGTCTATTAAGTATGAACAATGCTTATGAAACATGCATTGCATCATATATGCACTATATTTGAAATCAGGCATATTCTAATTACTAATTCTTTATTTGCAAGTCACCACTTAATTGCATCATGAGCAGAACTTGGTCCTTTTTATGCTCCTTGAATTTTTCAGTTCCATTTACCTTATTTTGTAATGTTCATTTTCCAAGTAAACATGAAGTATAAAGTTGTAGACTTTGTTGGGTGAGAAAAGTGTGCGTAGCTTTTCAGGGCTCAAACGGAACCTCTGAAGATTGACTTGACTTTAAGAGAGTAGCTTAGCTCACCTAGCCGTTCAAGCTTTTTGCTGTATTGATTACAACGTGTGATTCTAGCGTATTGAATAATTTATTCCATGGTGTTCATAAATCACCATGATACTCTTTTCTTCTTCAACCAAAGTTGTTTTGGACATTTTTTGTTTACTTCATCCACAATGTTTGTTCTTCACATGCTGCAGGAAGCAAGAGCCCTCCTTGGTAGGCTTGAATATCACAGAGGCAATATTGAAGCTGCTTTGAGGGTTTTTGATGGTATTGACCTCCAAGCTGCCATCCATCGCCTACAATCTTCGCTTTCTGATAAACTTTCTCCAAGGAAAAGCCGTCATCGTGGTGAATTACAGCATTCAGCATCACAACATGCCGCTAGGCTTGTTCTTGAAGCCATATATTTGAAGGCAAGATCTCTTCAGAAGCTTGGCAGGGCTTCTGGTAAGGACTGCTTGTTGTCCTCGTGTGATTTAGGTTGCATTCATCCTATGAATATCATGATATTTGGAGCACTTATTAATGCTTATTATGACTCTCGCCAAATCATGGTTCCCTTCTTTTGTTTTAATTGAAAGGAAAGCATCGTTTCTTCATTTTGTGCCATTGCAGAGGCTGCTATAGAATGCAAAAGTGTCCTTGATGCTGCGGAGAAGATGTTCCGTCATGGCATACCGGATGTGTTGGTTGAGAATAAATTACAAGAAACAGTTCGTAAGGCTGTGGAGTTACTTCCAGAACTCTGGAAGCAAGCTGGACAGTATCAGGAAGCTTTGGCTTCATATAGACGTGCTCTTCTTGGTCACTGGAATCTTGAAGATGAATGCCGTGTGGGGATACAGAAAAGATTTGCAGTCCTCCTGCTATATGGTGGTGTAGAGGCTGGTCCCCCATGTTTGGCTGCTCAAACGGATGGTTCATTTGTTCCAAAAAACAACTTGGAGGAGGCCATCTTGCTCTTAATGATTTTGTTGAAGAAATGGTATCTTGGTCAGATTCAGTGGGATCCATCATTGATGGATCATTTTACATTTGCCTTATCCCAATGCAGTCAGACTAATATTTTGTCAAGGCACATTGAAGAGGTCTTACCTGGAATGTATCCCAGACGTGATAGGTGGTATACCTTATCTCTTTGCCTCTGCGGAGCAGGACATGATGAAGAGGCTTTAAATTTACTAAGAAAAGTTCTGCATAAGCATGAAAATCCGGGTGATTTGAGGGCATTGCTATTAGCAGCTAAGATCTGTAGCAAGGATTGTCTCCTAGCTTCTGAAGGAATCTATTATTCCCAAAATGTCATCGCCAATGGCCAAAGGGCAGAGAAGCATCTTAGTAGTTTGGGCCTTCAATTTTTGGGCATTTGCATGGGAATGAAAGCTAAGTCTGCGCTGTCTGCCCAAGAAAGGTGTCGCCTGCAAGCTGAAGCAATAAGTTCTCTGGAGGCCGCGGTGATTCTAGATCAGCATAATTCGGAGTTGATATTTGACTTGGGCCTTCAATATGCTGAACAATGCAATACAAATGCTGCAATTCGATGTGCAAAAACTTTTATTGATGCAACTGGTGGAGCAATGCTGAAGGGTTGGAGGTTACTCTCTTTGCTCCTTTCTGCCCAGCAAAGATACCTGGAGGCCGAAGTTGTTACGGATGCTGCTTTGGATGAGACATCCAAGTGGGAACAAGGGCCGTTACTTAGAATTAAAGCAAAAATAAAGGTTGCTGAATCTTTACCTATGGATGCAGTTGACACATACTGTTTCCTGCTTGCTCTTGTTCAGGCCCAAAGGAAGTCTTTTAGTTCTTTCAAGAGCAGTACACAGGTTTCCTTCCTTTTCTCTGTATGAGATTTTTGAAATGAATTATGTATTTTTCCTTGTCACTTTGTAGCAATAAGCAGACGATCATTTTCTCAGGCAACAAACCTCCTTGCCAGGACTTAATCTTCACCCAAACATAAACCATAATACTGATTCTGTTGGGTTTGTCCAATTGGCTTGCGTTTTTAAGTAATTATGATTGGAGCTTGTGCAAATTTCTCAACGAAACTCTTATATCAGTAACTTTGAGGCAAATCCAACTATATCTTAACCTAAACACTACTTAATTTCCACCAAACTTGTTTGGCACAATTCTCCTTTTTTTTTTTTTGTATTATTCCATGAAGGCATTATAATTTCCGCCACCATCTCTGTTTATCAGGATACTTAAGAAGTGTTAGTTCTTAGATGCTAATCAAGCTCCCTGGACGATACAACTTTAGGACTTCTCAGTGGTAGATTAAGTCTACCATATCGATTTGGGGCGATGGAAACATGGAATTTTGATCCATTTGATCACCATTCCTCATATTCAATATGAATGCTGACAACTTTTTCAGAATATAGTTGACATCGTTGATTGAGAGTGCTCTCCACTTATAAGTTGGGATATAATTAACTAAGGGGCCTTCCGATCATGGGGAATCATGATACCTATAATCAAAATAAACCTTGGTTGGTTTTGTTGATTGGCGAAGGGAATTCTGTTAGACATCTCTCAATTTGCTTTTGAAATCCTATGTTGCTCCTCCTATTACTCTAGAAGAGTGGAGAAAACTACAATAAGAGCAAAAAAAAGCTACAATAAGAGCGTAGAAAACTACAATAAGAGCATGTAAGCCTTAACGTGTGAAACGTCGCCAAGTCAGGCCAAGGGAAATGATGCAGAATCCTTCCATTCCACTAATTGCTACAATATTATAGGATTGCTATGGTCGCCATATTCCTTTTAATCGTTGATTTTCTATCTTCAGATCTTCTTGATTATGCTGATTGCCGAAAATATTGAAATCATCTTTGATCACTATTGTGCCGGCGAGAATTCTCCGACAATTACTACCTCTTGCTTTTCCTTATATAGATGCATACATATGAAAAACATGAAACATAAAGTTGATTCCTACTATCTAAATGCTGGGGGAATCAGAACTACTGAAATTTGGGTGGATTTTAGAGGATTATGAGGAATGTTTATTTTGGATTTTTCTTGGGCTATAAATAGGATTCCCGGGGTATGAAAAAGTAAATGAACATTGAGCACTGAAATAAAATTAAAGTTTTTCTCAATTCTTGTGTGCTCCTTGGTTTGATATGTATGCTTTGTGGGTCTTGATGACTAATTACGAGAGTGAGTCTCCTTGTATTGGTGTGAGGCCAAGATATTCTCTTGGGTGATTTCTATTCTTATTCTTGCTATAAATTTATTTAGTGGCTATTGTGTACCTAATTGAAGTTTAATCAGGTGTGATTTGTGTTGGTTTTCTTTTCATATTGTGAATGTTGATTGTTGTTGATATTTTATATTTGTTCATTTTTGTTGTTGTGAAATTTCAGCTTTTGTTGACTATCAAACTATTGTTTGTAATGAAGTATTTTTGTTGTTTTTATATTAGAAGTTACTATTTTTTATGAAGATAAGAGTTGGTAGTTTGCAGATTGTGGTTCTTTGTGTGTGTTTTTTGTGTATCTCATCTTAAGTTATATTCGGAAACCTTTTTAACCATCCTACATCAAGAAATCTTTGGGACACCTCTCAATTTGTCTTTGAAATCTTTGCACTGCTCCTCCTGTAACTCCAAGAGAGCAGACAAAAAAACCCTAAGGTAAGAGCTTATGAGCCCTTTTGAGCCAACAAATCTAAGTTCTACAAAAAGTGCAAAACATCCCCAACTAAGCTATATGCATAATTATGCCCAATAACTATGTCTCAAATAGTGAACAAAAGATGCAGGCATAGTTGCATGGTTCATTGTGTAATTACATGGCCTCATTTTGTCATAAACAAATTGATTCATACATTTTTAAGTGGGTCCCAACATAATTATGTGACCTCATATAGAGAGTTTTTTTTTTTTCTCCTTGTATAATTGCATGCTCCCAAATAGAAAGCTTTCTCTATGAATAATTATGCACCCCAACTTATAATTATGTATACACTTGAATGTTAAAATGACCTGATCAACACTAAGTCTAATATAATTTTCCAAGTAAAATGCAGACTAATTACGGAGCAACACTTGGCATTAAAATAACATGAATTGTCAAATCCAATATTTTGTTGATTTCTCATTGGTCCTTGTTACACCCACATGACAAGCTCAAATTGTGTCATGTCTTCATGTGTGATCCACCATGTTATGTAAACATGATACATTAGCATTCCTAATTAACAAGTAGACCCTTGGCCATGACATTCTTGGTGGAGTTCACCCCTCACTTATCAAATGATTGCACTCTCAAAGAAGACACAGGGTATCCTAATATATTCTAACCCAATCTGAGCTGCCGTAGTAAAAACTATCAATTGTTAGAGTCCGTTTCATAGCTACATCAATAATTCACTGAGATTCTAAAGCCCTCATCTGCAATTAAAATGACATTAACACGCCATAAGAAAATCATTCGGGTATCCACACTTGGTTCCTAAAGAAAACAATTCAATCCCTTTGTCAGTGATTTAAAAGATGAATCTTCACCTAAGGGATATAAAACAAATGAAAATACAAAAAAAAAAAAAATACAAATGACTATTCTATGCTTTGAGTAGTCACCCCTCTACCCAGAGCCAAATCTTGCCAAGTGCGTTAAAATAAAAAAAGACTAATCTTCGCAAAAGTGTTGATGCCTTAATATTATGACTCAGTCTGCCATGCTTGCAACCTTCAAGCCAATAAAGATCGGCAGTTTTCTTTAAATCCAATATTTACTCCTGACTTGAACCGACAAGTCCCTAATAATCTATGCCTCCAAGCCTCTTAGCTATATGTACATCCAATAGGGGAGAAAAACCACCCTCTTTTAGCCAAGGTTCACCACAAAATCGTCCTTTCTATTTTTTCAACTTTAATCTATGGTAAGCCATTAGACGAGGGAACCATGGTTTTAAAAATACTCAGTCAGGTCGAAGACCCAAAAAAAGTATGCATTTCTTCCAACTATTGCAAACAAGGTTCAACAATAGATCTCAAATGATGGAATGAATCTTGGCAAGGTTAACTTCCACTACGTCAAATCCAAATCTCCTATAAACATTTGAGCAATAATTTAAATCAAAATATATGAAACCATTATCCAAAAAAAGTATTTCAAAACATCCTTATTCAATAATTCTTTCTGACAATTAGAAGGGACAGTTAGTCATAGGAGGTTTTACCTACATAAAGTCCTCATTAAGGTTAAAATCTTTGGGTGGTGCTCATTCACTTATTAATTGACCTCTGAAGGTATGCCTTTCTGCTTTAGAGTCGAGTAGCTCTTTCAAAGCTCTCAATCACCAAGTAATGGAGTTTCTTAACCAATGAAAAATGCATCGTGTCTTGAGAAACTTGAAGTTCGGAATTTGTGCATGTCTTTTTTTTCTGCCCAAATTCAGAACCTCTATGTAATTTTCGTCTGGATTTTGAACATTATTGGGACCACAATGATGCGGGTTAGAATTTTGTTGTTCCACTTTTCTTCTGGAATTCTTACCCACTTCAAATGTTTACAGTAAACATTTGCCTTTGTTATCATAACCAGCATGAAGATTGCTATCTATACTTTCCTTTTCTGATGGTGGCCGGTGTACTGAAATTTCCCTAATATTGTACTCAAGTGATGTTCAATCCATTTTTTGATGTGATCTTCAATTTACGCTCAAGAATGTTGTGAAAGTTACCAGTTTTCTCTATTCGAGTTTTTGTAGCCTTTGTTATTTCTGTAGTACAAAGCAATTATTCTCCCGTTAACCCACACTTTGGTTTTGAAAGCCTTGCTTATATTGAATCCAAAACGTTGTTATCGCTCATCTTCTTTTTTTTTTTAATCCAGATTGAGTATGTCAACGAATTTGAAGTCTGGAAAGATCTTGCATGTCTCTATTCAAGCCTTTCACTATGGAAAGATGTTGAGGCTTGCTTGGCGAAAGCTATGGCATTGAAACCCTATTCAGCTTCTACGTTGCATTCAAAAGGTAACAGTGAAGTTCTTTGTCCATCAATACGATTTTCTGTAGCTCTTTCCGAACCTCCTATTCTTTAAGAAGCATTCTGTTAATAATTACGTTTCTGTCATTTGGCTTCAAATCTTCCGTTTTGTGGCACTTGATTCAAAACATTGGTTTACGAGGAAAATGAAGATATGCATTGGCGTTGTTTAGGTTGTTTGCTGATATGATGGTACTTATTTATCTTTTTATGGGCTATAAGTCATTGGAATTTGCTTTCTTTCTTCTAGCTTTTTGTTGCTGTTTAGTCGTGGAAATCGGCTTTGCCATTTGACTGTTATTATTCACTTCGAATTATTTAATTTATTCAGATTTAGGTATGTCCGTTGAAAGTGTTATTCATTAGTTACAGCTTCTTTTATGCTTAAAAAGATTCTTTGTGCCCTTGCCTCGTGCAATTGATAAGGAAACCAGCCGTGTGCCACATTGCCCGTCAAGTTAGAAAACTCATCCTCTCATTTACTGGCTTTATTTGGTACATCTATGCTGTATCTATGCTTTTTTCATCCGGTATGAAATAAAATTACTTTTTTTTTTTGGGGAATTTTGGGGCATAGCCCATTCATTGATAAGTAAAAGTTACAAGTAAAGGAAAGAACAAAAATAAAAAACAGAAGGCTTGTGAACTAAAATCCTAAATCTCAAGAACAAAAAGATATTTAGAATTCTTAAGAAGCAAAAACATTACAAAAGAACCTATAAAAATAGAGAGGGGAACAGAGTGGCAACAGCCACGAAGGACTCAGGTCGCTCTGGTAGACAACATAATACATTCGAGGAACCGGGTCAAATACCAGAGCGGAGCCTCTGGTTGCCAAAAAGACCGTCCTAGAGGCAACTGAAACACAGCATTCATCATCGTCCTTCCAAAAAAAGACAGTGCTCGGCCGAAGAAGTCCAAAAATTAAACAGATTGCAGCATGCCAGAAACACTTCAACAGCAGGATTTTAAGGGCAGCATCAGAGAACCAGCAGGAAAACCTTGGCCAAAAAATCATGTTTTCTTCCATCCTTGTGTTTTCCATATCACAGCCTTCTTAATTTTTGAGATCACAGTGTTTGGGCAGTCCAAAATACCACCAAAAATTCTATCATTACGGGCTCTCCATAAGAAATATACCATAGCAGAGGCAGAAAGCAAATAAACATTAGTAAAGTAAGAAGAATAGCCTTGGTCCAAGATACTATCGAATAACTGGTTCAGATTTGATCTCAGCAGCCAGTCATTAAGCCAAGGCAGCACCGTTTTGGCAATATTGAAAGAAAAGTCGCATTCAAAAAACAAATGTGTAATAGATTCCGGGTGATTATAACAAAAACAACAGCAGCTTTGAGCAATAATTCCACGGATTGCTAGAGCATCAGCTGTTTTGAGACCTCTTTTGAAAGCCAACCAAGTGTAAACAGCAAAACGGAGGGAAAATTTTTTGTGCCAGATATGTTTAAACCACTCGACATTATCCAGGTGAGCATAGAAATGATAAGTAAAATTGGTAAAAAGAGGATTATGGTTTCCAATCCAGAGATGAGCAGCAGGTTGAGTCTCAATTTTAATCGCACGGATGAGGTTGCAAATGGAATTGTCAAAATAGTGTGGAATATCCCAAATCATATCCAGTATAAAACTAGAAACCCTCAGATTATAGAACTGGGAATAATTTGCCAAAGTATTCATTCCTTTCAAATGGTCAGCAACAGAAATCCCTCCACACCACGGGTCCCAAATAAAGGAAAGTTTACTATCAGCAGTAATGGTGAAAGAGAGGCAGTCTTTAATACTTGAAGCCTTGTCACATAAAAATTTCCAGTATTTAGAGCAATTGCCAGGAACATCACACCATAATGATTGGGAATTAGATCTCCACCAATTAAACAGTAAACAATCATAGTTTAAAAATCTCCAAATAAGCGAGCAAGTAGTGCTGTGATAAAGAGAATCGATTGAAGCAATGCCCAGCCCCCCTTTATTCTTGGGGGTACAAGTGTCTTTCCAAGAGATCAAATGTAGTTTCTTTTCATTAATGTTGCCGTAGAAAGTGAATCTAGAACACATTCTATTGATAATTTTGCACAGCTTTTAGGTATAATGGATCCTCTAATCCAATAGGACAAAGTATTGCAAATGGTAAACTTGATGAATTGGATCCGGCCAGCCAAGGAAAGAGTTTTGGCTTTCCAACCATCTAAAAGGCTAGATATCTTATGAATCAAAGGTTAGAAATCAGCCACTTTGAGTTTTTTGTAAAAAATTGGCAGTCCTAAATATTTTAGAGGAGAGAAAGATTGCTGGATACTAAGAATATTGCAGATTTCATCAGCACAAGTAGTATTTTTTGAGAAGAGGATGGAGCTTTTAACCGGATTGACATGGAGGCCAGAAGTAACAGCAAAGTCCCCAAGCATAGCTGAAAGAATTCTGGCATTATGAGCAGAGGCTTTCCCAAATACTAACAAGTCATCAGCATACATGAGATGAGAGATATGACAGTCTCCAACCTTGAAACCTTCAATGGAGATAAAAGAAGGTGCACTGTCTAAACAAGAAGATAGGCAGTCCATAACAATGCTGAAAAGGTAAGGGGAGAGGGGACAGCCTTGACGGATACCAGAGGAGTTAAAATAACCTTCTAGACTCCCTTTGAGACAAATGGAATAATTAACATTAGTGATGCAAGCTTTGATCCATTTGATGAAAGTCTCAGGGAATCCTTTAGCTTCCAGTCTTTTAAAAAGAAACTCTCTAGATACAGTGTCAAAGGCTTTAGTAATGTCGAATTTAGCACATAAATACTTTTGCTTGCCTCTATGATTGAATTTCCCAAGAATATCAGTACCAAGAAGAATATTGTCAGAAATGACTCTCTTATGAATGAAACCTCCCTGGCTGGGATGGATAATAAACGGCATCACCTCTTTCATTCTATTAGCAATGAGCTTTGCAATGATCTTATAAATAACATTGCAAAGGGCAATAGGCCTAAAGTCTTTGATATTGGTAGCATGTTGACATTTGGGAATGAGAGTTATGGCAGTGGCTTTTACTTGGCTGGACATGTACCCGGTAGTGAAGAAGGAGGAAACCGCATTGCACAACTGGTTTTGGATAACATTCCAAGAGGCCCTATAAAATTCAAATGTGAAGCCATCAGGTCCCGGGGCCTTGTTTTTAGAGCCGGAAAAAACAATATTCTTAATATCTTCTTTGGAGAAAGGGGCAGTAAGCTGTGCTATAAGATTGTCAGGGATAACATTTCCAGCAGGAAAATCATAATTAGGCTGCCCAGAGGTGGGGGGAGGAGTGTTGAATAGTCTGGAGAAGTGGCAAATGAACTCTCTCGCAATATCCTGATGAGTAGAAAAAATCCCATTTTCCGTGACAATGTGCTTGATGCGATTGTAATTTTTGCTGATATTGACTTTGGAATAAAGGAATTTTAGATCGTCTTCACCATGCGTAAGCCAATTAACTTTGGCTCTTTGACTCATCCAGCTAGTAAGAGTGGAATGATAGAAGTTAAGCTTAGTGTTAATGTCTTTAAGATGGACATTAAGCTGACCATCAAGGGGATTGTTTTGAATACTGGAGAGAACCTAATGTTGTTGAAGCTTGAGTGAATTGATCTCAGTTTGGATGGTATTAGCATTGGACCAATTTTTATGCTTCAAAATGGACTTGATGGTCTTAAGTTTGAAACAAAAGGAGCTTAAGGGGCTGCTCTGATTGGTTTGGGAAAAAACATCCATAATAGTGTGCCAGAAATCGGGATATCTGGAGCAGAAGTTTTTGAACATGAATCTGTGACCTTTCCTTTGCTCAATGTTATTCAGCAAAACCAATGGAGAGTGGTCGGAGCAATTTGGATCTGCAACTTTATAAAAGGAGTCAGGGAAATAAGCAAGCCAAGAGTCATTAACCAAGATACGGTCTAGTTTGATGTGAATAGGATTAAGTTGCTGCTGATTATGCCAAGTAAAGAAGTGACCGACCGAAGAAAGATCACAAAGACCAGTATTAAAAATCATGCTGTTGAAGTCCCCAAGTGTAGAGTTGTTTAGAATAGAGCCACCCACTTTTTCATTAGTGAACCGACAGCATTGAAATCACCAAGAACAGCCCAGGGGAGAGAAATAGAGCTTGCAATATCCTGAATAGAATTCCATAGAACAAGCCTATCCGAGTGGGAATTACTAGCATAGACAGCAGTGATGGCACAAATGTTGGTGGAGTTAACAGAAACAGTGCCATGAATGAATTGGCTAGACATATGAGTAGGAGAAAACTTAACTGTGCCAGTGTTCCATTTAACCCATATACGGCCAGGGTTGGAAAAAAGAAAGTTGTCACATGAGTCTTCATTAGGTAAAACTTTGTGATTGGCTAGAAACCAATGATTGGACAGGTTATGGGGGGAAATTTTGGCTTCGAGGATAAAGAGGAGGTCCAGGTTATGATCTTTGGCTAGTTGTTTGCAACAAAACACCTTGTCCGGGCTGTTAAACCCACGGACATTCCAAGCAGCTATGTTGGGAAGGGTCATTGATTTTTATGGGATGGGGTAGAGGCTTTCTTAGCTTGCTTGCCTCTGGTTTGCTTTTGGTTTTGGTTATGAGTTTGTTGGGTTTTGGTGGAGTTAGAAGAGGAGGTGGAAGGTTCTGAGGTGTGTTTCGGGATATTAGGTTGATGGTTACGAGGGGAGGTTTGGGGTGGGCTGCCATGGTTTGAGGTAGTAGGCTGGGCAGTGTCTTGAGGGGGTGGGTTGGCTGAAGAAGAGGGTTCATTAGTATCTTGAGAGGCTAAGACATCAAACTTGTTATTGGTGTTGATGAGGTTTGGTATCTGGGCCGAAGAGGATTGGTGAGCCGTGTCCAAAATTTCTTCAGATGGGGAGTTTAGATTCGGGATGAAGGGGGCAGTAGTAAAGTTATGAGGTGGGGGCTGGAGAGTTAGCAGGGGAGGATTTGCGGTGGAGCTGGGCAGCTTAATGGGAGGAGGTGGCTTAGGAATAAACAGTCTCGGTGGCGGGGTGATTCTGGGCTTACGACTAGAACTTCTTCCACGAGGGCGGGAAATGGGTTGAGTTTTTTGAACTGGGTCTTTGGGGCATAAAGTGGGAGGGTGCATGATCGAGCCACATTGAGTGCATCGCTCAGGTTTCCAGTCATACTGAACACGAAGGGGGGATGGTTTTCCGTCCACGGAATAAAAAATTTCCTCCGGCAGTGGTGAGTTACTAGTAACTTGGACACAAACTCTCGCAAACGTCAGTCTTGTCTTTGACGCAGTTAGGCCATCTACAGCAATCGGAACACCAACACAGCTAGCCAACTTAGAAATTCCTTCAGGGGTCCATAGAGAAAGGGGAAGATTCATGATTTTGATCCAAAGAGGGATAGAAGGAAACTCTTCCCTCTTTGGAACAAAATCAGGGGACCATTTTTGTAAAATAAAGGGCTTGCCGAAAAAAAACCAAGGTCCACCCGACCATGCGTGCTCATAATCTTCCAAAGCAGCAAATTTCAGCAGAAAAAAACCATCGTCAAGGGTAAGGAGAGTGAGAGAACCTTTTAGAGGCCAGGTCTTCTTGATGGTCGTGAGCAGAGCTTCATAAAAAGGCCTTTTACCGATAGAGTAGCCGATCAAAGACATAGACCATTCCGGAGCTCCGGCGATGAACTGTTCGTTGGTGAACTCAGCGGTAAAGTTGTGATTAGGGACGAAGGAAAGAGAGTGCGAAAACTCGGTAGATATTGGAGGAGTAATGGTGAGGAGATTCTTCCAAAAGGGAAGAACAGAGGTGGCCTGAGAAGCATTGGCGATAGAAGAGGAGGGAAGCGGGGGGAAATCGTGGGCAGCCATGGGGGAAGAGCCCCCCGGCTGAAGAAGCGGCGAAGAGCAGCAAAACCGAAAAACCCTAGCAGAGAAAAAAATCTCCGCGCACTCGCTCTCTTCTTTCAAGTCCAAACAGTTCTTTTAGTCTTAGAAATGGAAAATAATTGACTAACCTGAATTGATCTTTTGTTGAATAAAATTACTTTAGTCTTACATAGTTGGACAAGCTACATTATACGTGGTCCATGCGCTCAAAAAAGTCGTAGAGGGTGCCCATCCGAGCTGGGGATCTTAAAACTATGTTATCAAATTAATGCAAAATAAACATATAAATATTGAAAGCAAACTAAGAATATAATCACTTATTATTGTGGTTCATGAAAATAAATATTAAATTCAGATATATTAAATCAATAATATATATGCAAAGGAAATTTATTGCATCAATTTTAGATCAAAGGATCCCGATAATAACCGTTTACATGTTGTGTCATTTTATAGCAAAATCACCGGTTAGATGACACATGTTATGTTGTTATTGACGGGTGATTATTTGAGAATGAATTTTAGTGGTATTCTCTATAATAAATTGATTATTTATGAGCTAAAGTTGTTCTTAAATTTATTATACTCAACATATAGTTGAAGATGGTAGATGGATTTTGCTTTAAATTATAGTAGATTTCAGTTGAACATTTTACATTTTGATAGATAATAAATTTTGAATTTTTTTTAAGAATTTGCACCCTGAGTGATTAACATTAAAATTTGGGGTATTTTGAAAATCATATAATCTCCTATGGTTGATATTCACTTTTAAAGTGACCACCATTGTGGATTTTTATGCCTTTTCATTTTGTTATTTGAATTTTGTCAATTCTGCCTATTTGTTGTTATGGGATATATTCAATTTGAATTTATTTGGCATTTTGATAACAGAGTCTTTTCCGATTGAGATTTACTTTCAATATGGTCATCATCAAACAGTTTAAGTTTTTTTTTTTTTTTTAATATTTGAATCTTGTCACCTCTTCCCGCTTATAGCAGAGATTCGAGTTTGATTTGAGTTCATGAAGCATTTTGATAACATAGTCTCCTTCAGTTGGGATTCATTTTCAACACGGTTATCATCGAAAATTTTAAGATTTTTTTTATTTTGATATTTGAACCTTATAACTCCACCCATTTATTGGCATATGATCATGTTCAATTTGAGTTTATATAACTTTTTAATAAGAGAATCCCCTTAAGTTGGGATCACTTTCAATACGGCTATTATTGGGAGGATTTGACCCTTTAATTTTTTGAATTTGAGAAATCAAATATGCTTGCCTGCCAACAAAGGATCGAGTTTAATTGTTTATTTTGTAAATTGTTTTATGAACGTTAATTAAAGAGTTTGTATTTTTATAATGAATTTTCTTAAAAAAAAAATATTAAAAGCCCAATGTGAATGTAAAACAAAATGTCTTCATGGATTTAATAGTTGTGTATTATTTATTAATTCAAATCTAATCAATTCTAGTCATTTCAAAGAGGAGGATGATAGGAAGTTAGTACAATTTCCTCGAAATTATTGAACAACAATAAGAAATTAGTAAGAGCACACCAAACTTTTTTTATTGCAAGATATATAAAAGAAAACAACAATGTATAATTGGATCTTCAATTGTAGAGGATGATCCAGCTCTCCCAAATCCCTAGCCAGCGGCTAGAGCCCTCACAACCTAAGAAATTCTAATTTCAGCAAAGTCAAAACATTCTCCTGAAATCACCATATTGTTAACCTTAAATAGGCTCCCATAATTCCCTCCAAAATCAGCCCTCTTTTCCTAAATAATTCCCTCTCAGATTTGAATTCAAATTAGATTTGTTTCTCTAATTAATCCCCCCCAATTAAAATTAAAGTTTTCCTAACCAATCCCCCGTTAATTCTTCATCATTTTCCCTAAATAATTCCATCTTAGATTTTGAATTTAAATTAAATCTCTTGCTTAAATAATTCCCTCTAAATTGTAATTTAAACATTCCTAAATAATTCCCCTTTGATTAATAACATTCTTAAACAACTTTCTCTTGATTAGGAAACTTCATGATTCCCTCCCAATCAAATCGGCCAGTCCATCAATATTCCCCTCCCAAAGTGCCACCTTATCCTCAAGGTGGAATGATGGAAACTAATGCTTAAGCACTTGATTAATAGCACTGGACTGAAACTGGGTCGAATGATTCCTTCCTCCAGCATCTTTCTAATCAATCTCTCGATCTCATCCTTCTGGATTTTGGGATGACGGTACAGACGAACACTGATAGGCGAGACTCCTTCCTTCAAGATGATGGCATGCTCGCATTCCTACGAAGGATGCAACCCCGAACTAGTTGGAACACCTCTCGATACTGCTATAGAAGTGGTTGAACCATGTTTGGTGCTTTTATCTTCTCCTTATCTTCTTCTCCTTTCCAAAGATGACATCTCCTCTTCTTCCCCCAAAACTTCTACCTCCTGATCCTCCCTCATTGTACATATATTATGTAAAGACCATTTTTCCTCCCAGGTTCGTTCGGACGAAGTTGGATCGTCCGGGACAATCGGTACAGGTTGTGCAGAAAAACATTTCTGGCTGCATGGTTCGTCTGGACGAAATTTGGATCGTCTGGACAAAAATTTTCCAGAGAGCAAGTCGCCTGGGACGCTATTTAATTTCGTCTGGACGAAATTCGTCCAGGGCCCAAATCGCCCCGGGACGAAGTTGCGATCGTTCGGGACGATCCGTCTGGATATATATAGGAATGAGATTTTTTGGAAAAGAAAGGACGTCCAAGAGAGAGAAAAACGAAGGAAAAGAGGATTTTTGGGCGACTCTGGTCTGTTTTCGTCCGTTGCTGTAGTTAGAGAAGTTGATCGACTCGAGGTAAGGCACATTCCGCCTTTCTCAATTTTCAGAAACGTGGATTTTGACGGCTTTTCTGTTCCGGATTTTGTTTCCGTTAGCGAATTTCGTGTGTTATTTTCTACTGCTTCAGGTTTTACCGCGTAACTTTTGGTATGTTTTTTATATGATAATTGTGCACGTTTTGAGTATTTTCTGTAAGATTTTTACCGGATATTTTGGATTCTGCGGCGTTTTAATTGAATTGCAAATTATCAGGATGTTGAAAAATATTTTGTCAGTACAATGAAAGTCTTATAATGTTGTTGTGGATGTTCTGTGGTAATTTGGTAAATTTCTGAATCTGTGAATTTTGTGTAAATTCCGTATACTGCCGTTATGCCGCTGATTTTTCGTACGAATTCTGATTTTTCTGAATTGATTCATTGAATGAATTGAAGTATTTGTATGCTATCAGAAGGGAGTTATAAGGGGCCAAGATCCTTTGAGATTCTGTCTGTGTCAGGAAAATCTGAAATGAGCTCTGAAATCTGAAAATAAGTTCTGTTCCGGAATTCCGAATATCTGTTCTGTTCTGTTCTGGTGAAGGGAGGCATAAGAGGCCAGAATCTGTTGAGATTCTGTCAGTGTCTGGGAAGGGAGGCATAAGGGGCCAGAATCCGTTGAGATTCTGTTAGGGTCAGGGAATCTGATACGAATTATCTGATATGAATGTGATTTTATCTGGTTTCTGATTTCTGTACGATTCTGGTTATTTCGTACGATTATGTCTGCTCTGTGACATGAAAGTTTTATAATATCTGTTTTGAACTCTGATTTGAAATGACTTCCGTTTTTTGTATCCGTAAGCTAATTTCTGATTGATCAAGTAACTGTTTTGTCTGCTTTATGATTTCTGTACGGATATTTTCTAATGTGAATTTCTGATGATTTGGATTGGTGAGTGATGTCTTGCTGAGCTGTTAGCTCATCCTTGTTTTCTGCGTGATTTTTCAGGTTCTGGGAAAGGGAAGGATGTCTTGGACTAAACGTTCTGAGTTTGATCTGTGATTAGGTACTTGATACTTTTGATTTTTTGTGAAGTCATGATTTTTCTGTTCTGTTCTTTTTTGTCTGAAGCCATGGACTGTATTGTATATGTTTATTTTGAGGAAAGAAAAGATAGATGAACCATTCTGCATTCGGATGTTTATAGTAGCTCTGTGTTTTTCTGTCTGTTCAATACTTGGAAGAAAGTCTGAAACAAATTCCAAAGCTAGATCCTATTTTTTAGAAAGTTCCGTCGCGACCCGATGCGAGCGGGATCCGTCCCGGTCGGGTTGGGTCGTGACATATTAGGGTTTCCCCCACTTTCCAGTTCAATCAACGGTGCTCTCGCTTCCAATGTTGTCGGTTGGGTGTGAAGCTCCAATAGTTTTCTCATCATTTCTTCTAAGTTGTAAAACTTTTCCTCCATTGATGTCATTCTATTCTCAAATGTCAATTTGAGTTGGTCAACTTTTCCTTTAAGATGCTCTTCCAAGACATTTTTTTTCCCACTATAGGTCCCAAAAAAGTGTTATGATATCAATTTGATAAGAAATAGATACAATTGCCTCGAAGTCCGTGAACGAAAATAAGAAATTAAGAAGAGCACACCAAAACCTTTTTTTATTGCAAGATATATAAAAGAAAACAACATGATACAGTTGGATCTTCAATTGGGGAGGAGGATCCGACTCTCCCAAATCCCTAGCCAGCAGCTAAAGCCCTCACAACCTAAGAAATTCTAATTTCATCAAACTCAAAATATCCTCCTGAAATCACCCTATTGTTAGCCTTAAATAGGCTCCAATAATTTTCTCTCAAATTTGCCCCTTCATTTAAATAATTCCCTCTCAGATTTGAATCCAAATTAGATTTATTTCCTTAATTAATACCCTCCCAATTGAAATTAAAATTTTCTAAACAATCATCCTGAATTCCTCATCCTTTTTCCTAAATAATTCCCTCTTAGATTTTGAATTCAAATTAAATATCTTGCTTAAATAATTCTCTCCAAATTATAATTTAAACATTCCTAAATAATTCCCCTTTGATTAATAACTTTCTAAACAGCTCTGTCTTGATTAGAAAACTTCATGATTCCCTCCTAATCAAATCAGTCGATCCATCAAAGGATTGGACTTGAAATTTGATTTCCTGTTTATTTTGACCGGTGCAATATTCTTGGACCTTGTATTTAGGACTTTGATGCAACATTTGGAGCACATATGGGTATTTTATTTGAAAAGATGATTTTAGTTTAGCTCGCTTTAGCTCCGTACAATATTATTATACTTCGTATTTGCACATTAGCATATTTATCAAAGCACATGCGAGAATTTCAATCTCTCAGAGACGTGAACGCTTTTTGATGTGTTTGTACAGTATACATTCGCTTTTCAGAGCACTTGCACTATGTGTTTGCTTGCTTTCAATATATTGGCATACTTTTTTGTGCTTTTTAGTGCACTCGCGCAATGCACTTAACACATATTTTGGTGCATTTGTATAGTGTACTCGTATGCTTTCAATGTACTTTTGATGCAGATGCATGCTTTCGAAACAACCATGCACTTTTTAGTTTTGTTGAATGCTTCTCAAGGCTGTTGCAAACTTCTAGAGATGGCAGGATGCTTTTGAAGCAGTGGCACGCTTCTCAAGATTGTGGCACATTTTATGAGATTGTTGCACAGTTCTTGATGCGGAGACGCTTCTCAAGACTGTAGCTCACTTTTCAAGTTGCATGTCGATGCGTTCAAATTTCTAAAATATTTAAATTTGATTATATTTCGCCAGCATCTATCATCAAAATATGAGCAAAGCTTTGTTTTTAAAATTTTATAAGTAGTCACCTTCTGCCTTATGATCGCTTACGTGTCTGTATTCAAATCTAGTGATATTAAAGGTGAATTGGAATCTTTTTATGTTTTTCATCTTTGTAAAAATTTCTATTTTATATAGTTATCACTCGTAAGTGAGAACTCCCCTGAATGTGTTCAGTATTTTTTTGGGTGTTTCATTTTTCTTTTTCGGCATACATTTAAATTTTTGTTTTATTGCATTTTACTTAAGTAGGTCATTTTAGTTCATTGAATTAAATGATGTTTAGAAAAGATTTCAACAACATTCTAGAGGCTCACTTGCGTAGGGGGAGTGCTAGATCTACCCACCACACTTATAAGAAGCGAGATGGTCGATATCATACGACATTTGTGGCCGGGATCTTCTTCCCAATGCACTTAAAAAGCACCCGGTGTTTTCTTCACTTGCATGAGCAAAAAAATAAATTTCCTCTTTGGATTAGAAAAATGCACACAATTGTTTAGTTTCACAAATTTATCCGCTACATTGGAACAATGCGCACAGATATTTAATTTTGTGATTTTGGAGTTATAACTTTGCGCTAAGCATTGTAACAACACGTAGGGTACTTAATTTTGAGATTTTGGAATTATACCTTTGCACAAAGAGAGTGACAACAACAAGATTGTGATTTGAAAACATGGATTTTTTTTTTTTAATCTATCTTTTTTTATTACTCTCTTTTTCTGATTTTTTTTTCTTTTTATTTTTAGAGAGAGAAATGAGAGATGTAGAGGAATAGTGTTAGAGAGAGAAAGTGAGAGAACTTAGAGAGAGAAGTGTAGAGAGATAGTAAACTTAGAGAGAGAAATAGGGAGACAAAGTGAGTGATGGAGGAGACGTAAAGTGTGTGATAGAGACCAGAGAGAGGGGGAGAAAGAGATTTATAGAGAAGAGAAAGTTAGAGAGAGATTTGAGAGAATCTGGTTGGTGGTTTTTAGCGTAGCTAAGGTTGTCAATGGTAGAGGAGGAGAAGTGTTGGTTGGAGGTCGAGTAGGGAAAGGTGAGAGATGGTTGCTAGGGTGGAAGGCCAGTGGCTAGAGATGAGGCTGGGTTGCGAGCCTAAGGGGTTGCGCAAGAGAAAGAAGACTATTGGGGCTTGTTGATGTTGGCTAAGGCAATTGAAGGGAGGCGGACATGCAAGTCTCATCGGTGGTATGAGATTCAGCTAGGTAGGTGGGAGCTATAGTGGAGAGGTGGCCTTTGTGCAGCAATGAGAAGAGGAGAAGGTTTGTAGAAGGTTTCGGTTGCGAGGAAGGAGAAGGATTCTTGCAGCTTGGGGTACAAAGAATAGGTAGGAATGGGCGCTCGATTTCAAGTGCACATACAAAAGGTGCTTCTTCAATAAATTTGACGTCCTAAATGTATCAGAGCAGGTTTTATTAAGAGGAAACATTCGGGCAAGGTCACTAGCTGTCAATCGCAACTGGGAGGTACTCCAACTGGATAAAAGCCATCAGACTTCCGCTTTCGAGCTTGCTAAACACTTTGGCATTTTAGCGAGCAAGAGAGGAAACAAAAAACGTCTTGCGTCTCACTCAGTAACCTTAAGAGTATGATCCAAATCTTTGACATCTTAGAATATTTTTCAAGAGCTTGCCGAAGTCTACTGTTGCCTCTATCATTTTAGACTACCAAAGAAGCGTTGAACAAGTTGCAAATCATTCTTTATATAAACTCTTCACTGAACTGCCTCAACTTCGTGGAAAGGTTGATGTTTCATCAGCTTAAAGATCAAGTTAGATCAACCCAGGTTTTGCCATCTCCTTTTGGTTGAGGAGAGCCTAGAAAAGGAGGCACATTAGCATTCCTAGCAATTGACATAAATTCAGGCTTCGTTTGGGATGGCTTTTTTGTTGCTTTTAAAGCAGCTTTTTAGTTGAAAAATTAAAAAAATTTTAACTAAAAAGCTGCTTTAAAAGAAACAAAAAAGCCGTCCCAAACGAAGCCTTAGTTATACCTATGACACTCTTCTTGTCCTGGCAAGACCCTCACCATCCCAATTGTTTTGCATAAACGAAAAGCTAATGTAGTTAACGTTAGAAACTTCAGGAATAAGTAAGATAATCATCTTATAACTTCTTATTTGAAATATGCAGGTTCCATGCAAGAAGCTCGGTCAGAGACTCAAGCAGCACTGTCATCTTACAGCAGTGCTCTCTTTCTGGACCCTGATCATGTGCCCAGTAAGGTGTCTCTTGGCGCTCTTCTATGGCGGAGCGGATCGAAGCCGTTAGCCATGGCCAGAAGTTTCCTATCGGATGCTCTCCGGCTTGAACCGGCGAATCGGCAAGCCTGGTATTATTTGGGAATGGTGCACAAAGAAGATGGAAGGTACGCAGATGCTGCTGATTGCTTCTTGGCAGCTTCCATGCTTGAGGAGTCTGAACCTGTAGAGTGTTTCTGAGTTTATCTCATTTTAAGATTTGATTGTTCTGAGTTTCAAATGATGTATAGATTTTAGGTGGAGAGCTTTTTTTTTTTTTTTTTTTTAGTGTGATATTCACTTTCTCCTTGTAATTTATTTGCTTCTTCTTCTGCACAGTTTTATATTTTTTTTATTTACAGGAGATGATCTGGACCTGCTGCAGAATATGCTTGCATTTGTTGATCTGGTTTGGGAACAGTAATGATTAGAGGTTAAACTAAACGAAACCTGAGTCTTTTAAGTAATAGTGATGAGAGAATCTTTATTTTGAACAAAATGAATGACAGACTTTTGTCTGGGAGATATAACCAATAGAAGAGTTTCAAATCTGCAGGGCAGTGAACAAGCCAAGTTTGCCAAAGAATTCTGTCTCTCGCAATCAGCAGTTCTATCTCAGTGGTAAAAACCCTTGCAGCTGTTTACAGGCTGAGGAAAGAGAAAGCTGTTGCTCAACTTGTGACCCTTTTATCTGTGGCAGTTGCTCAATGGGTAATATCTCTCATTTGGGAGAAATTATTACGTGCAGAGTCCGGATAGGAGAACCGTCCTGATTCTATGAGAGTGCGTAATAAATACACAACAAAAAATAAAATTATGTATTTGCTGTGTATTTACTGCGTATTCTCACAAAAATCCGAATATCTGGACTCCGCATGTAATAATCCCTCCTCATTTGGATCGTGTGAAAGTTGAATTCAACATCACCAGCCTATTCAAGAGAAATGACATTGAGGTACATCTTGAACTAACATAAATAAAATTTACTGCTAGCAAACCTTTGATTAAGGTTACTTGTCAATGAAGGAGAATGATTTGTATTCCTGTTTGTTAATAACAACGAGAGACCAAGAAACTTATTAATAAGTGTATAAGTTTTAAATATTTTGGGCCTATTGTTCAAAGTGATGGTAAAATAGATGAGGATATTATTAGTAGAATTTAAGTTGGATGATTGGAGTGGTGGAATATCTTGTGCTTGTTGTGTGATAGAAAAGTATCCCTCAAATTTAAAGGAAAATTTTGTAAGATGATAGTGAGGCTTGCAATATTTTATGGCGCAAAATGTTGGCCATTAAAAGAGAAGCATAAAATTAAAATAATTGTTGCAGAGATGAGGATGCTCATGTGGAGATTGGCTTCACTCTTATAGACAAAATGTGAAACGAGTATATACATGCAAAGGTTGTAGTAGCTCCATTTAGTAGATAAGATCAGAGAGAGTCGTCTTAAACGAGCTAGTTACATTAAACGTCGACCTTCTGACGACCATGTTAGGAGAATAGATGTATTAGATTTAGCCTATATTAAGAATGGTAGAGGTAGACCTAAAAAGATTTAGCTAGAAAATATTAGAAAAGACTTTTCTTTATTAGATTTAAATGAGAATGTGACTCTTAACATAACACGATGGAGAAAAAAGATTCATATAACCAATCCCACATAGTGGGATAAGGACTTGATGTTGTTGTTGTTTGAATAGTCAATGCTCATGCTAAGTATCTTGATGAGATCAAACTCGGCAATATCAAAATCATCTTGATATGAGTTGGACTTAACCTAAATCAATTACTCGTAAGTATAATTGGAATTTCACCATGTCCATTTGAACAATCAGATGATCTCAGAGTTTTGAGTGCTTGTGATCAAAATGGGTATTTCAACAAGATGAATCTAAGCCCAACATCACTCAATTCTAGTATCATTAAGATTCTAAGAAATATTATATGGTTAGAAGGGATCAATTGGTCCATGTGACTATAATGCTCTATAAAAAATCTATATATATGACATACTTCTACACAATCAATGAGACCTGAAGGAACCCTAAGATGGATTCTAGAAAAGGGCATCTAGAGCTTTGTTAGCACCAGACAAAATAAATGCCTATCGTTGGCACTAATGTTGACATCCATAGTTGTCAACATGTTTAATGCTTGTCATTAATACTAATACTAACAACTATTATTATCACCAACGTCGTTGTTTGCTATCACCAATAAGATTAAGGCTTCGTTTGGGACGGCTTTTTTACTGCTTTCTAAAACGGAGTTTAGAAAGCAGTAAAAAAGCCGTCCCAAACGAAGCCTAAAGCTTGTCATTGACAACAACAATGCTCATCTTCGAGAATAATGCCAACACCCACTATTGACAAAGATATTAAAATCTGTCGTTGTTAATAAGGCCACCGCCTGTTGTTGCTGTTAGAAATCATAAAAGACTACAAATGCATAAATTGATTATGGTAGAAAAAGCTTGCCTATATATCGATGAGAAGATAGCAATAAAAAAGAATATTCTCAATAATGAAGATATTTAACAAGAACAACTATCATTGATTCATACTATAAATATTTAATACATGTGACAAAAAAATATGATAAGTTCACCTTCAAACTAAAGGCACCATATGTCAACTATTTTGTGAAAATAATTAGTAATCAGTCATCATGGAGTGGCTAATAGTTGGTAATTTTCTTGAGGCAACAAGTGGCAAAGCATGTGATCGATAGATCATAGTTGGTGAAGCAAAAGCAAGGTGAAGGGTCTAAGTGGTCAACTCCATGATCATGATCAATGATGATTATGACAATGGAAACCATGTAAGATTGGTGTATAATGATAGGGATGGCAAGTTAGAAGGCAAAGAAGAGGGTATTAATGATTAAAGAATTGAGTGAGAGGATGGATTTTTATAGGGTGTTGAGAGGATAGGAGAAATGGTAGAGTAAGGAAGGGAGGATCGAGCCATCCATGGAGGCTAGGACAAGGAAGGCGAAGAAGTGCATGTAAGCTTTGAAGAAACATGTAAAGATGTAGAAATATAGGATTACAAGGAGTAAGGAAATAGTGACAGTGAAGGCCACGAAGATTGTAGTGTACGTTAGCATCACATTGTAGATGATAGTGATTGAAGAGAGATCGAGTGGATAACCATATGAAATAGTTTGACTTTATCTAGTTGGATTGATATGGTTGGTGGATAAAGAAAATAGATTGGTGGTCTACTAGTGCAGGTCATATAAATGATTAAAAATGTATGAGAACAAAGGCGAGCGTTTGGACCAAAGTTGTGATATCATGATATAAAGCACGAAAAGGGATACACATTTATTTTATTGGATTATGATGCTAATACAAGCTTGCCAAGATATATGCAATAGAACATAACAATAAAATAGAAAATCATCAATAATGAAAATATACTACAATAATAACTGATATAAATTTCTATTATAAATATTTAACACGAGATAATATAGATATTATAGCAGTCGCTAAAAATTTCGATACTCGATACTCGGTGTTGCTGATAAATTTGTTTCTTATTGTCACTAATAAGGTTGACACTCTCCATCTCCATTATCATAAACTCATCATCACTAAAATGATCGACACTTATCGTCACTAATAAGATGCATGTCATCAACACCAAACATGATGTGTCCATTATCACTAACGAGATTGTTGTCTGTCAATGTTGATACTTACCATCAACATTGACATCGACATACATCAACACTATCAACACACATCATCACCACCATCATCAACACCTAACATCGCAGCCAAGCAATGGCATATCTACAGTGGGGGCCTTGAGGGTATGGGCCCTCTCTATTTCATCCATGTGTAGAAATAAAAGCTCATTACATTAATAAAAGCCCATTATTATTTATTGCAGAAAAAGCTTTTTAAAATGTTTTAATGTTATTTTTTATGAAATTATTACCTAAAAATTTAAAGTGAAATAAGATAATCATATTTTTTTTTAGAAGACAACTACTATAATATGATATATCAAATTTAATAATTTATTAAAAAATATTATCATCCTTCAAAAATTAAAATATTATTTTACAATGCTCTATGAAATAGAAAGTCAAAAGAAATCACTTGAGAATATTAATAGCATTTTGAAAATCATTAATTTATGCCCCCATCAATAAAAAATTTTAGCTTCGCCACTGCCGCCAAGGTTGATGCCTATCATCAATGACCATTTTTCAAGTTGTTGATCTTCCCTCCTATAAGTGAACAACTTGACTAACATCCAAGAAACTCTTGATGCTAACCTTGAGGCACCAACTTGCCCTCAATGCACATGATACTTCTATTATAAATTTTATCTTTTATGGTAAGAGTATACCATTTGTAACATGTGACTAGGGCTACAAACGAATAGAGCCGAGCCGAGTATGTGAGTGTTTATGTTTGTGTTCATTTATTATCAGCTTGTTCAAGTTTGGTTCATATTTGATTCGAGCTTTATTATTTTTGTTCATGTTTGGTTCATTTAAATTAATAAGTGTGCATGTTTGGTTCATGTTCGGTTCATGTTCAGTTCGTTTAGTACTTATCAAGCTTTAAACAAACAAGCCTTAATGAACTATAAACGAGCTCTACTTCCAGATGTTCATTAACTTAACAAACGAGCTTTATGGAGCATCCTAACAAATAATTACATCGAGAATGTTTGTGAAAATATTTAGTGATTGTTAAAAAATACCAAATGAGCTCGTTCACGAACAAGTGATCTATGATTCATCTTATATTTGTTCATGAATATTTTAAACAAACAATCAAGCAAATATGAACAAATTTGAAATATCTCTTGTACATGAATCGAGCTTCTTATCGAGCCTAATGTCAAGCTTGTTCATGAGCTATAAATGATGTTGTTCACAAACATAAATGAGCCGAACATATTAGTGTTCAAGCTTATTTATTTAAGGATCGAGTTTTTAAAATATTGTTCAAGTTTGTTTGTTTAGTTAATTAACAGTCACAAACGAGCTTTAATCGAACCGAGCAACGAGTAGCTCGTCGAATGCTTAGTTCACTTGCAGCCCTACATGTGACTCATATTATTTTACTTATTTCAATTGGTAAGGGCCGAATTATTATTTTCTTCTAAAAATTTTCATTAAAAACTCTCATATATGCTATGAAATACTCACAAGATATATGTATTTGCTGCATTTTCATTCAATACTAAAATGATAAGCTCTCTTTTATCCTTGTGAGTTAACAATAGTTGTGGCTATTTAATTTTGAGATGAATGTATATTTTGCCCTTAATAATTTTAAATAAACAAAATGACCATCCTATTAGAAAGTTTCCCTTAACTTAATTTCTTATAAAAAATAAGTAAATTTAATTCTCTTATACGAACTTTTTAGGTTGGCAACAGCTTTCACTATAGCAAGGACACGAGAAATTATTCTGTGCGGCGACCAGACGGCTAGAACGTTCGGATTTGTTGCGCTTTAGCTGCCAGTTTTTGCAAATACTCAGCAAAATGGTAACAAATATATATTTATAATTGCACTTTTGCTGTCCTTTTATTGAATATTTATAAAAAAACGTAGCAAATTTGAAAAGTTTCTGCAGTCCAGTCTCCGCACAGAATTATTTCTTCATGGACCAAATAAACATATAAAATCTCCCAAAAAAAAACATATATTTCTTGATTTTTTTAGCATTTAAATACATAATAATATTTATCAGTCGTCATATCGAGTCCGCGAGGCACCGAACCCGTAATTTCGTTGTCAAAGATGTCAGATGAATAACTAACGGAGAATCAGACGGTCGTCGCTACCTTCGCGCAGCTGGACGGCACGAAGACGTCCGTTATCTGCTCTTTTCCAACTATTTAAATGGGGGATAGGCTTCATTTCTGCGGGATCTGGTGGTCGACGGTTCCGCGTAGATCTTCTCGCCGCTTGGATCCTACAAGCGCTGTCTCTGTTCCTCTCGTAAGCGCCATATCTCTATATCTGAATCCATGGATCTTGCAAAATTGTTGTTCGGTTTCTTTGATTTTTTTTTTTTGCTTTCTATTGGAATAGGGTTTCGATGTCTTGCATCGATTCATGTCTTGATCTGATCTGATTGTAGAGGTTTTTTGGTACTCTTGTTTTGATTATTGGAATCATGCACTGAATTTGCCTGTAAATGAGGGAGGGGTGATTTACGTGGGTAGATCTTTGTTTTTGCCGTTTGTTTTGTGCTGTTATTTGACTTTTGGTTGACTGGTCTGGGGATTTACATTGTTTTTTTCTTATTAATTGTGGATCCGTTGGTCAAGACGGTCCGTTGGGCCTTTCAGCATGTGATTTGACTTTGGATTTATCTATTTTCATTTTCAGGAGAATTTAGAACTGGAAAAGCTGAAACATGTGCTCGTTTTCTGATTATTGATCTCGACAATTTTATGATTAATGATGTATTTAATTTTATGATTTTTGGCTTCCGATTCTTCTGATATGTTTGTCGTGAGTATTGTCAATTAGAATTCTTTATTTTTTGTGGTAGCGAGGATCTTTTGCATGCATTTTCTGTCAAACTTGGTATGGATATATATTTTTGGATTTGAATTCTGCTTGTATCACTTGTATCCGGCGCATTGATTTTGCGTTTGTGGATCTCCAGCCTTTCAGTTATGTGATTTGTTTTTTATTGATTGGGGGCGGAGATTGGCTTCATAAGTTATGGATCCTTTGTTTAACTGGATTCATTGAAATAGTTGGCTGAATTTACTGTGTTTCTTTTTTTTCTTTTGATTATCATGTCAAGGGAATTTAGGGATTTGTTCTTTTTTTTTCTAATAAATGTTTGTGAGTTTTTTTTTATGATAAATGATGCGTTTCTTTTTCGAGTTTTTGATGGTTTTTGTTCTGGTAAGTTCATTGTGAACATGCAAAATGAGAATACAGTATTGGTTGGTATGAATTTCTCTTGCTTGATATGTGTGTTGCGTGCTTTGTTTATGTTTGGCCCATTGATTTTATGTTTGTGTTTCTCCACCCATTCCATTTCTTTACGCCGTGATTTGATTTTGATTGATCATAGTTTAAGATTCACATCATAGTTTTTTTAATGAGTTCTGGATCAATTGTATAGGTGGTTCCATTTCTTTTTTCCTTTATAAATTTGTTTGATGAATATTTAGGGCACTCAAAACTCCATCAAGTGCTCGTTTTCTGATTCCTGTTCGTAACATTTTGGTGAGAAACTATGCTTATCCTGTCTTAATTTTTTTTGTTGCTTCTTGTTCTGATAAGGTATTGTGGAATCAACTATTTATTACTTGTGATTACCTGATGTTTCCAAATGTTTGTCTGTTAATTGCAAATTGTGTAAACTTAGTGTGGATTTCTGTTTTTGGATATGGATGCTGCTGGTATCACTTATGTCTGGCAGATTAGATTTCATAATGTGCTGATCTCTTATTAAATTTTGGTGCTCCTTTTTTTTTTTAATGATGAATTTCTCTTTTTTAGTTTTAGGTTCTTTTGATCTATTAGGAATATTATTTTTAGGCTGTGTTAAGGAAGATTCTTTAATTGACATTGCTTTATTTGCGTGACTATCACGTTAATAATTGTGTTAACTTAGTGTTAATTTTTTGCAGTTGTGAAGATGGGGCTGTCTTTCACCAAACTCTTCAGTCGGCTTTTTGCCAAGAAGGAGATGCGTATTCTTATGGTTGGTCTTGATGCTGCTGGTAAAACCACCATTTTGTATAAACTGAAGCTTGGAGAGATTGTGACAACCATCCCAACCATTGGTAAGCCTTGTTTTTGATATTTTCCTGTCGGGTATACGAAATTCACTCAATGAATGCTCAAATAATACATCAGTTTTGAACTTGGATTGCACTTTTGTTTGAACAACCTACTGAGATGGGCCAGCCATCTATTATCCTTAAATTGGGATGGCCCTTTATCTGGTTGAGCTGTCCTAAAATTGGATTGATATATATATATATATATATATATATATATATATATATATATATATATATATATATATATATATATATATATATATATATATATATATATGGTTGTATAAATTTTCATGTCCATGACTTCCACATTCTTGTAGCATGTTTGTATGCATGCTTTTACACGCGTCTATGGTCTGCAATTGACTCAACAGGTAGAAAGTTTACTAAAATGATCATTCATGGCTTCTACTGAGCTTAAAGATGAAAAATTTATGAGCCAATC
Source organism: Dendrobium nobile (assembly GCA_022539455.1). Classification (NCBI taxonomy): domain Eukaryota; kingdom Viridiplantae; phylum Streptophyta; class Magnoliopsida; order Asparagales; family Orchidaceae; genus Dendrobium; species Dendrobium nobile. The sequence goes on along the minus strand of CM039726.1, from coordinate 68,571,854 downwards.
TTGGATTGAATTGAGATTGACTTAAAAGCTTTAGTAGCTAGACCTAGCTTTGGTTGATTTTACATGTTTTAATCGGATCTTGAAACATTGTTAGATTTTTCCCAAGTTTACAATATTTATTAGATATATTTTTTATCATGCCGACTTCAATCATGTCTTAGTGTTTGTTAGGGTGTTTTGAGCTTGGATCTTTCACAACCTTAATTTCTATTAGTAAGGTTGTTTTATATTTTATATTTGATTTTATTTTAGTTTTTTGGGTTATAAAAAACTTTTACAAATGGAAAATTTGAAAATTCATCTAGCTTTATTGGCATGCTGTTGTTATTTGTGCCGGTGTAGTGGAAAAGAAAGAAAAATATAGAAAAACATTTTGGTGGGAAAAAGTACGGTATGAGAGAATAGACTTATGAAGGTTGATGCAATCCTAGTGTCCTGTTGTCGCCATAATTCTTTAGTTGGCCTATATTGCCAGAATCAATATTATAAATTCCCTAGCCAATGAATAACCCAAATGTGATCCAATGTTAGTTGAGTTTCTGGAATTTATTTGAAACTTACCTAGTTCGTAATAGGAACAACCTATGATTTTGCATTGATCTAAATTAAGCCTGTTGATGGCTTCTTGAATAAGGGTCAAAGATAATTGAAGCCGGGGAAAGTCAAAAGTGCTGTTAGAATGAGAATGGGAAACTGCATATTTTAATGAAGCAGAAGAAGAGAAAACTTTACTATCCCTTTTGGAAAATTGAAAATTAGCAAATAACAGTGTAATCCCCGCTCTACCCCTTAGCAGTTTTGTAACAAACTCTGCTAAACAAAAGGATGTCTGGAAAGTTCTTTTTGAGGATGGGCATACCAAACTAAATTAAATAACGAACTAGAGAAAGGAATACGATGATAAAGCATTAAGGTTTTGTATAATTAAAATAGTTCGGAAAATAGGTCGGCTGCAAAATTTTATTGGGTAGTGGGTTGTTGCATCATCTCCCCTATCATTTGAAGAACTCAACTCTGAGTTGAATTCAACAAATATGGCCAGCTTGAATGGATGATACTAAATGATGTCTCAAACATTGAAAGTCTTGGAGATCATAAATGGTGAAGCAAGTATATAACATATGCATTGTCGCCAATATTCTTCCTTGTTGCGAATGGACCAATTTTCTTAGCTTGAAGTTTGTGATATGTGCTCGAAGGATATCTGTATTTGCTGAGATGAATTCAGTTACCATTTTGCATCATTCATTGGATTAAAGTCTTTTCCTCGCTTTTTGGTGGGGTTATTTTACTTGCTGAGATAATTGTTCTGCGTTTCTATGTGCTGACTTTATGGTAAATTGACCAAATCAACTACGAAGTTTGGTATCTTGGTGTAGGAATGGAGAACTGCAACCGTTTCTGTTAATCAGTTGATAATATTATTGAAGGTGAATTTAACTTGAGCCAATGCATGATCCCATATTTTTCAGCCCGCCCCTATGATGCTATATTCATGGTACCTAAAGTATGGCTGACTCGTTTTGGGGCAGCATGCTCTGCTAAGTGTCATAAATTTCTTCTACAATACTCGCCATAAGTGACTCCAAACTTAACGTTGTGATTAGAGTTGATGAACTTTGGGTATCTCATGCATCAAGCAAACTCTTGAAAGAGATAATGTACCATATTTATGTCGTCTGCTATCTTCCAACTTGGTATGAAAAAGTCATTTTTGAGAACCGGTTAACAATGACAAAACGATCTTTCTTTCATTGTGCTATCTTCAACCCTAATATAATATTCATGCTAATGTCTCCAATTACTTATTACGGACAATGGAATATAAAGATCGGTATTTTGATCTTGTGCTTTGTTGTTCGACATATTCTGCATATTAGCATGAAGTAGTGGTGCAATAAAAAATTACATTAGGATTGCAAACTAAGAGTCTTCCTTATCATAAACATAGACAAACACATATATAATATAACAATACTATAAAACAACACCTTATAACTTATATTAATTAAGAGAAGAAAGATACAGATTAGGCAGGAATCATGGATAGAAAAGAAAAGGTAGAAAATCGAGACGAAATAGTAGAGGGGAAGAGAAAAGGTGGCTAGCTCGCAAGCTAAAACAAACCTGCAGGTTTTACATTCCAAAAATCATCACATATCTCTCTTCTTTTTGCAAAAAAATAGCTCCTTATATAGGAAAATGATCCAACAACCACATAAATGTGCCATCCAAAGTAACCAATAGAAGCTTCACAAGTTAGCTCATTTAATGAGTTAATGCACCTAGAATAGGAAAACAACATCAGAAAAAAGGGGGCAGCACCTTGGAAAAAACAGTCAGCATAGGGAAATAATTGTATGGAGAAAATGAACAACCAACAAAATCTGCATGGAAAACATGAATAGCCAACAAAATCTGCATAGAGAACATGAACAGCCAATCGAAATCCTTGAAAAACTAAAAGCCAACAAAGGGAATCCAAATATTGCCTATGGAACACATTTCAAAATTGCCTAGAGGACTCCAACAACCATTCAAAATTAAATACCCATATTGCCAACAACGAAGTAAAAGAAAATATAAAACTATCAAGTCTTGATTATATCAATTCTCCCTTGATGGAGAATTCTCATCTCCTGATGAGATCGTCTCAAAATTTTGAAGATGCGGCATTTTCAATGATAGATCTTCCTCTTGAATTGGAACTTAGGCCCGATGATTGTTTTGACTTTCTTTTTTTTAAATTTTTAAAGAGAAAGAAAGACTCATTTGACAACCTAATTCTCTAATACCAAATTGGTGCAACCTAAAAAATTACATTATGATTACAAACTAAGAGTATGTACCTGGTATGTGAATATGGAGTGTAGTTTTAGAGAAAGAAAGACATTTACAAGAGGATGTACATTGGTGTATGCTTTTTGTTGATGATATTCTTCTTGTTGATAAGCTAGAGAGGGAGTTGAAGGTAAACTTGAATTATGGATGTCAACCTTAGAGTCTAAAAGCTTGCGCTTGAGTAGATCTAAAACTGAATATATTGAGTGTAATTTTAGTAGCAATAGATCTAGTGAGGGGATTGTGACTTTGGGCGATCAAGTTATTAATAAGAGTACACGTTTTAGATATCTTGGATCTATTGTTCAGAGTGATGGTGAAATAGATGGGGATATTATTAGCAGAATTCAAGTTGGTTGGTTGAAGTGGAGAAATGCATCGGGCTTGTTGTGCAATAGAAAAGTCCCCCTCAAGCTTAAGGGAAAATTCTATAAGATGGTGGTGAGACACTGAGACCTGCAATGCTTTATGGTCCCGAATGTTGGCCATTGAAAGAGAAGCATAATACTAAGTTAAGTGTTGTAGAGATGAGGATGCTTAGCTGGATGAGTGGCTTTACCCTTGAGATAGGATACAAAATGCGCATATACGTGAAAAGGTTGGAGTAGCTCCAGTGGAAGATAAGATTAGAGAGAGTCGCCTTAGATGGTTTGGTCACATTAAACAGAGGCCTTCTGATGACCCGAATAAGAAAGTTGAGGTAATATATTTGACTTATGTTAAGAAAGGTAGAGGTAAACCTAAAAAGACTTGGTTAGAAAATATTAGAAATGATCTTTCTATATTAGATTTAAATGAGAATTTGACTTTTAACAGGGCACAATGGCGAAAAAGGATTAATGTAGCCGACCCCACGTAGTGGGACAAAGGATTGATGTTGTTGTTGTTGTTGTATGATTGTAAACTAAGAGTCTTCCTTACCATAAAAATAGACAAACACATAATATATAACAATACAATAACACGACACCTTACAACTTATATTAATTAAGAGAAGAAAGATACACATGTGGCGGGAACTGTGGATAGAGAAGAAGAGTTACAAAACTGAGAGGAAATAGTAGAGAAGGGGAAAGGAGGCTATCTTGCAAGCTAGATCAAACCCGCAGGTTTTACATTCCAAAAATCATCGCTTATCTCTCTTCTTTTTGCAGAAAAAACAGCTTCTTATATAGGTGAAAAATGACCCAACAATCACATAAATGTGCCATCCAAAGTAACCAATAGAAGTCTCACAAGTTAACCCATTTAATGAGGAGTTAATGCACCTAGAATGAGAAAACAACAGTAGGAAAAAAAGGGGTAGCACCTTGGGAAAAACAGCCAGCATAGAGAAACAAAAACTGCATGGAGAACATGAACATCCAACAAAATCTGCATGGAGAACATGAACATCCAACAAAATCTGCATCGAGAACATGAACAACCAATCGAAATCCTTGAGAAATCAAAAGCCAACAAAGGGAATCCAAATATTGCCTAGGGAACACACTTCAAAATTGCCTAGAGGACTCTAACAACCATCCGAAATTAAATAATCCATGTTGCCAATAGAGGACTCTAACTACCATCCGAAATTAAATAATCCATATTGCCAACAAGGAAGCAAAAGAAAATATAAAATTATCAAGCCTTGCCTACATCAAGTAGGCTATGTCACTCTACATTCAAGGGGAATAGAAATGATTTTATTTATCTATTTTGGTCGTATCACGCCCCATTTGTGATGATGCTAGGCACATCTTAATCTAAATCGCATATTATGATTTGACAAATTGATATCTTAGGAATGTATAAATGTTTTTTTTTTAATTAAAAACCTTGTTGTATACGAAAAGCATTAGTATTTGTGCTTAAGACACTTCGACCATATCCCATTGAAGTCTGCATTGTTGACATGTAATTCTTTTAGCGCATCAAACCCTATGAGTTTGGAACTTTGGCCTCAATGTTGAAAAGGAGTGTGGCTCACCTGCTCAAGGTGCCAGTCGCTTATTTCAATTGACTTGCGTTGTATTGGAGTTAATATATTTGAGAACTTGATGATTGCTATTCAAAATAAACTCCTATGTGCGATAATGTTTCCAGTGTTGCACCCTCGTAATTATCTGTAGCTTTTGCTCATATGTCACTCTGCATTCAAGGGCAATAGAAGTAATTTTATATAATTGTTTTGGTCTTAGCACACCCCAATATGTGATTTTCCACATTGATGTCATAGAAATGTTTAAATGATTTACTTTTAATTAAAAACCTTGTTTTATATGAAAAGCTTCAGTATTTGTGCCTAAGACACTTTGACCATATGCAGTTGAAGTTTTCATTGTCAACATATAATTCCTTTAGAGCTTCAAACCCCACGAGGTCAGCCTCAATGTTAAAAAGGAGCGTGGCACCTGCTCAAGGTGCCCGTCACTTATTTCAAATGACCTACATGGTCTTTGAAGATCAGGTGAATTCTTTAAGAAAGATAATCTATCAGGCCTGCATACGAGAGAAATTTTTTATTTTTGGAGTTCATATATTTGAGAGTTGATAATTGCTATTCAAAATAAACTCATTTTGTGAGATTATGTTTCCAGTGTTGCATAGCCCTTATAATCGCCCCTTAGCAGTTTTAGAGCAAACTCTGCTAACAAGACGACAGCTGCAAAGTTCTTTTTTGAAAAAATGACATAATTAACTAGAGAAATGAACATAATTATTGAGGGGTTGAGCAGAAAGGAACAGAGTAATTGTGGGTTATGCAGTTGCGTAATCAAAATAGGTGGGTGGCTGCATTGTATCTGGTAGTGCGCTTCTGTATCAAAGTACTTTTGACAAATGTGAAATATCTACATAGATATGTTATGAACTCCAAAGAATATTTGATTAATCCATGTATGTAGTGAAGGATCATAGTTAGCTTAGATATCATTGAAGGAAACAAATATTGGAGCATAAGAGTAAAGGACTGATTTTTGTTACTATCGCCTAGTGACCACTTCATGCATTTGCCCTGAAGGTAGATTACTGAAACTTCTTGAACTTGGGTCCTAAATAAGAGCACGTGTTGTTGGAGTTCATTTGACGTTAACAGCTCTTAATAAAACAAATTATGGTTTAAAAATAACTAGTTTAAAGCAATATTGATGGCACATGAACTGGGACCAAAGAAAATCGGTGAAACTTGGGAAATATGGATGGATGGGTGATATGCTTTATAAAGTTATTTGACTAATGGACATATTCAAAGGTCATACTGAGCCAAGATGGCTAACTGATCAAAAGTTAAAATTTTTTGATAAAAGGCGATGGAGAGCTTTAAGTCTATGCTCAGTGAAAATGTCATGGGAGTAAATAAATGCTCTAAGCAAAATTTTATTTAGTTTTATCATTTGGCTGTTAATTGATTTTTGTTTATTAGTTATTGGGCCATGTTTATGATGATGGCTTATGAGAACAAATTGTGTTATCAATTTATTTGATTCTGTAGTATTAAGTTGATTTGTTTGGTTTGTTGTGGGCTCAGGCTGGTTCAATTCTTAAACTATTCTAAAGTTTGAATGCTGTTGTTCAAGTTCTGATTTATTGCTTCGGTTCTCCTGTACATTGTATTTGATTTACCCCAAACGTAAAGAGAGATATTTTCACTAGTGGTTACACATGCGAAACTTTTCATAGATGGACTTCATTGGCATATGAGTTTTGGCGAGATTATCTAACATGTGCGGATTTTTTATGAGAATTATTATTTTTGCTTCTAAAGGCTGCTATTTTGGATAAATGGGTCGAGAAGATGCAAGCTTTGTTGTCTCTATAAAACCTAGAATTGAATTTGTGGCTTTACTTTTTGGAATAAGTGCATAAAATTCTCTTTGCAATTAAAATCTGAGTCTTGGATTTTAATGGAAAAGAACTAAACTGTTGTTATGCCAACTATAAATGGATTATTGAGGCATGTGATCAAAGTCTTTTATTTAATAAAAGTTTAGATTATAGTTTTCAATCGGGGGTGTATAAATTGGATAAAAAATTCCTTGGATTGTGGAACAAGTGTGATTGTGTAATTTTGGAGGAAATCATCTTCTTCTACTAGCGTGAGGATAATTGTTATTTATTATTTATCATATTTAAATAATTTAATATTTATTATATCATATGATTCAATCATTGGCTTAATCTTGATTAATCTATTGAACTTTGAATCGCTCCTCTTTACGATTCTTTGTCTAGTTCGATTTTCACAACATTGATCTTTAGTTAGAGTAATTTCTAGCAAAACCTTGTTGTATATGAAAATTCATTCAACTGTGGTATAAGTGTGACTATAATTTTGGAGGAAATCATCTTCTTCTATTAGCATGAGGCTAGAATTTTAGACCATAATGTAATTGCTTGAATCAAACAGGGGTAATTCGGGGGGTCCTTTTTGCATAGTTTCAAAATTTAGAATGCAAGCAATCCATATCACGAAACAACCAATGTTCTTGGAAAATTCCATATAACATTGCATTCATTGTTTTGTTGGTTCGATTTGGTAGTTCATATTGAGGTCAACACTTAGTCAACCTAATGGCAAGGGATGACATTTGGAAGACAACCATCAAGGGATGGGGATTTCGTTTTTGGTAGTTTCAATATTCCAATTTCAAACAATCCATTTTGTGAAATGAACAATGTTTTTGAAAATTTTCTCACAATGTTGTATGCATGCCGGGTAGGTCTACCGTTGAAGCTATACATTTATTAAAAGGTTTTATGGAGAAGAATAGAGAGACTAAGGAGGATCTACATATAATATTTATTGATTAAGAGAAAGCATACCATAAAGTTTTAAGAGAAGTGCTTTAGAGAGTTCTTGAAAGAAAGAATTTAATAATGTTTCTATTCAATTCATTAAGGATATGCATCCATGAGTTATTTGTGTTCAAACACAAGGTAATTTGATCAAGTATTTTCCTATTTCAGTTGGATCACATCAAGGATCAAAAGCTCGTATATTTTTGCTTTAGTCATGGATGTTCTTATTATAAATATGCAAGATGATGTACTCTAGTGTATGATTTTTGCTAATGATATTTTTCTTATTGATAAGATTAGAGAGAGAATTGAAGGAAAACTTGAAATATGGAGTTCTACCTTAGTAAAGGTTTTCGTTTGAGTAGATCTAAAATCAAATACATAGATAATTCAATTTTAGTAGTAATAGATCTAGTGGGGGATTGTGACTTTGGACTATCAAGTTATTAAAAAGAGTACATGTTTTAGATTTCTCGAATATATTGCTCGAAGTGATGGTGAAATAGATGGGGATATTATTAGTAGAATTCAATTTGGATGGTTGAAGTGGAGGAATGCATCTGGCTTGTTGTGTGACAGAAAAGTACCCTTCAAACTTTAGGGAAAATTCTATAAGATGGTGGTGAGGCCTGCAATGCTTTATGGCGCAGAATGTTGGCCATTAAAAGAGAAGCATAAATTTAAATTAATTGTTGCAAAGTGAGGATGCTCAGGTCAATGTGTAGCTTCACTCTTATAGACTGAAATGAGCATATCTATGAAAAGGTTGGAGTAGCTCCAGTGGCATATAAGATTAGGGAGATTTGCCTTAGATGGTTTGGTCACATAAAATGTCGGCTTTCTAATAACCTGGTTAAAAGAGTAGATATATTAGATTTGACCTATGTTAAGAAAGGTTGATGTATGCCTAAAAAGACATGGTTATTAGAAATGATCTTTTATTAGATATAAATGAGAATTTAACTCTTAATAAGACAACATAGAGAAAAAGGATTCATGTAGCCAACCTCATGAAGTGGGATAAAGGCTTGATGTTATTGTCGTATTTATTGTTTGTCATTTTTATCACGATTGGTTGGCTTGATTTCGGATTTAATAGCAAGTTTAACACTTAGTCAACCTAATGGCGAAGGATGACATTTGCAAGACCACCGACAAGGTTTGTATCCTCTAGCCATTGCTCATTCCATCACTAGGTCATCTCTTGATACCAATGCTAGTTATTTGAACCCAACAACCTAAATTGGATATGGATCAGACAATAATATTAACTAGATCAGCTTTTTCTTTATAAAAGTACTTTGACTCAAGCGGTGTACTCTTTCATTTCTAATTTAGAGATCTCAAACAATAATTTTAACAGATGCAATTATATTAAAAATTTTCATATCCATGTACATTTTAATATTTATAATTGATCTTTTGCCAACCGCATATTTGCACTAGCGTTGAGCCCACTTAATGAAATTTTGGGACAGATCTAAATTTAAGTGTAGTGTTACGCAAGACTTATGAAACATATTACATCAGGTTGACATCCATAAAGGTGTGATTATTGAAAGGATGCTGTTAATTGCTTCATGTCTAAGAGCTCCTAATCTGTCAAATCCTTAACCAGAATATTGATCTGACCCATGATTTTTTACTTGTTTAGGATTTAACGTGGAAACTGTGGAATACAAGAATATCAGCTTCACTGTTTGGGATGTTGGTGGTCAAGACAAGGTGTGCTATAACTAATATGGTCCTTGGACTATTTTTGTTGCGGTTGGGAGAGTGAATTTTATTGATCTTATGATTTTATAGGCTTAAAAGATAACGGGAATGTGGATAATATATTGTTAAAATATTGATTTTGTTTTGTTATTAGATCCGTCCTTTGTGGAGACACTATTTCCAGAACACGCAGGGCCTCATCTTCGTGGTAGACAGCAATGACAGAGACCGTGTTGTTGAAGCAAGAGATGAGCTTCACAGGATGCTTAATGAGGTAATTAAGTTCCCAATGTAATCAGTTTAATAAACTTGAGAAAAAAAAACGTATATATTTTAAGACAAATATACCTTTTTGATTTTGTAGGATGAACTGAGAGATGCAGTGCTGCTTGTCTTTGCAAACAAACAAGACCTTCCGAATGCAATGAATGCTGCAGAGATCACCGATAAGCTTGGCCTCCATTCTCTTCGTCAACGCCATTGGTATTATTCCCTCTTATTGTTTTCCTCTTCTGTCTCTTTCAAATGAAAAATTATTCTGTGCCGACACCGGATGCCATACGGAGTCGAATCAGAGCGTGTCACATCATCATTTTGTTGTGTACCACGGCTGTGTACTGTTGTGTATCGGGTGACATGGCACGTTCTGATTCGCCACGAAATAATCTCTCCTTTCGGATGCGTTTAATTCTTGGATAAGTTTGGTTCTTTGCACGTCTTTTTTTTTTTTTTTTCTTTTTGGAATTGGAGTGTTGGAGATACTGAGTATTATATTGGCCCGCGCTTATCAGGTATATCCAGAGCACCTGTGCCACATCAGGAGAAGGTTTGTACGAGGGATTGGATTGGCTCTCAAACAACATCGCTAACAAGGTTCTATTCATCAGTACATCTTATTCGTATACTTCGTATTTGGGTTCTGAAAAAATGACCACTCATCTTTCCCCGTATTGTTCCTCCTGCAGGCGTAGAACTTCCTAGCGGTATTTCTGCATCAGAAGCCAAAAGATAAGTACATGGAGGTTCAGCGAACTATCTAGACGAACAAATTATATATATATATTTGCTTGTTGACCGCACTACTGCTGCCTTCCATAATTCTAGAATTTGTTATTGTTTAGGGGGATGTTATCTTGAAATTGCTTTAACGTTGCGCAACACTCATTTATTCCTGCTTTTTGGTTCTAATCATGTATGCTTTTGCTACTTTGCTTTATTCTACGTCCTTTGTAATGGATCAAATTGAAATTTCTTCGTTGCATTATAAATTCTCCAGTGAATTAGCAAATATAAATTCATAGACACTTTAAAAGCACAAAAGTGAAACTTGTTGTAATGCAAGTGCAAAGAAATTGAAAGATATAAGCGCGTGCACTTATGGCTAAATAGACAGAATGGCAAGAATGAATTACAGTCATAATGAACAAAGAAAAACCCACCTAAAAATAGATGTACTGCCAGAGAATCAGAGTCGACTTCTCTTTCTTCCTTGCTTTTTTTCCCTCGAGGAAAAGATAAAAACATGAGAGAAGGCCCAGATAGGCTTATTCTTGGATAGGAGAGGGAGACGAAGAAGAGGGTATATTTTGGAGAAAGAGGAGAAGGTAGAAGACGATGAGAAAGTAGAGTAGGGAGGACGGCAATGAAGTAATAAGGGGAGAGAGGAGAGTAGATTAGAGAGAAAGCATATTATTAACCAAAATTTGGCCTTTTATACAGAAGAGGGCTTATGAAATAACAACATTAAATAATTACCCGCAACAATTTCCCATTACGTGTACTAAAAGATGAAACAAATTAAACTATGCTTCTCTCAAATGGACTGATCATAGTCTAGTTAACCTCAAAGAGGACTTTAGGATTGAAAGAGATTGAAAAATTGAACTCAAATTAGACCAGATCATAGAATAATATTTAATTCTGTTTTAGAATTTTTTATTTAAATTAGGAAATAATTAACCTTTTTTAATGCTATCTTTTGAATTTGAATTACATGATAGGATATAATTTAAATTAAAAATTGCAACCTCTATTTCAGAGAATAGAATTAAGTCTATCTTTCATCTCAATTATCACGAATTGAAATTGAAATCAAGCAATCTTCAAAATTCTCATAATTCTGCTTCTCCCCTCCCCTCTCCTAGGGGTGTTAACCTGAAAATTTTGGGTACTCATTTATTATACGGGTTGAATTTTTCAACCTGTTTATTAAACTAGTTTGGTTTAAGTTGACCCATGAAGCCATTTTTAACTTGAAAATAAAACATTTAATATATTTTTTCTTTAATATTTTTTTACTTGTAGGTATAATCTTCTTTTTTTTTTTATCAAATAAGCTAAGCTTCATAGTTAATACGTTATAAAAAAAAATTAACAAAAACTAGTTTATGGATTAGATTCGGGTCATTCATTTTGCTAGCCGGTCGGATTCAAGTTGATATTTTTGGCATGTTTATTAAACAGATCAGCTTCAAGTTGATTATATGCAGGTCGAATTCAGATCATTTGAGTTGCTAGCAAGTCGGGTGTGACTGGATTCAAGTCGTGTCAATTTCAGTTCATGCCCAAACCCGATCCATCAACCCCCTACCCTCACCTTTGTCCTAACCATCAATTCTCGCTCCTAATAAAAAATTCCAAATTTTCATCTCTCTCATGAATTTCCCTCTCATAATAAAGACTCCAATCATGAGCCTTCTCCCATGGGAAATCCTAATTTTAAATTCACCATTTAATGTCTCCTTAAACCTAGCACCTGTCTCCCCAATCCTCCCTCAAACACCTCTCCTATAAAGAAAAAGTATAAAGAATAATCAAGGCCCCCCACCAAAAATTATGGTGCCACTCACCCATACATTTAAGGAATCACTCATGCCAAGAGAATCAATCACCTATGACATTAAAGAGTAACGCGCTCAAAGAAGAGGAACCTCTACATTATCATCCATCATCATCATCATCATCATCTATCACTAAGCCTTATCTTAACTATTTCAGATGTCATTCGGACAATTTTGAGCAATGTCATGCTTATAGTTCATTATTTAAATTATTGTTGTGCTCTAAGCAAATCATTCAAGTAAATGTAAAACAAAAAAGAAGAAAAGATAATACAACTTCCTTTAAGAACAAAAGCTCCAAGTAAAAAAACTAAGCTCGCTAATATGTGGAATTAAAACAGTGCTATGATACTTGATTTTTCAGTGAATTAACATGCATTTCTCCATAAAGTGTCATATAAATATTAATATGCAACAATCAAGATGTTGCACTGACACTAACTTACATTATTCCAGTTTTTTAAGATAAGTAACAAATTACATTTTCTTTTCCTTGTACTACCTTTAGTGGCTAAGAGATCAAAAATTAAAATTTAATTTAGTGAAGAAATAGAGCAAAATTATCAAAACAAAGCATATTGAAGTCCAAATGAGACCTCAAAGAGAAAAAAAACAAGATAATGCACCTAAAACAAATAAAAGAAGAAATGCAGACAAAATGTCACAATCCGGCCTGGAAACTCGACTTAACAAGGCATGAACGAAAAGTTGGACAGTATTAACAATTTTATTCATATCATAAACAATTTAAACAATGCTTCTCAAAACAATTGAAGAACCACTATTTTATAACTTCCTAAAATACTTAACATTTGTATAAATCATAAATTACATGTTTTCATTTGCACGTTGTCATCTATAGACGTACTCTTTCCTTTCAGTTATTTTTTAATTCTTTGGAGAATTATCTGAAATATTAATCAGATGGTTTGAGTTTACAGTAGTGGATAATCATTGTCAATTCTAAAACTGTAAAATAGATATATCAATATATATATTCATCTTCTTATACCTGAGCATCTTCATCTGGATATAGTACAACCCAGATTGACTATTTTCTTATTAGAAAATTAAATCATTTAGATTGTAAAGTTATTTCAAGTGAAAATTTAGGTACCCAACATCGATTATTAGTTTTTTACTTTAAGATAAAGGGGTATAAAATAAAAAATAAGGTAAAACAATTTTCTAGGATTAGATGGGGGCATTTAAAGAATATTAACAAAAATATTTTTGAGAATAAGATTTTTGATCTTAAGATTTTGTCTGTGCATGAGGATGCTAATGCTATGTGGGAAAAAGTGGCTAGTGATATTCAGAATATTGCAAAAGTTGTTCTTGGAGTATCAATGGGAAAAGCTCCTAATAGTAAAAATAGTTGGCGGTGGAATCCAAATGTGCAAGAAAAGATTAAATATAAGAAGTTTTGTTATAAAAATTGGTTTAATTTTAAAAATCATGATAATTGGGAAATTTATAAAGTGGCTCATAAGGATGCTAAAAAAGCAATTTGCAATGCAAAGACATTAGCTTTTAGTGATTTATATAATAGATTAGATACTAAAGAGGGAGATAGATATATGTATAAATTAGCCAAACAAAGAGATAGGAGTAGTAAGGATTTAGTTCAAGTGAAGTGTATTAAGGATGAAGATCAAAAAATACTTTTCTTAGAAGATGATATTCAACAAAGATGGATGAGATATTTTGCTAAACTTTTTAATGAAGATTGTGAAAATAAGATTGACTATAGTGATCTTAACACCCTAAATGAAAATAAAGATTTCTGTTTTTATCGGCGTATTTAGTAAAACTGAAGTTAGAGAGGCTTTAAAGAAAATGAAGGGTGGAAAAGCTGTTGGACCTAATGATATTCCAATAGAGGTGTGGAAATGCTTAGGAGATGAAGGAATTTCATGGCTTACTAAACTTTTTAATACTATTCTGAAGACTAAAAAGATGTCAGATGAGTGGAGAATGAGTGTGTTAATTCCTATTTTTAAGAATAAAGGTGATGCACAAGATTGTGCGAATTATAGAGGTATTAAGTTAATGTGTCATACTTTAAAACTATGGGAGCGAGTTATGGAGCATAAGCTGCGGCGTGATACTGATGTTTCTCAAAATCAATTTGGATTCATGCCGGGTAGGTCGACTATGGAAGCCATACATTTATTAAGAGGTTTGATGGAGAAATATAGAGAAAATAAGGAGGATCTACATATGATATTTATTGATTTAGAAAAAGCATATGATAAAGTTCAAAGAGAAGTGCTATGGAGAGTTCTTGAAAAGAAAGGAGTCAATAATGCTTATATTCAAATCATTAAAGATATGTATGCAGGAGCTATTACTTGTGTTCAAACATAAGGTGGATTGACCAAGTATTTTCCTATTTCGGTTGGGTTACATCAAGGATCAGCCTTAAGCCCATATCTTTTTTGCTTTAGTCATGGATGTTCTCACTAGACATTTGCAAGAGGATGTACCTTGGTGTATGCTTTTTGCTGATGATATTCTTCTTGTTGATAAGACTAGAGAGGGAGTTGAAGGTAAACTTGAATTATGGAGGTTAGCCTTAGAGTCTAAAGGTTTTCGCTTGAGTAGATCTAAAACGGAATATATGGAGTATAATTTTAGTAGTAATAGACCTAGTGAGGGGATTGTGACCTTGGGCGACCAAGTCATTAATAAGAGTACACGTTTTAGATATCTTGGATCTGTTGTTCAGAGTGATGGTGAAATAGATGGAGATATTATCAGCAGAATTCAAGTTGGATGGTTGAAGTGGAGGAATGCATCGGGCTTGTTATGTGATAGAAATGTACCCCTCAAACTTAAGGGAAAATTCTATAAGATGGTAGTGAGGCCTGCAATGCTTTATGGTGTCGAATGTTGGCCATTAAAAGAGAAGCATAATACTAAGTTAAGTGTGGCAGAGATGAGGATGCTCAGGTGGATGAGCGGCTTTACCCTTAGAGATAGGATGCGAAATGAGCATATATGGGAAAATGTTGGAGTAGCTGCAGTAGAAGATAAGATTAGAGAGAGTCGCCTTAGATGGTTTGGTCACATAAAACGGCGGCCTTCCGATGATCCGGTTAGGAGAGTAGAGGTATTAGATTTGACTTATGTTAAGAAAGGTAGGGGTAGACCTAAAAAGACTTGGTTAGAAAATATTAGGAATGACCTTTCTTTATTAGATTTAAATGAGAATTTAACTTTTAATAGGACACAATGGAGAAAAAGGATTCATGTAGCCGACCCCACGTAGTGGGATAAAGGCTTGATGTTGTTGTTGTTGTATCTTCTTATACATATTTCCTTCTTAATATAAAATAAGTATGCATATATATCTTTCCTGTGTTATAAATCTTATAATCTCGCATAAGTCTTTTTTGTATTCGATCATAATTATCAATTTCCATTTAACATTTCTATTAATGGATTTGATGTTCAATTCATTTTCATAATCATTTTCATTTGTACATGAGCATCATCTAAATGTATCAATTAAGGTACAACAATTTTTATTTTCATTTTATTTTTCTTTTTAACGTACATGAGTATGTTACTTCCCCAGCCAATATCATATGGGGATAAACTCCTATAAATTTGCATGCATGTCTTTTTCTATTCTTTTTTTTTTTTCCTTTCATTCGTTCTTATATCATTCATTTATATATACTTTTGATGTACATATAAACGTCATATATATGTAATGCTTTCAAACTTTACTTTATCTTTCCTTTATATGTAGTCTCATTAGATATCATTTATTTCGCATATTCATTTTTTATACAAATTTACTTATTTCATATGTAATAGTTTCAAAAATAAAGTATAAGTCTTAAACACTTAAACAACATGCTTCTTTCAAAATAAAATAGAAAAATATAATAAAGAGGATTATAAAAATACCCACTTTAATCTTTCAAATCTTCGATCTTTGTCACAACCTAAAGAAATACATAATAAGTTAAATTTACATATAGTTAACTTTTATCAAATTTTTCATAAATATCTATCTAATTAATTTTTATCTTAGCCTCAAGTTTTTTTCTTGTTGAATTTTTAAAGAACTCAACTCCTACAACTTGATATCTTTTCTTCTAAAATTTTAAAATTAAACAATATAAATTTTCATGGAAATATGATTGAATAATAAATTTAAGAAAAATTATATGTTATGAATTTTACTTACAAAAAAGATATTTTCCAAATTTCAAATTATTTTCTCTCACAAAAATCTCTTCCCCTGGTTTTTACATCTCTTCCTTTTCCTTTATGAAAAAATCATTTGACTTAAATGAAGTAAAATAAAGAAATTTATATAAAAATGGAAAGAAAATCTAACAAACACTCTACCCTCTTTCCATTGATTGTTCATCTTGTTCATTGAAATTTCTTTCAAATTATCACTTCTTTAGTGATAGGAATGAAAAGAAATCGATAAATTTTATCCACCCATGCAATCGATCTGCCTAACCGTCCGCCCCTCTATCTATTTGCAAATAGAGTTGCATGGGAGGATAAGATTTGTCAATTCCTTTTCATTCCTATCGCTAATAAAGAGATAATTTGAAAGAAATTTCAACAAACAAGAGGAACGACATAGAGAAGAAGGTTTGCTATATTTTCTTTTCAATTTTATATATATATATATATATATATATATAATTCATTTAAAGCAAATGATATTTTCATAAAGAGAAAAATAAGAGATTTGGATGCCAAAGGAAGATAATTTGAGAGAGAAAAAAAGATTTTGGGATTTGAAAAATCCTCTTCTCGTAAGTAAAATTCCTATCATATAATTTTTTTTTTAATTTATTATTAAATCATATTTTCATGAAAATGTATATTGTTTAATTTTAAGAATTTTAGAAGAAAAAAGATTAAGGTGTAGGAGTTGAGTTCTTTAAGAATTCAACAAGAAAGAAAATTGAGGCTGAGGTAAGAATTAATTAAATAAATGTTTATGAAAAATTTGATGAAAGTTAACTATATGTAAATTTATCTTATTATGTTCTCTTTAGGTTGTGATAAAAATCGAAGATTTGAAATATTAAAGTAGGCATTTATAGAATCTCTCTTTGACCTTGTTTGCTTCCTGCAGCCCTTTTTCTCAAGTTCCTTAGGAACGGTTATTGTAGAAATATAGTTCTGAAATAAATTACGCTAACTAAAAATTGTTTGGTTATCTTCTGTTAAATGCTTAGGCAAAACTAAATACTCTACTGTTCTTGTCATAAAAGACAAAATTAACGTCCACTTTATCTAGACCATCATGACTACTGACATTGGCGATCAACTTGCGCTGCTAAACTCAGAAAAAATCATCCTCAGCACTGCTCTCCTAACGCTTACGCAAACATATCCCAGCTTAGTCTCATTAGGAGTACCAATAAGCTTAACAGGCAAGCAATCAATTATTGTAAACATCAAGAATTCAACGAAAAAAAAAAAAACATTTCTTTTTCTTCATTACTATTTTGAGAGAATGCACGCCCTCCCAAAGAAACTTTTATTTGGTCCGGTCACCTAACGTAAGACGTAGATCTACGTTCGGACGCCAGTAAAATAGTGCCACGTGTTCTTTACCGCGCGGCCCGACAACCCGACCCATAACGGACCCGGGATTGCTATGTTCGCGTATTGCTCGGTATTGCTAGGTATTGGTCGATTTTTCTCGGCAATAATGAGAATTATCATTCTGTGAAAACCAATACCGAGCAATACCTAGCAATACCGAGCAATACACGAGCATAGAAATTTGGGGTTCTGGTCCGGGTCGGGTCATCAGGCTGCGCGGTAAAAAGTAAAAAATGTGGCGAAATACTATTGGCGTATGAACGTAGAGCTATGTCAGGTCAATTGACCTAATAATTGAGGCCACGATGCACAGTATCCTCATTGCTATTGCTACTGGTTGTCTTTGTGCATATTATAGATAATGAAGAAAAAGAACTCGAGGAAAAATTGTTCGGAGTCCTTATGGGACGTCAAAGAGAAGGTAAAGGAAGGAGGGGATTAACCAAGCTAGGTCAACTGAGAGGTACCGGTGCATTGCCGAATATAGAAGCAGTGGAAGACTGTAAATGTTGCAATGGAGAATAGATGAAGGTGTAAGGAGAAAGTTACAGCCGATGTTGGAGGTAACTGGGCATTCGCAAACGAGAAAGAGCTGTAAGAGTACTTAAATTTTACCTCACTCGTCTCGTCGTGAGCGCCGCACCAGCTCCCTTCCACTGTACTAAGAAAAATGCATACAGGTGGTCCGCTTGTATTGGAGGGGTTGGCAGCTAGAAGGAAGAGTTCGATTTAGAGGGATTCGGCACAGCTGGGTCGATCGAAGCAAAAAAAAAAACTTTCCGTCCTCGTTTTATTAACGAAAGCGGAGCTCGATCGAGTCGAGGATCGTAGAACTGCATCAGAGTCGGCGCCGAACATCAAGTACAACTTCCTTTTTTATTTTAATTTTTTTTATTTATTATTATTATTATTCTTATTATTATGGCAGAAAATATAAAAAAATAAAATAAAAAGGAAATTTTTTGTGCGCCTCAATTTACGTCTGTAGTCACCTCAAAATTTGCATCATTTTTTTCCACACGAAGACCCTATGTAATATTACAATCATTTTTATAAGATTCAGACATTTTGAGCTCAACGACAAAATACATCTTACGATCGGATATCAATTGGGAAGATCGCACAACAATTTTGGTCGTAGAACATCGATTTCAATTGTCTTCACCTGATTCGACTGTAAATGACTCCATCTTAAATAATTTTGACGTTCTGATCGCAACAACACAATTCATTTGATCATTTGAGCACTTCAGTGTTGCGTCGGCGTGCTTGACTGTTGCTCACATAGCCTGATTTTGGTTTTTCTTTGCTTTCTTAGTACATGGGTCAAAAATTAATTATAAGGCATGTTTGATCATTTAATTTATTGTAACAAGTCATTTAATTTTTTAGAGTAGGATAATTTTATTCCATTAATTACTTCTTTCAATACTATTTTCATTTGCTGCTACTATTTTAATGATTTATTATAATGAAATATTATTTTTTTATTTTTTTTTCCATTATTTATTCCAACATTCTATTATATTGCATGCATATAAAATTTCTTCCTTTTAATACAAAATATATTTTATTTATCCATTCATCACATCCCGTGTTACCCGCATGCACCACCTATTGGACCCGCACTATGACAATAATAATATGCTTCTAGAAGCCAGATTTAGGAACACATAGAAGCCATCAAATTTGCACTGAAAACAAGGCAAAAAACTGGAGTGGGAAACAGAAAGTGATAGCTTGGAATTAGCTCAAAATCAAAGAATACATTGACATTCAAAAAACATTATATCTTCCCTAATGTACTTAAATTAGAGCACATAAGACTACATTTTAAAAAGGAAAAAAGCTCACAGTGGTCTCCTACCTAGAATTTAAAATTGGTTTTGAATAACAATCTTAAGACAACATGCAAGAGTACAAGCAAGGCTTTCTGACAACACTTATACCACCTTGAGAAATGCCATTTTCAGCTCTTACTTGTTTGCTTCTTCTCATGGTCGGATATGTGCCCATGCTAGGCATCTATGAAACGAATGTCAAAGGTATTTGGATGGATTTGCCACACATTCAATGAAGCATACTCTTCCAAGCACTCTTTCAGTTGTGCTTCACTGTATCCCTGTTGCACAGAAAATTTCAAAATGTCATTGGCAGAAGAAGTTAATCTTGATGAGTGGAAAATTGGAACAATTCTTCTTTTGATTTCCAATGAAACTGCGCCAAGCGCTAGCAACACGTTCAAAGCACTTCAACTAAGCAACATGTTCGAGCTAAACGAGTCTAAACGAGCTCGAGTTCAAGCTTCATTAGATTCGGATTGAGAGTTCGCGAGCCGACTCGAAATTATTAAATCCAAATGTTTTAAAAAAAATAGTACTAAATGATGTATAAATCACACTCATGCCTAGTTTAAATTTCGGTCGGCATATATTTAAAAAATTCAAAGTGAATCTCAATCGTTTGCCTCTCTTTCTCTCTTCTCTCTTACAACAATAAATGCTTATAACTCTCTCTGACAAAACCCAAAAAAGCTGTTCTTTTCTTCTCTCCCTCTCACTCTCTCTACTGTTTTAATTTTTTAAAAACCACCCTCTCTCTCTCTCTCTCTCTCTCTCTCTCTCTCTCTCTCTCTCTCTCTCTCTCTCTCTCTCTCTCTCTCTCTCTCTCTCTCTCTCTCTCCAGTTTTAACTTTTAAAAGCTGGACGCATGAAGCTGAAACGGACCGCGCGGGAGGCTCGACATGCGGCTCGAACTTGTTTACGTTGGAACGAGTCGAGGTTGAGCTCAAAAGCTCGAGCTCAATTTTTGAGCTCAACTCGAGTTCGAGCTTGAGCTCGGTATTTGACAGTTTAACTCAACTCGAGCACCCCCCGACTCGAGCTCGACTCGACTCATTTACACCCCTACATGCGACTAGTTTAGCAAAAAATTACTTCATGTTAAGGAAATAAAATACATAAATAGCAAACATTTTATCCTCCCTTGATATAACTATGTGGAAATACTGACGCAGTGCTAACAATAATATTTTGGTAGATAATAGAAACTTCATGTATAAACAAATATTGCAGGCAGTTCAGCCAATGTCATGTACTTTCAAAACCGGCCTAAGGTGAGCTCTTTTCTTGAACTTACCGAAAGGTGGTCCAATTTCACAAGTGCACATAATATGGACATGCATACCTTTCTAGAGATCCAATTGAGAGCATGAGCATATGACACATCTAAGCGGTTCGATCGCGCCGCCTCATCCCGCAGAATTGAATAGATGTCAGAGATAGCATCCAAACCAGATCTTTGGCGATCCTCAGAATACAATGAGAATTTTGACATTTGCATCAATCGCAATGCCTCATCCACATCACTCTGAGCTACTGCTGCCGAAAACCGAAGCCTTGCCAGAGCCTGCACACAGATATGAAAGATTAAATCTTTCAGGGTAGCAAGCTGTACAGTTTGCAAAACTATTTTGGTTTAAAGTACACTAAGGCTTAGTTTGGGGCGGCTTTCTTACTGCTTTTTAAAGCAGCTTTTCAGTACGAAAATTAAAAACTTTGTACTGAAAAGCTGCTTTAAGAAATAGTAAGAAAGTCATCCCAAAGGAAGCCTAAATGGACAACAAAGGAAACCGAGTTTGAGAATTTTAAGAAGAAACATACAATGGAAATCCGTAGAATGCTCAACAGTGTCCTGACGGTGGTGTAAGAGTGAGGTGCACTTGATTTGGCTTCTTCTTGGCGAATGCTTGAGTATGCAGTAGCTATATATTCCTCAAGTTCCCTTGGGACAGAAGGACTTGTTCTTCTGGCAGTTGATATATATGCTCTGTGTTTGAAAAATCAATCAGCAAAGTGGAACTAATTGAACACTATAAATTTAACTCTTTAACAGCTTAGAAGAGCTGATAATGATGATGAAAAGGCACTTACTGTAAAAAAAAAAAAAACATTTTGCTGTTTTGGGAGATTTACATACATACCACCCTATATTATTCTATTTATATATTTAACATTTAAAATTTTAATATTACATACATACCACCCATAGTTCATTTTCATATCAAATATGAGTAGTAGAAATGAAATATATGAATGATAGAAAAGAAATATTAGTTGGTATATTTGGTATTAAAATAATATAGGTTGGTATGCATATAATATTAAAATTTTGGGTGTTAGATATATAAATAGGATGATATAAAGTGGTATGCATGTAAATTTTCCTTAAATGTTTGGACAATAATTTGACCAATATCTGTTTTAATATATATGATTGAAATATGATCCTGATATTTAGTATTGGAGAAAGACTCATTGTTTAAAGACCATCTCTATCAATTCGAAAGCAATATGCTTTAGCATAAGGAGTCTGAAATATTAAAATTGCATTTATTAGTTTCTTTTAAACTGTAATATGTGAGAGTAATCAACATTATGCAAAGCTTGGAATGGTGGAACACCTGAGGACCGATGGCTCGAGTGGAGTAAAGCCAAGTGAAGGTGATTCAAGATTTTGATGGACGTGGACAACATGTCTTGCCATTTCAAGGTCAGTGTCCATGTCTGCTTTGTCCAGAATTAACCAAAGGAGATCAAAACGTGAAAGAAGGGCAGGAGGAAGATTAATGTTTTCAGCTGGAGATCGTCGAAGATCATATCTTCCCCTTCAAAAGAGAAGCACAAATTAGAAGCGGGCCGGAAGTTACAAGTCAAGATTTAGGCTTTGTTTGGGACGGCTTTCTTTCTACTTCTTAAAGTAACTTTTAGTACAAAAATTTTAATTTTTAGACTAAGAAGTTGCTAAGAAGCAATAAGAAAACCGTCCCAAACGAAGCCTTAACTTAATAACATAAAAGGTGCAGGAGGTAGGGGCTCCTGCTTTACCAGGCAGGATTTGCAGCAGCAAGAACTGCCGTTCTGGCATTAAGTGAAGTGGTGATTCCAGCCTTCGCAATGCTAACTGTTTGCTGCTCCATAACTTCATGAATTGCTGTTCTATCCGATTCTTCCATCTTATCAAACTCATCAATGGCACATATGCCCATATCAGCAAGTACCTATGTATGGTTAAACCATGAATTTATATAAATTACAAACAATATTCTGATAATGCACAAAAAAGTATATAATAATATATATATCATGTAGATAACTTCATGATTGTATAGATCTGGGTGCACTGCCGCACAACATATAGGCTTCATGATGTTGAAGAAGATTATGCTCGCATACTCAAAGATTAACCATGAACAAATCTAATAAAGGATAACAATTACAAATCCAATCTTACCAAAATAAAATCAAACTTAATCATTATTTAAAACTAACATTATAATAATTCTAAATAAACATAAAGGGGCATCCTATCTTGCATCGCTTCAACTTGCTAGAATTATTGTAGGCATGAAAGAAACAAGTATGTTTGTAGGTCAAGAGCTAACTTTATAAAGAAGTTGCACATTGAATATTGTATAGACTCGGGCCCGGGCTGGCAAATTATTCTGTGCGCACACCGGACGCAAGCTTGAGTCCGGATTGCTGCGCTTTTACTACTCTTTTACTGTGATTTTGATGTATTTTTACAAAAGGCAGCTAATACACAATTTTAATTGCATATTAGCTGCCCTTTTGCTGAGTATTTGCAAAAATACAGCAAAAGCACAGCAAATATCTTACTCATTGAGTATTTGATGCCCTTTTGCTGCACTTTTCAAATACTCGATAAAAAGTCAGCTAACATGCAATTCAAATTGTGTATTAGCCGCCATTTTGCAAAAATATCACAAAAGTGCAGTAAAAGCGCAACAATCCGAACACAAGCTTGCATCCGGTGTGCACCCAAAATAACTTGCCCCTTGCAGAATAGCAAATTATTTGCTTCAAAAATTATGTGATATATTTGCACCAGACAACTAGATTGCACTTTCTAAGCTTGAATAATCAATATATGACTTCATTTGCCATATGAGTGGATTTATTGATGGTAGAGTGAAAGATAAGCAGCTTACCAGAGCTCCACCTTCAAGAATCATCTCATTTGTGACTGGATCTCTCTGAACAGCTGCAGTCAGACCAACACCACTGCTTCCTCTGCCTGTCGTATACACCCCTCTTGGTGCTACATTTATAATATGTTTAAGAAGCTGACTTTTTGCAACCCCAGGATCACCCATCAAACATATATGCAAATCACCTCTGATCTGAAATTTCGGATGGATTTCTTTTAAAATACTTGACGAATTTGCAAAAGATGCTTGCAGAATGATATATATATATATATATATATATATATATATATATATATTGACATATTTGGACAAAATGTTAAAGAAAAAAAAGGAATCATTCCATGCATGGAGATATTTAGAGGCACATCTTGCTTGGTCTTCTCAAATATAAATATAACTGATCACTAAAGAAGAAGAAAAAGATACCCAATAACTTAAAATAAAACGTCACATCTTAAATTGTTTAAAATAATAAGGAAATTAACATTACATTAACCATCAAAGCATATCAGAGTTTAACAATATCATTGATCATATTCCATACCTTCATACCATCGGAGAGCTTCCGGTGAGGCGCACCAACAAGAAGGAGAAGAAGAGCCTTCTTCACATCCTCGTGACCAAAAATTTCAGGTGCTAATGACCTTGCAAGCTTATTGTATATATCTCCATCCTCAGCTAGGCCCTCAATTTGCTTCTGCTCATCCTCACTAAGTTCATAGCTGCACTTAAATAAAACTAATTTACCACCCAGTTTGCCCAAAAGATGCAATCAAGTGGAAAAGATCAACTTAAAACACAAACTTTGCAAAACTTTGAACTTGTTCCAAAAAAATTTATTTTGAAATAAAATGTGGCTAATCCATCTCCAAGTTTGCGTGAATTGACTTCTGCTAGTCATTTTATTTGCCACCGTTTTGCGCATACACATACACAAAGAATGAAATATTTGCTAGCAATTTCATTTGCCACAATTTTGCATATACATAAATGAAAGGATTGAAGTAGTTAACAAGTTATATATCAACCTTTTCAGCAGTATTAAATATAAGTGGCCTATATACGTTTTTTTGACAGCTCTGTTTCCCGCATGAATTCCATAATCATACTATAATGTTGGATGACATGGGAATGTTCATTTTTAGCCAGGGATGAATGATCACTTGCCTTCTAAAGATGATGATTGAGTTTTATCTCACTCATCATCATTGATTGCTTCAAGATATGTTAAAATTGTTCTCCACAAATCTTTTTAACTTCTATCCAAATTATATTTGGTATACTATTTATCTTTTCTAATCCTTCCTTCAACATTAATTTTCTATACCCAGCTAATTTGTATATTTTATATCTTTTATTGGGCGTGTCCAAACCACTAAAAATTCTTTCATTATACTAACTTCATTGTACACTAACTTTTATACAACGGAAGCCTAAAAACAATCACTAAACAGTACTCAAAGAAAGCCTCAACACTGTAAACTAACACAGCGTGAAAGCAGTGCTTATGAAAAAAAAAAAACATGGACATGGTAGCTCAGATCACCACAAATTTGCATAGTTTACACCACCAAATAAGATGTCTTACTCTTCATATTTCTTCTTAAAATGGGTGACAGACATGATTTCCAAGTATGTATCTGCAATCAAGCCTGCCCGCATAGCTCTAAATCCGGTGTATGGAATTGGTAGAAAAATTCCAGAAAGCTCAACAACATCACCTGGGGCAACCTGATACAACAAAAGATTAGTCATACTAATTCGGAAATAACTTCATACTGAAATGTGAAATAAAAGTCAATATAATGCCTCTGGTTATTTTAGTAGGAACTGAGAAGTAGCCTATTATCTGAAATATTTCAACTACAAAAATGAACATGAGGTTACATAAAATCAAACTCCTGAATAGAAGGAATTGAAAGCTGACATGTAGAATGTTTCTTGTAATACAATATAGAACACCTGTAACTACATCATGCGGAAGATATAGACGATCTAGACTCTTGGAGCCACAGAGCCAAATCCAGTTTCTTGATTTAGAAGATAATTTTAAAAGAATGAATACATAAATCTAATTTTTAAGTTCCTAGAAGCTCTGAGAACAACAAGTTTAGATTTTAAGTGAAAAGGAGAACTTTCTTGATATAAGAAGGATAAGCATCGCTGTTGGATATTAATACCCCTCCTATTATACTAATAATGAATTTAGAAAACAAACATTGAAAAAAGAAATCAAAGATAGAATATAAAAGGGCAATGCTTACCTTCCTAGTTAGCTCTCCTCTGAGATGAACAGTCAAAGACCGTGGAATATGGCCTTTTGGAACATGTTCAGATAACTCTTGAATCTTAGCCTACAGCAAAGCACAAAGTGTCACGACATAAGAAAAAGAGAACAGAAGAAGACGAAAGCACCACCAGTAAGAAAATATGAAGGCGTTAAAAGTTCCCAAAATTGACGGGTCGTGTGTTAATTCTTTTAGCTCAATTAATTATAAAAAACAACTCAACCTCAACCATGCAAAATATATTAAAAATTAGTGGTTTATTAGACAAGAAGTATTGGTAAAATTAATATAATGGCAGCTTATGAAAGCAGAAAGCTGAAAACCTAATAAATGAGGCTCCTAAGTCCTATCAATGTAGGGTAAGAGGAAGGCTTGAAGTAGGCAACTATACTCATTCATTTAGAAATGGCTGCTTCTATGACTGAAACTGATGAGGGCATCAGATTCCGACACGTGTACCATCGCCGGAGGCGTCGATCGACGGCCCTGATTCAGAGTCTTTATTTTTGATGTTTTATTATATTCATGTCATTTATATTTTGTCTTTTCCGTTTGTACCCCTATGAGGGAAGTAGTGTTTGTTTTGCCCCATGGGCATTGTAGTCTTTTATTTTTCCGTATGATGTGGAGCCTATATAAAGGCTAGATCTTGTACTATGTTGATTATTGCTTAATGAATGAAAATTTCCTCCATATTGTTCTCTTGGTGAGTGCAAGAAAGATCTCTTGGTGAGTTCTTCTTCTTGATATCTCTTTGTGAGTTATCAAATTTTTTTCTTTTCTTTTTGAGTTTGCTCACTATCTCTTCCCCACAAGTAGCCCGCGCCTTTTCCCCAAACCCTCGCCGCCGCCCCTAGCTAGATCCCCCAAGCCGCCGGCCACACCTGCTTGACCGACCGGCCTCCTGCTGCCGGCCACCACCTTGCCGGCTCCCCCTTCTTTTTTTTTTTTTTGAAAATTTGAATTCCCAAATTTCAAATTTTCTTTCCAAATTTGAAATTCCTATTTATGGAAAGTTTTAAAATGAAATCAATAGTTTATTTCAAATCAATTGGATTTTATTTTGTAACTTCCTAATCATCATCTCATATTTGGAAACCTATTTCCCCCTCTCCACAATTCCCTCTCCCTCTCATAAAGCCGCCGGCCCCCCTCTTGAATGCCCCCATTAATTTCGGCATTAAACCTCCCTTCTCAATTGGAATTCTAATTAAATCCAAAAATCGTTTCCCTCCAATTTCACTAAAACTGAAATTAAACATCAGTTTTTGAAATTCTCCTCCCTCTCCCTACCATACCGCCGGCCTCCCCTTGGATCCCCAAGCCGCCGCCCACTTTCCCCATCCTTTTGGAGATCTTCTTGCGGCAACTACGTAGCTCCTTCTCCATGTTTTATGGCGGATCCCGAGCTCGAGTGGGGACTAGTGTTTGATGCTCAAGGAAACCTCGACGTACTACGCTCTCCTTTCTTTGACGCCGGATTCGAATCCGACGAAGACACGGTGGGGGATTACTTGGAACGGATTCTTCCCTCTCTCATCAAAGTTATTGATAGACAACGGCCGGAGTACAATTGGTCTATCGACGGACGATCTTCCACACCTCTTCCAAATCCGGCGCCCTCCTCTCCTCCCCTACGGATCTACGGCACCGTCTTCCTCGGAGTGGTCTCTTCGCTAGTGTGGCTCTTCTTCCTCCAACAAGCCTAGAATTAGGTACAAGAGCGTGGCCTCAAGGTGAGACAATCGCTTTGTTAACCGTCGGATTATTGTTGGCCATTCATTTTCATTACTAATTATTGCCGTTGTCATTTTAAAGATCTTGTCAACTTAGTTGTTTTCTCTTGCCTAGACATTGTTAACTTCCAAGAATTTCTTTGAATCGTCAAATTTGTGAAGCTTTGAATTGTAATCGCATTTCTTTAACAAACTTCTATTAATTTCTACGAAACAATTCCTGGTTTCACATCAGAAACATATGATCTCCAGGTCACAACAGAGGCCAACAAACCTATTTATGATATTCATAATCATCATCATCATTAGTCCTATCCCAAATGTGGGCTTAAATACAAGATGAGTTCTAAATGGGTATGGCATTACAGATGGGGGTATTAAATAATGGCAAAAGAAAACAATTCAATCCTATTTCAGTTAACCAAAAGTGGAAAAACAATAACTTGATTTAAGTTTGGTTCCATTTGAATCCTCAAAGTGTGATAAGCCATAAAAAAAACCCTTAAGCTGCAATAAGTTACAATGTAGCTCAGTTGTACTATATATAAGTGATGTGAATCAATGTAGGAATTGCGATTGGAAAATAAAAATGAAAATTATTCAAAGCGTTGTCAAAACAAACTTTATTACCAATAAAATAAAGGATTAAATCGTTCTAGGTAATTAACTTGCTTAGGCGAAGATTTGCTTTGAGATAACCAAACAATTCATAGCACTTCCAAAATAAAAGATCTACTTAATTGCTCATAACAAAATCCCACAATTAATAATAAAGAAGTTCACCTTGAGTACCCTCTCTCTCTCTCGTTCACTCTTGGGCTTTAGCAGAGAAGAAAGAACCATGCGAGGATGAGGAGCACCACTACGAAGAAGGCGACGAAAGACTTTGTTACCGGAGAGGTATTCGCCGGGGAAGGTGGTGGCGGATGGCGTCCAATGATCGTCCAAGTGTAACCACGAAATTGTCGGTCGAAAATACTTGCGAGAATCGGGACTCGCTCCAAGTACTCTTCGATTGTGGCGTCGTCTTCAAATCCTACGTCGAAGCAAGGAGAGCGTAGGATATCAATGCTCCCGTCGGCGTGGAATACTAATCCCCACTCAAGCTCCGGATCCGCCATTCAACATTGAGGCAAGGCGGGAAGAAAACAAGGAAGGAGGGTTGGGCCGAGAGCTAGGGAGGGACAAGGAGAAAATCTGATATTTGAATTTCAGATTTTTTTTAGGCTTGGAGGGAGACGTTATTTTATCATTAAACTCTCCCTCAATCAAATTAAAAGGGGGGCAGCCATTAGGGAGAGAAATTAAGGGGGTAATTAGTAGACGCTTAGGTGGCAAAGAGAGAGAAACGGCTAGGTGTTGGGGCCGGCCAAGCAAAGGAAGAAAGAGGGGAAATTTTCTTAAGTAGTGGGCCCCATTAATTAATTAAATCCAGATTTTAACATTCAGGAATTTAATTAATTAAGGAGATTGAAATTTGAATTCAAATCGGATGAGATTTCCATTAGATCTATTCCTAAATGTAGGGAGTTACATTAGAAAAGAAATAATGATAGACTTGATGGCAGGAATTTCAAAATCCAAGGGGAGTTGGGCGGCGGGATCTTCCCAGGTGAGTGACGAGATGGGCTAGGGGGTTCGGTGGCCTGGCTGGAGCCGGCGTGTAATATCAGTTTTTGCTCCAGGTTCGTCCGGGACGAAGATGGATCGTCCGGGACGATCGGTACAGGTTGTGCAGAAATCAGTTTTGGTTGTATGATTCGTCGGGACGAAAATTGGATCGTCTGGACGAAAATTCTCCCGTGAACCCTTCGCCAGGGACGATATGTCATTTTTCGTCTGGACGGAATTCCTCTCTTCATGGATCGTCCGGTACGAAGCTCGATCGTCCGGGACGATCAGTCTGGATATATATAGAATTGAGATATTTTGAAGAGAGAGAAAAAGCTGAGGAGAGAGAAAAACGAAGGAAAAAGTGGAAAAGCGGATTTTCGGGCGACGCCGAGCTGTTTTCGTCCGAGGAGACTGTTGAGGAAATTGCTGTGCACGAGGTAAGGCACAATCCGACTTTCTAAATTTTCAGAACCGTCGTGTTTGGCGGTATTTTCTGTCCGGATTTTGTTTCCGTTAGCGATTTTCGTCCGTATCTTTTGAACGGTTCAGCTTTTACCGCGTAACTTCTTGTATATCGTTGCCGTGCCGAGTGTGCACATTTTGGTTATATTTTGAAGATTTTTGTCCGGATATTTTTGATTCGACTGTGTTTTTAGTCGACTGGATTTTTCTGTGAACTTGGAAATTCTCTGTGCAGTAGAATAAATGTTCTGAAATGTTGATATCTATATTCTGTGCGAATTTGGTGAATTTTGATTTTCAGGAAAATTGTGTAAATTCCGTATACTGCCGTTGTGCTGCCCGATTTTTGAGTAATTCCTGATTTGTCCGGATTTTCTCTGAAATGATATGCTATCTGTATATGCTATGCAAAGGGAGTTATAAGGGGCCTGAATCCTATGAGATTCAGTTAGTGAAACGGGAAATCTGAAATGAGCTCAATCTGAAATCTGATATCTGTTCTGTTCCGGATCCGATGAATTCTGTTTTGGTGCTATAAGCACATCTGTTTTGGTGCCGTGAGCACAAAGGGAGACATAAGGGGCCTGAATCCTATGAGATTCAGTCAGTGTCTGGGAAGGGAGGCATAAGGGGCCGGAATCCGTAGAGATTCCGTCAGTGTCAGGGCATTTAGCTATATGTATCTGTACCACTTTCTGTATCTGTTCTGTTCTGTACGAAATTGTGATTATGATATGATATGATCCGTACGATTCTGATTTCTGTTTCTGACTCTGTTGATTTGTTCCGTTCTGATACGATCTGTACGAATCCGATTCTGTTGATCTGATATGTCTGATCTGTTCTGTTTCTGATTTGATACGACTTCTGTTTCCGTACAGTTCTGTTTGATTTGATATCTGTCCGATTCCGTTCTGATTTCTGTACGGATTTGTCTGCTGTGTTGGTTTTGAGTTTCTGAGGATTTTGATTGGAGGTTTGTTGCTTTGCTGAGCTGTTGAGCTCACCCTTGCTTTCTGGTGGTTTTCAGGTTCTGGGAAGGGCAAGGAAGTCCAGGATTAGATTTCAGAGTCTGATCAGATTAGGTACTTTTGTACTTTTGATTTTTGTACAGTCATGGCTTTCCTGTTCTGTCTTTCTTTCTGTTGAAAGCCTTGTACTGTTCTGTAGATGATTATTTTGAGGAAATGAAAAGATAGACGTTTTGTTCCGCTGCATTTGATGTTTTTAGTAGCTCTGTTGTTCTGTGTGCTTCTGTTGAGTTAAGAATTTGGAAGATCAGTTCAGTAACCTAATCCAAAGCCAGATCCTGGTTAGCTATTCCCCGTCGCGATCCGGCGCGGGCGGGATCCGTCTCGTCTCGGGTCGGGTCGTGACAAGCTTTTTTTTTGGTATCAGAGCCAAGTTTTGGAAACAGGTTGGATTGTAAAACAGAGCTATAGGAAGTGATCAGTGAGTCTGTCTGGGAGGTAGTTTTGGTTTGTTCGGCTTTTTATTGTGTTGTTTTTGTGATAGTTTTCCGGATTTTTCTGGATTTTTCTGTATGGATCAGCCAGACCCAGACATGACAGACGGTCAGAGTGACGATCAGGCAGCACCAGTGGGGAGTACAGCCCCAGTGGTCGGTGCTGATACGCTTTCACAGTTTGCTTCACTTGTTGCTCAGATGATGAGCGAGACTCAGAGTAGAGCTTCTACTATCAGATCTGATGACTTGGACAGACATTTGCAGTTATTTCTGAGGTTGAAACCTCCGAGGTTTGAGGGCGCTGTTGAGCCCAGAGCTGCTGAGGAGTGGCTGAGGAGATTGGAGAAGACTTTTGACGGGATGCAGTGTCCTGCAGACAGGAAAGTTCCGTTAGCTGTTTTTCTGTTGGACGGAGAGGCTGAGCACTGGTGGGATGGCCAGCAAGCAGCCAGATTTCAGGGCAGATTGAACTCTTTGATCACTTGGGAAGAGTTCACTGAAGTATTTCGGGACTGGTTTGTTCCCCCTTCTGCACGACAGCAGATGCAGGAGAGTTTTCTGAGACTTGTTCAGGGGAGCAAGACGGTGATGCAGTACGAGGCTGAGTTTACTGCATTAGCCAGGTACGCTCCGCAGCTGGTTAGCACGTCTGCTGAGAGGTGCTACAGATTTCTGAGAGGCTTACGAGACACTTTGAGGCAGCCTCTGATACCGTTCCGGATTACTGATTTCTCTGAGCTTGTGGAGCGAGCTCGTCTGATTGAGAATGACATGACGGCTACTCAGCAGCGGTGGACTGCGAGTAGGAAGAGGTTTGGAGGAGAGACATCTGGCAGTGGTTCCTCTGGGAAGAGGAGATTTGTTTCTGGATCTGGATCTGGAGATTCCAGGAAGAGCGGAGGATCGTCTGGTACTGCTACCAGTACGACTAGTTCTGGATCTGTCAGTACGGCACCTGTGTGCCAGAGTTGTGGACGACGACACCATGGCCAGTGCTACAGGATAGCTGGTCTTTGTTTCAGATGTGGTCAGCCGGGACATAGGATTGCAGAATGTCCGCAGATGGGATTTGATCAGCGTTCTGAGCAGCGATCTGAGGGCTTTGTCAGACCTGTTGGTTCAGCAGCAGGAAGACCGAGGACTGTTCCTCCACGCCCTGAGGGATTTGCTGGTAGAGGTGGTGGTTCTAGTTCTGCACTACGGAGACCACCTACGATTCAGAGGGAGCAGAGTAGTTCTGTTGCTTCAGCTCCTGTTCCAGTTCAGCCACGAGTTTACAGTCTGAGTCAGCAGGAGGCTCGTGATGCTCCGGATGTTGTGACAGGTACGGTTTACATTTCTGATCAGCCCTGTCGTGTTTTGTTTGACTCTGGAGCGAGTCATTCTTTTCTGTCCGAGCATTGTTTTGAGATTTTACATTTGGATTCGATGGTTTTACCGGTTTCTTTGTCTGTGATTTTACCGGCTGGAAATCCATTGATTGCTCGACAGTTTTGTTTGTGTGAGATCGAGATTTCTGGCAAGAAGTGGAAATCGAGTTTGATTCGATTGCCGATTTCTTCGTATGATGTGATTCTGGGCATGGATTGGCTGAGTCAGTATGAGGCCCAGATAGACTGTCTGAAGAAGCAAGTGAGTTTGCTTATGGCTGGAGAGAGAGTTGTATTTCAGGGATTACGAGGTGTTCTCTCCAGTCTGATTTCTGCGTTGGAGGTGAGCAGAATGTGGAAGAAAGGATGCCCAGTATTTTTAGCTTCGGTGCGGGATCTGAACCTAGAGGTTGGTTCTGTTTCTGAGATCCCTGTGGTACGGGAGTTTGCTGATGTTTTTCCTGAGTTAGTTGGTTTACCTTCGGATAGAGATGTGGAGTTCTCTATCGATGTTTTTCCGGGTACCGCTCCGATATCGAAAGCTCCGTACAGGATGGCACCGAAAGAACTTTCTGAGTTGAAAGTTCAGCTTCAGGAGTTGGTTGACAGAGGTTTTGTACGTCCTAGTGTTTCGCCCTGGGAAGCACCTGTTCTGTTTGTGAAGAAGAAGGACGGTACACTCCGTATGTGTATTGATTACAGAGATTTGAACAAGGTCACGATCAAGAACAAGTATCCTTTGCCTCGGATAGACGACTTGTTTGATCAGCTTTCCGGATCTTCGGTGTTTTCGAAGATTGATTTGCGATCCGGATACTATCAGGTGAAGGTGAAGGAAACTGATGTGGTGAAGACTGCTTTCAGTACTCGGTACGGGCACTACGAGTTTTTGGTTATGCCTTTTGGGGTAACCAATGCGCCTGCGATTTTTATGGATCTGATGAACCGAGTATTCAGGGAGTATTTGGATCAGTTTGTGATCGTCTTCATTGACGATATTCTGGTATATTCTGCATCTGAGGATGAGCATGCCAGACATTTGAGGATTGTGTTGGAGACTTTGAGGAGGCATCAGCTGTATGCCAAGTTTTCTAAGTGTGAATTCTGGCTGAAGAGCATTTCATTTTTGGGGCACGTGGTTAGCGGAGAAGGCATTTCTGTAGATCCCCAGAAGATTCAGGCTGTTGCTGATTGGCCAAGGCCGACTACGGTATTTGAGGTACGTAGTTTCTTGGGTATGGCCGGATATTATAGGAAGTTTGTGAAAGGATTTTCACAGATTTCGACCCCTCTGACGAGACTGACTCAGAAGTCAGTACCTTTTGTTTGGACACCGGAGTGTGAAGCTAGTTTTCAGAGATTGAAGGAGTGTTTGACTTCAGCTCCAGTGTTGGCACTTCCGTCAGGTACGGAGGGTTTCCAGGTGTTCAGTGATGCTTCACTGAAAGGATTGGGTTGCGTTCTGATGCAGCATGGTCAGGCAATTGCTTATGCTTCGAGACAGTTGAAACCACATGAGAAGAATTACCCGACGCATGATCTGGAGTTAGCTGCAGTTGTTTTTGCTTTGAAGATTTGGCGTCATTACCTGTATGGCGTCAGATGTGAGATCTTTACTGATCATAAGAGCCTGAAGTACATTTTTACTCAGAAGGATCTGAATCTGAGACAGAGGAGGTGGCTCGAGTTGATCAAGGACTACGATTTGACTATTCAGTATCAGCCTGGGAAGGCGAATGTGGTAGCGGACGCTCTGAGCAGGAAGTCTTCTGGATTCTCAGGTATTCAGCTTACCTGTGATGACTTTCTGATTCGTGATTTGGAGAGATTGCAGTTGGAGGTGGTTTCCTCCAGTGATTTGGAGTTGGCTCAGATGAGTATTCAGTCTTCTTTGGAAGCACGGATTCAGGAAGCCCAGAAGTCAGATTCTGATTATTCGAAGTTGATAGCTCAGATTGGATCTGGTAAGACTCCTGAACTTCGAATTTCTGATTCTGGTGTTATTTTCTGTAAGAATAGGTTGTGGGTACCTGTGTTTGGAAACTTGAGGCAGGAGATTCTGTGTGAATCTCATCTTTCTGGCTACACTGTTCATCCAGGCAGTGGTAAGATGTATGCTGACATGAAACTTTTGTTTTGGTGGCCTGGGATGAAGAAGGATGTGGCAGAGTTTGTGTCGAGATGCGAAGCCTGTCAGTTGGTGAAGGCAGAGCATCAGCGACCAGGTGGACTGTTGCAGTCGTTGCCTATCCCTGAGTGGAAATGGGAGGAGGTAACGATGGATTTTGCGATGGGTTTTCCTCGATCTAGACAAGGACATGATGCCATTTGGGTGGTTGTAGATCGATTGACCAAGTCAGCCCATTTTCTTCCGATCAGACAGACGGATTCAGTTGATCGCTTGGCACAGATTTATGTGAAGGAAATAGTCAGATTGCACGGTGTGCCTCGTGTGATCGTATCTGATCGAGATGGACGCTTTACTTCCAGACTTTGGAAAGGCATTCAGCAAGGCTTGGGTACGAAACTGCATTTCAGTACAGCCTTTCATCCTCAGACCGACGGACAGTCTGAGAGGACTATTCAGGTACTGGAAGATCTGTTGAGGCTTTGTGTTCTGGACTTTAGCGGAAGTTGGGAGGATCATATTCCGCTGATTGAGTTTGCTTATAACAACAGTTTTCAGTCCAGTATCGGTATGGCACCGTACGAGGCTTTGTATGGCAGGAAGTGCCGTACTCCTTTGACTCTGACGGAGGTCGGAGATAGACAGGCTTTGGGGGCCACTTTTGCTGATGAAACTGCTCAGAAGATCAATTTGATAAGAGAAAGATTGAAAGCCGCTCAAGATCGTCAGCAGAAGTATTACAATCAGAAGCACAGATTTGTTGAGTTTCAGGTTGGTGACTTTGTGTATGTCAAAGTCAGCCCGATGAAAGGTGTGAGCAGATTTGGTCAGGTAAGCAAGCTTAGTCCAAGGTATGTTGGACCATTTGAGATTTTGGAAAGAATTGGAAAATCTGCTTATCGCCTATTGCTTTCTGATTCTATGCCGGATGTGCATAATGTGTTTCACGTATCCACTCTGAGGAAGTGGGTTTCAGACTCTGGGAAGAAGTTGTCAGCTGATGAGGTTGAGATTCAGGAGAATCTGGTGTACAAGGAAGAGCCAGAGCTTATTTTGGCATACGACGTCCGAAAGTTAAGAAATAAAGAGATTCCGATGGTTAAAGTCCAGTGGAAGCACCGGACTGCACGGGAAGCAACTTGGGAGAAGGAGTCTGATATGAGACGGTCGTACCCGTACTTGTTTTGACTGAGTTTGGACTGGATAATGTCGAGGACGACATTTTTTTTTTAAGTTGGGGAGATTGTAATATCAGTTTTTGCTCCAGGTTCGTCCGGGACGAAGATGGATCGTCCGGGACGATCGGTACAGGTTGTGCAGAAATCAGTTTTGGTTGTATGATTCGTCGGGACGAAAATTGGATCGTCTGGACGAAAATTCTCCCGTGAACCCTTCGCCAGGGACGATATGTCATTTTTCGTCTGGACGGAATTCCTCTCTTCATGGATCGTCCGGTACGAAGCTCGATCGTCCGGGACGATCAGTCTGGATATATATAGAATTGAGATATTTTGAAGAGAGAGAAAAAGCTGAGGAGAGAGAAAAACGAAGGAAAAAGTGGAAAAGCGGATTTTCGGGCGACGCCGAGCTGTTTTCGTCCGAGGAGACTGTTGAGGAAATTGCTGTGCACGAGGTAAGGCACAATCCGACTTTCTAAATTTTCAGAACCGTCGTGTTTGGCGGTATTTTCTGTCCGGATTTTGTTTCCGTTAGCGATTTTCGTCCGTATCTTTTGAACGGTTCAGCTTTTACCGCGTAACTTCTTGTATATCGTTGCCGTGCCGAGTGTGCACATTTTGGTTATATTTTGAAGATTTTTGTCCGGATATTTTTGATTCGACTGTGTTTTTAGTCGACTGGATTTTTCTGTGAACTTGGAAATTCTCTGTGCAGTAGAATAAATGTTCTGAAATGTTGATATCTATATTCTGTGCGAATTTGGTGAATTTTGATTTTCAGGAAAATTGTGTAAATTCCGTATACTGCCGTTGTGCTGCCCGATTTTTGAGTAATTCCTGATTTGTCCGGATTTTCTCTGAAATGATATGCTATCTGTATATGCTATGCAAAGGGAGTTATAAGGGGCCTGAATCCTATGAGATTCAGTTAGTGAAACGGGAAATCTGAAATGAGCTCAATCTGAAATCTGATATCTGTTCTGTTCCGGATCCGATGAATTCTGTTTTGGTGCTATAAGCACATCTGTTTTGGTGCCGTGAGCACAAAGGGAGACATAAGGGGCCTGAATCCTATGAGATTCAGTCAGTGTCTGGGAAGGGAGGCATAAGGGGCCGGAATCCGTAGAGATTCCGTCAGTGTCAGGGCATTTAGCTATATGTATCTGTACCACTTTCTGTATCTGTTCTGTTCTGTACGAAATTGTGATTATGATATGATATGATCCGTACGATTCTGATTTCTGTTTCTGACTCTGTTGATTTGTTCCGTTCTGATACGATCTGTACGAATCCGATTCTGTTGATCTGATATGTCTGATCTGTTCTGTTTCTGATTTGATACGACTTCTGTTTCCGTACAGTTCTGTTTGATTTGATATCTGTCCGATTCCGTTCTGATTTCTGTACGGATTTGTCTGCTGTGTTGGTTTTGAGTTTCTGAGGATTTTGATTGGAGGTTTGTTGCTTTGCTGAGCTGTTGAGCTCACCCTTGCTTTCTGGTGGTTTTCAGGTTCTGGGAAGGGCAAGGAAGTCCAGGATTAGATTTCAGAGTCTGATCAGATTAGGTACTTTTGTACTTTTGATTTTTGTACAGTCATGGCTTTCCTGTTCTGTCTTTCTTTCTGTTGAAAGCCTTGTACTGTTCTGTAGATGATTATTTTGAGGAAATGAAAAGATAGACGTTTTGTTCCGCTGCATTTGATGTTTTTAGTAGCTCTGTTGTTCTGTGTGCTTCTGTTGAGTTAAGAATTTGGAAGATCAGTTCAGTAACCTAATCCAAAGCCAGATCCTGGTTAGCTATTCCCCGTCGCGATCCGGCGCGGGCGGGATCCGTGTCGTCTCGGGTCGGGTCGTGACACGGCGGCTGGCACAGCTGGTGGCAGGGGGCGGGTGAGGGAGGTCGGGCAGAACAGGGAGAGGGAATTTCGGGATTTGGCTACAGGGGAAAGAGGCGGATGTGTGGAGGAATTGGTGGGGAAGGAAGAAACAGTGAACTCACAAGTAAAACCAAGAGCTCGCCGGGGCGGGCTGTTGGGTATTACGGGTGGAGCCTCTCCTAGGTCTCCTCTCTCTTTTCTCTCAAGCTCTCAAACAAGAAGACGAAAGAAAATTTCAGAAAATTTTATTAATCAAACATTAACCTCATACAATAAGAGGAGACCCCTTTATAAAGGTCTCAAAGCATGAAAAGAAAAAAAGACTCACATGCCCCTTGGGCTACAACAAACACTACGCCTTCATAAGGGCGAAATCGTCACTAGTACATGAAATAAAAGATGCATAAAATAAAATAACATAAAAGACATAACAACATCAAAAATATAAACTCTCGATCGTAGCCGTCGATCTACGATTCTTTCGCCGATAAACCTGCCTAAAATGTCTGTCGATGACCTCATCAATAAGGATATGGCATCATCAAAGAAAGCTCAGCTAACGGCAATGAAAGAGGTTTTATCCATTTATGAATAAAAGTACCTAACTGGTTCGCTAAATTAAACTTTAAACTCCAAAAAAGTATTTCTTTACAAAAATCAAACATATGACATCACAGCCAAACTACAGGTAGCAGGACAATTTTAGGCATCCTAGTGCGGCCATTCTTTTCAAGTTTTAAAGCCTTTGTTCGTGATAATGCCTCCGAATACTTTCTCAACAAAATATTTCCAACAATGTTTCTCAATATTACCCATCATTGATTCTTTATTCAATAAGTTAACATATTATGCTTCATGGCCAAGCTTCTATAATGTTGCATGCTCAAGTTTTTCTATCTAGTAAGCTCATGCAAATTAGGTCATAAGTACCTGTTCCACTTTCTCAAAGCTTGGAAACCTGCGTTGATCCACCAAGCCTTAACATTCAGGACTGTTTTTGTTAAAATTTAAATTCCACAATATGGGAACAATATTAAGGAAGAAAATTTTGAATTTCATGATTTGTTTGTATGATGCATTGGCACTTAATGTTAAGGGGGTATGCAGTATCCGATATGTGTAGGACACAAACACGCGCCCAACACGAGTCTGAAAAATGTTGGATAAGACTGTCATATGTTCTATCAAAAGAAAAAAAAAATTAAGAAAATCAGACTTGCGTGTCCGACAGTGATATTTTGCTCGCACTTCCCTCACAATTTTGTTACGCGCTTATAAGAGACTTACCAAACACAACTCCCCTCTAAATGCCAGAGCACAACTCTAAAGTCTTACGACAGGAGTACTTTCCCCTATCAACACCCAAGCAGACCCCCAAGCCCAATAAGGCGATGATTGACATCCTCTCCTCTCAATGCCAAAACCCGTAGCTCTCAAATAAACACTAAATAATAATAAAAATTTGAAATGAACCCTCCAAATTAATAATTTTTAATTAAAACTATAAATTTATTATAGAAAGAAACATCATTAATAAAAAAATTCAAATAATACACAATTTCAATTTTCATGATTTTATCTACCATTTGTTTAAGATGTACTATTTAATATTTAAATATATTTTTATATATACATTATGCAATGTGCAATAAAACTAAAAGACACTATTATAACGGTAAACTACATAAGTTTATTCTACTTATTTTCTTTAATTTATATGAATTATTTTTATTTTAAAAATATTAAAAATTATACTATTGTCTAATATATATTCGTGCCCTATATTTTAAATAATAAACGTGTCATATGTTCGTATCCTGCATATTAGTGTCCCAATATTTGTGTTTGTGCATCCTAGTTTGTTTAAAGGGACCACTAAACCCATAATTAGAAATCCATAGCTATAACTTCAGACATGAAATGTAAAAATGCCTAAAAGTTTATTGAACAATTATTCAAATTCAAATAAATGTTGTTAATAACCAGCTAAATTTTCAAAGCAAATTGCTTTAGGCCTTTTGTGCTGAAGCAAAGTTCAATTAACGCCTCTTCCATGTAAGTTTCTGACATTCCATGAGAAAGCCATATTCCTGAAGGGCTTTTCCCACTAAATTTGTAAAAATTGCTAAAATTAAAGCAAAATTGTTCGAAGTTCTCTCACTGCCGTGGTTTAAATAAGGGCGCCATATGCCAAACAAGCTTATTGGATAAACACTTGTCAAGAATGTAGATTCCACAGCCCTCCCTAGTAAAAATACGTATGCATAATATTATCTTAACCAAGAAAAAGTTGACTCATTTATAAATTTTAAACCGTTTGCAAATGAAAATTGATGAGACAATAGATAAAAGAAACTAACCTCTTGAAATTTCAAAAACTTTGAAGCTCTCAGTTGAAGTATAAGGTTACCCTTGGTGTTGTTTGTTTTGCACCGAACTGATGGACACTCATAAAGAGGCATAAATACTCGAGCAGTCACTTCCTGGAAGTATCACATTTAACATGGTAAGTGGAAAAAAGGAATTTAAAGAATATTATACTTCAACTGAGAATAAATCATGAGAAAAAATGACCCGACTCATTGGTCACACGACATTGTTAAAAAAGCTTCAAGAAATATAAGTCTTAAACACATAAGCAAGGGACATAAAAACATCTTACACGAAAAAGAGGCCTTAACACAGGCTTGGTTATGGTTGTTATGAAAATTAAACCATTATCATCATCAGCCCTTGTACGATGGTACTATGAGTAAAAGCATTTAAACTCTGGTTAAGAACTGGTGAAGCATCAATAAATATTACTTGTTTGATAAAGTCTGATTAACCTCAAATTGCAGAGATTCTAGCATGTCATTAGATTTATTCATGGTAGGTTACATGCAAATCTTTAAATATAAGGGCACTTCACATTAGTGCACATTCGTTGAAACACAACATTTTGGGCCTTAGAGCCATTTTAATTTCCAATTTGATCCTCGGTTCTTTTTCTTTTCTTTTTCTTTTTTTTTTTTTTTTTTGGCTAAAAACAACCTTCAGCCAATGTGATGCACCTCAAGACCAAAATTTAAATGCTAAGACATTTGGTTGATTAAAATGCTCCTCTCTTTTGGGTAGAGGTACCCCTAAACACCCAACATTAAAAGTTACTTCTATAATAGGTCCATTGATCGACAAATTTTGGATCAAAGAAGTCAATTTCTGGGGCCAAATTTAGAGAATAACACAAGACAACTGGAGAAGGTAGGATTCAATTATATGTGGCTATAGAAGATATCATATTATCCGAACATCCCGTGATGTGGCTCTACTGATGTTGAAAGAAGAAACAAAATAGGGCAGGGCAGAAAACATACAGCACATTGAGATGGACGAGTAGCTAAAGAATTCATTGTTGCTAACAAGAGTATTGGAATGGACAAGGGACTAAAGAATTCATTGGTGATATGTGCTTCGCTGCAAGATTGTAGACTCTTCCATAACCTTCAGTAATCTTACTCCATGGCTGAAAAAAACTAGAAAGAGCAACTTGAGAGAAAGGAAAGAGCATAGTGTATTTCTGATATTTTGCTCTCAGCTAAGGACTTCGTCTATAGAAGCACCATCATAAAATATATTTTAAATGTGGAGGACAGACGTAAAGGGTTTTCAAAAAAGTGAATGGCCAACATGAAGCAGACTTAAACCTCAAGGACTTGCAAGTAATTTATCATAATTTTAGATGCATTCTTCTTTCAAAATAATGTCCTATAGTAAGAAATGGGTGCTAACCCTCTAAAAAGTTTATTTCAATGTTCATTTGTAGCAGGCGTATAAGCTATAACCAAAAAAGCTGCATGAACTAAAGGAAACGAGCAAAGATATATAAAATAATCCTAAAACATTACAGTTGCACGCTAACAGCAGTTTGATCTGACAACTTCAATCTGAACGTTTAATACCTGATAGATCTCAAATCCACACTCTTCGCAAGTGTAAACAGCAACTTGCATCAAGGGCTTTACATCGGAGCACCGTGTAACAATGCCTGAAATCTTTACAAGCTGCCCAATATTTGAGGCTTTAACTTGCCGTATGGTAAGTGGTGTTCCTTTTGAGAATGCCTTTATGTAAACTTCGCTGATGCATAAAAAATCTTGGTTAATACAAGGTTAAATGAAAAGGATTAACATAATAAATTTAACAGTGGGAATTACAAAGCAAGAAAGATTACAATAAGCCTACTAGCTCTCTCGATTGAATAATTGGATTCTTTGCTAACCAACCCATTAAAGCATTTGTTCTTCTGACATCAAAACACAATTGATTGTTTTTTGTCTTGGAAACTCACCGCTTTATTATCACAATAATTGTTACAAGCACTGCCCCTTTTCAATCTAGATTTACATCCAATATATATCTTGAGAATTCATAGTGGGAAATCTTAACGACAAAAAAGTGCAGACACTTACAATTTCTCTTCCACAATAGGGTGTTCAAAACATAGTCCTATTTTATAAACGTTCTAGTCAGCTGAATATCTAGTAAGTTTTAATTTGGTTTTTGCACTTTTCATACTTAATAAGCATTAAGCATGAGTAACCTTGCTCCCTCTTCTTACATGAACATTGTGGTAAACATTATATTTTTAATATTCCAAAATCTTGAAAAGGTAAAAGCCCCGAAATTTATCTAAACTATTTTAAAATATTTGTAATTTGTAATTATCATTTTTATATTATACATACATATATATAGAAAACTGTGATTATATAAGCTTGCACAAAGTAAAATACATTTTAAGCAAATCACCTAAGGTAAGACTTTAATTTTGCTGTTCAGGAATTTATCGCACTGTAGCAGGAATCTGGAAATCAACTAAGCTATTAATACATTGGTTGATGAGACTCAATGGTTGCGATGGGTTAGACGTAAAAGGGAATATTAGAATATAGTTTATAGTAGGTTAGCAAACTAACACATAAATGCAATCATATGTATTAACTGATAATACATAAGCCATT
The DNA here is from genome assembly GCA_022539455.1 of Dendrobium nobile. Taxonomy (NCBI): domain Eukaryota; kingdom Viridiplantae; phylum Streptophyta; class Magnoliopsida; order Asparagales; family Orchidaceae; genus Dendrobium; species Dendrobium nobile. The sequence continues at coordinate 68,528,946 of CM039726.1, read as the reverse complement.
TGAATCCCTATGCTCCGTCCCGTAAGCTAGCTGTAGCAGAAAAAATTGATGAACCAAAGGCTGGCCAGAGAAGAAGAAGAAAAAACTAGGGTTTGGAGGTTATAAAATGTTTATCAAATAATCTTTAGATAAGATGCACAATTTAAACTCAAAAAATAAATTCATTTGAAATAATTGAGTCTAAACGGATATATTTGATTGCGACATAAACTAATTGCACTTAAACATTATTTATATGAGAATCTAAAATATGTTAGCAAATTTCATATTTTAAAATTGTATGTATATATAATGTTATAAGAATAGAAAATGATGCATACATCTAGATAATTGAAAAATGAAATTTAAGGAAATGAGCTTCAAAAAAATGATGTGCATGGATACATTAGCAATGTTATAACCTGTACATGTATGGCGACAAGGGTGAACACATAAGGAGGTAAAAAAGGTCCTCAAATTAAGATGTATATGATGACATGTATAGATATGACAACGAAAGTGGATCCTTATAGGAACAAAAGTGTCCTCTACATGTAGCTTTCAAACTTATAAATTATGATAGTCAATAAAAAACTCACATATAGGATATATTTTCAAATTAAAAGAACACCATTATACATAACCAATAAAATAAATTTGGAAAGGATTAGTTTAATAAAATAATACTTGTGCACATTTTCAATGGCATATTATTCATACTTGATAATCTAATATTCTACTAAAAGTTTTGTTTCCAATTAGATATTTCACTTACATGTAAATATGTTATTCAGAAATTTTCATGTTTAAGGATTTCAGGTAACACATTAAATTAATGTATCAATATAAATGATTATTTATGATAATTGAATTTTGTATTAGAATTATTTATCTTGATGAGCTTTTTTTGCTCGTACAAACTATATTAGTATACAGTTTTGTGTAAAATAAAGCTTAGCAGGTATGTCCATTTTGAAATTTGACAAAATATAAATAAATCACGGTGTAATTAGAAGCTTTGTAATTGAATAAATAGAAAAAGTTTTGAAAATGCTTCCATTTTAGTGAATAGTGTTACTTCTAAAATCTTCTGATTTAGAAATTACGGTATACAAATAAGTTAGCAGTACATAACTTTTGACACCTCCTACCAACAATACAATGTTGTGCGGTATGACAATATGATGTCTAAAGTATCCATAAAATAAAATAAAATACAAGAAAATTTGTAAAGCAAAGTTAAAATCATTAGTTGATACAATGAAATAAATACAAGAAAAGTTGAAAGGCATAAATTTATACATAGGAAAATGAAATGAAAATCTAATATCAACTAGAATTCTAAGCACAAAAATCTTGTAAAATTAAAAATGTGATGATTAGAAACACTGGAAAAACAACATATTTATGCATCAACAGTATTACAAATGAATTGAGATGAGCTAAGTGTTACATTATTTAAGCTTATTCACTTATTTTCTTATAAGTTCAAGTTTAGTTTGAACATTACTTGACTTCTAAAATATTTTTGAAGATTGTTTATTAATTTTCTTAATAAGCTTGAGTTATAATCTAGCTTTAATCAACCTAAACTAATGCTGTCTTTATGATGTACTATATTCTATTCTCCAGAAAGTAGGTCATTTGTCACTCACCAGATATCAACATCTGTTAAGTGGAGAATAAAAGCTTTAGCTTTTCTTTTGTACTATGTGTGTGTTACGCCGGTCCAGCATGGACCGGCTCAACCTGGACCGGCCCAGCCGGTCCGGGTTTACTCCAGGCGGAGACGGGCCAGAGGCCAGGCGGAAAGAGGAAAGGGGGCTGGGGTGGGGTCCACTTGAAATTCAAATATGGTTTAAGTGTTTTTGGAGGGAGAAGGAAGGGTAGAGAAGTCCTTTTGCTTTTATTTTGTATTAGATTGTATTAATAGGGAGTTATGAGAGGAATGAGGGATCATCTTGTTTTTGAAAGAAGTTTTGTGTTCTAGGGTTTCTTGCTTGGGCTCTTGGCGTTGCCGGAGATTGTAGGAGAGTTGTTCTTCCTCTCGAATTGAAGAACATTGTATCTTACTTTTGTTTTGATCGTCTACTAGTGGAATACCATTGTTGCTATTGTTTTTTCCAACGTTGTTTTCCTACTTTCTCAGTTTTTCTACTATTGGTGGCTGTTTTCTATTGAAAACAGCGGAATATTTGTGTCTTGGCGAAGATCCGATAGGAATCACTTGGAATATTCAAGTGGTACCTATCAGTGTGCTTTAATAATTGTTCTCTTCCTTCACTTCTAAGTTTTCTCTGCTTATAAATACTATATAAGTTTAGCCTTGAAATGCATCATTTTGTATTACTCCTGAAGTAAATAAAATTTGATTTTCTATAGCACTGTGAGTTCTTCTTTACTTTTTCTTTCTTTCTGGTTTACATTTCTGTCATAATAAAGTTATCCGCAATTTGGTATCAAAGCCATGTGTGAGTAGTTTACTCTGGTTGGTAAGATTGTATTTCTCCTGTTTAATTGGGGCGGCAAGGGATCATCATCCTCTAGTAGTTTGATTAATACGCTATAATTTAAGATGATTCAACTACATCAGTTGTTTTGCATACTGGTATTGAACTTTGGCAGTAAATCCCTCGGCTTAGGGTAGTTAGTCCTGGATAGTTCATGTTTTTATGCAACATAAAATATTAGTGAAAGTATCTTATCTTATTCGACTATTTCCAGTTGCCTCTTCTATTTATCAGTTGAAATACACCCTTACCAACAGATTTATAATATGGCTTCGTCCTCATCATCACCTTCATCTATCCTTCAGAATGGTAAAATACCCTCTTTTCGCGACATTAAAAACGCAGAATTAGTTGAATATCCTCTCAATGAAGAAGATTTAAATAAATGGTCTCTACCCAAGGTAGATAAAAATCTTATATATCAAATCGGTACTTTCGATTTCAAAGGAAAAACTACCATAAAAATAGTAGAACAATCAATAACAATTAACTACTCAACAGAGAAAACTATTTCTCTATTATCTTATGATGATTTAAAATCTCATCCATTGTTCTGGGAATGTTATCTCATTCCATTTGATTACACGATTTGTTGCGATATTGGAAGCTAATAGATTTGTTTCAATTAATGTAATTCTACTACTGGGTTGAACTACTTTCTTAACTCTGGGACTTAAGGTATTCATAAATTTAAAGTGAATTCGATAAATTAAAGCTATAGTTTCCGATCCAGGGAGGAAATTATATCCATGAAGTTGTAGATGGAGCTTTAATGCTTCGAATAGATGAATGTCTGTTAAAGACAAACTTAGATTAGGGAAGGTGTTAAAATAGACTGGTCCATGGCACAGACTAGTTTCCATAACACTCATTATAGATTGTGCCCAATTAAGGCATCTTCCATCTCTAAGACATAACAGAATAGAAGCATTAAGTCGTCTTAATGTTAGAGGCTTGAATGCGATTTGGATTAATCTAATATGTATATATTTGTAATCTTGCATATAAGATTTTAGATCATCGTAAGATAATAGAGAAATAGTTTTCTCTGTTGAGTCAATTGTTATTGATTGTTCTACCATTTTTATGGTAGTTTTTCCTTTGAAATCGAAAGTACCGATTTGATATATAAGATTTTTATCTACCTTGTGTAGAGACCATTTATTTAAATCTTCTTCGTTGAGAGGATATTCAACTAATTCTGCGCTTTTTTATTTCGCGAAAAGAGGGTATTTTACCCTTCTGAAGGATAGATGAAGGTGATGATGAGCACGAAGTCATATTATAAATTTATTGGTACACCTGCAAAACAACTGATGTAGTAGAAGCATCTTAAATTATAGCGTACTAATCAAACTACTAGAGGATGATGATCCCTTGCCGCCCCAATTAAACAGGAGAAATACAATCTTACCAACCAGAGTAAACTACTCACACATGGCTCTGATACCAAATTGCTAATAATTTTATTATGACAGAAATATACAAATTGCGGATAATTTTATTATGACAGAAATATAAACCAGAAAGAAAGAAAAAGTAAAGAAGAACTCACAGTGCTATAGAAAACCAAATTTTATTTACTTCAGGAGTAATACAAAACGATGCCTTTCAAGGCTAAACTTACAGAGTATTTATAAGCAGATAAAACTTAGAAGTGAAGGAAGAGAATAATTATTAAAGCACACATAGTACAAAAGAAAAGCTAAAGCTTTTATTCTCCACTAACTTTATTTTCCGCTAACTTTATTCTCCACTTAACAGATGTTGATATCTGGTGAGAGACAAATGACCCACTTTCTGGAGAATAGAATATAGTACATCATAAAGACAGCATTATTGATTCAAATATACTGCCTGTGAAGCTCCTTTGTCAAAAGTTGTCTGTCTCTTCTGAAAGTGGAGATTTGCCATTAAATATTAGATGTTAATGATTTAAACATATAACTTTATTAGTAAACAAAAATGAATTCATAATTTGTAATCAAAATTTGCATAATTCACAAGGGATTGCTTTGTTGCAAGTAAAATAAATGTAGATTAAGTCATTAGTAGGAGTCTTAACTTTAGTTGCCTAGTGCAAAGCAAAATAAATACAACTTAATATTTTTCAGTAATAGAAAACACATAAAACACGACTTCTACTTGCAAAAAATGTTCCTACCTATTGAGCTAACTTTCATTAGCTTCACCTCAAGTCCTTGCCTATAATTTTTCACTAAAAAAGCTTTTATGTTGCACAAAACTTTTCCCACAATAAACATGAAATCAATACACGCAAGAACCCTTGTTGGCAAATGTGTCGCACATATTCTTACCTACCATCAAGATCTACAGCGACTCCCCTACATCAAAACCCTCATCAACCAAATCAAACCCCACCCATTACACTGAATCTTATTTCTTCGCCTTATTAGTGACTGCAACTTGTGATTCCAATAACAACAATTCCTACTTCATACTCATCATTATTCTATAAGAGCTCTCGTCCTCTAACAACATATGGTTACTATAGAATATCTATTTGTATGAAAATGTTTTCATCACTTAAAACACCTTAGTAATGGTTATTATGGTTTCCTGAGAATCCTAAAGCTTCATATACATTCCAATCTATTCTTCTTCTTACTTCTTTTGAGAAATATAGCCTTTTAGTGTTGTGTGCCACATAATGCGAGGATTTTTTTTTTATTCAAGGCTATTTGATTGCATGCTTAATACCTTCATTCCATCCAAAATTGGATAATTCCAGTTGTTATTGAGGGCCAATAAGTTTATTTTGAGAGGCTCTTCAATAATAGATTTGTGAAATTTAAGTTGAATTTCATAAGTCATATGTGCTAAAAGTCAATTTTATTTCACCATTATCTTTGATTCACTTTTATTATTTTTAAAAATAAAGGTGACGCACAAGACTGCGCGAATTATAGATGAATTAAGTAAATGTGTCATACTTTAAAATTATGGGAGAGAGAGTTATGAAGCATAGGTTGCTGCGTGACACTACCGTTTCTTAAATTCAATTTAGATTCATGCTAGGTAGGTCTACTATGGAAGCTATACATTTATTGAGAGGTTTGAAGGTTTGATGAAGTATAGAGAGAATAAGGAGGATCTGCATATGATTTTTATAGAGAGAATAAGGAGGATCTGCATATGATTTTTACTGATTTAGAGAAAGCATATGATAAAGTTCCAAGAGAAGAGTTATGAAGAGTTCTACATAAAAAAGGGGTTAATAAGGCTTATATTCAAGTCATCAAGGATATGTATGTAGGAGTTGTTACTTGTGTGCAAACACAAGGTGGTTTGACCGAGTTTTTCTCATTTCAGTTGGAATACATCAAGGATCAGCCTTAAGCCCATATCTTTTTTGCTTTAGTCATGGATGTTCTCACTAGACATTTGCAAGAGGTTGTACCCTAGTGCATGCTTTTTGCTGATGATATTCTTCTTGTTAATAAGATTAGAGAGAGTTGAAGATAAACTTGAATTATGGAAGTCAACCTTAAAGTCTAAAGGCTTTCATTTGAGTAGATATAAAATTAAATATATTGAGTGTAATTTTAGTAATAATAGATCTAGTGGGGGGATTGTTACTTTGGGCGATCAAGTCATTAATAAAAGTACACATTTTAGATATGTTGGGTCTTTGTTCAGAGTGATGGTGAAACAGATCGAGATATTATTAGTAGAATTCAAGTTGGATGGTTGAAGTGGATGAATGCATCGGGCTTGTTGTGTGTTAGAAAAGTCCCTCTCAAACTTAAGGGAACATTCTATAAGATGGTAGTGAGACCTGCAATGCTTTATGGTAGAGAATGTTGTCCATTCAAAGAGAAGCATAATATTAAGTTAAGTGTTGCAGAGATGACTGATGAGGATGCTTAGGTGGATGAGTGGCTTTAATCTTAGTGACAGGTTACGAAATGCGCATCTACGTGAAAAGATTGGAGTAGCTCCAGTGGAAGATAAGATTAAAGAGAGTCGCCTTAAATGGTTTGATCATGTAAAACGGTGGCCTTTCGTTGACCCGGTTAGGAAAGTAGATGTATTAGATTTGACTTATGTTAAGAAAGGTAGAGGTAGACCTTAAAAGACTTGGTTAGAAAATATTAGAAATGACTTTTTTTTATTAGATTTAGATGAGAAGTTGACTCTTAACATAATACAATGGAGAAAAGGGATTCATGTAGCCGACCCCATATAGTGGGATAAAGGCTTGTTGTTGTTGTGTCATACTCTGAACTTTACGCCCAAATAAGTAGAAAAACAATGCATTCAATTAATTATGCATTCTAAAAATACTAGCATTATCAATACAAGCAACCAAACAACCTCTAAGTTTTACTTATATTTTTTTATGAAAGTCAAATATTTATTACAAAATTAATCCATATATCTAGCCATTACAAACATTTAATCCATATATTCACCGTAGTTATAACTTTAATAAAATACAAAACTTAAAAAGTGCACGGGATATAAGAAAATTGGCACATATACATGTAACAGGTTATTAGATGAACAATAAAACAATTTTAGAAGGACATTTTATTAAAATCTTCGTGAGCCAATTATTGCTAAATGCTAACATAAGAACATAAAAGTGCGAGTGGATATATGTTAAAACATATGCATTTATTAGTTAATCTTTAAAATTTTGTTTATAATTGTTCATGATTTAAATAAACAAACATGAAAGTATATGAACGAGTACTGAGTTGTTCAGCAAATGTATTATTCACTAATTGCCCTATGAATTAGCTACAACACGTGCCAGGCAGGAGCATCAATAACGTACCAAATTGTACCAATTAAACGAAACTAAACTTATCCCGAAATTTACTAACTGAGGTGAATGAAATTTAACCATCAATTTAAATCTTTATCTCACTAAATCCATGGCATTTTATAGTTTACTAGATTTTAGAAACCAGAACCATCCTACAGCCACAAATATCAAACATCAAATTAAACAATTTTGCACCAAAAAAATCTGTAATCTCTTTCCCGCTTACAAGAACCGTTTAATATCGGGCGGCATCCTGCGAAAAGGATCAGAGTTATCCGCATTGTCCGTCATATCTTCAGCCCTCTGCGTCATGAGAATATCATGATCATCTTCAGCCGAAAACAATTCCGTTGGTTCTGGCATCAGCTCATCTACCGCCTCGGCAAATATGCTGATGTATCTACGGGTGTTCTCCGTTACTCTCTGCAAAAACTCTTCGTCCAAATCCTTGTACTGCCCAAATTAACAGAAGGCTTTTTAAAATATATATATATGATAACAAAAGAAATGAGAAATGTAGAAAAAGAATCCTACGTTGAAGAGATCGTCGAGCTCGATCTGGACCGAGCGGGTACGGCGATTGGCGACATCTTGCTGCAGGAGGGGGGAACGGTAATTAGGGTTGCGAGTTAGAGCTTAGGGTTTCGGAATAAATTTAATAGGAAATTAGTGGAAGAGAGAATACGAGGAGGGTTAAGTATTTGGGCTCGCCATTGGCGTCAGCAAAGTTGTTGAGGAAGTCCTTGGCGAGGGCTGGAGAGAAGAGATATGGAAGGATTAGCGACATCGCCTGAGAGGTGATTGAAGGCCAATGAGATGGTCGGAAAGGACCTACCTTTGTCGGCGGCGAAGTCGAGGTTCTTCATCGATACACTATTTCGAGAGGAGGGGATCGAGTCGAGCGAGTAGAAGCAACGAAGAGAAGCAGAGATCAAGATAGCGGGGATCACGAAGAGTGGGTTTTGGCGGGAAACGTGAGGAGGTTGGTGTATTTGGCGGGAACGCTAGATGGATAAAGGAGTAAGCAGTCAATAAATTCTTTGTTATCAAATTGGAGGAGCAAATAACTAAATACGGTCGATTTGAAGATTTAGGATTAAAACACACTTTATAAATAATATAAGAATCATTTTAATTTTTTTTATTCTTTTTTAAAATCAAATAATATATGAGTGTGCTAAAGATTAAAAAATTGTTTATTTTCTTCAAGAAAATAAAATTATAATATCAACAAAAAAATATGTTTATCCTCAATAATTATAGAGTAATTATGTATAAAATATATGATAAAATATTTCATAATAAAAGGAACTCCCTAAATGCCTCTTACTCTATAGATTTATGAGTTTCTTGAATATAATAATCAAAACAAGTTGTTTGAGACAATGCATTTGCATTTGGGTAAGGATGTGTTATTTCTTATGCTTTTCGTGAAATTTTTTTTTTTCAAATATAATTTTGGTTTCAAATTCATATACCAACTTTATACTATAAGTCTATAAAGCTTTGTTTGTGACAGCTTTCTTTTTTTTTAAATAGTTTTTATTTTTAAGTATAAAGTTATTTTAAGAAGCAGTAAGAAAGCCGTCCATAGAAAGCCGTCCCACACGAAATGGACGGCTTTCTTACTGCTTCTTAAAACAACTTTCTAGCAAAAAATTTTAACTTTTTTACTGTAAATCTGCTTTAAAAAACAGTAAGATAGCAAAGCCATAGTCAAGGCTTGTAATATTTTACTCATCAAGGCAGCAGACTTAGACTTCGTTTGGGACGGCTTTTTTATTGCTTTCTAAAACGGAGTTTTAGTAAAAAAAAAATTGTACTAAAGCAATAAAAAAGACGCCCCAAACAAACCCTTAGAATTATAATTTAACAATAGTATGCATTATACATAGCAATGTTGGAAAACACCACGCACTTCGTCATTTTGCAAAGCAATATCACCCCTGTACTTTTTTGCTCCATTAACTCGCTAAAGAAGTAGATAGTACATTGAGGTCTTGTTTAGGACGGCTTTCATACTGCTTCATAAAGCAGTTTTTTAGCACAAAATATTTTTTCAAAAGAAAATTTTGTACTATAAAGCATTAAGAAAGCTGTCTAAAATGAAGGATGAATCTAATGACGATTAACAAGATGTGTTTGTTCTAAGTTGAAGAAGTTCCGATATTCAGAACTCCTTGGTTGTTCTCTTTTAATATTTCTACCTTGCAGAGAACCATTTGAAGCTTTTCTTTAGACTATGTTTCTTATATCCTCTTATCTGTTAAATCATCTCAAACATTATATTTCAAATATTCTTCATTTCATTTATGGAGAATTCTTTCATATTTAACCACACCAACTAAGGAGTATATTCTTTTAATAGTTAAATATAAAGAATAATTATATATGTATAAAATATAAATGGGTTGAGTTGAGCTCAAGTCACAATAAACTTGAGCTCTACTCATCATCTTAAAAATAAGGTCAAACTTGAGTCGAGCTCATATACGAAGCTTGAAACTCAACTTGTAGATCCATTGACGAGCTCAAGCTTTACTAGTGAGCTTTAGTTCATTGAGGAAGTACCTAGGATGTCAAAACACGAACTTGATGGAGAAAATACCAACAATGTTGAGGGACAAGAAGACAAAGATAAAGAGGTCATTGTTACATGAGCTTAACTGGATATGATTGATACGTCATGCAAAAATTAACTTGATCGGGCACGAATCTCGAGGCAAAAATCAAGTTGGAAACTTCAAAAATTAAATCCGGGAGCACCTGAACTCCGATTTCAGCGAGCTTATAGCCAAATTGAGCGTCTCAGAAATACGAATCCAACGACACCAAATTCGACCCAATCCGAGTCCAAATGGGGCCAAATCAAGGACCCGAAGCGCTGTTGGAAGGTTCAAACCGCAATTTGAGTTACCAAACGGTATCCGATTTTAACAAGTTTATACTCAAATCGAAGGGCTCGACGAGACAAATCCAACGAGCCCAAGATCGCTAAATTCTGACATCATTAAGGCCTCCAAATAGCCAACGAACGGTGCATGATCGAAGGGCTCACTATCGACCGTCCATTCGAGCCACTCCTTATTCGCCCTTGATCTCACACCTATTTACGGACCATGCCACTCCAGAAAATCTATAAATAGAGCCCTCATTCTTCACAAGAGGGGGGTCGAAGCAAGAAGAGGAGGAGGAAGAGAAGGAGGAAGCTCCTCCTCGACGACCGCCGGACCACCACAGAAGCACCGCCGGACCGCGGCAGGAACCTTGCCGGACCACCACCGAAGCCTCGCCGGACCACCGCCGGAGTTTCATTGCACCACTGCCTTAAGGTCCGACGTTATGTCCCGACGTCCTGCTAAAGACCCGACGTCCTGCTGAAGACCCGACGTCCTGCTTAAGACCCGACGTCCTACTTAAGGCCAGACCATCAACATCTGATCTTCCAAGTGACACTGGGACTAACACCTGACTCCTTGCCTCCTACCGCCTACGGTCTTTCTGACCTCTGTCGCCTACTACGGTCCGTCCGACCTACATCACCAGACAACGGTCTTTCAAACCCCAGCTTTCTATCGATTACAGTCCTTCAGGCCTTCGTCGCCTACTATGGTCCTTCCGACCTCCATCAACAGACAACGGTCTTTCTGACTCCGGTCTCCTGCCGACTACGGTCCTTCAGGCCAAATAAACCTGTATATGTAACTCCTACCATGTAATGCAATATATATGGTGTACATTTGCTACATCAATCCAAGACCTTCTCCTAAGGAAGGGCCTCATTTGTAATCGACTACAAATACTAGTGGATTTATTCAAATTGGGTCAGGCCCCGTGGTTTTTCCCCCTTTTCAGGGGTTTTCCACGTAAAAACTTTGATGTCTCTTATGAATGCTACACCCTCTCACTTATCTGCTTGTGTGTTGGATCTTCGTACAATGCTAAGACGTTAAACTAAATATTCCTCTACCGCCGCGAATATTCCAGGATGCAATAATGATATTAATGATGCTTAAAGTAGAAGAAGAATAAGCTGCGACATGAACAATGATTTTGTTAGTTTTTTGACAAGATGTGGGATTCTTGTGACACGGGCTTGTTTGAGAAGGTAAGGAGATAAAGACAACATGAGACTAATGACGAAAGTTACAACTTGATATTAGAGCAAAATGCCTTATTAACCAAAATTGCAAAAGTACGGGAATCTTATAATGGGGTCTAAAGTAAAAGGGGGGGACATGATTTAATCAAGCTTGTCACGAGCTAATGATTCGAGCTGAGGTGAGCTCAAACTTTATATCAATTGTAGTTTGAGCTTGTGCTCAATCTCGTGACTCAATAAGCTTGAAGCAATAGCTTATAAATGAGTCGAGTTCAAGTCGAATTGGCCAGCTCACATCCCTAATTTGATTATAGGCGTTCAACATTATCTCAAATAAAGTTTCCTCACACCACACACAATAAGGTGCCACCAAAATTAGGTTGGGTCAAAGAAACTCGTCTTGGAAGGACAATTCCAAACCCTACTTGCTCGTTAGTTCGAATGAAACAAACATTCACTGACATATTTTTATGATTTAGAGAAATATGGAGTTTGATTACATCTTTTTGGGAACCATCATTCATATTTGGCATTGAATGGTGTGCTAATTTACCAATAATTTTATGATCCTAATAACTAATCGTAATTCTCATCCTATTAACTTATATATTTGAATTATTATGATATGCTCATTCCAACATTAGATTCAAAGTAATATCTAATTGATTTATCATTATAAAAAAAAAATAAAAGTCTAAGAATTTGCTCCATACACTCAAGTTAAATTTTCATATCATCTACACTAACATTTTAGTCTTCTATAAATATATATACATATATTTAATAATGTGATATAAATATATAAATTCAATATGAATAAAAAGATAATTTTGAAATTTGACAAGAAAATTTCTCGTACTTTAAATGATCTATTATTTATATATACTAGTATAAATGCACGTGAACATGATGCACGTAAATAAAAATTTAAAAAGTAAAAAATAATATAATAAATTTTTAAATAAAGTTATGACATACAATATCAATGATCATTGTCTGAAACTCAAACACTACTATATCAACATCCAAGCAGACGATCCCATTAAATTATTTTCACTTATTAATTGTGGCAAGAGAAGAAAGCATCATAAATGAATTTTGAATTCCTATTGGAAATCTAATTAAGTTTGGCAGTGAGAGGACCAAATGTACTCTCTCCGATGTATGTGACAAAGAAATCCATATTAGTCATTCTTTCCTTCGTATATATTGATATAACAAAATAAGAAAAAAATCACAAAAACAAAAAACAAAAAGGCATTGATAGCTTTCAACTAAAACAAATTTAAAATTTCATATAGAGGAAGATAAAAATTTATTGATGGAAGCACATTATTGACAAATATAAAAATGGTATTCTCTGCACTTAATTTGATTCTCATATGAATCACATAAACAAACCGCCATATTATTAGGTTTGCAGGACCCAAATATCTGCTTATCAAATAAGAAACATTGTTTGGTTAAATTAAAGTATTTAAAAGAAAAAAATTATAATGGGTTGGATTAATGGAGATATTAATACTATTCAAGAGCTCCACCAATATCAATGTAAATCTAAGAATAGGACAACTCATCCTCATGCAATCTCCATCATAATGTCCTAACAAATTTTTTTATTCAAATTAGTAACTAATCAATACAATGAGAATAATTATCATAGATACATATTATAGGCTTTAATCCATTCCAATAGAATTGCAAGCACATCAACAAGGAAGTCAAACTGATATAAATGGTTTGATGCTTCTAAAAAAATATATATATTGTTATATTTCAATTTATACATTCCCACAAGAGGAAAATCCTTAACATTGTGGCATTTGATAAACTGATAATTAGAAGCTAATAGCATGTAACATATTTAAGGACATGCAAATATAAAAGAATAATTGTGGTCTTCATTCATAGCTATACAAGATTATGGATAGAACAATCATGTTATTTAGCAACTTTTGTTTTCATAAGAATATATGCATGTTGTACTATGTTACACAAGCATTTCTGCAATTTTGTAAATAATTGATGCGTGAAATTTAAAAAAAATAGTGAAAGGATCTGAAGCCCATTGATTGGTGGTGAGGATTTGTAAATGCAATTTACTCTAACTATTTCCAATAAAAATAGAAATCCAAAAACACGTTAATGAGCACAATAAGGACTTCTTTTCAATGTTTGTTATTTCAGTTCTCTCAACCTTCTCCACAATTACCTTTAGAAATAAACACAATTCAATACAACCACCACATAATCATGTAGACTAGAAACCATAAACCCTTCAAAGAAAATACAACCAAACAATGCAAGCAACAACCTCATCAATGAGGATAGAGATAAATTAGTAGCAAAGAACCAAGTCAATCAAGCCTCATAATCCAATTAACATATTGAAGTAACAGTTGACCAAAAATGCAAAATGATGCATGTTAACAACAAAAAATATATATAACCACTTTTAAAATAGATATTGGTCTAGTTCCTAGTTTTCAAGATTACTCTTCGGATTATTTTGTTCGTGCCAAACACAATCAATTAATAAACATAATAATAAACCTCAAATGAATTATAACGAATGGTAATGCCTTTCAATACATACAATTACTTATAAAGAAACAAATAAAAGTTTTCTTCATCTAAACAAAGAATATATCAATAACATCAACAAATGAATGGTAAAAAATAAAAAAAAATTAAAACCTCGCATAGGAATTGACATCAGATATAAATGTTATGAGATGAATGTTTAAGACAAATTTTGCACTTGTTCATCAACATGAATTAATATTTAAAAACTTAAAATATCTGTATTCTAGTTTAGATTTACAACACAAATAGAAAAGTGACTAACTTTCCCATCACTATTAGTCCTTTCCCTAACCAGTGGCGGAGCCAGAAAATATATCTAGGGGGGCCTAAAATTTTTTTTTAAAATTTTCCTTTAACTTTTTACATTCAGGCTTATGACCAATATAACCAGTATTAAAAATGATAAAACTTTGATAGTAATTAGTTTATTTTCTTTCTTCACAAAATGACTTCAATCATCAAATCACTTGATTTCTGCTAGAACATGTTTAATATATTAATTAAATATGTGATATTAAAAATCTCATTGCACAAAAAAAAAAAAAAAATCATAAAATCTTTTTAAGATCGAATTAATTTAGGATTAAGATAATATCATTCAAGAAAAAAATGTAAATAAATAGGAATTTAAATTGGGAGTGATTTGAATGGATGATCAATCTTAATCGTGGACCGTTTATTGGGCATTTAAATGTCTTAGTAATATCAGAATTCGGCGATCTTGGGCTCGTTGGATTCGTCTTGTCTAGCCGCTCGATTCGACTATAAGAATGTCATGTTTGGAAACCGTTTGGTAATACAAATTATGGTTTGAACCTTCCAAATATGCTTCGGGTCTTTGATTTGGAGTCATTTCGGTTCGGATTGAGTTGAATTTGGTGTTGTTGGGTTCGTATTTTCGAGACGTTCAGTTCGACTATAAGTTTATTGAAATCGGAGTTCATATGGTCTCCGATTTAATTATTGAAGTTTCCAACTTGATTTTATCTTGAGATTTAAAAAAAAAATCAATTTTTTTAGGGGGGGCACGTGCCCCCCCGTGCCCCCCCCCTCCATCCGCCTATGTCCCTAACAAGGGAATGGACTTATAAACTCCTTTACATTATTAATTCCTTCAGTGAAGTTAAAGTTTAGCTAAATTCATTTGATGCTTGTAGACATGTTAGCTTTGGCTTGATCCTCTAACTCTCCTAAGCACCTTATCATTTCACCTTTATTATTACACCCTCTTTTCAAGAGCTTCTTATATTCTTCTCAATACATGTTCAAATTATTTCAAGTTATCTATCATCTTATTTTCAATAGATGCAACACCTACATTTTCTATAAACTTCATCTTTTGATTTCCCAAGTGAATTCTAATGAGCAAATCAAATTCAATTATTGTTCCTTGAGCTAATATATATTTATAAGAGAAAGAATTAGTCATCCTCTACATCTTACCCATGCCAAGCAAGAAATGTTGCTTATTCATAAATCAAAAAACTTGCATGCATAAGTAGCACAAAGTAACTACATTAATCAAACCTTAGTATTATTTTTATCTTCAATCACAACCGGTTGATCATTGTGACATTGATGTCTAGTAAAATTGCAAATCGTATGCTTAAAGAAGTATTCATGTTTAGAAATTTTTATTAAATTATTTTCCAAAGCTTTTATATCATTGATTTTTCATTTTTTTTATCTTTTTGTCACTCATATTAGAAATACAACTCACTTAGAAGAACTAGGCTAAAAAACATACATGACTTTGGCTATCATATAAGAAATGCTGGAATTAAGACAAAAAGATTTACTACGAAAAAACAAAAGTTTGTAGAATATCAACCAAAATGAAAACTTTCTTAGCACAAAATAAAAGAAACGAGGAGATTCGACACGCGGAAACTCAACATCAAATGGTGCAAAACTTGGAGGATGGCCGTTCCTTGATTGAAGAACCCAATTTCAATACGTACCGTTTTTCCGGCTGTTAATCATAAAGGCACATGAAGATTTAATTAAATCGAAATTATAAAATTTAAATGTTAATCGGTTATTAATAAAACATTCTTGAAATTAATAAAATAATTATAATAATTGAAATGAAAGGTTTAAATTTGTTTTGAAAAATTAAAATTAAATGTTAGGATTTAATGCTATAAAGCTTTTGAAAAAAATAAAAAAAAAATGTAGTAAAAAACAGTTTTAGAAAAGTGTAATTTATAAAACGAAAATTCAAAAATAATTTTGACCTTTAGAAACAGAATAAACAAAATTAAGCCGCCTCAAACGAGGCCTTAATATGGAAAAAAAATTAAAATAGTTTTTTTTAATAATAGATATATAATTTCTATAAAAGCCCCAAACGTGGGATGTTTAGGTAGCCAATTTGTCTAGCCTTTTTATTAAACGCCTCGGTTTACAACGGAGCTTAAGACCTTCCTGACCTTCTTGTTTTTTATCCTCACCGTACCGAAAACCCTAGGCAAGAGTCATGGGACAGGGAACCCCCGGTGGATTGAGCAGGCAAGGCCTTCCCGGCGATCGAAAGCACGATGGCGACAAGAAGGACAAAAAGTTTGAGCCTGCAGCACCTCCTTCCCGAGTCGGACGGAAGCAACGCAAGCAGAAAGGGCCTGAGGCCGCGGCGCGGCTACCTACGGTGGCGCCGCTGACTAAATGCAAACTTCGCCTTCTTAAGCTCGAGCGAATAAAAGACTATCTGTTAATGGAGGAGGAGTTCGTCGCCAACCAGGAGCGCCTCAAGCCCCACGAGGACAAGAACGAGGAGGACCGATCCAAGGTTGATGATCTCCGTGGATCTCCCATGAGCGTGGGAAACCTCGAGGAGCTCATTGACGAGAATCATGCGATAGTATCCTCCTCGGTTGGACCCGAGTACTACGTGAGCATTCTATCGTTTGTGGACAAGGATCAGCTGGAACCTGGGTGTGCGATCCTCATGCACAATAAGGTGAGTATCTTGTTCTGTTGATCCTCTGCTTTAAGGACGTGCCATAGATTTCTTTATAAATGAAGGCTGATGATGGATTTTCTTAGATATGGAAGATGGGATTTGTGGTTTTACTAGCACTACGATGAAATCAATCAATTTTAGAAATCTGTTCAGATGGAAAGTTGTGTTTGTGCATTTAAATAATGAGCATAAGTGCTTGAAACAGGAGGATATTCGAAGGACTAAAATGAATTTGAACGTGGATTTAGTAGCACCAGCTAAGTCATGGATAATTGTGTTGGCTGTTGAAAGAGTTATTAGCAGCTAAGTTTAGTATGACTTGAATGGTGATGCCAAACTGGATGTGTTGGCAATCTCGGAATGGTAACAGTGAGAAATGATTTTATTAATGAAACGAAAGGAGTGCCTACGGTAGTCAACTCAGTGAAAAGTAAATTTAAGCGGTTTAGCCATATACAAAGGATGGTACAAGATACACCAATAAGATTGCTACATAACGTAAGTGTACAAGAAATATTGAAGAGAAGAGGTTAGAGCAAAGTTTGAATGACTGGAGGTTGTTTAAATAGATTCACATACGCTAGGGTTAATATATTGCGTGCTTTCAGTTCTAGTTAATGGGGTGGAATAATTGATAAAGACAACTCATCTTGTTTGGATAAATATTATGGTTATGATGAATACGAGATGTTCTGTAATGTTGTCTCTTTGTTCAAAAAGTTTTTATCACTGAAATAACTGTTTTGAATTGGCAATCAGTCTTTGTGGAGATTTTTAGTGTGCCTAAAATGCCTAAGTGGAAGTTGTAACTGATGAAATTAGTTAAGCTAGGTGATCGAAGGCATAATTATTCAAAATTTTCCTCTTTCTTTCCTCCTGATCAGAACTTTAGATGAGTTACATAGTTACAATTTGAAGAACGGACTTTTCATAAACCCAAGTTGTTTGTTTTGGTTTTTGAGAGTTATCATTATTTATGGTATATATATTTCTAGCCGGTGTATTTTATTGTAAAAAAGCTTGAATCAAGGAAATAGTTTAGGAACTCTTCTGCTGTTGTGATATCCAGAGATTTAATTAAATAATATAATCTTTGTTTGATATGACTTAGGCTGTTTGCTTTTGTTGTCATAACCTTAGAAAACTGCTTTTCCAGCTACATTTTGCATTATTTTTTTTCCAAAAGCATATTTTCTCAAAGCAAATTATAGGCAAAGCATTAAACAATTTATCCAAAAATTTCCTCCTAACATCCCTATTTTTTGGTGGATGCCTTTCCCACCGCACAAAATATTTAGAAAGTAGAAACCAAAGAAGGCATTAACATGCTGGTTCTTTAATTAATTTGCACCTTATCCATGAAAATAAACATAGCATTTAATATGACTTTCATTTTGCAACAGTTAATGTTTTTTCTGTCTTTTCTCTGGCCATATATATCCCAATAATGACAAGCTTGACTAAGCATCATATTTGGGTTTTTATGATAGTCAATCTATAACTAGTCTTCCAATGTGGTTGTCATTAAGCTAATGTATTGCAGATGGCTTTGTGATGGTACTTGCTGACAGGTTTTTTAACTTTTCTATTGAAATCCTTCGTCAGATTGCTGAGCATATATAGCTAGCTCTAGTTTGTATTCTGACTCTGTGAAGCACGCCTAACACACAGTGACAACAAATAACTACATAAACATTCCAATCTATTTTGTATTTGGGTAAATGCCACACAGGTCCAAACCCTTTGCTTTGCTCATATATTGAACTGTAGAATGGAACCTCCTTAGCTAAATTTTATACCACACTTTTGAGTGAAAATTGTGTACTCAATTTATAGCTGTGAAGAGTCTTCTAGGAAGGTTATTGTCTGTTGCCCTATTGGGGATATGGGGTATTAATAGAATAATAGGAATATTGGAATAAATCATTTAGATAGTTCAATCTTGGAACTGTGGACAGTTGTTCCAATGACAGTATAAGGGAAAGCAAGTGTAGCTATCACTATTGAGGCGATTATAACTAAAGGATCGTTGGTTATTATAAATGAAAGGTTTTACTACAGAATGATAGATACAGTTTGGGCAATTGATCATCACTTGATAGGAAAACAGAATAAAAAACTTTGCCTTTGCACGAAGCTTCCCTATTTCTCACATTATAGTCTAACATAATGGTTTTGTTCCCTTTTTTCTTCCAAACCGGCAGAGGATGGATCCATTGGAGGATAAATATTTTAAAACTTTGCTTATTATCAAATATATAATATAGTGGTGCTTCTATTGACTTGTTGCACGCTAATCTTGAATCACAAGCAATTGAATTGCCATAGAAGCGTCAACTATAGGAAGCCAGGTGGGATTACCATCTGCCTTAGCCTGCAGTAACTTGTTTATGGTTAAAGCAGAATATGCTCGGCGCGGGTGTCTCTGGAAACTGGCTGGTGAAGTTGATTTGGTAAATGTAATGCGGGTAAGAGTAATTGTGGTAAGAGTGGTTAAAATTCCTTGCTGTTTATTTTGTTGTTGGAAAAGAAGAATTTGCTTGGTTTACATGCTTTTTCATTTTTCGTCAATTATTAAGTTCATACCCTTCCTGAATTTGCAATTGCCATTGCTTTCATCAAGAGCATAATGACCAATTTTGCTTAGCATATATGTGATATGTTTATTTATCTTAGTTGAGAATGGATTTGCGGTTTGTTATTATTGAATGAGATTGAAGCTGGAGAGATAGACTTGAATCGCGAGAATGCGGTACACATTTTTTTGGTTGGGAAATGGATGATAGTTTTATTGTAAATAGTTATTAGATAGTAAAGGGCGTTGTACTTTTTGCGATGGGAACGTTAACTTCATCGAGCTTTTAATTTTACTGCACTCCAATCCTTATAGAGCAAAAAGAAAACGTGGATGTTGCTTCTTATCACTTCTGGCTTTTCTATTCTTCAACACCCCAGGTCTCAACCCTTCCATTCCCCAAGTCATAACAGAAAATCTGAGTCAGGCATTTTGCAAATGGAAAATCCCATCAATATGAGTGGTTTTGAATGGTGTTGAAAAGAATTTGTGGGAGTTTGAACTTCGTCAACATGTACTTAAAACTTTTCTGAGAGATGGTTTCATGATGATTTAATTTGATTAGTAGACCATGGTCATATGTTTTGGTATATTTTTTATGCATTTGTTAAAGAATACTTATTCTAGCACTGCCCAAAAAGTTTATTTTTATGACATGACATTATTTTATTTTATTTTTACTGTTCAATATATTTTTGTAACTAGGTGGCTTTTAGAAAAAAGGCTTAATTTAGTGATGGCATGTGACAATTGTTGCAAGTGTTCGATGTAATATTAGCCATTGAGCATCAGTTTATGGATTTATAGTGATTTGCACGTATATATCAAAATTTACCGGCTTATCATTTTCTTTTTATGTGCCCTGTGCTTCTTTGCGAATTTTTGATTAATTGAATTTACTTATACTTCTTATGGGTGAGTGTTGTTTATTTTGAATATTTTGTAGGTCCTTTCTGTTGTTGGACTACTGCAAGATGAAGTTGATCCTATGGTTTCAGTGATGAAAGTAGAGAAAGCTCCATTAGAATCTTATGCTGATATTGGTGGTCTGGATGCTCAAATTCAAGAAATTAAAGAAGCAGTTGAACTTCCTCTAACCCACCCTGAGCTGTATGAAGACATTGGTATTAAACCACCCAAGGGAGTCATACTCTATGGAGAGCCTGGAACTGGGAAAACCTTACTTGCCAAAGTTAGTTCTTTGCCAGAATAACTTCTAAGTGGCTTTTCTTGGTGTATTTCAAATATTTAAAAGTTAATTCCTTGCACATATTTTCCATACAAACTTAAAAAAACTCTTTCTAATTATATTTCTTTGCAATATTCATACATGTCTACCTGTCATGTAAATGCTGACGCTTGGAGGGTTGGCTTGATTTATAATATCCTGTTGGTAACATATTAATATTTTAATGCTCTTCTAGCAATGTGGGCGTGGAAGCCTTCTATAACTTCAAGGAAGCCTACTATAAAAACTGATTTAGTGTGTGGGAATGGTGGAAACAGCCCAAAAGACCTCGATACCTGGGTGTGGAGGAGCATTCATTAGTATATTTCTTGTTGAGTCAATAAAGTACATGAACTTGACAATTTTCATATAAAAAAGTGAACATTTTCTTATTTATTAGCAAATGGAAATCATTGAAACTTGAGAGTGTTTTATGATTATATAGTCACTGCACATCCGAATGTCATGGATTAATGAATACAACAACATCAAGCTTTTCATGGATTAATGAATGCAAATGAATATTATCCAACAGGACAACTTTTTGCAGCTAAAGTTTTATTAGATAAAAATATTTACAATGCCCTCTTTACCTAAAGAAAGAATTAAATTCCATCTATTTTGGGTAGTTTAATAGAAAGTTTTATTCTCACATGTTACAGACTGTTTTATTTATTGAGCTAAATGTGGCTATTCATGAAGACGGAGACCATTTAAAAGTCTTATATAAATAATAGAGTGTGATTATTTGTGAACACTGAGGCTACTTAAAAGTCTTATATAAATTATAGAGTGTATATATTGCCACAGGCTTGATTTTATTGTTGTTGTATATATTGCGACAGATATATGCATGTATATAATATTGTGTGCATATTTTTATGCACACGTAAACATAATTGAGTTACATTGAGTTGAAGACCTGTCAGTTTGTGAAGTAAATGCTCTTATAAAAATGGGTCGAATTTGATCTCATTCATGAACTGAAGACGAACAGTGAGGTTTTTTGCCATACCTAGTGCCTGATGAGGTACAATCTCTAGAGTAAATATTATAATTTGATTGTTTAATTCATGGTTCTCTTTCTGTGCACTAAACATGATATTACATAGTTGATTTGCTATTTTTTTATTTCCTGAAATTTATAATCTCAAGCTGTCTTTGCACTTAAAATTTTAATATTTGGCGAGTTACTATTCTATAATTTTTTTTTTAAAATTTTCTCTGATTTTTTTTTCCACTTGAGTGACTGCCCAGATATACCTTTATACCTGTAGATTTTTACGTATATGTTTTTTAAAGGTTATCCTAATCCATATTTTTTTTTTTTGTTTCTGCGACACCTTGAATTTGGAAATTTTTGAACCGCTAAAGCATTACTTTTTAATGCAGCTGAGCATTTGTATCATGTTGTAATGAGCTAGTAGCATTGTTATTTTTTTAATTTTCATGATACCTTGCGTAACAATTATATGTTTTTTTCCCAGGCTGTGGCCAACTCAACCTCTGCAACATTTCTTCGTGTTGTTGGAAGCGAATTGATTCAGAAATATTTAGGTGATGGCCCAAAATTAGTCAGGGAACTTTTTAGAGTAGCTGATGATCTTTCTCCATCAATAGTGTTTATTGATGAGATAGATGCTGTTGGCACTAAAAGGTACTGTGAGAGTTTCTGAAGATGCTTAAACATTGTCAACCGTATATTGAATTGATCATCAATGCTTTTGGTGTGGCTTTTGTTTAGATATGATGCTCATTCAGGGGGAGAACGTGAGATACAAAGAACCATGTTGGAATTGTTGAATCAGTTAGATGGTTTTGACTCAAGGGGCGATGTCAAGGTTATTCTTGCCACAAACAGAATTGAAAGTCTGGATCCAGCCTTGCTTCGACCTGGACGCATTGATAGGAAGATTGAATTTCCCCTTCCTGATATTAAAACAAGGCGACGGATTTTTCAGGTATAAGTGGGCTTTTGTTTTATTATAGTACATTAGGTCTTCATAAGTCATCCATTTGGAAGATTAAATTTCTTGTTGTAGATTATCATTTTTGTATTTATCCAGTTATAAATGATAAAACCCTGGAATGCAGATTGGTTTCATATGGATACCCAACAGCACGTTGCACATGTGTGCACACACACCGACACTCATGCAATCTCACAGTCAAGCAAATGTATTTGAATGATAGTTTCTGATAGATGCTTTGGTTTGCTCTTGTTTACTGATATCTCTTTGCATATGTAGATACATACTTCGAGGATGACTCTAGCTGATGATGTCAATTTGGAAGAATTTGTGATGACAAAGGATGAGTTTTCTGGAGCTGATATTAAGGCCATCTGCACTGAAGCTGGGTTGCTTGCTCTGAGGGAACGCAGAATGAAGGTATGGTAAATTTTTTGGTTATCTATGGCTGTATTTTGTAAAAAAATTTAAGTGCCTCTTCTAGAAACTACATCTATATGCAAAGCACAAGGATTGTATGTATATGCATGCAGCAATGTATGTATATATGTATCATTTATAATGGAAGTTATTAGATAAACAATAATGCCCTTGCTCGGGACAATTCGTAGTTGTTGGTGTTTGGAGTCGGAACAACAATTGCTCTTTGATGTTTCCAAGGTCAGGTTGATGCCTCTTTCTACAAGAGGGCCATTAGCTTCTTTCTGAGTGCGTTTGTGTATCCCCATATGCGCTTTGGGTGTGGTATTTTCAAGCCGTTATGTGCAATGATCTGAAGGGATTCTTTTTATTTCCAACTGAAACAATGCTTTTTTTAAATAGTGCATTAATGAATAACATATCATATGTGCATATATTATGTGCTTACAACAATTTGTTGATTAGCTCAATTTGAATCACTTTAGGTAAAAATTTTCAAGAAATACATTGGTGAGTTCAATAACAATAATTTTTTGCTATTAGAAAGTCATTTTTTTTTTAAATTTATAAATAATGAATTGACGAAAGAATATTCATGAGATTGAGTGAACAACTAGAGATCTAGAGGCAGAGACAATGTGAAGTGCGAGTCAATGTAACGATGAGAGATCAATAAGCATTTTCGGCAAGAAGCTTGTTAGTAAGAAGTTTCTAACCCAATAAAAATAACCAATTAGAAGCATATAGAAAAACAAATGGGCGAGAGAAGAAGCTTGTTAGTACGAAGTTACTAATGCCAATAATAAGGACTAATGAGAAGTATATAGAAAAACTAATGGGCGTGAGTGCATTTTGAGAACCATTAAGAGGTGATTAGTGCTAGTGGGAAAGAATGAAAATCCAAAGAGCAACAACTTAATGGCTATTTGAAACAGTAAGGATAAGCGAATGTTAACGCTTTATTGTTGCAGCAGATGTTGAAGCAAACCGTGACATGAAACAAGTTTTTATTGAGTTGGACTCGAGCATAACGATGTTCGATGCATAGCGATTTAGCACTCGCACTTTGGTACAAGCTTTTTGCTTTATAGGCGTGATGCGCCCAAACAACACATCGTTTTGCTTCACATCTAAAGCGTGCTTTTAACAACACTCTCACCAGATGTGTGCTCATACGCACAAACACGAGTACTCATGTGTAAAGCATATCTTCAGTTGTATAGTTTGTATATACTATGTTATAAAATTTGGATGAGGATGAGCTATAAATTTAAGGAAGTTTTTGTAAGTTACATGGAGTTTAAATCACCCCACTAAGGGGTCCATTAACTTTGGGCTTCGGGGTTGTAATTTATATGGCTGTTGGGGTTATGTGACACTTCACTAGTTTTGTCATTTTGTGTTAGAGAGAAGGCATTACTATTAGTGTTGACAAAAAAAAAAAAAATCAAATAGTTTTGAGAGAAGTTCATCTTATCTTTGTTGGGGTTATATGACACTCTACTAGTTTTGTCATTTTGTGTTAGGGAGAAGACTTTACTATTAGCGTTGATAAAAAAAATTCAAATATTTTTTGAGAATTTCATCGTATCTTTCATTTCCTTGTGAGGTAAGATTTAAATTAAAAATTTCATATTGATAACATGGCATATTCAATGCACATGCCTTCACATCAATGGCATGGGTTTGATGTTAGAAGCCTTTCCCTTTATTGAAGAGGATGTTTTCATGATTTGAATTGCAGCTTCCATCTCATAATTTGAGAACCCAAAAAGTTGGAATCCATTGGTATATTGTATTTATAAATTCTAATGATAGCATAACACCAGCTCCTTTAAGATATGAGGAAATCATATTGTAAAACATTATTTTATATTTCAAGGTAAATTTTATGACATTTTAACTTGACTCTTCATGCTTTATCGATTCAATGTTGTAACACAACAAGTCACTAATTACTTGAGGTGGCAGAAATGAGAAGGCTGGGATGGGTTGTTGGCAAAATTAAAGAGATGGTGAGAGTAGTACATATTGATGAAAGAGTAGTTCAGAATAGACTTTGGTGGTTTAGACATATACAATGAGAGGTTGAAGTTGTATGAAAAAGATGGATATTGAGAATCAGTGCGTCTGATATTGTAAGAAGACATTTGTATTAATTGTGAATAGGAGTTGCATAAAAAGACATTTCAATTAGACTTCACATCTCATTTAATACAATAAAAATGAATGTAAAAGAATGATTAATAAAGATGGCTTCAAATAATTGGGATTAGGTTTAAAAATGAATGTATAGTAGGATTAATAAGTCCACTCCGGAATTGTTGGGGTTAGGCTAATAATGATTGTACCTATAACTGATCCAATCTTGAGTGTTTCCATCATAGACTCATGATCATCTCTAAGTTTTTTGGTTCAATCTCAGTTTGAGCTAGGCCTAGCTATCCTAGTTATTAGTTGACTTAATAATGTATTCATTCATTTTGAATCTAATTTATTAATTCTGATAAAAGCCAAAAAAAAAAGGTTCAATATTTTATTTGTTTTGACCATAAAAGGTTTATTATCTTGCATGCATACTTCTATTAATACATCCATAATACATTGATATCCAAATGCTAGGTTCATGCATACAAATTAATTTTTTTTTCAAGCATGCATACTAAAATGCGGCACACATGTTGTTAGACTTGCATTTATATGTTAAGCCATTTACATTTCCATTTGATTTGTTAGCCCGAGTTGATGCCGATTTATTATAATTCAACTTTGATTCAAGATAAAAATTCCCTTTTGAGTTATAGGCAAGGCACCTTTAATTGATGAAGCCTATAGTAATTTATTTATTTTGATATTAGTTATTTTTGCTATCAATATTGAATGTGAAATATGTTAGGTAAGATTTTGATGCTATACATATTTTATCAATAATGCTGAGTCAATTTCTTTTTAGAAATATAAAATGATATTACTTGGGAAGTGATATTAATAATAATAAAAAAAATGTTTTCTTATGGAATGCATCCCATTGACTCACAAACTCAATTGAGTTCTAACCACTGTTATCTGTTGAATCCTTTTGAGGCTTCATTACATATTCTTTTTTGTTTTGCTTATTCTTGGAGGTGCCCTTAAGTTTGGAGGTGTTAATTCTTAGATTAAAGGGTGAATTAAAAAACCTATTCATTTGCTCGTGTGTTATATTCATGAAACACCATTTTTTTGTAGATTTTTAGCATTGATCTTTTCGAGTTGCTCCTCCTTGCTTAAAATATGTATGCATGCCTGGTTGAGGACATGTGTTTTGAAGGGGTTTTTAAAAGGAGGTGACTCTTCTTTCTTCCTTCAATAATCGCTTCATCTTAAAACTTTAAAAAACTTAACTACATTGCAATGACATTTTAAAAATTACATAGCATGTTTTAGATGTGTGATGTTAAACAACTTTTCTTTATCGTTCAAATATAGGGTGAATTCTTTCTTCAACAGTATTGATCTTATTCAAATTTCTTGGGGCTTGCCAGGAATTATCCTTATTCTCTCATTCATGTTAATTTTACACTAGGTGCTGACTTTATTTTGCAAAACTTTTGGATATGTTACGTTCTATTTAGCCCTTATCCGTCTTAATTCTTCCATGTCAATTTTATGAATTGTTTAATTTGTTCATCTTCTGGCCGTTGTTGTACATGCCTAAATCATCTGCATCTATTTTTTTATGCCTTATTCTAAATAAGTACATCTTTTTTAGAGTATTATGTATTCATTTCTCAATTTATTCTTCCTAGTTTTACCTCTACTTCATCTTAATATTCTCATTTTTGCCACTTGTTATTATTTTCTTATGATGGAACACTTCAACCAAAATTTATCTTAAAGACTCATCAAAATTTTTTTCATTGCATATAAATCCAAAGGATCTTCTTCGTTTTAACCCGTTAATATTTACTCTAAATAGTTATAGTTTCACTTATATTTCTATTCCTCTATTTTAATAGATCCAAGATACCTAAATCTATAGCATAATTGTTAATTTCATTTTCATTAAAATTCTCATAATTTGTGCAATTTTTATACTATTTATTTTTCTGTTTATTCATTTTTTTCATATTGTTCTAAATTTATTACTTATTTTAGCCGTGATAACATCAGCTTAATTATTTAAAAAGAGAATTTTGTTAGTGGCTTACAAGTTTTGAATAATATGCAACCTTTAAGAATTATTACCCATGAATGAGATGAAAATTTTTTGGAGTTGGTTTTTTTGCCCTTATGTGCAATGCTATTTTGGGTTGTCTAAATATTAGCTTTAATCATGTAATTTCAAATTTATGAAATCTGACTTATGGCTCATCGTTTTTTGCGAACATAGCATAGTTGCTAGTATTTGATTTGGGTCAGAATTTTGTGTTTTAAATTTAACTTTGGGTCTGGTTATTAAGGTACTGTACTTATGTTGTGCCATTTTTTGTTGCAACTACTAGTATTTTGGCTGTCTTTCCTCATCCATATTAATGCGATGTTTAGCATGTTTATTGAGAAAAACAACGTTGATTATGAAAATTAGCTTTTGTTCATGTTGTGGATTTAATTGCTAAAACTTTTTACTCGAGTTTTCACTTAAATATTTTCGATAATCCACCTACTTGAACTTTTTTTTTTTTATTAATATTCCCACTTGAACATTTGACGCTGATATATTTGTTCACTGTTGCTTGCTTCAGGTAACTCAAGTAGACTTTAAGAAGGCAAAGGAGAAGGTTATGTTTAAGAAGAAGGAAGGCATACCGGAGGGACTTTATATGTGATAAAATTCTGTCCTTTACGAAAGGACTTCTTCAGTATGTCTTGTCTTTTACAGTATTCTTAAACACATCCAATGAACAGCTTACAAGTTTGATCATGTTAGTTTTTTTTTTTTGGGTGTATTTTGCGCGTTCTGTTTATGTTACAATAATTCAAAAGAGATGAGATGTGAGGATGATATGAAATAATTGAAGATTTAAAGTAATTCCTATCAATTTCGGAAAAATAGCGAGAAAATGATGAGGACATCCGATCGTGGAAAGTTTATCAAATAAGGGGCCGAAGATCTATGGCCATGATTGGACCACTTTATTTTTGAGCTTTTTGTTGTATTTGATTTATTTATGCATCTTTTCCGTTTTTAACCTCACTTGAGGGAGTAGGCTTATGTGACCCTAGGGGGCACTTTTGTCATTAGACGTATAATTGTATTTTAGCTATTTATAGGCCTCTCCTCTTCGGAGGGGATGATAATCATGATAAAGAAAATTTCCTCTCTTGGTGAGTTCTAAGAGTTCTTGTGAGAATTCTTGGAGAGTTTGAAGTCCCTAGGTGAGGGCAAAGCATCACCCATCAGTCGCAGGAAACGTCCGGGCTCGCAATCAATCTTCTCCACTACATCTCTTTCTTCCTCCTAGCCACCACCCCCTCCATCTCCCTTCCCTAGCCGTCGGCCCCAACATTTCTCCCCTTGGATTCAAAGTTTCAACCAAGTAATTACAACTTCCCTAATTTATCTCATTGCAAATTTGTGAAGTCATTTAAATGCATATTTGAATTTATTTGAATTTGAACTTCCCTTCCTTAAATAAAATGAGTTATAAGAGAAAAGCCCTCCAACCATGTTAATTTAAATTCAAATAGATATTTGTCATGATTTCTTTTTTCCCTAATTAATATTCTATGATTGGCAATCTCATTAAAACTCTCAAATCCTCTACCCAATTGAAGCTAGCTGGCCCCTCCCATATTTCCATAATTAAAACTTTGCCAATAGGGAAACCCAATCAATCCCTCCATCAAGGTGCCGCCCCCTTTCCCTCTCTCCTTTTGGGAGTTTCAAATTCGATTCTCCCCCAATTTCTCATCCACTTAAAGAAACCTTTAACTCCTATTGCAATCCCACTTAAGTCTTGCCTTATTTGGCATACCACCTAGACAAGAATTCAATTACAGGATTTTAATAATTGCTAAAATTTAAATTCAAAATTCTCTATTGGCTGCACTTCCTTATTCAACACCCAAATAAGAAATTGAATAGTGCTCTAGGGCTGGCCATAACATCCACCCTCCCCTCTACACTTGGGCTCATTTGCTTGATGTATCCACCTAAGAAGGGGATGTGAATCCTCCTCTCTCAGTCGACCACTTTCAAACCCTTTGAGCACTTTAATCCCTTGACAATTGCAAGGAATGTTTACTTCAAAGCAAACCCACAAGCGATCATCGCCCAGATCATGAAGAATATTGGAGCAAAGTTCAGAAGCTTGACGAAGTTCTACATCAAGTTCAGCAGCTTGACGAAAGTGAACTCTCTTCCCAACCTTTTTATCTTCTAACTCGATTGTGGCATCATTGACGTTAGGAAAGCTTCTCTGCCTAGCCCTTATTATGAGCATGTGTGAGGGATCTTAATAGTGATTAATCTAACTGTTAATTAAGGGATTTTCTTGAAAGCCCCACGTTAAGCAAAGTCTGATTTGATTTGATTATTTTGTGCTCTTAACATTATCTTGTAATCGATTGCCTAAGCTTAATCATTGCCTTATTGTTTCCAATCTTTTGTTTAAACCGTAGGAAGTTGAATAATTGTTATTGCTCATTCATAAGCATGTAATTTCAAAGTTAATAGTATCACTTGTTTATGTTGTTCTACATTAGAAAAACTCTTCAGAACTTAACGAAAATAAGAAAAAAAACAGTAGTTTTTATTGCAATAATCGAAGATACAGACGGAAAATACTAAGATACAATTGATCCTCTATTCGAGAGGAGGATCTATCTCTCACAAATCTCTAGATGCCGCTAGAGCCCAAAGAAACTAAGATTTCAAATTCCAGCCAAATTCAAGATGCCCTAACCCTCTAGGAAAATAAACTATTTAATACATACGATCCAAAAGGAAATCACTAAATAGTTCATACATTCAAATTTCCCTTCTAACTCCCTCAAAAATCCTTCCTAAATAGCTCTGTTGGGATTTGCAGTTTGGTCGATGCGTACAGGGAGGTGAAACTCTTCCGCCTCTGTCCGCCTGAGTAGGTCCCATGTGGACCGGTCTCTAACAGAGGAACATTTTATCACTTGAATATGCTATCTTTGTCTGTTCTCCAAAGCATTCTCTGTCTTTCTCTATGGTTTATGATGCAATATGAATATGTATTGATTTGTATTCGAAGACTCATAATGTGAACATTTTACAGGGTTGTAAGGATTTATCTGGAGCTTGGTTTAGGATTTTGTGGTGATAGAACTCATGGTTTGAGTTTTTGTAGCTTGTATCACATCGTAAATGTCCCGGAAGAAAACAAAATAGCATATACAAGACTTATTATTAGTAAAATAAAGATCAATTATATATAATATGTAATTTTAGCTGGAGTAAATTTGAAAACTATCACCGGAAAATTAAATGATACTTAGGTGTGATATGTTTAAATATCTTAGATTAGTATGCACAATAATAGTGATATAGACAAGTATATAACTTGATAGAAGTAAGGTTACATGATTATAATGAAGAAGTGACTTACGATTATTATCTAATAGGAATTATCACGATGACTTAAAAAGTAAATTTTTTGCACATTTAGATTGATTATTTTCTATGGTTTCTAGTGTGTTAATAAAGAAGCCATCGATAATCAAGTTGGGTGGGAAAAAAATAAATATTAATAGGGATTTGTGGCAAAATTTAGGACATATTGAGAAATGATTATGTAGGAGTGTTTGTGTGAGTAGTACCTATTGTGTATTCAAAGTAGTGGAAAATGAATTGAAATGGTTTGGGCCTTGACATTGCACCTTTATGATTAACATATATAAATAATATGGTGGGAAGTTTAGAAAGGAATGGATGCAAAACAAATGTGTTATGCATAGAAGTTATACAAAAGGATTTATTTAAGATCTTCAAGTTCTTCTTCTTCTTTAATATATGATTTATTTCAGTCTCTTGTGCTCCAGTCTCCTCTATTGTCGGCCCTTTTTTGGGCATGCACAACTAGATGATTCACATTAAAGTGAAGGAATGAAAGCTTCATTAGAATTTGGTTGTTTGATTTTCAGTAGACTAATTAAGGTTTTTAGAAGCTGTTTGGTGCATCAGGAGATCAATTTTATGGCTTATTTGATCTTCAGTTTATCATTTACATGGTGGAATGGAACTCATGAGTTCTGAGGGGTTGGGAAGCTTGGATTCGCATCTTTGGAGGTTTAGGCTTCGTTTGGGACGACTTTTTTACTGCTTCTTGAAGCAGCTTTCTAGTACAAAAATTTTAATTTTTATACTAAAAAATTACTTCAATAAGCAATAAAAAAATCGTCCCAAATGAAGCCTTAGTGTGTTTAGGGCCAACTGATGTGGCTAAGGAGGATGCAAAAGACTTGTTATGAGAAGAGAACGAGCATTCATTACTCAAGTATGGGAAAAATAAGAATTTCTAATATGCTAGCATAAATATTGTAACAAATAACAATAACTTAACATTAAAAAATACTAGACAAAAGATGCAATCTTTTAGGAACTAGGGATATCATCCTTTAATTATGAGAATAACTTCATCATTCAAATATGTGGCATCCAATTTTTTCTAATTCTCAAATAGCCTGATCATCCATGCGGTTTCTGACACATCTAAAAGCTGTGTAGTTTCCCTTGAAACAAATGCGGCCATCTCTATAACCTTGGGTTTTATTGGAGCTTTTGACCTTGCTTTAGATCTTAATGTAGTACTTGATGTGGTATAGCTTTTAATATAGCCTGTCCAAACTTGTGTATCCAAATGTCTTATTGGGATGGAACATGTCTTATTTCCATTTTCATAACAAAACTCTGAACTTGTTGATGTTATATCTAACATCTAATGTCATCAGTGCCTCCAATCATTTTCTCCTTTTTCTGTCTACTAATGTTTTATTTGTGACAGCTTTCTTAACGCTTTCAAAAGCAATCTTCTAGTACAAAAAATTTAATTGAAGAATTTTTGTACTAAATGCTTTAGAAAGCAGTAAGAAAGCCGTCCCAAATGAAGTCTAAGGCTTCGTTTGGGATGACTTTCTCAAAGCAGCTTCCAAGTACAATTTCTTAATTTGTACTAGAAAGTTGCTTTAAGAAGCAATAAAAAAACCGTTATAAACGAAGCCTAAATCACCCGTCTGATGCTTCGGGTAGATATGCATTGTTCCTCAAAAGTATTTTGATTTTTTCTTCACTAATTGTCAGTCTGTTACTGCAGGTTCTAACTGAGCAGATGCCAAATTCCCCAACATGTTTCTATACTCAGAAGAACACCTAAGACATAAATTAATGATTTGAAGCTTTGCTTTTGGAATCCTGCATTCTGGGCTTTATAAGTCATGACAGCTATTTTTATTCTCCGTTGTTGTTTAGAATTTAACAATCACTCTCTTGTTGTAAAGGCATGCTTGCCATTTTATATTTTACAGTCCCATAAATTAATGATATGTTTATTTTCGACTTAAATGCATAGTTCTCTAATCACTGTGGTCAGTCATTCCTGCGGTTTATTATCATTACCATCGCCTCTAATGATGACACAATTAGATCATTAGTGTTAAACTGTATAGCATTTTGTTTTAATTACACCATTAGCTTTATATGTGACTTGATTAGTATAATATCTCTCTATTTTCATGATTATCAAAATCTTAATGGATAAAATTAGGCAGGACTAGTCATGGTAACCTTCTTAAGTGTTTGTTTGAGATTTTTTTTTCTTTTGTTACTTTACTTTTTTGATAGCAATGATGATTTTGTTTGACTATTAATATTTTTGTTGCTTTTAAAATTTTTTGTGATGAAAAGCTAATTTATCATATAGATTGTTTTTCATACTTTGCAATAATTATCATAATCATTTTAGGGTTCATTTGGGATAATTTTCTTCCGGTTTTTTAGTACAAAATTTTTTGAATTAAAAATTTTTATATTAAAAAGCTGCTTTAGGAATTGAAAATAAAGTTGTCTAAAACTAAGCGTTAAACTGTTTAATGCCATTTCATGCTGAATAGAGAAATCAAATAATTGAAACTAGCTCAAAAGATCGAAGGTTATATATCATTGGCATGATTTTGGTATTGCTTGAAAGTAGTATTGCAATACTTTTCAAATTTTGATGGGAATGAATTTTAAAATGCTTGAATTTAGTTTAAGAAAAGTGAAATGTAATAAATTGATTACTTTTTCATGTATTATACTCATTTCAAATGGGGTCATTTGATTGCAAATTATTGGAATTCAGATGTATTTAAAATGTAATATAAAATAAAATAATTTAGTTGAAGTACTTGTATATGCAAAAACGGCGGCCTTCCAATGACCCGGTTAGGAGAGTAGAGGTATTAGATTTGACTTATATTAAGAAAGTTAGAGGCAGACCTAAAAAGACTTGGTTAGAAAATATTAGGAATGACATTTCTTTATTAAATTTAAATGAAAATTTGACCTTTAATAGGACACAATGGAGAAAAAGGATTCATGTAGTCGACCCTACGTAGTGGGATAAAGGCTTGATGTTGTTGTTGATGTTGTACTTGTATATGCCAAAAAGAAAAGGAGTTTAATTTTTTGTGTTTGATTGTTTATATTGTATTTGAAATATGAAGAAGGCCACTAGGTGGAAGATTGGTGGTGATGGAGGCTGCAATGGTGGTTGGTGACTTGGTGGTGATGATAGTAGTGATTATCTAACAACAAGAATTTTATCACATGAATAATCACCATTAAAGAAATATGTAATTTGCATATCAATAACATTTTATTTAAATATTTGGTGTATAATTATATGCGTAGGTTGATGTTAAATTATGAAATTATATGCTTGATGAAGAATAAGAATAATTATTCAACTTCTAATGATTTAAACGAAAGATTCAAAATAATAAAAAGATGATTAGCTAGGAGAAAGGGGCAAGGGGGCCAACGGCTAGGGAAGAGGGCAAGGAGAAATTGTAGAAGAGAAGGACCACGAGCCCGAACGCTTCTTGCTGTTGAAGGATAATGATTTGCCCTCACCTAGGGATTTCACCAAAGTTCTCACAAGAACTCTCAAAACTCACAAAGAAGTAAAGCGTTGAAATCTCATAATAATCATCATCCCTCAAAAAGAAGAGGAGAGGCATTATAAATAGTCAAAATACAATATCAAATCAAATGACAAAAGTGTTCGCTAGGGTCACATAAGTCTACTCCCTCAAGTGAGGGTAAAAATAGAAAAGATGCATAAATAAATCAAATACAAATAATAACTCAAAAAATAAAGTGGTTCAATCATGACTGTAGATTTTCGGCATCTTCTCTGATAAACTTTCAATAGTTTGATGTACTCATCAATATTTTATTCGAGTGATACTAACTTATATTTATTTTTTAATTTATTGGTATTGTTATTAACTAATAAACATAAAATTAAACTGTAATTTAACATTACATTTGTGTTATTTTACAATACTTAAAAAAATTTAAAATTAATTATATATATTTTATCTCCCCTCCACTTTCTCATCCTTAGCCATGCAAAATTAAGTATCTTGATAAAAACAATGCTATGCTTATCATGGTTGATAAGCACACCATCTCTCTCTCTCTCTCTCTCTCTCTCTCTCTCTCTCTCTCTCTCTCTCTCTCTCTCTCTCTCTCTCTCTCTCTCTCTATATATATATATATATATATATATATATATATATAATTCAAGTTTATAGATAGCATTTTTAATAGTGCACTCAAGGAATGCTCTCTCTAGATTTGAGTTATTAAAATTTTTATCTCTAGAGAGAGCATTCCTTGAGTGCACTACTAGAAATGCTATCTATAAACTTGAATTTTATGTGTGTGTATATATATATATATATACACACATAAAATTCAAGTTTATAGATAGCATTTCTAGTAGTGCACTCAAGGAATGCTCTATCTAGATTTGAGTTATTAAAATTTTTATCATTATCGAATAGTCAATCTAATCGCCTACTTATAGTCATCTTACTGTATTCCTCCTTGGGTAGGTATTCTACAAACTCAGCCTAGTGATTGGAGAAACTCAACAATGTCAAATATTATATCATTATCTTCAATTCTAAACAAGACGGAGTAAATTTTATTCTTATTATCATCAAACATCATGAGTAAAAACTAATGTATCAAGGCCCCATAGAATAACAATTCAACACATGTGAACATTTGACCAAAGGGAAATGTCTCAGCCTTTTTAGTGAGATTATTAACTCCAAACTATTTAATAATTTTTTTCGTGAGGCCCTTAACTTTATATGCTGTAATAACATGAAATTTAATAAAATGAATTTATTTGAAAATATGAAAGTCTATACTGAATAGCTACGGCGTTAAGATTGAGAACATAGCGACGCCTTGCTTTCTATTATAAAATAGCTATTGATTCATCATGCACCGCAGAAGCACTGTGATTTGTGATGCTAATATAATATAAATATCTCTCACTACCTAAACTATCATCCCCCTTGATACGTCATCTCAAAATCATTTTAATCGGGCACGAATCTCGAGACAAAAGCTAGTTGGAATCTTCAAAAATTAATTTTGGGAGCAAATGAACTCCGATTTCAGCGAGCTTATAGTCAAACTGAGCGTCTCGGAAATACGAACCCAACGACACCAAGATCAACCCAATCCGAGCCCAAATGAGTCCGAATCAAGGGTTCAAAGCGCTGTTGGAAGGTTCAAACCGCAATTTGAGTTACCAAACGGTCTCCGATTTTGACGAGCTTATACTCGAATCGAAGGGCTCAACGAGACGAATCCAACGAGCCCAAGATCATCAAATTCCGACATCATTAAGGCCATCAAATGTCCAACAAACGGTGCGTGATCAAAGGATTCGATATCAGCCGTCCATTCAAACCACTCCCTGTTCGCCCTTGATCTCATGCCTATTTACGGGCTATGCCACTCCAGAAAAACTATAAATAGAGCCCTCATTCTACACCAAAGGGAGGGAAGTGAAGAGAGAGAAGAAGAAGAGAAGGAGAAGGAGAAAGGGGAATAGGAGATTCCTCACCTCCTCGACCACCGCCGCCGGAGTTTTTCCTGCCGCCTGAAGACGCCGGAACTCTGCCGGATTTTCAGAAAACACAGGGAATTCGCAGGATTTTGTGAATTTCGTGGAAGAGACAAGTTGTATTTGGATTATCCCGACTTGTGGGAAGAAATCCGCCATTTGTAATCTACGAAAACACTAGTGGAAATTTGCAACTGGGCGAGGCCCCGTGATTTTTTCCCATTTTTGGGTTTTCCACGTAAAAACTCTTGGTGTTCACTCTTTCTTTCTGTTTGTGTGTTAAACTTACGTGCAACGCTCGGACGCAAATTTACAAACTCTACCGCCGCGTATTTTCTAACACGCAACAGTTTGGCTCCGTCTGTGGGAAACACAATCCCACTACTTCGAGTACTGCTACGATGGTGAATAGGCGCAGCAGTCGTTTAGTTGGAGCTTCTCGCTCCAACTCTCATCAGTCCAGAAATCCATCCATTAACCATAGACGACCAATGTCAGTATCTTTTCACCCTGGGGGGCAGAATGCTGCCGGAGAAGGGACTTTGGGACCTTCTTTAGAAGAAAGAATCCGGAAGATGGAAGAATCACAAAACGAGATCCTCCAACTCCTACGAGATGATCGACAGCCGACGTTGGAGGAGATCCTTCTCCCTCGGGATCCACCAAGAGTTGAAGATGTTCAATTCGAGCATCATCAAGAAGGGATTCACCTTCCTCCACCTAGGGGACATCCTCAATCACAACAGGAAGATGAACTTGCCGATACAGCAAGTTCAACACATCCTCGCATTTTTTCGGAACTCCCAGAAGGCTCTCCCCAACCACACATTGCGGGACTCCCTCACAATGTCCTGCGTCGTGAACTGCGAAAATTGGTACGGGAAGAGTTCCCCAGAGGAGATGTGAGGCATGCTCTCCGACAGAGGAATTTTCAGGAGTCATCACCTTTGACTGAAGCCATTCTTCAGCACCCCATTCCGGTCGGATTCAAAGTGCCAAATGTTGAGTCCTACGACGGGACGACCGACCCATATGAGCATATCGACTACTACAGAACCATCATGCATATTCAACGAGCATCAGACACGCTCCTCTGCCAGGTCTTTCCCGCAACCCTTAAAGGACAGGCCCGAACGTGGTTCTACTCGCTTCCACCCGGAACGATCCCCTCTTTTGTCAAATTGGCCAAAGTATTCGTCGAGCAATTTGTGGCCAATCGAAGAATTGCAAAGGATTCTTCCCACCTCTCCGGGATTCGCCAAAATGAGGGAGAATCGTTGAAGGAGTATTTTCAACGATTTTCCACTGAAGCACGACAGATTCCAGGAGTAGACCCTGAATTACTCAGAGGGGTCTTTCTTGGAGGTCTTCGTCCTGGCCCCTTCTATTCGGCCCTTATGCGAGACACCGTCCATTCGTACGCTGACTTGATCCATCGCGTGGAGGCACAAATCTCTGCGGATGAAGCTATAAATGCTCACAGAAAACAGTTTGAGCAAATCAGCGGGAAGCGCAAAGGTGCACCTGGGATGGATAATTCTTTCTCACAGCAGAAAAAGCATGGAAAGAATAATCTACCTCATAGGTCTTCGTCACCACGACGAGAACCTCGCCAAGAAAAGAAGTACACACCACTTAATACATCCCAAGCAAATGTATTAATGGCCATCCGAGATCAGGAGAATGTGAAATGGCCACACCCTTTGAAGCCCAATGTCGGAAACCAGGAGCAATATTGCCACTTCCACCGTAGCCGTGGGCACACTACCGAAGCATGTTGGCAGCTCAAGGAAGAAGTTGAGAGACTGATCCGACAGGGATATCTCCGACAATTCATCAAGAATACACCAACCCGAGATGAAGTTGGTCCGACTGGGGGGCAGAATCAACAACAAAAACAACCATTGAATACTATTCAAATGGTTGGAGAGATTGAATGATCACGCACTTCGTGTATTTGTATTAGCAAATATTACTTGTCTCGTTGTTGCTTGAGTTGAGTGTCACTTTGATATCTCTAATATCTTCTTTCAAATGTTGTCGTATTGTCACCGTACGTAGACCTTGTGTGTTGAGTACTTTGTAATTTGTAAGTCGTACTAGGGAACTATTGTACTATCTCACGTAATGCAGTAATATAATGTACATGTTGTTGTGATATGATTTTTCCTCTTGTAAAAGATAAGAAAGAACTTCTAAAACTCCATCTCCGTGATTCGAGAAATACACAATCCACATTGTATCTCAATCACCGGACGATCAATCCCAGGGGGATTTGATCCTGGCCTCATCCACACAGGTTAACGTCGTCGAGCAGGGCTCCGACATACAACCTCGGATAGGTCTTACATCCTTGGTGGATTCTCTCGACCTCTTCCACACAGGTTAATGTCATCGAACAAATGTTCTGACATACAACCTCGGATAGGTCTTACATCCTTGGTGGATTCTCCTGACCTTATCCACACAGGTTAACGTCGTCGAGCAGGGCTCCGACATACAACCTCGGATAGGTCTTACATCCTTGGTGGATTCTCTCGACCTCTTCCACACAGGTTAATGTCATCGAACAAATGTTCTGACATACAACCTCGGATAGGTCTTACTTCCTTGGTGGATTCTCCTGACCTTATCCACACAGGTTAACGTCGTCGAGCAGGGCTCCGACATACAACCTCGGATAGGTCTTACATCCTTGGTGGATTCTCTTGACCTCTTCCACACAGGTTAATGTCATCAAACAAATGTTCTGACATACAACTTCAGAGAGGACTTTTACCCGACGTCGGACTTCTTCCTGTCGTCAGAAGATTCCTACGCATCGTCGGACTCTGCTCGTCGACGAACTTTCGTCGGTCTTCTACCCAAGGCCGCACTTCTACTCGTCATCGGACTTCTGCTCGTCGACGAACTTTCGTCGGTCTTCTACCCAAGGCCGCACTTCTACCCGACGTCGGACTTCTTCCTGTCGTCAGAAGATTCCTACGCATCGTCGGACTTCTGCTCGCCAGCAGACTTCTACTCGTCGTCGGACTTCTGCTCGTCGACGAATCTTCATCGGTCTTCTACCCGAAGTTGAACTTCTACCTGACGTCAGTCTTCTCCTTGTCATTGAATTTCTGCTCGTCAGCGAACTTCTACTCGTCGTCGGACTTCTGCTCGTCGACGAACTTTCGTCGGTCTTCTACCCAAGGCCGCACTTCTACCCGACGTCGGACTTCTTCCTGTCGTCAGAAGATTCCTACGCATCGTCGGACTTCTGCTCGCCAGCAGACTTCTACTCGTCGTCGGACTTCTGCTCGTCGACGAATCTTCATCGGTCTTCTACCTGAAGTTGAACTTCTACCTGACGTCAGTCTTCTCCTTGTCATTGAATTTCTGCTCGTCAGCGAACTTCTACTCGTCGTCGGACTTCTGCTCGTCGACGAACTTTCGTCGGTCTTCTACCCAAGGCCGCACTTCTACCCGACATCGTACTTCTCCCTGTCGTTGGATTTCTGCTCGTCAGCGGACTCCTACTCGTCATCGGACTCCTGCTCGTCAGCGGACTCCTACTCGTCGTCGGACTTCTGCTCGTCAGCGGACTCCTACCCGTCGTCGGACTTCTGCTCGTCAGCGGACTCCTACCCGTCGTCGGACTTCTGCTCGTCAGCAGACTCCTACCCGACGTCGGACTTCTGCTCGTCAGCAGACTTCTACCCGACGTCGGACTTCTGCTCGTCAGCGGACTTCTACCCGACGTCGGACAAATTCCAACTCGCAAATAACGGAAGCCTCTATCGCCAGTAAACCGGAGGGAGAAGAAGAAATCCCGTAGGTTTCTATCGCCAGTAAACCGGAGGGAGAAGAAGAAATCCCGTAGGTTTCTATCGCCAGTAAACCGGAGGGAGAAGAAGAAATCCCGTAGGTTTCTATCGCCAGTAAACCGGAGGGAGAAGAAGAAATCCCGTAGGTTTCTATCGCCAGTAAACCGGAGGGGGAGGAAGAAATCCCGTAGGTTTCTATCGCCAGTAAACCGGAGGGAGAAGAAGAAATCCCGTAGGTTTCTATCGCCAGTAAACCGGAGGGAGAAGAAGAAATCCCGTTGGTTTCTATCGCCA
Source organism: Dendrobium nobile (assembly GCA_022539455.1). Taxonomy (NCBI): domain Eukaryota; kingdom Viridiplantae; phylum Streptophyta; class Magnoliopsida; order Asparagales; family Orchidaceae; genus Dendrobium; species Dendrobium nobile. The sequence goes on along the minus strand of CM039726.1, from coordinate 68,488,637 downwards.
GTAAACCGAAGGGAGAAGAAGAAATACCGTAGGTTTCTATCGCCAGTAAACCAGAGGGAGAAGAAGAAATCCCGTAGGTTTCTATCGCCAGTAAACCGGAGGGGGAGGAAGAAATCCCGTAGGTTTCTATCGCCAGTAAACCGGAGGGAGAGGAAGAAATCCCGTAGGTTTCTATCGCCAGTAAACCGGAGGGAGAAAGAAAGAGAAGTTGCAGATTTTCTGAAGGCCTGAGGGGCCTATTTATAGGTTTTGGAGAAAAAGGGGGGGAGTTACTGTCAATTTCGAAATTTTCCTTTTTTAGAAATTATTTAGAAATTTTTTGCAATTTTTAGGAATTTTTAGGAATTTTTTGAACCCAAAAATAGCAAGAAAAAGCTATTTTCGTGCATGTGGGGCCCACAAGGTCGGTGGGTCAAACCGACGCATCTTTTTCCTCAAAATCGCGCGGACAGCGCACTGATCCGCGTGATTTTTCACGCAGATCACGGCCAGCCAAAGGCTGGCCGCCGGCAGCAGCCGCGGCACTACGGCGGGGCAGTCCAGGCGCCGGTCCGGGCGGACCGCGGACCGGTCCAGACGGACCGCGGAGCGGTCCAGGCGGCCCGCGAGCGCGGCGCTCCTTCGCGCGGTCAAGCCGCGCCCCGCGCGTTTCCTCCCGCGCGGTTCCGCCAAAGCCACCGCCGGCGAGCGGCGGCAGGCGGCGGCGGGCCGGACCAGCCGGCCGGTTCAGCCGCCTACACGTGTCCGGGCCCAATTTTCGCACGGACGGTCCGATTTGGACATTTTTGGGGTCCCCGGACACGTTTTTCGACGTTCCGGACTCGATTTCGACACTTTCGAAGCTCAACGAGGCCTCTACGATCAAGTTTGAGCAAGCATTTAATTTTTGGGATGCAATTTTTTTGCGTTTCGGCTAAAACAAATTGTCGACACAAGTATTTTCGGACTTCTGGAGCTTCGACGTCCGAAAATAGGGGGGCAACTGATACGTCATCTCAAAATCATTTTAATCGGGCACGAATCTCGAGACAAAAGCTAGTTGGAATCTTCAAAAATTAATTTTGGGAGCAAATGAACTCCGATTTCAGCGAGCTTATAGTCAAACTGAGCGTCTCGGAAATACGAACCCAACGACACCAAGATCAACCCAATCCGAGCCCAAATGAGTCCGAATCAAGGGTTCAAAGCGCTGTTGGAAGGTTCAAACCGCAATTTGAGTTACCAAACGGTCTCCGATTTTGACGAGCTTATACTCGAATCGAAGGGCTCGACGAGACGAATCCAACGAGCCCAAGATCATCAAATTCCGATATCATTAAGGCCATCAAATGTCCAACAAACGGTGCGTGATCAAAGGATTCGATATCAGCCGTCCATTCAAACCACTCCCTGTTCGCCCTTGATCTCATGCCTATTTACGGGCTATGCCACTCCAGAAAAACTATAAATAGAGCCCTCATTCTACACCAAAGGGAGGGAAGTGAAGAGAGAGAAGAAGAAGAGAAGGAGAAGGAGAAAGGGGAATAGGAGATTTCTCACCTCCTCGACCACCGCCGCCGGAGTTTTTCCTGCCGCCTGAAGACGCCGGAACTCTGCCGGATTTTCAGAAAACACAGGGAATTCGCAGGATTTTGTGAATTTCGTGGAAGAGACAAGTTGTATTTGGATTATCCCGACTTGTGGGAAGAAATCCGCCATTTGTAATCTACGAAAACACTAGTGGAAATTTGCAACTGGGCGAGGCCCCGTGGTTTTTTCCCATTTTTGGGTTTTCCACGTAAAAACTCTTGGTGTTCACTCTTTCTTTCTGTTTGTGTGTTAAACTTACGTGCAACGCTCGGACGCAAATTTACAAACTCTACCGCCGCGTATTTTCTAACACGCAACACCCCTAATTTCAATATTTCATTGCCTTATAGGGAAAGAAAAGAAATGAGAAGAGAAGAAGAAGAGAGGGCAAAAAGAGGGGCAGGTCTTATGGGCAAAGCCCTACATGGGGTCCTGGTTGGGTACCCATGCTTTACTTGGACTGACTTAGCCCATCCACGCCCACCCATGATGACTTCTGGGATTCCGTACCCACCCACTTTCCATGCTTTTTGAACGCAGTCTGCCACGGACTAATGACCTTGAGGCTTGTTGTCATTTGCTTTGATTGCAAACTTTCAAGTCGCATATCAGAATTTATCATAATTGTAGCGTGGTTAAATGCTGCACATTACGTAGTGAGGATTGCAGTAATAGAAGATATTTGGTGATTAGCAATGTAAATCAATTTATCCCCCGATATTGAGTATACACCCATACCCACCCACAAGGCCAAGGCCATCGGTGACCCATTCATACCCATTGGGTATGGGTGGGTATATGGGTAGGTGTGGGTATGAGTACCTAATGCAGGGCTTTGCTTATGGGGCTTTTTCATCCATCGCTTTTGTTACAATAATTATTCCCATCATATTAAGTGAGCTCTATGTTATATTTGTATTCAATGATTTATATTTTTATTATTTTTCACTTTCCTAAAATTGATAAAAAATGATATATCTTATTTTATTAAATTTTCATCATTTATGTTTTGATAGTGATATAAATCATCATTGTGTGTATTTTGACTAGCTTATATTGAATTTTCACTGATAGTTTGGTTTATTTGAAAGTCGAGGCTAAAAACATGAAGATCGAGTTCAAAGAACTTATGCTCCAGATATATCCAACCATGACTGTTTAAGAAATTTCTCGATTTATTACCGTCTATCATCATAGCTTTTTCATGTAAGTTCAGAAGTAAACAATCACTATCCTCCATCCATTCTTGCACGCAACATCTAGATATATCGTTCGCCCTCGCCTTCATCTCTAATGGAGTATCAGAAAACCTAGCAACATAGTCTTGCAATCACGCGGTTGCACTATCAAACATAGCTTTCATAGAGTTGCCTCTAACTTTCTCCAATATATACGCCAATGTTTAATGTGAAAACTAAAACTAAAAATAAATTAAGGGGTCAACTATTTCACAAAACAAAAACCATTGAAAATAACTCTACTCAATGTTCATCTCCTCTTCAATATGTATCATTTATATAGAAGAGGTTCAAGGAAGTAGTCATAAAAAAGCTAAAATAAAAAATAGATTTAGACAACTCTGTTCATGTTAATACATTACATTAAGGCTTCGTTTGGGACGGCTTTTTTATTGCTTTCTAAAACGAAATTTTAGTACAAATTTTTTTAATTTTGTACTAAAACTCCATTTTAGAAAGCAATAAAAAAGCCGTCCCAAACGAAGCCTAAGAGTTGATTGAACATCACATCTTTACAGCTCACCTAACATGATAGGTTGCTGCGACTAACAACATCATAGTAATGAACGAGGATTTAAGACGTATAGAATTCTATGCTCTGAATGATAATTTTGCAAAGAATTCAAAGTAATCAACAATTCTCAGTATTCAATAAATCGCTTTACTGAAATGAAATACGGTAAATAGAATTATTTACATACAAGATTATTTATGTATTATTTAAGTTATAAATTTATTTTAGACAAATATATTATTCTACTAATAAATCTAACAACTTGACCCTATTCTCAATTCAATTCATTTAAAATTATATAATATTATTAATAATAACTTTCAAAATTAATTATTAGTAAATTTCAATCAGATAATTTTTTTAAAAAAATTAATGAGATGGTTTTCAGGTAAATTCTAGAATTTATTTGATTTCAATTAAAAAATATCTGCAAACATTGAAAACCCTAAATCAATTTACCAAAAAAAAAAAAAGAATAAATAATATAATTCATACCAATTAAATAAATAAATATTAATATTTTTGTTATCCTTCATTTAATAAAAAAAAAATTACACTTAAAAGTTAAAAATAATATTCAGCACTTTAAATTAGCATTAATTTTAATATTTATTTAATCATTGATTTAAGATAATAAATTATATTCATCCTCAAAGTAGTAATGTAATATACATATGATTTTTTTTTAATCGTTAGTCGGCCGAAATGATGGAGGAGTAAATCTGGACCGTCAAAGTAATTGACGCATTTCTATTTAAAATTTGGCTATTTCATTCTCCTAATTCTACTTATCCGCTCTTTTATAAAATTAGGTTTGGAATAATTTTCTTATTATTTTTAAAATATTTTTTTAGTGTAAATTTTTTGAATTATTATTTTTAAATAAAAAAAATAATTTACAAAGCATTTAAAAACAATTGTCCTAAAAAGCCTTGAACGAGTGCAACAACGAATAAGTGGAGAAGGGTCCCAGGGAATTTTTATTGGGTCAGGTAACCTGATGTAGAGATACATCAGGTAACCAATAAAAAAATGTCACATGCACTTTAAACAAAAAACACTCAGCTTTAAACAAAAAGTAAGTGCATGTGGCATTTTTTTTATTGGTTACCTGATGTATCTCTGCATCTGGTTACCTGACCCAATAAAAATTCCTGAGCAGGTGATGTAATCATATGCTCCTTATGGGGCTATTTGGTTGCACCCATGATTTTATTTAAGTAGGATTTAGAAAATCTGTAAATCCTCTAAATCAATATTTATAAAATCCAGAGGGGTTAAATCTTGAAAACTGTTTCGTAATATTTATGATAAATCATGTTATATCTTATGTGATTGTTTGACTATTTAATTTAGAATTTAAAGCAATTAAAAGATTTGACATGCATTTCTTGAAAAATTAAAATATAACAACAAAAGTTCAAATAAAATACAACAAAATTTCGATGAAAATACAACAATAACATAGATTTAATTAATATTAATAGTTTTTAGAATTATCTAAATTTGTGAGAAAGTAATTACGAAATAGTTGTAAAATCTCAAGTTCCCGAAATAAACTATTTAAATCATACATAATCTAATCAACAAATAAATTATTTATTAAGTTAATTAACTCATCATTTCTATTTAGATAAATTAAGTAAAAATAGTATCTTTAAATTATTATTTTTCATTATGATTTATTTTATTTTATAACTAATGTATACATATCTAACTTTTTTAATTAAATATTTATAGTTATAGCTAATTAAATTTTTAAAAAATTGAAATAAAATTAAAATTAGCATAATCTAATATAATTAATAATTAGTTGATTAATTAAATATAATAGTTTTCATTAAAATAAATTATAAATAGTATTAATTTACTTGAGTTAATGCCTAATTATTAGTCTAATTAATTAATAAATATTAATTTGCTCATTTTAAATAATTTTTCGACTATTTGCTCCTTTCTATTTAGGAACTTTTATTACGTCCTCTGACCGGAGGTAGAGCTACATTTGGCCGCCAATAATATGTCGCCACGTGCTATTACTCTTTACCGCGCGGCCCGACGACTTGACCTGGACCGGAACCCGGGATTATTATGTTCGCGTATTGCTAAGTATTACTTGGTATTTGCTCGGTATTGCTAGGTATTGCTTGACAATAACGAGAAATACCGCTCTGTGAAGACCAATACCGAGTTGTACCTACAACTCGGTATTTCTAGATATTTGTTCGATATTTTCTCGGTATTGCCCGATATTGATTATTGTCAAATAAAATCCATCAATACCTAGCAATAAAATACCGAGCAATTATAGTGGCTGGCGGCCGAACGTAGAGCTAGTGATCGGACCAAATAAAAGTTGAGCCTATGCCGTACGGTTTGCTTTTCTCTTTATTTCTTCGTTGCTGTTCTTCTTCGGCTCCTTCGTCGCCGTTCGACTTCGCTCCTGAAGGAATTCCCTTCCTGTTGGATCGGAAGTTACCACATTTTGATCGGAAGCAACGACGGGAGCTCGCTCGCTGCGAAGGTAACTTTCTCTATTTCGCGCGCTTCTTCGGCCAAATCTCGTAAATCCGCCGAATCAGAGGTTTTCGGAAATCCGGGATTTACCACAACAAGGGTACGGCGGCTTTCATTTACCGTGAGATTTAGTTTTGCTTTTTAGACCGTTTGGCTGGATTTCGCACAAATCCGCCTCAAATCGCATAAATCCCGCTACCAAACAGCCCCTCAAGGTTCTTGCTCCCCGGATAACTCATCTCCATGAGGAGTTCCAGCTAAGATGGTTGGAAAACCACCTTCCATATCCTTATGCTCCTTGCGTCGCACCACCCTCGCAGCTTCTGGCCTAATCTTGCTCTGTTTTTCCTTCTTTTCCATCAGTTCCCTCCGATCTCCCCTTCAAACTCAAAACCAGTACAATTCTCACCCCATCTTCCGCAATGCTCTAACTGATAACCTTAATCCATCCTTTGATGGAACTGATTTGGTGTCTTCTTCGTCAATTTACCACTCTCCGAAGATTTTCAGCGCGAGCTACGCTGAGATGGAGAGAAGATTTAAGGTTTATATTTATCCTGACGGCGATCCGAAGACCTATTACCAGACTCCGAGGAAGCTCACGGGGAAGTACGCGAGTGAAGGATATTTCTTTCAGAATATACGGGAGAGTAGATTTCGTACTGAGGATCCTGATCAGGCAAATCTTTTCTTCATCCCCATCTCCTGTCACAAGATGAGGGGAAAGGTTAGTTTCTCATATTGTTCCTTGAAATTGATAATTACTTGGTCAATATTATTAGAGGTCCATTGATTTATTGTTATGATGAGCTTAATTACTTTTCGATCATTTATGATGAGCTTAAATGTCCGTCTAAAACTTGCCATATATACACTGATGCAAAAGTTTTGCTTTGTCAAATATGATATGTTGTAGATGCAGATGATAATTTTATGTTACAATATAAATCTACATATTTATTAACTTTAAATTTACGTCTACATTACAAATCATTCATAAATCTAAACCTAAAATCGAGCAGGTGTCAAATTCTGAATTTTATTATGGGCTCAATCTTGAATCGAAACCTCTATTAGAAATTGAAAATGGACATAAGATTTTATATGAACCTAAGGTACAATTAAAATATTAATATTGTTTTGATTGAGAATTTGAACATCTAATGGAAACTAAATCTACTCTTGGAACTTGAATTTACAATCCTAATTGATTCTATCCTTGAACATAAAAATGATGAATCAGGTTTATTGTAGTTAATAAATCATTTGAACAATCTAAATTAACTCTTGATGAAGTTTCTTATGAGGTTTGTTTTATTCTTGCTTATTGGTTCCGTGATTCCCAAATTTATAAAATGAGCCTTATGAAGAAAATTAGGTTGCACCAAAATTTCAAAAAATTGTTAACAATGATTGCCTTAAACACAATGTATTAAATGATTCATGTCATGATCCTTTAATACATTGTGTTTAAGGCTATTGTTGTTAACAAATTTTTGGTCACATAAAAAGACTTGGGTATAAAATATTAGAATTGACATCTCTTTATTATATTTAAATGAGAATTTGATCATTTACAGGATACAATGGAGAAAAAGATTCATGGAGCTGACCCCATGTAGTGGGATAAAGACTTAAATTCAAAATTTCATTTATCTGTTCCAATCTAGAATTGTGTAGTTCGTTACAATTGTTCTTTAAACTAGTTAGATTAGTTTTTAAAAGAGATTCTTCGTCCATATGCTTATATCTTATTTGTGAGTTTTGTTTGTATCATCATACATTTTAGGAATTGATTGTAGGTCTTTATTAGCATCTTCTATTATTAGACATAAATACTTCAGCATTTGTATTGCTCACTTCATATCATTTGCTAAATTTGCATACTTGATATGCATGAAAATATTCTTAGAAAATTGACTATTAATTTTGACAATTATAAATCTACACTTGCTGTGAACTAGAGATATATAGAAGGAAAAACTATTTGATACTGTAATGATATGTTGAATCCTTAAAAGGTCCCAATAGGACCCTTAAAGACATTAGGTGCAGGAAAGACATTCAAGTAAATGCTTATAAATTGAAAATTCCAAGAAGATTGATATTAAGTCCAAGTATTATTGTATTCATCTTGACTTCATTTTAGGAACCTCCTATCAATGCCTTCAAATCTTTTCTTTTTTTCATCTCCTCCTTGCCACATTCAACATTTAGTTAAACAATTTCGTACTTCCTATTTTAGAAGCTATTGTGTCCAATATTGATGGTGGATAATGGATATCTTGAGTATTTCTATGGGTTGGGATGGAAACTTGCATGCGATAATTCATTGATTACTTTTTCGGTATGCACACAATTATGCCTAAATTTTCTTGACAAATATGAACAACTTAATTTGCCGGAGCCAACCTTTTTACAATTCAGGCAAATTGAAGTAAATATGAAAATCTAGATTCTATACTCAACAGATGCAAAGCACGTGTATTAATGCCACTTCAAAGTTTTTTGTTTGCTAATTTATTTCAGTGTAAACATGCCTTATGATGATGCTGTCTATGAGGATGAGATGCGTTCTCTTACGTTTTGATTATCTTTATGAGTGTGGTTAATTATTGCAAGATGAGTACGTTCAATTCTCTTCTGATTCTCAAGTCGGCTGTTTTCAATTCCCTGTTTAATACTAGTTCCATACTTCAATGCCAGCATACCCTCCGTTTGTGGTGTTCTGGATCCTGTTGGCTACAGTATATGCACTGTAGCAAACACAGCTAGATGGATTGCTTCTATGTTTGGCATTATAATACAGCATGAAGTTTGTTCTCTGTCGTTGATTCCTATTTTTCACCATGGGATGCTTTTCTACTTTAGCTATGTTCGGATCCTATTGTTTCCTTGTGCTTTGCTTCACAACTTTCCTGTTATAGTTGTATTCAAATATTTTATATGCTTATTGGTAGCTTCCCATATTATTCGCCATGGGATGCTTTTCTACATTTTGTTTAGAGTGATGGTGAAATACACGGGGATATTATTAGCATAATTCAAGTTGGATGGTTGAAGTGGAGGAATGCATCGGGCTTGTTGTGTGATAGAAAAGTCCCCTCAAACTTAAGGGAAAATTCTATAAGATGGTGGTGAGACCTGCAATGCTTTATGGTGCGTAATGTTGGTCATTCAAAGAGAAGCATAATACTAAGTGTTGTAGAGATGATGATGCTCAGGTGGATGAGTGTATTTACCCTTAGAGATAGGATACAAAATGAGAATATACATGAAATGTTTGGAGTAGCTCTGGTGGAAGATAAGATTAGAGAGCCTTAGATGGTTTGGTCACATAAAATGACGGCCTTCCAATGACCCAGTTAGGAAAGTAGAGGTATTATATTTGACTTATGTTAAGAAATGTAGAGGTAAACCTAAAAAGCAGCGGTTAAAAAATATTAGAAATGATCTTTCTTTATTAGATTTAAAAGAGAATTTGACTTTTAACATGACACAATGGAGAAAAAGGATTCATGTAGCCGACCCCACGTAGTGGGACGAAGGCTTGATGATGTTGTTGTTGTTGTATTGGTAGCTTCCCATATCCTTTTGTTTTGTGGTTTAGTGCTATAGCAGGAATTGATTCCGTCTGTATTTGCTTTGGCTGGGATTGAAAATTGCTGATCTTGTTGGGATCTGGGATTGTTGGATTGACGTCTTTTGTAGTTTCAGGCTAAGTCATGGCATTAAAAAAATTACCTGAATTCCCTAGGCATGTGAGAAATAGGAATTGACTTAATAAAGCTATAAAATTCTGTCGAACTTGTGTGTGTTGCTCTTATTGTTAGTCTTGATGATAATTTTCGACAGAAACTTCTCTTTTGTTATTTCTATTTTTATTTTTTTTATTTTTTTGCATATTTTGTGTTTTATTTTCTGTGTAATTGAAATTTGATCAAGTTTATTTTCTGTAGGCTTATTTTTCACAATAGGATATCCTAACTACTGATTGCTAGATAATGCAAAAAAAAAATGTTAAGAAAGACCACGGCAATAATGAGAAGGTAAGATGGGGAATAAATTTTTTATGTTTAGTAAATAATGAGCTCGAGTGCAATTAGGGTCAAAATATATGGATGTAAATGCATTTCGTCGATGAAGCTAAGAGAGCACAGTGTAACTTTATAGCTTTAGAAGGGTTAATGTTTTTACTGATGATGGTAAAACTCAAGAACTAGTTGGCAATGATAATAATAGCTCTTATATTAATGAAGTTAATTATAATCCTTATGTTCAGGGTTTGCATTGACCTGAATAAAATATCACGCATGTGCTAGCATTTTAGACTCCGAAAAAATAATTTTTATAAAATAGTGACCGAGCATATTAATGATGGTTTTTGTGTTATGAGGTTTATGTCAAAGGAAAGTGAAATGATATTATGTTCCTGAATGTCTCATTTTCATAAGATTCTAATCCCATATTAATATATTGATTTGGCTAAAGTATTTAATTTTGTCTTTCATTTAGGCAGGCTATTTAATTACTTTTCTATGATGCATATATATTTTTTTATTGCAGGGCATATCGTATGAAAATATGACTGTTATAGTTCAGGAGTATGTTGAAGGGTTGATCAGGAAATACCCTTATTGGAATAGGACCTTAGGTGCTGACCATTTTCTTGTTACATGCCACGATGTTGGTGTTAGAGCGTTTGAAGGACTGCCCTCTCTTATAAAAAATTCTATTAGAGTTGTTTGTTCCCCGAGTTATAATGTTGGATATATACCGCACAAGGATGTTGCCCTTCCTCAAGTGCTGCAGCCATTCCCCTTGCCTCCTGGAGGAAAGGATGTCGTGAACAGGTTAGAATGTGATATTAGTCTCCTACTTCTGCAAGTTCTAGAAAACATCCTTTAAGATTTCGTTTGGGACGACTTTCTTCCTGCTTTTTAAAGCGGCTTTCTAGTTAAAAAATTTTAATTTTTATACTAAAAAGCTGCTTTAAGAAGCAGGAAGAAAACCGTCCTAAACGAAGCCTAAATCTTTTGTACTGTGAAGTTTTAGTATTACTCTTTAGTGCTAACATCCACATTGCAGGACAATCCTGGGATTTTGGGCTGGCCATCGCAATTCCAAGATAAGAGTTATCCTTGCTCGTGTATGGGAAAATGACACAGAACTTGCCATCAGTAATAACCGTATAAGCAGAGCTATTGGGGAGCTGGTTTATCAAAAACAGTTCTACAGGTGTAAGTTCTGCATATGCCCTGGTGGTTCTCAGGTTAATAGCGCTCGGATAACCGACTCCATTCACTACGGTTGTGTTCCGGGTACAGTCTCCTGCGGAAAATAGAAGCTTATTGAAATAATTTATGTTAATTATCTTTTCTTTCTTCAGTATTTCACAATTGGTTCACATTATCACCTGTGAAATTAAAAGCCATTTCATAAAATTTTCTTAACTGAAGTCATTATTCGAATATTCTATTTGTTTTATACTGCAATATTTGGAAGGTTTTCTATATGGTTTTGTATTTTTGTAATTATAGTTTGTTTTTTATTTTTATTTTTCAGTTATCCTTTCTGATTATTACGACCTACCCTTCAATGATATCCTCGACTGGAAGAAGTTCTCCCTTATTGTTAAAGAGAAAGATGTTTACCAGCTTAAGACTATACTCAAGTCTGTAACAGACGATGGATTTATTGCATTGCACAAGGGACTAGTTGAGGTATGCTCATCTAATCATCTTTTACTCGGTATAATTAGTATTTACTAGCTCTCCATAAATCTAGTATCCATATTTAAAATTAACATGAATTAGATGATTTTGAGCAATGAAACGAACAATGGCACCATGGTTTAGTCATAGGTTTCGTTTGGGACGACTTTCTTACAATTTCTTAAAGCTGATTTCTAGTACAAAATTTTTAATTTTTATACTAAAAAATAGCTTTAAGAAGCAATAAAAAAACCGTCCCAAACAAAACCATAGTAGTAAATATGCAGTTGTTTAATAACATACCAAGACGTGTGTGGGAGTATTTCTATTCAAAGGATTCATGTATTTATAGAAGCATATATGAGCAGAATAATGCATGCTTTGCTACAATTAAAAGTTCTGCATGTGCTTGAATGTATGTAGGCACCTAACGCAACCTACTAAGGCTTCGTTTGGGACTGCTTTCATACTTTTTTTTAAATGACTTTCTAATACGAAAAATTCAAATTCAAAAAATTTTTGTACTAAAAAGTCATTTTAAAAAGCAAGAAAAAAGCTGTCCCAAACGAAGCTTAAAATTTGGAAAAAGATGTTGTGGAGGCTGTTTTTTTTGTGTTCTTGATGAATCATGGAAACTTCAAACCTCCAGTTTATTTTTTATTTACTATTTTGTTACTTTTGTACATATGATTTATCAAAATTTAATTAGTATCTATTTTTTTATTATTATTTTTATCAATTTCCCAACGAAATCAGCTCACTAAATGTTACAGGCCCAGAAACATTTTGAGTGGCACTCTCCTCCCCTTCCTTTTGACGCATTCCACATGGTAATGCATGAGCTATGGTTGCGCCATCATGTTATTAAGTACTAATTTTAGAATAGAAGAAGGATTCCCAAAGGCAGGTTGTCAACAATTTCCAGCATAGCATCCATCCATCTAAAGCCACATGTTTCGGCGTAGAAATCCAGCGAGTTGATCCGGCGAGCCCGTTGATCTTCAATTCCTTGTTTGTGCTAGTGTTTGCTTGCTGGCAGCGGGAGCCGAGTGTATGATTGACAACCATACAGTCGGTTTCCGCTACCACAAGAAAATACTCGCACTGGTTGGCCTAAATGCACGAATCTTACAACAGAGCAGAGGTGATAGCAATAGCACGTGAAAAACTAGGTATATATCCAGTATTTGTGGTCTGATGTATAGCCGGGTAGATCAAGTTTCTTATGCTTTTTTACTTTGCAGCGTACTTTATGTTTTTTCTATGTGAACAAAAACTATAACATAAGCTTCTCAAAACACATGACAAGCTTAGGCTGCATTTGGGCTGGCTTTTTTATTGTTTCTTAAAATAATTTTTTAGTATAAAAATTAAAAAAATTTTAACTAAAAAATTATTTTAAGAAATAATAAGAAAGTCGCCTCAAACAAAGACTTAATAATGATATCCAACAAGCAGGAGTCTTCCATTTTCAATAATTTATATCATCGGATAAGCAACGGATAAAGTAATTATATTTTAAGATAGAAAGGTTGAAAGTTACACTCTTTTTTAGTACACAAAATAAATAAATTGACCTCAAAGAGAATAAAATTTTCACTATGCAAGATATCATATAATATTATCCAAAGAATTGATTGTGATATTCTAAATCTTGATGGCCTAATTGGATATTGAACTGAAAGGAAAAAAAGATTCAATGTTCAATTGAAATTTAGGCTTCATTTGCGGTGATTTTTTTGTTGTTATTTTAAAGTAGTTTTCTAGTATAAAAATTTTAATTTTTGTATTAGAAAGTTACTTTTAGAAGCAGTTAAAAATTTTAATTTTTGTATTAGAAAATTACTTTTAGAAGCAGTAAGAAAGCCGTCTCAAACGAAGTCTTAGTCAGGAGTTGAATCTTAATGATGAAATAAATATTAAAAGTATTTAATTATTAATGAAATAATATAATAATTATGAAAATATGTGAAAAGGGCAAATTAATTTATAAATATATAATACACTTATGAAATATCTTATATAATTTTGAATTCAAACAGTCTACACAAAATGCTTGCACTCTTAGAAATGTGAGAAGAGCAGTTGCTCATGAGGAACATTATCATTTGCATCGTTGAGGAAAGACGACTCAATGTGAGTCAATGCTTAAAGTTTGTTGGATTGAATGGAAGGGACGAACATTGAATCATTGGAAATTTGAAGGGCCGGGGCTTCTAAATTTTATTTACTAAATTTAGATTTTAAAATTTTTATGTTAAAATTATTTTTTAGGCATTATATATTAACTTAATTATAATAATAATTTGATAATTTTATAGAAAAATTATTCAGTGCGTAGTCTGAACGTAGAGTTACGTCCGGACATATGAGTGTATACATTGTGTACATACTGTGTATAAAAATAATGGTACACAGTGTAGAAACATTATGTACACTTACAATCCAAACGTAACTCTATGTCCGAACTCCGCAGCTAATAATTTCTTCATTTTATGCGTCAACAAAACCGGAATCGGCCTATTGGTTCAAGAAATAATTTTAGCATAGAACCGGACAAATTGGAGAACCATTTTCTTAGTCTTCGTTCCATATGATTCTCTGATTAGGAACGAAATTGTGGTGCAGCTTTTTGACTGTGAAGTCATAGATCATTAAGAATACAAAATGTGTTTGTCTAAGTGAGAGTTCAGGGAAGCTTCCCTTTGGAAATCAATTATTAATTTTTATGCTACCTTCAATCTTTTTTCCCTTCTTTTTTATCCTTCAACTATTAATTTTATCTAAGTGACATAGATTCATTTGAGATGGCTTTCTTACTGCTTCTTAAAATAATTTTTCATTCAAAAATTAAAAATTTTTATTTAAAAATAAATTTAAAAAGCAGTAAGAAAATCATCCTTAAGGAAGCTTTAGCCTCAATTTGATAGATATTTGAAGTAATAATATCGAAAGCGGCTTAAATAAATTAAAAAAAACTGTGTAGATTTTTTATTTTTATATCATAATTAATGAATTAATAATAACTTAATCAAAATTAATCTATAACATTATAACTATATAAATTTTTTTTATCAAATTATCACATATATCAATTTTAAAATAATTTTATTAAATAATTATCTATTTTCCTTGATAAAATACTACAATATAATACAATGCAAGATAGAACCTTCCCAATTCCCATGTTTTCATCCAACTATCACATCCAACAATTACGTTTTTCACATCAATGTTTCTTTAGGTAGGTCTGAACTCATAAAAATGATGGATTTTCTAAGTCTTTGCCGGTTGAAATATACATTAAATGAAAAAAAAAAAAAAAAAAGACCAGTAGGTTGACCTGATTCATCAGAAAATTCTCTGATAAACTTGAAAGTTTTATTACTTTAACTAAATTAGCAGTGTAGAATTATCTTCTTGGCCCCTCTCAAGAGTGCTATAAAAACAAATTTAGCTTCAGAAAGAAAAAAATCAAGAGCATAGTTGCTTAGTTTCTAGTTCCCTTTGTTCTCCTTGCCCAGCTGCTCTGAGACTTGCAAGGAAAATCCCAAGCCGTGTGTGCTCCTCCATGGCGCCTGCTGCAAGCTTTGTGTTTGGCATACTCTTACTTCTTCTTCTGAAAGGTCAGAAAATTACCTTTTGTACTCATAAAGTTAACGGATTTTTGACATTAAGAAGATATTACATTCCCCAACTTTTTTTTATAGATCATCTTTAGTTGATTCAAATTATTTGAGATCAGCTTTGTGAGTACTCATTTTTCATTTTTTCTACGAAGTGATGATCAAGGCATTAAACATAAGCTTTCGTTTGGGCAGCTTTTTTAATGCTTTGTAAAGCAGTTTTTTAGTACAAAATTATTGTACTAGAAAGCGTCTTACGAAGCCGTCCCAAACGAAACCTTATTATGCATAGTTTGTTTTGAATTGCTAATCCTCGAACGCTAATTTTGTCTACTAATCTAATGCATGAACATGTTGAAATAATCTAAATCATTTTTAAGTACCTTTTTTCAATCTATATCACTGAAGTTATTCTTATAACATAGTCAATCATTCTATTATTTATCTTTTCTTATTTCAACACTGCTGTTACATCTTAATAATTAATATTTTCTTACTATTAAATACTTGAATTGTCACAATATTACCATCCAAATATTGCTCAAAAGTCTACTTCTTTGGAATTGCAGGGAATGGAGAGTACTGTAAGATCTCAACCATCAAATTAGAGATTAGAAACACAGGGATTAAGGTTGGTTCAGACCCTGTGTTTGAGGTAACAGTAAAGAATACTTGCAGGTGCAAAGTGACGAGGCTGTTCCTGAGATCTGAAGGATTTGCAAGCTCAATGCAGGTGGATCAGAAGCTATTCAGAAGGGAGGGAGATGATTATATTGTTAATGATGGAAAAGCCATACAAAGCTCTGAATCTGTGAAGTTTCTTTATTCATGGGATAGGGCATTTAAGATGTCTCCTGCAGCCTTCCAGCCTTCATGCTAATAATGATGGAGTAGGATTGGTTTCGTTTGGAACAGCTTTCTAAAGCAGCTTTTTAATCAATTTTTTTTTTATTAAAACGTTATTTTAGAAAACAGTGAAAAAGCAGTCCCAAACAAAACCTGAATGTTAGGTGAAATGTATCAAATGTAGTATATTTGATTCTGTGCTGTATTACTTGATACTATATTGGTTAAGCATATAGTATTTTGGGTTACATACTAAAGTTATGTATGAATGGATGCTTTGAAATTGATTGTTAGGAAATGGAAATGGAGATAAAGATATCAAGTTAATGATTTTTTACTTATGATTAATTCATAAAGTACTTTATATTCTTCACTTCAATTTAAATGGTGTCTTAGGATCTATTTGGTTTAACTTTCTTGTAATTTTGCTCTCCTTATAATAACTACAATCTTATTTGGCTATAATTATCTTATTTTTTAGAAAAAACTTCAGAAAAATAATAACTTTTCACAATCAAATTTATTGGAGTATGATAATTATTAAAAGAAATCATCATATTATAAATTTTTTTTTTCAAAAAAATCCTTTGTTCCCCTAATAAAAAAACTTCATGATAAAGTTTACAAACAACTACAGTCATCCCTGAACGAACACTTGGTTTCTCATTGGTGAGTTTATTATGAGCTGATATCTTTAGCTCAGTAGCATCTTAGACTTCATTTGTGATAGCTTTCTTATTGCTTCTTAAAGCAACTTTCTAGTTCAAAAATTATAATTTTTGAACTAAAAAGTTATTTTAAGAAACAATAAGAAAATCATCCCGAATAAAACCTTAATCAAAATTTTTTTTTATCAGGACGCACTAGTATATTTTGGCAAGATAGTAGTCAAGGGAATATTTGATTGCAAGACATATTGTCAGCTAGCACAAATTATAAAAAAAAATCAGCTCATGAACAATCTCTGAATGAAATCCAGCTTGATTTTATCCAGAACTCGCATCCATAGTTTCATAATCACTTTTAAGAAAAGTGTGGTCTAAGAAATAGACTTAAAAAAGCGAATTCCAGATACATTTGTAAGAAAAGCACATCAAATTGAAGAGATACAAATGCATATCTTCAAATTAATTGTATACATAGCTAACATCTGCCACTTCAGAAAAAATTATTTTAACATCTACAAATTAAAGTTCTACAATCTTGCCAACTAAAAGATCACCTACTGTTCAAGTCCAGCTCCCCAGCGTCATGCTGCCACTCTTGCCCTGCAACATCCCCATTTTCTTGCTCATTTTCATCATTCAAAAAATCCTCTGAAGGGTCCTCATCTCCATCTCCCTTTGGCACAATATTCTCCCAACCTTCGCCCATATCTTCCCCATTGCCTCCCTGCTGCTGATGCACCATGGCATTGCTGGAGCCAACATCGCCGTGCGAAGCTGCAGCATTTGCTCGAATGGCTCGTGGCGGCATACGAGCAGCCATCTCAGCTTGTGCCTGTGCCTCTGCTCGTGCATGCTCGGCTTGGGCTACTGCCATTCTCATCCTGGCCTCTGCGGCCGCAGCTTCCCTTCCAGCTTTCTCTCGCAACTCAACCTCAGCGCGGAGACTCAACAGCATTTGCTTCTCCTCTTGAAGAAGAGCCTGCTCTATCATGAGCTTCTCCTCAGATCGGAACTCCCCGAGATTCCTCTTCTTGGACATGATGTTGAAGGCGAGGACCTGCTTATCGAAAGTAGCGGTTAGCTCCGCAATCTTTGTGAGGATGTTGTGATCCCATTGCTGGAGACGAGACGGGATTTGGCCAGTTGTATCACTGTCAAGTATCCTGTCATCTTCCTCTGCCTCATAGTCAGCCACAACATGATAGGGTAATAGCCTGAGAGATTAAAACATTATTAAGTAGGTGATAGGAAAAGTAAGACAGTAAATGGTGCAATGTCAGAATAGTTTTATACTGATGAAGTTTGCTTTGAAGGTGATAGGATTCAATGGCCTTAATTTTATGGGAATAAACCAAGAAACAAGGAAAAGAAGCAAATATAAAATGAGCTCTGATGACCAAATGTATGAAAAAAGGTCGAACTCCCTTATGCTAATACTTAGATACAATCGGTGGTGCAGAAATGAATGATCTAATAAAGCATTTATTACTCAACGGCCCAATATGTAAAAATGGGCTAGTTGACAACCAAAAGTATAATTAGAAGATGTTGTAGCATAAAATTTCAAAGAGAATATAGCAATTCGGTATTAAGAAGCAACCACACTTAACTATTTTTCTCTGGCATCAGCAATTTATTATTTAATTTTATTTGGGAGGTTCTTCTATTATAAATAGAGATCTAGTGGTCATGTAATAGTTAGATAAAATAATTGTGATAATTTAATCAAAATTAGGCTTTGCATGGTTTCTCACTCCATGCTGTGTAATAGATTTCTTCCTCCCACCTTCCTTAACCTTGCAATGCCTCTTTTGTTTTGATTCTAAATTTATTGGTATCAAAGCAAATTTTTCTGCATTCCACCAAAAATTGATCGTGCAATCTCCTTAATCATCCGTCTTCTGATAGATATTAAGGTAATTAATGGAAGATGTTCATCTTCTTCTTGTTAATGCCCTAAATTTTGCATTCATTCTCTTCATAGTTTACCTGATAGGACTTGATGATCAAAACAACACAAAATAATATAAAAAACAACCAACTTACAAAAATAGATCAAGAAATAACACCAAGGAGCTGTATTTACTAATCTTCAAGCAAATAAAGGTAAGATACAAGTTGATTTACTATTCGAGAGGTGAATCGTCTCTCACACAATTCCCAACAGCCACTAGAAACCCAAACACCCAACAAAAATAACTGCAGAAAATAAAACTCGACATAAGCCCTAAACCTCCACAATTTCCCCACTTAAACAACCCAAATCCTCTAATAAATGTCCCTTATATCTTTCCCAAATAGCTCCCCCCAAAGCCTCTTCTCCTATCAGGATCCACGAGTGTATCAATTGGTTTGCATCTTTGCATCTCAATTAGTTTTAAATAAACAAGAATATATTTGTGTACAGTGACAGTGATACCTTTGGGGATCTAGCAATTTCCATTCCTAAGAAATGCTTTAGGTTTCCCAATTCTTTGATATCAAAGTTCTTTACCAAAACTTATTTTATGGTATCTATATATCACTAAAATTTCAGTATATATAACTAGGATAGGCTATTTTCCTCAAGTAGATTCTATTTATAAACAAATTCTGGTCAGCTTAGCATTAAGTATACCCATAATACTCGACAACTTTAGAGAACATTTCAAACTGTGCTCGAGGACTTTTTTAAACCATACAGAGATGTCTTGAGATTGCAGACTTAATTAGGTGGGAATTTGGAATGGAATTTAAAAGTAATTTTAAAAATATATATCATCCTCAAGGTCTCCATTAGGAAAACTATTTTAAACATCATGTAGATATATTGGTCAATTAATATTAGTTCTTAGATGGACTCAAATAGTGTCATGTTTAACAACTTGTGCAAAAATATCTTAATAGTCTATAGAAAATAAGTATATCCTTTTGCAACAAAGCTGGCTTTGGCACTTACTATATTCCCACCAACTTTGTATGTGATAGTAAATAGCCATCTGCATCCAATAGGTTTGTTTCCTAGGGGTAAATCAGAGATCTCCCAGATTTTGTATTTTTCTAGTGCTTGCATTTCTTCAAGTGATGTTTTCATTTAGGAAAGTCGATTGCCTTATAATGGATTTAGAAACTTGTTCTTAAGTGAGGTTGCTAAAGAATGTCTAGAACTTGGTGAGAATTAAAATAAAAGAAAGAGATGTGAACAGGATGGGTGGTGAAAGTTCTTATAACTTTCCATAGGGAAATAGGTTTTTCGAGGTTACACAAAAAAAGTCACTATGGAAGAGTTTAGTATCCATGTTACCTTTTAGTGTTCCTGTAGAGAATCAGGTTCAGACTCCTCGTCATGCTTATGTGCAGGATACACCGTGGTCGATTCCTTCTAGAGTGCAACGTCAAATTTTTATTATATTATTTTGAGTGTAAAATTATTTTGAGTGGAAGGTGTGGGGGACAACTTGAGTAGGGGATTTTAGCGTCTTCTTGTAAATTACGATTAATCATACAAATTTCGAGATTAAGATTTCAAAATTAATATTCCTTGGCTGAGGTCTCCCCTTGAATATCACGTTGGGGAATGAATGATTGTTCAAAGAAGCTTGCATCCACGGAGCGGTAGACCTTTTTAGTGGTAGATGAGTATCATTAACATTGTTGTTGCTAGATCGCAAGCCTTGGATGAGAAAAGTAGATGGTTGCATTAGGTAGTCAACAACCATTGTAAAACTTGCGACAATCATGACATGAATCCTTTAATATACTGTATTAATGCTAGGATGTTCTCTAGAAGCATTGCATTTTATGACATGTATATATCGAGAAGTGTGCAAGAGCTGCCGCATTGGCACCCGGTGCAATGTTAAATAAACAAGGGTTCCCACATCATGAATAGATACGAGCTAAGAAGCTAGTCCAAGATACTAGAATTAGGATAAAAACTTGGAATAAAGTTCCCTTAGAGGCAAATTAATAGAACAATATGAGCTATAATTCATACAACAACAACATCAAGACTTTTGTCCCACTACGTGGGGTCGGTTACATGAATCTTTTTTTCCATTGTGTCCTATTAAAAGTCAAATTATCGTTTAAAATTAATAAAGAAAGATCATTTCTAATATTTTCTAACAAAGTCTTTTTAGGTCTACCTCTACCTTTCTTAAAATAAGTCAAATCTAACACATCTACTTTCCTAACCGGGTCATCGGAAGGCCGCCGTTTTATGTGACCAAACCATCTAAGACAACTCTCTCTAATCTTATCTTCTACTGGAGCTACTCCAACCTTTTCATGTATATGCTCATTTCATATCCTATCTCTAAGGGTAAAACCATTCATCCACCTGAGCATCCTCATCTCTGCAACACTTAACTTAGTATTACGTTTCTCTTTTAATGGCCAACATTCGTCAACATAAAGCATTGCAAGTCTCACCACCATTCTATAGAATTTTCCCTTAAGTTTGAGGGATTTGAATGAGAAGACAAGATAATTAGTGAATACACTGACTAAGAGATGAAAAAATATTAATTTTCTGCAAGAAACTAAATTAAAAGGTGAAAAAATTCAAAGAACTTGGGGAAGGTTATAAGTTGTGTATCTGGGAAAGATTAATAATAGAAATAGGTTTGAGATAGTAGTTGAGATAGAATTGAATGATAAATTATTGAAGTGAATAGAATTTGTAATGGGGTGATTGTTATCAAATTGATTTTTAGTGGATATTATAAATATGAGTAGTCTTAGTCGTCCATTTAGGGTCCAAAGATTTGAAAAACTAATTTTGGGAAGGAAAGAGATGAATAAATTATTACAATGCACATCTAAGAATAAAACGATACTTACGAATGTTGACTTAAATGGATATCTTAGTTATAGTAGATTGTGTTATTCATGATGAGATAAGATATAGAAAAATAATGCAAGAAGCAATATTTGGTTAACAATAGCCTATGATGTTACAATAGTAAATGTATATTTTAAGAAACTAGAAGAATATTTAACTAAAATTCAAAAATGGAATCAACAAATCATAAATAGTTATATTTTTTAGACGAAGGCTTCTTTTTTTGTGCAAAGTTTATAAGATGATTCTTGGAAAATATTTGACAATACAATTTAGAGTAAGAGTTATTGTTTCATAGATGTATGCCTAAGAGTAGGAAAAAAAAAGATCAAAAGAAATAAGTGATGACATTGTTGGTATTTGAAGAGCAGAGTTTTGTTAATCTTTCAGGATAGATTGCTTAGAGAGGTAAATTGAAATTCTTAAGTTCAGTTGAACCGAATGACTTATTTAGAAGATTGTTAGATTTTAAGAGTCCAAAAAAGTATCACACATTAGTAAGGACGCTTGATGGTGGAGTGAGGAGGGGAAAAATGTTATTATGAATAAAAAAAAAGTTTTTAAAGATTGTCAAAAGATAAATACTATGAAGGCTTATAATATATTTTCATTGTTGAAAAATTTTAATGTGGTACAAATGTAGATCAGGAACCTTTTAGCTCTCCTGTGGGGCCCATGATCTCCTTTATCACCTATAGAAGAAGAGGCTTTGGTGCGGAGCTCTTTGAGAAAGATGCAAGGGGCATTATTAAGGGATTTGGGCTGTTTAAGGGGGCAATTGTGAGGGTTAGAGCTTATGTTGAGTTTTATTTTTTGAGCTTTTTTGAGGGTGTTTGGGTTCCTAGTGGCTGCTAGGAATTGTGGGAGAGACGATTCACCTCTAGAGCAGTGAATCAACTTGTATCTTATCTTTCTTTGCTTGGAAATTAGCCCTTTGTGCTATTTCTAGATTTATTTGGAATAAATTTATAATTTTTATATTGTTGTCTGTTGTTTGATCATCAAGTTATATCAAATTGGTATCAAAGCACGATTCAGGATCTATGGCGCTGAAGAAAGTGGAAGCTTTGGAAGAAAAATTAGAAGAAGTTGGCCAACTCAAATCAAAAGTTGAGTGGATTTCATCTATGAAAGGAAGATTTTCTAACTTAGATATAACCTAGAGGATATGATGAAGAAAATATTGGAGTTTCACACTCAACCGGCAACATCGGAGGAAAAAGCACCAACGGGTGGCCAAGGAAGTGGGGAAACCCCAAGATCGTCACAATGGGGGGTGATCGAGAGGTAGAAATCTTGGGCGACAAGGAAAATATGCCACCTCTTGAACAAATAACCAGGAGGGAAATGGGTGAAGGAAATGGCATGAGGAGAAATTGGGAGGAAGAAATGAGGAGGGCTGATTTTGAGGAAGAGGATATCTAAGAATGGAGGAAGGATGGGAGAGAACAATGGAGAGATCATAACAATCGCCACATGGGAGGAGCCAGAGGTGGAAGAGAAAGTTCAGGCGGAGAGGATTTGAGAGCAAGAAAGCTGAAGAAGCCCGTTTTTAGGATGAAGATGCTCATGGGTGGATCTCTAGGCTGTAGAGGTACTTTGCGGTGAATGCCCTGACGGAGGAGGAAAGACTCACGGCGGCCGTGTCTTTGTATAAATGGACAGACATGAGAGATCCAATCCGACCGTGGAGAGAGTTCAAAGATAGTTCATTAGAAAGTTTTTGAACCAGTCGGGAAGGAGACTTCTACGAGTAATTATTTGCTTTGATTCCTGAAGGGACAATGATGGATTATTAGGAGAGGTTTAAGTATCTTACCAGCCTATTGGGGAGGCTATCTGATAGTGTTGGACAGAATTTCATCAAGGGGCTCAAGCTAGATATCAATGACGCTGTCTGATTATTGAGGCCACGAGAATTGTGGGAGGCTATGGAGCTAGCCCAGTTGGAGGACAAAAACTCACTTGAAAGAAGCAGCAAGGGTAGCAGTTCGGGAGCTTCAAATAGGACAACGACTACTTTTTTTGGCACCAAATTATAGTTTGTGTCCATTCATAAAGAAGTACTCAATGATAGAGCATTGGGAGCACAGTCCAGGCGAAATTTCAAGTGGATGACTAAGGCGGAGATTCAAGAGATGAGAAGTTCACACAAGGCCACCACGACAAGGATCATTCGCTGCAGATAATTACAGTCTATGATGATGAGGAGAAGACTTTAGAGAAGGAGGTGGTTGAGGAGGAGGAGCATTTGTAGCTAGATGTGGCGAAGACCTTCCTGAACTCAGTGGTGGGGTTTACCTCAAATTGCACCATGAAGATGAGGGCATAGATAGGAGGAGAATTAGTGGTAATTCTTGTGGACAGTGGAGCAACCCACAATTTCATCTCCAACCAGGTGTTGGACTGATTGGGGATGAGGTCGACATGGGTTATTTTGGGGTGATGATAAGGAAGGTGGAGAAGAGTAGAGGTACCTTCCCAGGATTGATGGTGACACTACAGGAGATTTAGTTGAGGGAGAATTTCTTTCCCTTGGAGTTAAGGAGTACATATGAAATTTTAGGCATGAAGTGATTGTAGACCCTAGAGGAGACCAAGGTGGATTGGAAGACATTGACTATGAAAGACAAAGGTTTTCATAGTTTGACACTTCATAGTTTGAAAGATCAAGGTCTTCTTGAACTCAGTTGTAGCATTTGTAGAAGACTATGAAATTCATGGTGGGAGAGAGGAAGGCAAGGATCAGAGGGGATCCTAATATGTACAAAACCAAGGTTTCTCTTAAGACATGGTGGAGTATGGATGTGATTCTTGGTGGAGCTCCAGAGCCTCGAGGGAGGGGGAAGCATAGAGAAAGAGGAGGAGGTTCAACAGATAGTCCAACCAGTCCTACAAAAACCCGGTTTTCCCTATTCCAGAACAGCGAAACCGATAAAGCCCAAAATGAAATTCAAAGCACCAAAATCGCAGCAAGAAATTCACAGCAGTCAGAAAAAAGAAAACCCTAAAACTCTTCCATTCCGGGGGTAAAAAAAAAAACAAAATAAATAATAACCAAAGAAAGAGCTTTACATGCGTCCAGCATCGTCAATGGCAAAAATATGAAAAGAAGCAACACAAGAGATGAAAGTTTCAGAATTAAACACATACAACAGCCGATCTTCCGCATTTAAGAACAGTTAAAAACGATCAAACCCTAATTGAAATTTAATGCACCAAAAAATGCAGCCCCGAATTCGCGGCAGTAAAAAAATTTAACCGACTAAACTCTTCGAATCCAAATAAAATCAACAATCAAAACGAAGGACGATAAACAAAGAAAGAGCTTTTACCTAAGTACTGCATCCTCGATGGACGAAAACGGGCGCTTGAAGTCGGGATTGCAGACATTCATGACATCCTGGTGCACCATCTCCGCCTCAATCGAATTTCCAGGCCGCAACCTTCCAGGCGCTGCCGGTGCCGTAGCCGCCGGAGGCACCGCTGTAGCCGCCGCTGGCGGAGGCTGTTGATGCTGCTGCTGCTGATGGTGCAGCGGCTGATGTTGCTGCTGAAGGAGGTGCGGTCGCATCCCAGGCGCTCGAAGATGGGCATCGATGTTGGAAGGAAATCTGGCCATGGCCTGCTGTTGCTGCTGCCTCTGTAACAGATGGATCTGTTGTTGTCTCTGCTGCATCAGGAGCTGCTGTTGTTGCAGCGCTAATGCCTTCTTCCCTTCCTCCTCCATTACCCTCTCTCTCCCTCTCTCGCTCTCTCTTCGTGCCTAGTGTGGTAGAAGTAGATATTGTCACCGATGTTTGTTGAGTCGGGAAAGTTCTTACGTTTATGTGCAGACCAAAGTTATCATTGATGGGAATTTGGGAAATAAATCACATATGAATAAAAAATAGCTTTATATATCTCATAATAATAATAATAATAATAATAATAATAATAATAATAATAATAATAATATATATATATATATATAAATAATTACTTTAATTCAAAATATTTCATTTTCTATCTCAAATTTTTTATTACACTATAAAAAATGATAAAAAGATCGAGTTTTTGGAATCGCTTGAGCAAAGCTTAGACCATGTTCAAGCATTGTTTGAATATATATGATTGGAATCTTATTCGAGCAAAGTTTGAAGTAAATTTGAAACATATTCGAATAGAGTTTGAATATAATTTGAACTTGGCTCAAACAAAGTGTTAACCAAATTCGAATTGGCTTATAACTCAATTATAGCATCTCACTCCACATTGACTGTACCGACTTTACATTCTATCTTTCTCCGCCTTTAAGGCCTTTCGTTTTCTTTTGACAACTACTCATTCACTTCACTAATGGGAGTATAGCACAACAACTCTATTTATTTAGTATGGAATCTCCCAAGTTTCCTCATTTTTTATTAGATAAATATTTTCAACATATAAAGTTAATCATATTTCCTACATATACAACTTTGAACATGACATATAATAATTGACACTCCCGTCTAAAGTTACAAATAACACATGTTTGCACGAGAGACCCATGGCATAGATTCTTTTTATTACGAATCATCTCCCGCAAGATCAACATCATCACTAATTAATACCATCATTAAGGACAAAATTAAATTAACTAATGGATAAATAAACAAACTTTGAGCCTTATTCAAGAGTTTCACCGATCCTTATTTAATTTACCTTATCAAAATAGTTTTATATACTTTATAATGCACTTCGATCAAAGAATCATTTCTATATCATGCGCCTAAAAAACTCCAACAAAGTCAAATTGATTGGAGAGTGCCCTCTTGATAATATTTTTTAGAGCTCTATGGAATACATGTTATCATCATGTTATATCAACTTATAAGGAAGAAAGTATGAGCACAATAGTTAAAGTCAACTTCGTTCTTCTGATCGGCAGTTATGGTTGTTGGATTCTCGATATGTATTTCGGTAATGTGCTTATAGAACTCAAATTTTAAAAACTTTGAAAGTAATTGTTATTCCTCACGGTTTTGAATTCTGTCGTGATATTCATTGCAACATGATGAGTGCAAACTCTAAAATATGCCTATATAAAAGTAGTTAATAAAGCATTGACGATATTTTCATCTATAATAGATTATAAACACAGTGTTTCCACTGTGCTTATTAACTCATCTGATTAAATACAAAGTTTCTAATATAATTTTCAAATAAAATTGTACATATCCAAGATCTTGATGTACATTATCATACATATATTTTACAATTTATAACATCATAGATCAGACATATTGCTATACAAAGCAAAATACCTGCATATTCACTAGTCATTGCATCCCTTTTACTTTTTCTGAAATCATAGAATGTCCTGGAATGAGCCACAAACTCAATGAGATAATTAATTTTAACATAAAGTAAAATATAAAAAAATAATAATAATATAAAATTATTACACATCATATGTTATAAGAATAATCCAATTTAATTAAGTGTAATTAGCTTAATGAATTGGATATTATTTTACCAGATAAGTTATTAGTTAATGGTTGAAAAAGTAAGGAATAATCAATATAGTTGTTGTATGAATATGAAATTGATATTCATCTTTTACTTTTTGTTTTTTTTTTACTCATTTTAATAATAACAACTTAGAAATGTCATATATTGCTTATAGGTTTCATTCCCTTTTGTGTCTGATTTTCCTTTGATAAAAATGGGCTAACTATCTCTCCATTATCAAGGGTCTAGCCTTCTACCTGTTCCTGGCTCTCCATTGGTAGGTATTAGAGCATCTCCAACCGAACGCCAAACGAGCGTATGACGTCGTTCAGTCGCTCCAGCTGAACGCCAAATCTTCCGCCATTTACTTGCGGGTGAACAGTGCGACGCCAATATTGGCGTTGCACTGTTCACCTACGCTATTTTGTTCTCTCAAACGGAAAAACGTGCGAAAGGTAGAAGGATCGTTACCTTAGTAGAGCAACACATAAAATGTCATTCGATTGGAGACAGCACCACGGTATTTTGGAGTTTTGTTGTATTTGCCGTGAAAAATAGAGTTCTCCGTTAGAGATGCCCTTAGGATATGTTTTTTGCAGTTATTTACATATACATATATATTAATTAGTTTTACGAAATTTCTTCTAATGTCACCGCAAAAGCTCTTGCCACCTTAGCCTTCTCATCGTCTTAGGCTTCATTTGGAATAGTTTTTTTATTATTTTATGAAATAATTTTTAATACAATTTTTTTTTTAATTTAAATTTTTGTACTAAAAAGTTTATAAAACAGTTAGAAAGTTGTCCCAAACAAAACCTTTAAAACATCCATGAAAAATTGGGAAAAGCCCATTGCTATATAACATTCCCTCTAGCTACATTAATATAAAAATGTAAAGCTTAAGAAAATTAATTATATTGACCTCTATAGAAGTTCTAAAGTTGAGTCGACCGTTAATGACAAAAAAGGTAAGCAAAAGGGTTGCAAGATGTCACACGAGGGGCACACAACACATTGATCAAAAATTCAAATGTTAAAATGACGTTACTTCATGAAATGAATTGCGTCATTGCATTCAGAGAAAATTGAAACAGTTAAGACCGACATACCATATTAATTAGGATTATCAATTGGTGAAAATCAAAATTTCATTGGTGCAGATCAAGATGGAATTGATGTGAGCGAATGATGATGATTTGACAAGCCAATCAATGCATAATTATAAAGAAAAATAATTTATTATTAATTTAGAAATTTAATTTTAATTTAATATTAAATTTCACCCAAAAGGAAATCATGTTGTGACAGTTCGAGTTTTGTTAATGAGGGAAAGAAAAATTGATCGTTAGATGATTTGGACAACTAAGTTGTATACAATTTGCATATACTGATGATGAAATACTGACAGAAACTTGTTCAAGATGAGAGGTGAAAAATCAAACAGAATAGTTGTTCATAACTACATGGATAAGGTATAGATTGGGATGTCAATGAATCTTATCTCATTTTGTACAAGCCAATGGACTGTTTGTAGGACTTGACAGGACCAACCAAAGTTAGAGCTTTCTGTGAGAGCTTCCATTAGGTGCTCTGGGTAATCTTCAATGAGCATACAGTGAGGTTCAGTATGGATAATTCTTTCTCACAGCAGATAAGAAATCTGCATGGAAATTGAACTGTAATCTACACTATTAGTATGGGTCTTCATACTGATGCCTCACCACGACGAGAACCCCCCAAGAAAAGAAGTACAACACACTCTTAATACAATCCCAAAGGGGGCGGCCCAAAAAAAATCTTAATGCCATCCGAGATCAGGAGGGATATGTGAAATGGCACACACCTTTTGATGCATGACGGAAACCAGGAGCAATTTGCCACTTTCCCACCGTAGCCGTGCGGCACCACTACTCAAGCATGTTGGCAAGCGTCAAGAAGAAGTTAGAGAGGTTTTACTCCAGATACAGGTATATCTCCGACAATTCATCAAGAACACACCAAACCGAGATGATGTTGGCCGACTGGGGCGCAGAATCAACAACAAAACAACACTCATTGAATACTATTCAAATGGTTGGAGAGATTGAATGATCACGCACTTGTGTAATTTGTATTAGCAATTATTACTTGTCTCGTTGGTTGCGTGAGTGAGTGTCACTTTGATATCTCTAATACTTCTTTCAAATGTTGTCGTATTGTCACCGTACGTTAGACCTTGTGTGTTGAGTACTTTGTAATTTGTAAGTCTACTAGGGAACTAATTGTACTTTATCACGTAAGCAGTTATAATGTTCTCATGTTGTTGTGATATGATTTTTCCTCTTTGTTAAAAGAGAAAGAACTTCTAAAACTCCATCTCCGTGATTCGAGGAAATACACAACCACATTGTATCTCAAATCACCCGGACGATCAATCCATGGGGGGATGTGATCCTGGACTCATTACACACGAGGTATAACGTCGTCGAGCAGGAGTCTCGACATACAACCTCGGATAGGTCTTACATCCTTGGTGGATTCTCTCTCGACCTCTTCCACACAGATTATGTCATCGAAACAAATGTTCTGGACCTACAAACCTCGGATATCATTACATCATTGGTGGATTTCTCATCTGACCTTATCCACACAGGTTAACTGTCGTCGAGCAGGGCTCCGACATGAAACCTCGGATAGGTCTTACATCCTTGTGGATTCTCTCCGAACCTCTTACCACACAGGTAATGTCATCGAACAAATGTTCTGAAATACAACCTCGGATAGTCTTACTTCCTTGTGGATTCCCTGCCTTATCCACACAGGTTAACTCGTCGAGCAGGGCTCCGAAAAGGATTCAACTCCTCGGATAGGTTATACATCCTTGGTGGATTCTCTTGACCTCTCCCACACAGGTTTAATGTCATCAAAACAATGGTTCTGACATACAACTCAGAGAGGACTTTTACCCGACGTCGGACTTCTTCTTGTCGTCAGAAGATTCTACGCATCGTCGGACTCTGCTCGATCGACGAAACATTTCGTCGGTTTTTCTACCCTGTAAGGCCTGCATACTTCTACTCGTCATCTCGGACTTCTGCTCGTCGACGAACTTTCGTCGGTCTTCTAACCCAAGGCCGCACTTCTACCCGACGTCGGACTTCTTCCTGTCCGTCAGAAGATTCCTAACGCATCGTCGGACTTCTGCTCGCCAGCTAGACTTCTTCACTCCGTCGTCGGACTTCTGCTCGTCGACGAATCTTCATCTGGTCTTCTACCCGAAGTTTGAACTTCTACTGACGTCAGTCTTCTCCTTGTCATTGAATTCTGCTCGTCAGCGAACTTCTACTCGTCGTCGGACTTCTACTCTCGACGAACTTTCGTCGGTCTTCTACCCAAGGCCGCACTTCTACCCGACGTCGGACTTCTTCTGTCGTCAGCGAAGATTCCTACGCATCGTGGACTACTTCTGCTCGCCAGCAGACTTCTAACTCGTCGTCGGACTTCTGCTCGTCGACGAATCTTCATCGGTCTTCTACCTGAAGTGATCTCTTCTACCTGACGTCAGTCTTCTCCTTGTCATTGAATTTCTGCTCGTCAGCGAACTTCTACTCGTCGGACTATCTGCTCGTCGACGAATTTCGTCGGTCTTCTACCCAAGGCCGCACTTCTACCCGACATCGTACTTCTCCCTGTCGTTGGATTTCTGCTCGTCAGCGTACTCCTACTCGTCCATCGGACTCCTGCTCGTCAGCGGACTCCTACTCGTCGTCGGACATTCTGCTCGTCAGCGGACTCCTACCCGTCGTCGGATCTGCTCGTCAGCGACAGGACTCCTACCCGTCGTCGACTTCTGCTCGTCAGCAGACTCTCCCGACGTCGGACTTCTTGCTCGTCAGCAACTTCTACAACTCGACGTCGGACTTCTGTCGTCAGCGGACTTCTACCCGACGTCGGACAAATTCCAACTCGCAAATAACGGAAGCCTCTATCGCCAGTAAACGGAGGGAGAAGAAGAATCCCGTAGGTTTTCTATCGCCAGTAAACAGAGAGGGAGAAAGAAGAATCCCGTAGGTTTCTATCGCCATAAACCGGAGGGAGAAGAAGAAATTTCCCGTAGGTTTCTATCGCCAGTAAACCGAGGGAGAAGAAGAAAATCCCGTAGGTTTATATCGCCAGTAAACCGAGGGGGAGGAAGAAATCCCGTAGGTTTCTCTCGCCAGTAAACCGAGGGAGAAGAAGAAATCCCGTAGGTTTCTATCGCCATAAACCGGAGGGAGAAGAAGAAATCCCGTTGGTTTTACTTCAGCCAGTAAACGATGAAGGGAGAAGAGAAATACCGTAGTTTCTATCGCCAGATAAACCAGAGGGAGAAGAAGAATCCCGTAGGTTTCTATACGCCAGTAAACGGAGGAGGAGGAAGAAATCCGTAGGTTTCTATCGCCAGTAAACCGGGAGGGAGAGGAAGAAATCCCGTAGGTTTCTATCGCCAGTAAAAGGAGGAGGGAAGAATGAGAATCTGAGTTTTACTGAAGCCTGAGGGCCTACTTTATAGGTTTTGGAGAAAAGGGGGGAGTTACTGTCAATTTCGAAATTTCCTTTTTTAAAATTATTTAGAAATTTTTGCAATTTTTAGGAATTTTTTAGGATTTTTTTGAACCCAAAAATAGCAAGAAAAATGCTATTTTCGTGCTTGTGGACCACAAGTCGGTGGGTCAAACCGACGCATCTTTTCCTCAAAATCGCGCGGACAGCGCACTGATCCGCGTGATTTTTTCCGGCAGATCACCGGCCAGCCAAAGGCTGCCGCCCGGCCGCAGCCGCGGCACTACGGCGGGGCAGTCCAGGCGCCGGTCCGGGCGGACCGCGGACCGGTCCAGACGGACGCGGAAGCGGTCCAGGCGGCCCGCGAGCGCGGCGCTCCTTCGCGCGGTCAAGCACCGCCCCCCGCCCCGCGCGTTTCTCCCCGCGCGGTTCCGCCAAAGCCACCGCACGGCGAGCGGCGGCAGGCGGCGGCGGGCCGGACCAGACGGCCGGTTCAGCACCGCCTACACGTGTCCCGGGCCCAATTTTCGCACGTGACGGTCCGATTTGGACTTTTTGGGGTCCCCGGACACGTTTTTTCGACGTTCTCGACCCGATTTTCGACACTTTCGAAGCTCAACGAGGCCTCTACGATCAAGTTTAGCAAGCATTTAATTTTTGGGATGCAATTTTTTTGCGTTTCGGCTAAAACAAATTGTCGACACAAGTATTTCGGACTTCTGGAGCTTCGACGTCCGAAAATAGGGGGGCAACTGATACGTCATCTCAAAAATCAATTTTAATCGGGCACGAATCTCGAGACCAAAAGCTAGTTGGAGTCTTCAAAATTAATTTGGGAGCAAATGAACTTCCGATTTCAAGCGAGCTTATAGTCAAACTGAGCGTCTCGGAAATACGAACCAAACGACACCAAGATCACCCAATCCGAGCCAAATGAGTCCGAATCAAGGGACAAAGCGCTGTGGAAGTTCAAACCGCAATTTGAAGTTTACCAAACGGTCCTCGAATTTGACGAGCTTATATCGAATCGAAGGGCTCGACGAGACGAATCCAACGAGCCCAAGATCATCAAATTCCGACATCATTAAGGCCAGCAATGTCACAAAAACGGTGCGTGATCAAGGATTCGATATCAGCCGTCACATTCAAACCATCCCTGTTCGCCCTTGATCTCATGCCTATTTAGGCGCTATGCCACTCCAGATCAAACTATAAATAGAGCCCTCATTCTACAACCAAAGGGAGGGAAGTGAAGAGAGAGAGAAGAAAGAGAAGGAGAAGAGAGAAAGGGGAATAGGAGATTTCTCACCTCCTCGACCACCGCCGCCGGAGTTTTTCCTGCCGCTGATAGAAGCCCGAACTCTGCGCGGATTTTCAGAAAACACAGGGAATTCGCAGGATAGTTTGTGAATTTCGTGGAAGAGAACAAGTTGTATTTGGTTATCCCGACTTGTGGGAAGAAATCCGCCATTTGTAATCTACGAAAACACTAGTGGAAATTTGCAACTGGGCGAGCCCCGTGGTTTTTTTTTCCCATTTTTTGGGTTTCCACGTAAAATCTTGGTGTTCACTCTTTTCTTTCTGTTTGTGTGTTAAACTTACTATGACAACGCTCGGACGCAAATTTACAAAACTCTACCGCCGCGTATTTTCTAACACGCAACACCCCTAATTTCATATTTCATTGCCTTAAGGGAAAGAAAAGAAATGAGAAGAGAAGAAGAGAGAGGGCAAAAAGAGGGCAGGTCTTATGGGCAAAGCCCTACATGGGGTCCTGTTTGGGTACCCATGTTTAACTTGGACTGACTTATGCCCATCCACGACCACCCATGATGACTTCTGGGATTCCGCTACCCACCACACTTTCCATGCTTTTGAACGCAGTCTGCCACGGACTAATGACCTTGTGAGGCTTGTTGTCATTTGCTTTGATTGCAAACTTTCCAAGTCGCATATCAGCAATTTTATCATAATTGTGCGTGGTTTAAATGCTGCACATTACGTAGTGAGGATTGCAGTAATAGAAGATATTGGTTGTGATTAGCAATGTAAATCATTTATCCCCCCGATATTGAGTATAACACCCATACCCACCCACAAGGCCAAGGCACATCGGTGACCCATTCATACCCATTGGTATGGGTGGGTATATGGGTAGGTGTGGGTATGAGTACCTAATGCAGGGCTTTGCTTTGGGGCTTTTTCATACTCATCGCTTTTGTTACATAATTATTCCCATCATATTAGTGAGCTCTATGTTATATTTGTATTCAATGAATTTATATTTTTATTATTTTTCACTTTCCTAAAATTGATAAAAAGAATGTATTCTTATTTATTAAATTTTCATCATTTATTTGTTTGATAGTGATATAATCATCATTGTGTGTATTTGACTAGCTTATATTGAATTTTCAATGATAGTTTGGTTTAATTGAAAGTCGAGGCTAAACATGAAGATCGAGGTTCAAAGAACTTATGCTCCGATATATCATCAACCATGACTGTTTAAGAAATTTCTCGATTTATTTACCGTCTATCATCATAGCTTTTTCATGTAAGTTAAGAAGTAAAACAATCACTATCCTCCATCCATTCTTGCACGCAACATCTAGATATATCGTTCGCCTCTCGCCTTCATCTCTAATGGAGTAATATCAATACCTAGCAACTAGTATTGCAAATCACGCGGTTGCACTATCAAACATAGCTTCATAGAGTTGCCTCTAACTTTCTCCAATATATACGCCAATGTTTAATGTGAAAACTAAAACTAAAAATAAATAAGGGTGTCAACTATTACACAAAACAAAAACCATTGAAAATAACTCTACTCAATGTTCATCTCCTCTTCAATATGTATCATTTATATAGAAGGTTCAAGGAAGTAGTCATAAAAAAGCTAAATAAAAATAGATTTAGAAACTCTGTTCATGGTTAATACATACATTAAGGCTTCGTTTGGGACGGCTATTTTTAATTGCTTTCTAAAACGAAATTTTAGTACATTTTTTTAATTTTGTACTAAAACTCCATTTTAAGAAAGCAATAAAAAAAGCCGTCCCAAACGAAAGCCTAAGAGTTGATTGAACATCACATCTTTACAGCTCACCTAAACATGATAGGTTGCTGCGACTAACAACATCATGTAATGAACGGGATTTATAGACGTATAGTAATTCTATGCTCTGTATGAAATCTTGCAAAGAATTCCAAAGTAATCAATCAATTCTCAGTATTCAATAAATCGCTTTACTGAAATGAAATACGGTAATAGAATTATTTACATACAGATTATTTATGTATTATTTAAGTTATAAAATTATTTTAGACAATATATTATTCTACTAATAAATCTAACAACTTGAACCCTATTTCTCAATTCATCATTACATATAAATTATTATATATTTTAAATAATAACTTTCAAAATTAATTATTACGTAAATTTCAATCAGATAATTTTTTTAAAAAAATTAATGAGATGGTTTTTCAGGTAAATTCCAAGATTTATTTGATTTCAATTAAAAATATCTGCAAACATTGAAAACCTTAAATCAATTTACCAAAAAAAAAAAAAAGAATAAAATAATTCATACAATTAAATAAATAAATATTAATATTTTTGTTATCTTCATTTAATAAAAAAAATTACACTAAAAGTTAAAAATAATATTCAGCACTTTAAATTAGCATTAATTTTAATATTTATTTAATCATTGATTTAAGATAATAAATTATATTCATCCTCAAAGTAGTAATGAATATACATATGATTTTTTTTTAATCGTTAGTCGCCGAAATGATGGAGGAGTAAATCTGGACCGTCAAAGTAATTGACGCATTTCTATTTAAAATTTGGCTATTTCATTCTCCTAATTCTACTTATCCGCTTTTTATTAAAATTAGGTTTGGAATAATTTCTTATTATTTTTAAATTATTTTTTTAGTGTAAATTTTTTGAATTATTATTTTTAAATAAAATAAAATAATTTTCTCAAAGCATTTAAAAACAATTGTCCTAAAAAGCCTTGAACGAGTGCAAAACGAATAAGTGGAGAAGGTCCCAGGGAATTTTTATTGGGTTCAGGTAACCTGATGTAGAGATACATCAGGTAACCTATAAAAAAATGTCACATGAACTTTAAACAAAAAACACTCAGCTTGAAACAAAAAGTAAGTGCATGTGGCATTTTTTTATTGGTTACCTGATGTATCCATGCATCTGCCGTTACCTACCCAATAAAATTCCTGAGCAGGTGATGTAATCTATGTCCTCTTATGGGGCAATTTGGTTTGCACCCATGATTTTATTTAAGTAGGAGGATTTAGAAAATCTGTAAATTCCTCTAAATCAATATTAATAAAATCCAGAGGGTTAAATCTTGAAAACTGTTTCGTAATATTTATGATAAATCATGTATATCTTATGTGATTGTTTGACTATTTAATTTAGAATTTAAAGCAATAAAAAGATTTGACATGACATTTCTTGAAAAATTAAAATATAACAACAAAAGTTCAAATAAAATACAACAAAATTTCGATGAATAATACAACAATAACATAGATTTAATTAATATTAATAGTTTTTAGAATTATCTAAATTTGTGAGGAAAGTAATTACGAAATAGTTGTAAAATCTCAAGTTCCCGAAATAAACTATTTAAATCATACATAATCTAATCAACAAATAAATTAATTTATTAAGTTAATTAACCATCATTTCTATTTATGATAAATTAAGTAAAAATAGTATCTTTAAATTATTATTTTTCATTATGATTTATTTTATTTTATAACTAATGTATACAATATCTAACTTTTTTAATTAAATTTATAGTTATAAGCTAATTAAATTTTTAAAAAATTGAAATAAAAATTAAAATTAGCATAATCTATATATAATTAATAATTGTTGATTAATTAAATATAATAGTTTTCATTAAAATAATTATTAAATAGTATTAATTTACTTGGATTAATGCCTAATTATTATGGTCTAATTAATTATAAATATTAATTTGCTCATTTTAAATAATTTTTCGACTATTTGCTCCTTTCTATTTAGGAACTTTTATTACGTCCTCTGATCGGACGTAGAGCTACATTGGCCGCCAATAATATTGGCCACGTGCTCTTAATCTTTACGCGCGGCACCGACGACTTGACCTGGACCGGAACCAGGGATTACTATTTTCGCGTTTTGCTAGGTATTATTACTCGGTATTAATATTGCTCGGTATTGCTCGGTAGTTGCTTGACAATAATGAGAAATACCGCTGTGAAGATCAATAACCGAGTTGTACTACAACTCCGTATTTCTAGTATTTGTTCGTATTTTACTCGGTATTGGCGCCCGATATTGATTATTGTCAAATAAAATCCATCAATACCTAGCAATAAAATACCGAGCAATTTAGTGGCTGGCGGCCGAACGTAGAGCTAGTGATCGGACCAAATAAAAGTTGTAGCCTATGGCCGTACGGTTTGCTTTTCTCTTTATTTCTTCGTTGCTGTTCTTCTTCGGCTCCTTCGTCGCCGTTCGACTTCGCTCCTGAAGGAATTCCCTCCTGTTGGATCGGAAAGTTACACATTTTTGATCGGAAGCAACGACGGGAGCTCGCTCGCTGCGAAGGTAACTTTCTCTATTTCGCGCGCTTCTTCGGCCAAATCTCGTAAATCCGCCGAATCAGAGGTTTTCGGAAATCCGGGATTTACCACAACAGGTACGGCGGCTTTTCATTTACCGTGAGATTTAGTTTTAGCTTTTTAGACCGTTTGGCTGGATTTCGCACAAATCGCCCTCAAATCGCATAAATCCCGCTACCAAACAGCCCTCAAGGTTCTTGCTCCCCCGGATAACTCATCTCCATGAGGAGTTCCTGCTAAGATGGTGGAAAACCACCTTCCATATCCTTATGCTCCTTGCGTCGCACCACCCTCGCAGCTTTGGCCTAATCTTGCTCTGTTTTTCCTTCTTTTCCATCAGTTCCCTCCGATCTCCCCTTCAAACTCAAAACCAGTACAATTCTCACCCCATCTTCCGCAATGCTCTAACTGATAACCTTAATCCATACCTTTGATGGAACTGATTTGGTGTCTTTCTTCGTCAATTTACCACTCTGCCGAAGATTTTCAGCGCGAGCTACGCTGAGATGGAGAGAAAGATTTAAGGTTTATATTTATCCTGACGGCGATCCGAAGACCTATTCCAGACTCCGAGGAGCTCACGGGGAAGTACGCGAGTGAAGGATATTTCTTTCAGAATATACGGGAGAGTAGATTTCGTACTGAGGATCCTGATCAGGCAAATCTTTTCTTCATACCCATCTCTGTCACAAGATGAGGGGAAAGGTTAGTTTCTCATATTGTTCCTTGAAATTGATAATTACTTGGTCCAATATTATTAGAGGTCCATTGATTTAGTTGTTAGATGAGTTAATCTATCTGTTTCGATCATTTATGTGAGCTTAATTCCGTCTAAAATTGCCATATATACACTGGATGCAAAAGTTTTGCTTTGTCAAATATGATTTAATGTTGTAGATGAGATGATAATTATTTATGTTTACTCAATATAAATCTACTATTTCATTAACTTTAAATGTTACGTTTACATTTCAAATCATTCATAAATCTAAACCTAAAATCGAGCAGGTGTCAAATTTGAATGTTTATTATGGGGTCATATCTTGAATCGAAACCTCTATTAGAATTGAAAATGGACTCATAAGTATTTATATGAACCTAAGGTACTACTTTAAAATATAATATTGTTTTGATTGTGATTAATTTGGAGAAGTCTAATGAAACTAATTTACTCTTGGAACTTGAATTACAATCCTAATTTTGTATTATCTATCCTTGAACATAAAAATGATAGAATCAGGTTTATTGTAGTTAATAAATATTTGAACATATCTAAATTAACTCTGATGAAGTTTCTTATTGAGGTTTGTTTTTTAGTTCTTGCTTTTTATTGGTCCGTGATTCCCAATTATTTTATAAAATGAGCCTTGAAGAAAATTAGTTGCACCATATAATTCAAAAAAATTGTTAACAATGATTGCTTAAAACACAATGTATTAAATGATCATAATGTACATGATCCTTTATACATTGTTGTTTAGGTATTGTGTTTTAACAAATTTTTGTCACATAAAAGACTTGGGTATAAAATTAGAATGACATCTCTTTATTTATTTAATTGAGAATTTATATTTTACAGGATACAATGGAGAAAAAGATTCATGGAGCTGACCCCATGTAGTGGGATAAAGACTTAATTCAAACTTTTCACGATTTATCTGTTCCATATCTAGAATTGAGTAGTTCGTTATCATTGGTTCTTTTAAACATAGTTAGTATTAGTTTTTAAAAGAGATTCTTCTTGGTTCATATGCTTATATCTTATTGTGAGTCTTTGTTGTATCATCATACTTTTAGGAATTGATTGTAGGTCTTTATTAGCATCTTCTATTATTAGACTAAATACTTCAGCATTTTTTTTTGATCCACTTCATATCATTTGCTAAATTTGCATACTTAGATTGCATGAAATATATTCTTAGAAAATTGGATATTAATTTTGACAATTATAAATCTTCACTTGCTTGTGAACTAGAGATATATAGAAGGAAAACTTTTTATACTGTAATGATATGTTGAATTCCTTAAAAGGTCCCAATAGTGACCCGTTAAAGACATTAGGTTGCAGAAAGACAATTCAAGGAAATGCGTTATAAATTGAAAAATTCCAAGAAGATTGATATTAAGTCCATGTATTATTGTATTCATCTTGATCTCATTTTGGAATAACCTCCTATCATGCCTTCGAATCTTTTCATTTTTTTCATATCCTCACTTGCCACATTCAACATTTGTTAAACACATATTCGTCTTACATTCCTATTTTAGAAGCTATTGATTGTCCAATATTGATGGTGGTATAATGGATATCTTGAGTATTTCTATGGGTGGTGTGGAAACTTGCATTGCGATAATCTTTGATTACTTTATTTCGGTATGCACACATTATGCCTATTGATTTTCTTGAAAATTATGAACAACTTCAATTTGCCGGAGCCAACCTTTTTTAATCAATTCAGGCAAATGAAGTAAAATAGAAAATCTAGATTGCATACTCAACAGATGATAAGCACTTGTATTCAATGCCTCAAAGTTTTTGTTATGCTCATTATTTCAGTGTTAAACATGCCTTATGATGATGTGTCGTATGAGGATGAGATTGCGTTCTCTTACGTTTGATTATCGTTATGATGTGTGGTTATTTATTGCAAGATGAGTACGATCAATGTCTTTCTGATTCTCAAAGTCGCTCCTGTTTTCACTTCCCTGTTTTAATACTAGTTCCATATTCAATGCCAGCAATACCCTCCGTTTGTGGTGTTCGATCCTGTGGCTACAGTATATGCACTGTAGCAACACAGCTAGATATTGCTTTATGTTTTGGCATTATAATTCAGTATGAAGTTTTTTGATTTTTTTTTTTCTCTGTCGTTGTTCCTATTTTTCACCATGGGATGCTTTTCTACTTTAGCTATGTTCGGATACTATTGATTTCCTGTTGCTTTGCTGTCAACAACTTTCTGTATAGTTGTATTCAAATATTTTATATGCTTATAATGGTCAGCTTCCCAATTATTTCGCCATGGGATGCTTTTTCCTACATTTTGTTTAGAGTGATGGTTGGAAAATTCACGGGTTATTATTAGCATAATTCAATTGGATGGTGAACGTGGGGAATGCATGGGCTTGTTGTGTGATAGAAAGTCCCCTATCAAACTTAGGGAATAATTCTATAGTTGTGGTTGAGACCTGCCAATGCTTTAGGTGACGTATGTTGAGTCAATCATAGAGAAGCATAATACTAAGTGTTGTAGAGTATGATGCTAGGTGGATGAGTTGTGATTTACACTAGTGATTAGGATACAAATGAGAATATACATGACATGTTTGGAGTTGCTCTGGTGAAGATAAGATTAGAGAGCATTAGATGGTTTGGTCACAAAAATACGGGCCTTCAATGACCCAGTTAGAAAGTAGATATTAATTTGACTTATGTTAAGACAATTAGGGTAAACCAATAAAAGCACGCGTTAAAAATATTATGAAATGATCTTATCTTTATTAGATTTAAACCGAGAGAATTTGACTTTTAACCATGACACTAAGTGGCAAAAAAGGATTCATGTAGCCGACCCACACGTAGTGGCACGTATGTGGAAGGCTTGATGTTGTTGTTGTTGTGTATTGCGTAGCTACCATATTCCTTTATGTTTGTGGTTTAGGTGTCTATAGCTGGAATTGATTCGTCTGTATTTGCTTTGGCTGGGACTTGAAATTGCTGATCTTGTTGGATCTGGATTGTTTGGATTGACGTTTTTTGTAGTTTCAGGCTAAGTCATGGCATTAAAAATTATTATGCCTGAATTCCCCTAGGCACATGTGAGAAATTGAGGATATTGATCACTTAAGAACATATAAAATTCTGTCGAACTTGTGTGTGTTGCTTCTTAATTGTTAGTCTTGCTGATATTCGACAAAGAAACTTCTGATTTGTTATTTCTATTTTTATTTTTTTTATTTTTTGCTGATTTGAGTTTTAATTTCTGTGTAATTGAAATTTGATCAGTTTATTTTTCTGTAGGCTTATGTTTTCACAATAGGATATCCTAACTACTGATTGATAGATAAATGTCAAATAAAAAATGTTAAGAAAGACCACGGCATTAACGAGAAGGTAAGATGGGGAATAAATTATTTTATGTTGAGTAAATAATGAGGCGAGTGCAATTAGGGTCGAAATAGGATTTGTAATGCATT
Organism: Dendrobium nobile; assembly: GCA_022539455.1. Taxonomy (NCBI): domain Eukaryota; kingdom Viridiplantae; phylum Streptophyta; class Magnoliopsida; order Asparagales; family Orchidaceae; genus Dendrobium; species Dendrobium nobile. The sequence continues at coordinate 68,447,278 of CM039726.1, read as the reverse complement.
TCGTCGATGAAGATAAGAGAGCACAGTGTAACTTTATTGCTCTTTAGAAGGTTAATGTTTATTACTGAGAAAGGTAATGAACTTCAGAACTAGTTGGGCATTGATATTATTAGCTCTTATATTAATGAGTTAATTAATAATCTTATGCTTCAGGTTTGCAGCTGAACCTGAATAAAATATCACGCATGTGCTGCATTTTAAGACTCCGAAAAAATAATTTTTTCTAAAATAGTGACTCGTGCATATTAATGATGGTTTTATTTGTGTTATGAGTTTTTGTCAAGAATGTGTAAATGATTTTGTTCCATGAATGTCTCTTTTTTCATAAGTTTCTTATCCCATATTATTATATTGATTTGGCTAAATGTATTTATTTTGTCTTTCATTTTGGCAAGCTATTTAATTACTTTTCTATGTGCATATATTTATTTTTATATGCAGGGCTATCGGTATGTGAAAATATATGTTATAGTTCAGGAGTAGTTGAGGGTTGAATACGGAAATCCCTTAATGGAATAGGGACACTTAGTTGCTGACCATTTGTCTTGTTAATGGCCTGTCGTATGGTGTGTAAGAGCTTGAAGATGCCCTCTCTTATAATAAATTCTATTGAGTTGTTGTTCACCCGAAGTCTATTATGTTGGATATTTCGCAACAAGGATGTGGCCCTTCCTCAAGTGCTGCAGCCATATCCCCTTGTCATCCTGATGAAAATGTATGTGTACAGTTAGAATGTCATATTATCTCCTATCTATCTGCTAAGTTCTTCGGAAAACATCCTTAAGATTTAGTATTGGACGACTTTATTCTGCTTTTTTTAAGCGGCTTTCTAGTTAAAAAATTTTAATGTTTTATTCTAAAAAGCTGCTTTAAGAAGCTGGAAGTAAAACCGTCCTAACGAAGCCTAAATCTTTTGTACTGTGAAGTTTGTAGTATTACTCTTTATGCTAACATCAACATGCAGGACAATCCATGGGATTTTGGGCTGGCCATCGCAATTCCAGATAAGAGTTAGCCCTTGCTCGTTATGGGAAAAATGACACAGAACTTGCTCATCAGTAATAACGTATAAGCAGAGCTATTGGGGAGTGGTTATCAAACACAGTTCTACTGGTGTAAGTTCTGCATAGCCCTGGTGGTTCTAGTGTTAATAGCGTACGGATAACCGACTCCATTCACTACGGTTTGTGTTCTGGGACAGTCCTCCGCGGAAAATAGAAGCTTTTGAATAATTTAGTTAATTATCTTTTCTTTCTTCATATTCACATTGGTTCACATTATCACCTAGAAAATAAAAGACAGCCTTTAAAATTTTCTTACTGAAGTTCATTATTCGATTATTCTATTTGTTTTTATCTGCAATTTTGGAAGTTTTTCTATATGGTTTTGTATTTTTGTAATTATAGTTTGTTTTTATTTTTTTATTTTTCAGTTATTTCATGATGATTACGACTTACCATTCAATGATTCCTCGACTGGAAGAAGTTCTCCCTTATTGTTAAAGGAGAAGATGTTTACAGCTTAAGACATATACTCAAGTACTGTAACAGACATGGATTTATTGCATTGCACAAGGGACTTGTTGAGGTACTGCTCATATAATCATCATTTTACTCGGTATAATTAGTATTTACTAAGCTTCTAATATAGTATCCATATTTAAAATTAACATGAATTAGTAGGATTTTGCATGAAACGAACAATGGCAACCATGTGTATGTAGCATAGTTTCAGTTTGAGGACGACCTTTTTACAATTTTCTTTAAAAGCAGATTTCCAGTACAACATATTTTAATTTTTATACTAAAAAATAGCTTAAGAAGCAATTAAAAAACCGTCACCAAAACACAAACCATAGTAGTAAATATGCATGTTTCATTAAGAATTACAAGCCGTGGTGTGGGAGTATTTCTATTCAAAGGATTCATGTTTATATAGAAGCATATATGAGCAGAATAATGCAATGCTTTGCTTCACAATAAAAGTCTCTGCATGTGCTTTGAATGTATGTATGGTCACCTAACGCAACCTACTAAGGCTTCGTTTGGGACGCTTTCATACTTTTTTAAATGACTTTCTAATACGAAAAAATTTCAAATATCAAAAATTTTTTGTACTAAAAAGTCATTTAAAAAGCAAGAAAAAAGCTGTCCCAAACGAAGCTTTAAAATTTGGAAAAAGAGTTGTGTGAGGCTGTTTTTTTGTGTTCTTGATGAATCATGGAAACTTCAAACCTCCAGTTATTTTTAATTTACTATTTGTTTACTTTTGTACATATGATTTATCAAAATTTAATTAGTATCTTTTTTTTTATTATTATTTATCAATTTCCCAACGAAAATCAGCTCACTAAATGTTACAGGCCACAGAAACATTTTGAGTGGCACTCTCCTCCCCTTCCTTGATGCACTTTCCACATGTGTATTATGAGCTATGGCTTGCGCCATCATGTTATTAAGTACTAATTTAGAATAGAAGAAGGATTCCCAAAGCATGGTTGTCATCACAATTTCCAGCATAGCATCCCATCCATCTAAAGCCACATGTTTCGGCGTAGAAATCCAGCGAGTTGATCCGGCGAGCACCGTTGATCTTCAATTCGCTTGTTTGTGCTAGTGTTTGCTTGCTGCAGCGGAGCCGATGTAGGATTGACAACCTACAGTCGGTTTCCGCTACCACAAGAAAATATCAGCACTGGTTGGCCTAAATGCACGAATCTTACAACAGAGCAGAGGTGATAGCAATAGCGTGAAAAAATAGTAGGTATATCCAGTATATTGTGGTCTGATGTATGGCCGGGTAGAATCAAGTTTCTTATGTTTTTTACTTTGCTAGCGTACTTTATGTTTTTTCTATGTGAACAAAAAACTATAACATAAGCTTCTCAAACACATGACAAGCTTAGCTGTATTGGGCTGGCTTTTTTATTGTGCTTAAAATAATTTTTTAGATAAAAATTAAAAAAATTTAACTAAAAATTATTTTAGAAAATAATAAGAAAGTCGCCTCAAACAAAGACTTAATAATGATATCCAACAGCAGGAGTCTTCCATTTTCAATAATTTATAATACATCGGATAAGCAACGGTAAAGTAATTATTTTAAGATAGAAAGGTTGAAAGTTACACTCTTTTTTAGTACACAAAATAAATAAATTGACTCAAAGAGAATAAAATTTTCACTATGCAAGATATCATATATATTATCCAAAGAATTGATTGTGATATTCCTAAATCTTGATTGGCCTAATTGGATATTGAACTGAAAGGAAAAAAAGATTCAATGTTCAATTGAAATTTAGGCTTCATTTGCGGTGATTTTTTTGTTGTTATTTTAAAGTAGTTTTTCTAGTATAAATTTTTAATTTTTGTATAAAAAGTTACTTTTTAGAAGCAGTTAAAATTTTAATTTTGTATTAGAAAATTACTTTAGAAGCAGTAAGAAAGCCGTCTCAAACGAAGTTCATAGTCAGGAGTTATATCTTAATGATGAAAAAATATTAAAAGTATTTAATTATTAATGAAATAATATAATAATATGAAAATATGTGAAAAAGGCAAAATTAATTTATAATATTTAATACACATGAAATTCTTATATAATTTTGAATTCAAACAGTCTACACAAAATGCTTGCATCTTTGAAATGTGAGAAGAGCAGTGCTCATGAGGAACATTATCATTTGATCTGAAGAAAACACACAATGGAAACGCTATATTCGAAGGGAACAAAATTAGAATTTGTGGCCGGGCTTCTAAATTTTATTTAATAAATTTTAGATTTTAAAATATTTTATGTTAAATTTATTTTATGGCATTATATTAACTTAATTATAATAAATTTGATAATTTTTATAGAAAAATATTCAGTGCGTAGTCTGAACGTAGAGTTACGTCCGGACATATGAGTGTATACATTGTTCATACTGTGTAATAAAAATATGGTACACAGAGTAGTAAACATATGTACACTTACAATCCAAACGTAACTCTATGTCCGAACTCGCAGACTAATAATTTCTTCATTTTATGCGTCAACAAAACCGGAATCGCCTATTGGTTCAAGAATAATTTTAGCATAGAACCGGACAAATGGGAGAACCATTTTCTTAGTACTTCGTTCCATATTGATTCTCTGATTAGGAACGAAATTGTGGTGCAGCTTTGACTGTGAAGTCATAGATCATTAACAGATTTACAAAATGTGTTTGTCTAAGTGAGTGTTCAGGAAGCTTTCCTTTGGAAATCAATTATTAATTTTTATGCTACCTTCAATCTTTTTTTCCTTCTTTTTCATCCTTACAACTATTAATTTTATCTAAGTGACATAGATTCATTTGAGACTATTCCTTACTGCTTCTTAAAAATTTTCCTTCAAAAATTAAAATTTTTATTTAAAAATAATTTAAAAAGCAGTAAGAAATAATCCCTTAGAAGCTTTAGCCTCAATTTGATAGATATTTGAAGTAATAATACGAGCAAAATCTGAAACGTGCGAGAGTCTTTTAAAATTAAAAATAACTGAAAGGATTTATATTTAATCATAACTAATGAATTAATAAAAATTAATAATCTAATCTATAAATTATAACTATATAAATTTTTTTATCAAATTATCACATATATCAAATTTTAAAATAATTTTATTAAATAATTTATACTATTTCATTGATCATTAAAACTACAATATATACAATGCAAGATAGAACCTTCCCAATTCCATGTTTTATCCAACTATCACATCCAACAATTACGTTTTTCACAATCAATGTTTCTTTAGTAGGTCTGAACTCATAAAAATGATGGATTTTCTAAGTCTTTGCCGGTTGAAATATACATTAAATGAAAAAAAAAAAAAAAAAGACCCAGTAGGTTGACCTGATTCATCATAGAAAATTCTCGATATAAACTTGAAAGTTTTATTACTTTAACTAAATTAGCAGTGTAGAATTATCTTCTTGGCCCCTCTCAAGAGTGCTATAAACACAAATTTAGCTTCAGAAAGAAAAAATCAAGAGCATAGTTGCTATAGTTTACTAGTTCCCTTTGTTCTCCTTGCCCAGCTGCTCGAGACTTGCAAGGAAAATCCCAAGCTGAGTGTGTCCTCCATGGCGCCTGCTGCAAGCTTTGTGTTTGGCATACTCTTACTTCTTCTTCTGAAAGGTCAGAAAATTACCTTTTGTACTCATAAAGTTAACGGATTTTTGACATTCAAGAAGATATTACATTTCCCCAACTTTTTTTATAGATCATCTTTAGTTGATTCAAATTTTTTGAGATCAGCTTTTGTGAGTACTCATTTACATTTTTCTACGAATGATGATCAAGGCATCATTAAACATAAGCTTTCGTTTGGCAGCTTTTTTAATGCTTTGTAAAGCAGTTTTTAGTACAAAATTATTGTACTAGAAAGCGTCATTACGAAGCCGTCCCAAACGAAACTTATTATGCATAGTTTGTTTTGAATTGCTAATCCTCGAAACGCTATTATTATGTCTACTATCTAATGCATGAACATGTTGAAATAATCTAAAATCATTTTAAGTACCTTTTTTCAATCTATATCACTGAGTTATTCTTATAACATAGTCAATCATTCTATTATTTATCATTTTCTTATTTCAACACTGCTGTTACATCTTAATAATTATATTTTCTTACTATTAAATACTTGAATTGTCACAATATTACCATCCATATATGCTCTAAAGTCTATTCTTTGGAATTGCAGGGAATGGAGGTACTGTAAGATCTCAACCATCAAATTAGAGATTAATAACACGGGATTAAGGTTGGTTCAGACCCGTGTTTGAGGTAACAGTAAAGAATACTTGCAGGTGCAAAGTGACGAGGCTGTTTCTGAGATCTGAAGGATTATGCAAGCTCAAGCAGGTGGATCAGAAGCTATTCAAGGAGGAGTTGGATTATGTTGTTATGATGGAAAAGCCATACAAGCTCTGAAAAAAAAATCTGTGAAGTTTCGTTTTCATGGGATAGGGCCATTTAAGATGTCTACCTGCAGCCTTCCGCCTTCATGCTAATAAGTGGAGTAGGATTGGTTCGTTAGGAACGCTATTGAACTTTCTAAAGCAGCTTTTTTAATCATTTTTTTTTTATTAAACGTTATTTTAGAAAACAGTGAAAAAGCAGTCCCAAACAAATACCTGAATGTTAGGTGAATGTATCAAATGTTAGTATATTTTATTCTGTGCTGTATTACTTGTAATATATATGGTTAAGCATATAGTATTTTGGGTTACATTCTAAAAGTTATGTTAGTAATGGATGCTTTGAAATTGATTGTTAGGAAATGGAAATGGAGATAAAGATATCAAGTTAATGATTTTTACTTATGATTAATTCATAAAGTACTTTATATTCTTCACTTCAATTTAAATGGTGTCTTAGGATCTATTTGGTTTATACTTTTTGTAATTTTGCTCTCCTTATAATAAACTACAATCTTATTTGGCTATAATTATATATTTTTTAGAAAAAAACTTCAGAAAAATAATAACTTTTCACAATCAAATTTATTGGGTATGATAATTATTAAAAGAAATTCATCATATTATAAATTTTTTTTTCAAAAAAATCCTTTGTTCCCTAATAAAAAAACTTCATGATAAAGTTTACAAACAACTACAGTCATCCCTGAACGAACACTTGGTTTCTCATTGGTGTGGTTTATTATGAGCCTATATCTTTACTCAGTAGCATCTTGACTTCATTGTGATAGCTTTCTTTATTGCTTATTTAAGTCAACTTTCTTGTTCAAAAATTATAATTTTTGAACTATAAAAGTTATTTTAAGAAACATAAGAAAATCATCCCGAATAAAACCTTAATCAAAATTTTTTTTTTATCAAGACGCACTAGTAAATTTTGGCAAGATATCGTAGTCAAGGGAATATTTGATTGCAAGACTAATATGTCAGCTAGCACAAATTATAAAAAAAAATCAGCTCATGAACATCTCTGAATGAAATCCAGCTTGATTTTATCCAGAACTCGCCATCCATAGTTTCTTTATCAACTTTTAGAAAAAGTGTGGTTCTAAGAAATAGACTTAAAAAGCGAATTACAGATACATTTGTAAGAAAAGCACATCAAATTGAAGAGATACAAATGCATATCTTCAAATTAATTGTTATACATAGCTAATAACTGCCACTTCAGAAAAAATTATTTTACATCCTACAAATTAAAGTTCTAAATCTTGCCAACTAAAGATCACCTACTGTTCAAGTCAGGCTCCCCAGCGTCATGCTGCCACTCTTTGCCCTGCAACATCCCCATTTTCTTGCTCATTTTACATCATTCAAAAAAATCCTCTGAGGGTCCTCATCTCCATCTCCTTTGCACAATATTCTCCCAACCTTCGCCCATATCTTCCCCATTGCCTCCCTGCTGCTGATAGGCACCATGGACATTGCTGGAGCCAACATCGCCGTGCGAAGCTGCAGCATTTGCTCGAATGAGCTCGGCGGCATACGAGCAGCCATCCTAGCTTGTGCCTGTGCCTCTGCTCGTGCATGCTCGCTTGGGCTACTGCCATTCTCATCCTGGCCTCTGCGGCCCGCAGCTTCCCTTCCAGCTTTCTCCGCAACTCACCTCAGCGCGGAGACTCAACAGCATTTGCTTCTCCACTTGAGAAGAAGAGCCTGCTCTTCAATGAGCTTCTCCTCAGAATCGGAACTCCCCGAGATTCCTCTTCTTGGACATGATGTTGAAGGCAGGACCGCTTATCGAAAGTAGCGGTAGCTCCGCAATCTTTTTGAGGATGTTGTATCCCATTGCTGGAGACGGACGGGATTGGCCAGTTGTATCACTGATCAGTATCCTGTTCATCTTCCTCTGCCCTCATAGTCTAGCCACAACATGATTAGGTAATAGCCTGAGAGATTAAAACAATATTAAGTAGGTGATGAGGAAAGCTAAGACAGTAAAATTTATAATATAAAAAAATTGGTTGCAAGTTCAAATAGTTTTATACTGATAAAGTTTGCTTTGAAGGTCGATACATTCTATGGCTTAATTTTATGGTAATAAACCAAGAACAAGGAAAGATAGCAATATAAAATGACTGATGACCAAATGTGAAAAAAGGTCGAACCCTTATGCTGATATAGATACATCGTGGTGCAGAAATGAATGATCTAATAAAGCATTTATTACTCAACGGCCAATATAGTATAAAATGGGCTAGTGACAACCAAAAGTATAATTAGAAGATGTCTGTAGCATAAAATTTCAAAGAGAATATAGCAATTCGGTATTAAGAAGCAACCACACTTAACTATTTTTCTCTGGCATCAGCATTTATTATTTTAATTTATTTGGGAGGTTCTTCTATTATAAATAGAGACTAGTGGTCATGTAATAGTTAGATAAAATATATTGTGATAATTTAATCAAAATTAGGCTTTCGCATGGTTTTCTCACTCCATGCTGTGTAATAGATTTCTTCTCCCACCTTCCTTAACCTTGCACAGGCCTCTTTTGTTTTGACCTAACTTTATTGGTATCAAAGCAAATTTTCTGCATTCCACAAAATTGATCGTGCAATCTTCCTTAATCATCCGTTTCTGATAGATATTAAGTAATTAAGGAAGTATGTTCATCTTCTTCTTGTTTAATGCCCTAAATTTTGATTCATCTCTTCATAGTTTACCTGAATAGGCTGTTGATCGAAACAACACAAAATATATAAAAAAAACCAACTACAAAAATGAATCAAGAAATAACACCAAGGAGCTGTATTTACTAACTTCAAGAAATAAAGTTAAGATACAATTGATGATTACTATTCGAGAGGTGAATCGTCTCTCACACAAATTCCCAACAGCCACTAGAACCCAAACACCCACATAAAATAACTGCAGAAAATAAAACTCGACATATAGCCCTAAACCTCCACAATTTCCCCACTTAAACAACCCAAATCCTCTAAGAAAAATACATTTTTTTGTACCCCTTTTCTTTCCCAAATAGCTCCCCCAAGCCTTTCTCCTATCAGGTCCACGAGTTATCAATTGGTTTGCATCTTTGCATCTCAATTAGTTTTAAATAAACAGAATATATTTGTGTACAGTGACAGTGATACCTTTGGGGATCTACAATTTCCATTCCTAAGAAATGCTTTAGTTCCCAATTCTTTGATATCAAAGTTTTTTACCAAAACTTATTTTATGGTTCTATAATCACTGAAAATTTCAGTATTTCATACTGATAGGCTATTTTCCTCAAGTAGATTCTATTTATAAACAAATTCTGGTCAGCTTAGCATTAAGTATACCCTATAATACTCGACAACTTTAGAGAACATTTCAAACTGTGCTCGAGGACTTTTTTAAACATACAGAGATGTCTTGAGATTGCAGACTTAATTAGGTGGAATTTGGTATGGAATTAAAAAGTAATTTTAGAATATATATATCTCTCAGGTCTCCATTAGGAAAACTATTTTAAATCATGTAGATATATGGTCAATTAATATTAGTTCTTAGATGGACTCAAATAGTGTTCGCATGTTTAACAATTGTGCAAAAAATACTTAATAGTCTATAGAAAATAAGTATATCCTTTTGCAACAAAGCTGGCTTTCGGCACTTAATATATTCCCACCAACCTTGTATGTGATAGTAAATAGCCACTGCATCCAATAGGTTTGTTTCCTAGGGTAAATCAGAGATCTCCCAATTTTTGTATTTTTCTAGTGCTTGCATTTCTTCAAGTGATGTTTCATTTAGAAAGTCGATTGCCTTATAATGGATTTAGAAACTTGTTCTTAAGTGAGGTTGCTAAAGAATGTCTGAACTTGGTGAGAATTAAAATAAAAGAAAGTAGATGTGACAGGATGGGTGGTGAAAGTTCTTATAACTTCCATAGGAAATAGGTTTTTCGCGGTTACACAAAAAAGTCACTATGGAAGAGTTTAGTATCCCATGTTACCTTTTAGTTTTCCTGGTAGAGAATCAGGTTCAGACTCCTCGTCATGCTTATGTGCAGGATACACCGTTGGTACGATTCCTTCTAGAGTGACCAATCAATTTTTATTATATTATTTTGAGTGTAAAATATTTTGTGTGCGAAGGTGTGGGGACAACTTGAGTATTTATTGTCTTGTAAATTAACGATTAATCATAACAAATTTCGCAGATTTAAGATTTCAAAATTAATATTCCTTGGCTGAGCTCTCCCTTGAATATCACGTTGGGGAATGAATAGAATGTTCAAAGAAGCTTGCATACCACGGACGAGCGGTTAGAACCTTTTTAGTGGTAGATGAATTCTATTAACATTGTTGTTGCTAGATCGCAAGCCTGGATGAGAAAAGTAGATGGTTGGCATTAGGTAGTCAACAACCTTGTAAAACTTGCGACAATCATTCATGAATCCTTTAATATACTGTATTAATGCTAGATGTTCCTAGTAAAGCATTGCATTTTTTTGACATGTATATATCGAAAGTGTGCAAGAGCTGCCGCATTGGCACCCGGTGCAAAGTTAAATAAACAGGGTTCCCACATCATGAATAATTAGCGGTAAGAAGCAGTCCAAGATACTAGAATAGGATAAAACTTGGAATAAAGTTCCCTTAGAGGCAAATTAATGAACACATATGAGCTATAATTTCATACAACAACAACATCAAGCTTTTGATCCCTACTGGGTCGGTTACATGAATCTTTTTTTCCATGTGTCCATTAAAGTCAAATTAATGTTTAAATTAATAAAGAAAGATCATTTCTAATATTTTCTAACAAGTCTTTAGGTCTACCTCTTACCTTTCTTAAATAAGGTAAATCTAACACTGTCTACTTTCCTAACCGGGTCATCAGGAAGGCCGCCGTTTAGTGACCAAACATCTGAAGCAACTCTACTCTAATTTATCTTCTACTGGAGCTCTCCAACCTTTTCAGGTATATGCTCCATTTAGTATAGCCATCTCAAGGGTAGTAAAATCCCATTCATCCACCTAGCTCCTCCATCTTGCAACACTTAACATTAGTACGTTTCTCTGTTTAATGTGCCACATTCGTCAACATAAAGCATTGCAAGTCTCACCACCAGTTCTATAGAATTTTCCCTTAAGTTTGAGGGATTTGATGAGAAGACAAGATAAATTTGAATACACTTATAAGAGATGAAAAATATTAATTTTAACTGCAAGAAACTAAATTAAAAGGTGAAAAAAATTCAATAAGAACTTGGGAATATAAGTTGTATGTATCTGGAAGATTAATAATAGAAATAGGTTTGATGATAGTAGCTTGACGATAGAATTGAATGATAATCTATTGAAGTGAATAGATTTGTAATGGGGTGATTGTTATCAAATTGATTTTTAAGGATATATAAATTTTGAGTAGACTCACTTTAGTCGTCCTTAGGGTCCAATTAGATTTGAAAAATAATTTTGGGATGGAATAGAGAATTGATAAATTTAATTACAATGCACATCTAAGAATTAAAGAGATTACTTACGAATGTTGACCTTAAATGGGCATATCTTAGTTATAGTAGATTGTGTTATTCATGATGAGATAAGATATAGAAAAATAAAATGCAAGAAGCAATTTTGGTTAACAATAGCCTATGATGTTATTTTTTTTTAACAATAAAAAAAATAGTAAATGTATATTTTAAAGAAACTAGTAGTATATTTAACTAAAATATCAAAAATGGAATCAACAAATCATAAATGTTATATTTTTTTAGACGAGGCTTCTTTTTTTGTGCAAAGTTTATAAGATGATTCTTGGATATTTGACAATACATTTAGAGTAAAGAGTTATTGTTCTCATAGATTAGCCTAAGAGTAGGAAAAAAAAAGATCAAAAGAAATAAGTGATGACATGTTGGTATTTGAAGAGCAGTAGTTTTGTTAACTTTCAGGATAGATTGCTTAGAGAGGTAAATTGAAATTCTTAGTTCAGTTGAACCGAATGACTTATTTAGAAGATTGTTAGATTTTAAGAGTCCAAAAAAGTATACACATTAGTAGGACGCTGATGGTGGAGTTGTGAGGAGGGAAAAATGTTATATGAATAAAAAAAAAGTTTTTAAAGATTCAAAAGATAAATACTATGAAGGCTTATAATATATTTTCATTGTTGAAAAATTATTAATGTGGTACAATGTAGATCAGGAACCTTTTAGCTCTCCTGTGGGGCCCATGATCTCCTTTATCACTATAGAAGAAGAGGCTTTTGGTCGGAGCTCTTTGAGAAAGATGCAAGGGCATTATTAAGGGATTTGGGGCTGTTTAAAGGGGGCAATTGTGAGGGTTAAGCTTATGTTGAGTTTTATTTTTTGAGCTTTTTTTGGGTGTTTGGGTTCCTAGTGGCTGCTAGGAATTGTGGGAGAGACGATCCACTCTAAGCAGTGAATCAACTTGTATCTTATCTTTCTTTGCTTGGAAATTAGCCCTTGTGCTATTTCTAGATTTATTTGGAATAAATTTATAATTTTTATATTGTTGTCTGTTGTTTGATCATCAAGTTATATCAATTGGTATCAAAAGCACGATTCAGGATCTATGGCGCTGAAGAGTGGAAGCTTGGAAGAAAAATTAGAAGAAGTTGGCCAACTCAAATCAAAAGTTGAGTGGATTCATCTATGAAAGGAAGATTTTCTAACTTAGATATAACCTAGAGGATATGATGAAGAAAAATATTGGAGTTTCAATAACTCAACCGGCAACATCGGAGGAAAAAGCACCAAGGGTGGCCAAGGAAGTGGGGAAACCCCAAGATCGTCACAATGGGGGGTGATCGAGAGGTAGAAACTTGGGCGACAAGGAAAAATATGCCACCTCTTGAACAAATAACCAGGTAGGGAAATGGGTGAAGGATATGGCATGAGGAGAAATTGGGAGGAAGAAATGAGGAGGGCTGATTTTGAGGAAGAGGATATCTAAGAATGGAGGAAGGATGGGAGAGAACAATGGAGAGAGATCAAACAACGCCACATGGGAGGAGCAGAGGAGGTGGGGAAGAGAAAGTTCAGGCGGAGAGGATTTGAGAGCAAGAAAGCTGAAGAAGCCCGTTTTTTAGGATGAAGATGCTCATGCGGGGATCTCTAGGCTTGTAGAGGTACTTTGCGGTTGAATGCCCTGACGGAGGAGGAAAGACTCACGGCGGCCGTGTCTTTGTATAAATGGACAGACATGAGAGATCCAATCCGACGTGAGAGAGTTCAAAGATAGTTCATTATGAAAGTTTTTGAACCAGTCGGGAAGGAGACTTCTACGAGTAATTATTTGCTTTGATTACTGAAGGGCAATGATGGTATTATTAAGGAGAGGTTTAAGTAACTTTACCAGCCTATTGGGGAGGCTTCTGAAGTGTTGGACAGAATTTCATCAAGGGCTCAAGCTTATATCAATGACGCGTACCTTATTATTGAGGCCACGAGAATGGGGGAGGCTATGGAGCTAGCCCAGTTGGAGGACAAAACTCACTTGAAAGAAGCAGCAAGGTAGCAGTTCGGGAGCTTCTAAAGGGACAACGACTACTTTTTTTTGGCACCAAATTATAGTTTGTGTCCATTCATAAAAGAAGTACTCTAATGATAGAGCATTGGAGCACAGTCCAGGCGAAATTTCAAGTGGATGACTAAGCGGAGATTCAAGAGATGAGAATTCACACAAGGCCACCACACGACAAGGTCTCATTCGCTGCAGATAATTACAGTCTATGATGATGAGAGAAGACTTTAGAGAAGGAGGTGGTTGAGGGGAGGAGCATTTGTAGCTAGATGTGGCGAAGACCTTCCTGAACTCAGTGGTGGGGTTTACCTCAAATTGCAACCTGAAGATGAGGTGCATAGATAGGAGGTGAAAAATTAGTGGTAATTCTTGTGGACAGGGAGCAACCACATTTCATCTCCAACCACGGTGTTGGACTGATTTGGGGATGAGGTCGACATGGGTTATTTTGGGGTGATGATAAGGAAGGTGGAGAAGAGTAGAGGTACCTTCCCAGGATTGATGGTGACACTGACAGGAGGATTTAGTGAGGGAGAATTTCTTTCCCTTGGAGTTAAGGAGTACATATGAAATTTTAGGCATGAAGATGATTGGAGACCCTAGAGGAGACCAAGGTGGATTGGAAGACATTGACTATGAAAGACAAAGGTTTTTCATAGTTTGACACTTCATAGTTGAAAGATCAAGGTCTTCTTTGAACTCAAGTTGTAGCATTTGTAGAAGACTATGAAATTCTGGTGGGAGAGAGGAAGGCAGGATCAGAGGGATCCTAAATATGTACAAAACCAAGTTTCTCTTAAGACATAGGCATGGGAGTATGGATGTGATTACTTGGTGGAGCACCAGAGCCTCGAGGAGGGGGAAGCATGGAGAAGAGGAGGAGGTTCAACAGATAGTCCACAACCAGTCCTACAAAAACCCGGTTTCCCTATTCCTGAACACGCGAAACCGACTAAAGCCCCCAAAATGAAATTCAAAGCACCAAAACGCAGCAAGAAATTCACAGCAGTCAGAAAAAAGAAAACCCTAAAATCTTACCATTTCCGGGGTAAAAAAAAAAACAAAAAAATAATAACCAAAGAAAGTAGCTTTACATGCGTCCAGCATCGTCAATGGAAAAAATATGAAAAGAAGCAACACAAGAGATGAAGTTTCAGAATTAAACACATACAACAGCCGATCCTTCCGCATTTAAGAACAGTTAAAAACGATCATCAAACCCTAATTGAAATTTAATGCACCAAAAATGCAGCCCCGAATTCGCGGCAGTAAAAAAATTTAAAAAACCGACTAAACTCTTCGAATCCAAATAAAATCAACAATCAAAACGAAGGACAGATAAACAAGAAAGAGCTTTTACCTAAGTACCTGCATCCTCGATGGACGAAAACGGGGCGCTTGAAAGTCGGGATTTGCAGACATTCATGACATCCTGGTGCACCATCTCCGCCTCAATCGATTTCCAGCCGCAACCTTCCAGGCGCTGCCGGTGCCGTAGCCGCCGGAGGCACCGTGTAGCCGCCGCTGGCGGAGGCTGTTGATGCTGCTGCTGCTGATGGATGCAGCGGCTGATGTTGCTGCTGAAGGAGGTGCGTCGCATCCCAGGCGCTCGAAGATGGGCATCGATGTTGGAAGGAAATCTGGCCATGGCCTGCTGTTGCTGCTGCCTCTGTAACAGATGGATCTGTTGTTGTCTCTGCTGCATCAGGAGCTGCTGTTGTTGCAGCGCTAATGCCTCTTCCCTTCCCTCCTCATCTACCCTCTCTCTCCCTCTCTCGCTCTCTCTTCGTGCTATGTGTTGGTAGAAGTAGATATTGTCACCGATGTTTGTGTTGAGTCGGGAAAGTTCTTACGTTTATGTGCAGACCAAAGTTATCATTGATGGAATTTGGGAAATAAATCACATATGAATAAAAAATATAGCTTTATATATCTCATAATAATAATATAATAATAATATAATAATTAATATATTATAAATATTTATATTATCATATAAATATTACTTTAATTCAAAATATTTCATCTTTCTATCTCAAATTTTTTTATTCACTATAAAAATGATAAAAGAGCGCAGTTTTGGAATCGCTTGAAGCAAGGTTAGACCTTGTTCAAGCATTGTTATGAATGATATATATTCGGATTACTATTCGAGCAAAGGTTTGAAGTAAAATTTGAAAGCATATCGAATAGAGTTTGAATATATTTGACTTGGGCTCAACGAAAACAAAGTGTTAACAAATGTACGAATTGGCTTATAACTCAATTATAGGCATCTCACCTCCACATTGACCTGTATACCGACTTTACATTCTATCTTTCTCCGGCCTTTAGGCCTTTCTTTCTTTTCACAACTACTCATTCCACTTCACTAATGGGAGTATAGCACAACAACCTCTATTTATAGTAGTATGAATACTTCCCCAGTTTCCTCATTTTTATTGATAAATATTTCAACATTAAAATCTAATCATATTACCTACATATACAACTTTGAAACAAAACTGACATATAATATTTGACACTCCCGTCTAAAAGTTACAAATAACTACATGTTTAGCTCGAGAGACCCCATGGCATAGATTCTTTTTATTACGAATCAATTTCCCGCCAAGATCAACTTCAATCACTAATTTCCATCATAATTCTAAACAAGACGGAGTAAATTTTATATTATTATAATCAAACATCATGAGTAAAACTAATGTATCAAGGCCCCATAGAATAACAATTCAACACACAGTGAACATTTGACCAAAGGGAAATGTCTCAGCCTTTTTAGTGAGATTATTAACTCCAAACTATTTAATAATTTTTTTCGTGAGGCCCTTAACTTTTATATGCTGTAATAACATGAAATTTAATAAAATGAATTTATTTGAAAATATGAAAGTCTATACTGAATAGCTACGGCGTTAAGATTGAGAACATAGCGACGCCTTGCTTTCTATTATAAAATAGCTATTGATTCATCATGCACCGCAGAAGCACTGTGATTTGTGATGCTAATATAATATAAATATCTCTCACTACCTAAACTATCATCCCCTTGATACGTCATCTCAAAATCATTTTAATCGGGCACGAATCTCGAGACAAAAGCTAGTTGGAATCTTCAAAAATTAATTTTGGGAGCAAATGAACTCCGATTTCAGCGAGCTTATAGTCAAACTGAGCGTCTCGGAAATACGAACCCAACGACACCAAGATCAACCCAATTCGAGCCCAAATGAGTCCGAATCAAGGTTCAAAGCGCTGTTGGAAGGTTCAAACCGCAATTTGAGTTACCAAACGGTCTCCGATTTTGACGAGCATATACTCGAATCGAAGGGCTCGACGAGACGAATCCAACGAGCCAAGATCATCAAATTCCGACATCATTAAGGCCATCAAATGTCCAACAAACGGTGCGTGATCAAAGGATTCGATATCAGCCGTCCATTCAAACCACTCCCTGTTCGCCCTTGATCTCATGCCTATTTACGGCTATGCCACTCCAGAAAAACTATAAATAGAGCCCTCATTCTACACCAAAGGGAGGGAAGTGAAGAGAGAGAAGAAGAGAAGGAAGGGAAGGAGAAAGGGAATAGGAGATTCCTCACCTCACTCTCCCTCGACCCCCGCCGGAGTTTTTCCTGCCGCCTGAAGACGCCGGAACTCTGCCGATTTTCAGAAAACACAGGGAATTCGCAGTTTTTGTGAATTTCGTGAAGAGACAAGTTGTATTTGGATTATCCCGACTTGTGGGAAGAAATCCGCCATTTGTAATCTACGAAAACACTAGTGGAAATTTGCAACTGGGCGAGGCCCCGTGATTTTTTCCCATTTTTTGGGTTTTCCACGTAAAAACTCTTGGTGTTCACTCTTTCTTTCTGTTTGTGTGTTAAACTTACGTGCAACGCTCGGACGCAAATTTACAAACTCTACCGCCGCGTATTTTCTAACACGCAACAGTTTGGCGCCGTCTGTGGGAAACACAATCCACTACTTCGAGTACTGCTACGATGGTGAATAGGCGCAGCAGTCGTTTAGTTGGAGCTTCTCGCTCCAACTCTCATCAGTCCAGAAATCCATCCATTAAACCATAGACGACCAATGTCAGTATCTTTTCACCCTGGGGGGCAGAATGCTGCCGGAGAAGGGACTTTGGGACCTTCTTTAGAAGAAAGAATCCGGAAGATGGAAGAATCACAAAACGAGATCCTCCAACTCCTACGAGATGATCGACAGCCGACGTTGGAGGAGATCCTTCTCCCTCGGAATCCACCAAGTTTGAAGATGTTCAATTCGAGCATCATCAAGAAGGGATTCACCTTCCTCCACCTAGGGGACATCCTCAATCACAACAGGAAGATGAACTTGCCGATACAGCAAGTTCAACACATCCTCACATTTTTTCGGAACTCCCAGAAGGCTCTCCCCAACCACACATTGCGGGACTCCCTCACAATGTCCTGCGTCGTGAACTGCGAAAATTGGTACGGGAAGAGTTCCCCAGAGGAGATGTGAGGCATGCTCTCCGACAGAGGAATTTTCAGGAGTCATCACCTTTGACTGAAGCCATTCTTCAGCACCCCATTCCGGTCGGATTCAAAGTGCCAAATGTTGAGTCCTACGACGGGACGACCGACCCATATGAGCATATCGACTACTACAGAACCATCATGCATATTCAACGAGCATCAGACACGCTCCTCTGCCAGTCTTTCCCCGCAACCCTTAAAGGACAGGCCCGAACGTGGTTCTACTCGCTTCCACCCGGAACGATCCCCTCTTTTGTCAAATTGGCCAAAGTATTCGTCGAGCAATTTGTGGCCAATCGAAGAATTGCAAAGGATTCTTCCCACCTCTCCGGGATTCGCCAAAATGAGGAGAATCGTTGAAGGAGTATTTTCAACGATTTTTCCACTGAAGCACGACAGATTCCAGGAGTAGACCCTGAATTACTCAGAGGGGTCTTTCTTGGAGGTCTTCGTCCTGGCCCCTTCTATTCGCCCTTATGCGAGACACCGTCCATTCGTACGCCTGATCATCGCTGGAGGCCATCGCGTGGAGGCACAAATCTCTGCGATGAAGCTATAAATGCTCACACAAAAACAGTTTGAGCAAATCAGCGGAAGCGCAAAGGTGCACCTGGGATGGATAATTCTTTCTCACAGCAGAGAAAAGCATGGAAAGATAATAATCTACTCATAGGTCTTCTCTCCACCACGACGAGAACCTCGCCAAGAAAAGAAGTACACACCACTTAATACATCCCAAGCAAATGTATTAATGGCCATCCGAGATCAGGAGAATGTGAAATGGCCACACCCTTTGAAGCCCAATGTCGGAAACCAGGAGCAATATTGCCACTTCCACCGTAGCCGTGGGCACACTACCGAAGCATGTTGGCAGCTCAAGGAAGAAGTTGAGAGACTGATCCGACAGGGATATCTCCGACAATTCATCAAGAATACACCAACCCGAGATGAAGTTGGTCCGACTGGGGGGCAGAATCAACAACAAAAACAACCATTGAATACTATTCAAATGGTTGGAGAGATTGAATGATCACGCACTTCGTGTATTTGTATTAGCAAATATTACTTGTCTCGTTGTTGCTTGAGTTGAGTGTCACTTTGATATCTCTAATATCTTCTTTCAAATGTTGTCGTATTGTCACCGTACGTAGACCTTGTGTGTTGAGTACTTTGTAATTTGTAAGTCGTACTAGGGAACTATTGTACTATCTCACGTAATGCAGTAATATAATGTTCATGTTGTTGTGATATGATTTTTCCTCTTGTAAAAGATAAGAAAGAACTTCTAAAACTCCATCTCCGTGATTCGAGAAATACACAATCCACATTGTATCTCAATCACCGGACGATCAATCCCAGGGGGATTTGATCCTGGCCTCATCCACACAGGTTAACGTCGTCGAGCAGGGCTCCGACATACAACCTCGGATAGGTCTTACATCCTTGTGGATTCTCTCGACCTCTTCCACACAGTTAATGTCATCGAACAAATGTTCTGACATACAACCTCGGATAGGTCTTACATCCTTGGTGGATTCTCCTGACCTTATCCACACAGGTTAACGTCGTCGAGCAGGGCTCCGACATACAACCTCGGATAGGTCTTACATCCTTGTGGATTCTCTCGACCTCTTCCACACAGGTTAATGTCATCGAACAAATGTTCTGACATACAACCTCGGATAGGTCTTACTTCCTTGGTGGATTCTCCTGACCTTATCCACACAGGTTAACGTCGTCGAGCAGGGCTCCGACATACAACCTCGGATAGGTCTTACATCCTTGGTGGATTCTCTTGACCTCTTCCACACAGGTTAATGTCATCAAACAAATGTTCTGACATACAACTTCAGAGAGGACTTTTACCCGACGTCGGACTTCTTCCTGTCGTCAGAAGATTCCTACGCATCGTCGGACTCTGCTCGTCGACGAACTTTCGTCGGTCTTCTACCCAAGGCCGCACTTCTACTCGTCATCGGACTTCTGCTCGTCGACGAACTTTCGTCGGTCTTCTACCCAAGGCCGCACTTCTACCCCCGACGTCGGACTTCTTCCTGTCGTCAGAAGATTCCTACGCATCGTCGGACTTCTGCTCGCCAGCAGACTTCTACTCGTCGTCGGACTTCTGCTCGTCGACGAATCTTCATCGGTCTTCTACCCGAAGTTGAACTTCTACCTGACGTCAGTCTTCTCCTTGTCATTGAATTTCTGCTCGTCAGCGAACTTCTACTCGTCGTCGGACTTCTGCTCGTCGACGAACTTTCGTCGGTCTTCTACCCAAGGCCGCACTTCTACCCGACGTCGGACTTCTTCCTGTCGTCAGAAGATTCCTACGCATCGTCGGACTTCTGCTCGCCAGCAGACTTCTACTCGTCGTCGGACTTCTGCTCGTCGACGAATCTTCATCGGTCTTCTACCTGAAGTTGAACTTCTACCTGACGTCAGTCTTCTCCTTGTCATTGAATTTCTGCTCGTCAGCGAACTTCTACTCGTCGTCGGACTTCTGCTCGTCGACGAACTTTCGTCGGTCTTCTACCCAAGGCCGCACTTCTACCCGACATCGTACTTCTCCCTGTCGTTGGATTTCTGCTCGTCAGCGGACTCCTACTCGTCATCGGACTCCTGCTCGTCAGCGGACTCCTACTCGTCGTCGGACTTCTGCTCGTCAGCGGACTCCTACCCGTCGTCGGACTTCTGCTCGTCAGCGGACTCCTACCCGTCGTCGACTTCTGCTCGTCAGCAGACTCCTACCCGACGTCGGACTTCTGCTCGTCAGCAGACTTCTACCCGACGTCGGACTTCTGCTCGTCAGCGGACTTCTACCCGACGTCGGACAAATTCCAACTCGCAAATAACGGAAGCCTCTATCGCCAGTAAACCGGAGGGAGAAGAAGAAATCCCGTAGGTTTCTATCGCCAGTAAACCGGAGGAGAAGAAGAAATCCCGTAGGTTTCTATCGCCAGTAAACCGAGGGAGAAGAAGAAATCCCGTAGGTTTCTATCGCCAGTAAACCGGAGGGAGAAGAAGAAATCCCGTAGGTTTCTATCGCCAGTAAACCGAGGGGGAGGAAGAAATCCCGTAGGTTTCTATCGCCAGTAAACCGGAGGGAGAAGAAGAAATCCCGTAGGTTTCTATCGCCAGTAAACCGGAGGGAGAAGAAGAAATCCCGTTGGTTTCTATCGCCAGTAAACCGAAGGGAGAAGAAGAAATACCGTAGGTTTCTATCGCCAGTAAACCAGAGGGAGAAGAAGAAATCCCGTAGGTTTCTATCGCCAGTAAACCGGAGGAGGAAGAAATCCCGTAGGTTTCTATCGCCAGTAAACCGGAGGAGAGGAAGAAATCCCGTAGGTTTCTATCGCCAGTAAACCGGAGGGAGAAAGAAAGAGAAGTTGCAGATTTTCTGAAGGCCTGAGGGGCCTATTTATAGGTTTTGGAGAAAAAGGGGGGAGTTACTGTCAATTTCGAAATTTTCCTTTTTTAGAAATTATTTAGAAATTTTTTGCAATTTTTAGGAATTTTTAGGAATTTTTTGAACCCAAAAATAGCAAGAAAAAGCTATTTTCGTGCATGTGGGGCCCACAAGGTCGGTGGGTCAAACCGACGCATCTTTTTCCTCAAAATCGCGCGGACAGCGCACTGATCCGCGTGATTTTTCACGCAGATCACGGCCAGCCAAAGGCTGGCCGCCGGCAGCAGCCGCGGCACTACGGCGGGGCAGTCCAGGCGCCGGTCCGGCGGACCGCGGACCGGTCCAGACGGACCGCGGAGCGGTCCAGGCGGCCCGCGAGCGCGGCGCTCCTTCGCGCGGTCAAGCCGCGCCCCGCGCGTTTCCTCCCGCGCGGTTCCGCCAAAGCCACCGCCGGCGAGCGGCGGCAGGCGGCGGCGGGCCGGACCAGCCGGCCGGTTCAGCCGCCTACACGTGTCCGGGCCCAATTTTCGCACGGACGGTCCGATTTGGACATTTTTGGGGTCCCCGGACACGTTTTTCGACGTTCCGGACTCGATTTCGACACTTTCGAAGCTCAACGAGGCCTCTACGATCAAGTTTGAGCAAGCATTTAATTTTTGGGATGCAATTTTTTTGCGTTTCGGCTAAAACAAATTGTCGACACAAGTATTTTCGGACTTCTGGAGCTTCGACGTCCGAAAATAGGGGGGCAACTGATACGTCATCTCAAAATCATTTTAATCGGGCACGAATCTCGAGACAAAAGCTAGTTGGAATCTTCAAAAATTAATTTTGGGAGCAAATGAACTCCGATTTCAGCGAGCTTATAGTCAAACTGAGCGTCTCGGAAATACGAACCCAACGACACCAAGATCAACCCAATCCGAGCCCAAATGAGTCCGAATCAAGGGTTCAAAGCGCTGTTGGAAGGTTCAAACCGCAATTGAGTTACCAAACGGTCTCCGATTTTGACGAGCTTATACTCGAATCGAAGGGCTCGACGAGACGAATCCAACGAGCCCAAGATCATCAAATTCCGACATCATTAAGGCCATCAAATGTCCAACAAACGGTGCGTGATCAAAGGATTCGATATCAGCCGTCCATTCAAACCACTCCCTGTTCGCCCTTGATCTCATGCCTATTTACGGGCTATGCCACTCCAGAAAAACTATAAATAGAGCCCTCATTCTACACCAAGGGAGGGAAGTGAAGAGAGAGAAGAAGAAGAGAAGGAGAAGGAGAAAGGGGAATAGGAGATTTCTCACCTCCTCGACCACCGCCGCCGGAGTTTTTCCTGCCGCCTGAAGACGCCGGAACTCTGCCGGATTTTCAGAAAACACAGGGAATTCGCAGGATTTTGTGAATTTCGTGGAAGAGACAAGTTGTATTTGGATTATCCCGACTTGTGGGAAGAAATCCGCCATTTGTAATCTACGAAAACACTAGTGGAAATTTGCAACTGGGCGAGGCCCCGTGGTTTTTTCCCATTTTTGGGTTTTCCACGTAAAAACTCTTGGTGTTCACTCTTTCTTTCTGTTTGTGTGTTAAACTTACGTGCAACGCTCGGACGCAAATTTACAAACTCTACCGCCGCGTATTTTCTAACACGCAACACCCCTAATTTCAATATTTCATTGCCTTATAGGGAAAGAAAAGAAATGAGAAGAGAAGAAGAAGAGAGGGCAAAAAGAGGGGCAGGTCTTATGGGCAAAGCCCTACATGGGGTCCTGGTTGGGTACCCATGCTTTACTTGGACTGACTTAGCCCATCCACGCCCACCCATGATGACTTCTGGGATTCCGTACCCACCCACTTTCCATGCTTTTTGAACGCAGTCTGCCACGGACTAATGACCTTGAGGCTTGTTGTCATTTGCTTTGATTGCAAACTTTCAAGTCGCATATCAGAATTTATCATAATTGTAGCGTGGTTAAATGCTGCACATTACGTAGTGAGGATTGCAGTAATAGAAGATATTTGGTGATTAGCAATGTAAATCAATTTATCCCCCGATATTGAGTATACACCCATACCCACCCACAAGGCCAAGGCCATCGGTGACCCATTCATACCCATTGGGTATGGGTGGGTATATGGGTAGGTGTGGGTATGAGTACCTAATGCAGGGCTTTGCTTATGGGGCTTTTTCATCCATCGCTTTTGTTACAATAATTATTCCCATCATATTAAGTGAGCTCTATGTTATATTTGTATTCAATGATTTATATTTTTATTATTTTTCACTTTCCTAAAATTGATAAAAAATGATATATCTTATTTTATTAAATTTTCATCATTTATGTTTTGATAGTGATATAAATCATCATTGTGTGTATTTTGACTAGCTTATATTGAATTTTCACTGATAGTTTGGTTTATTTGAAAGTCGAGGCTAAAAACATGAAGATCGAGTTCAAAGAACTTATGCTCCAGATATATCCAACCATGACTGTTTAAGAAATTTCTCGATTTATTACCGTCTATCATCATAGCTTTTTCATGTAAGTTCAGAAGTAAACAATCACTATCCTCCATCCATTCTTGCACGCAACATCTAGATATATCGTTCGCCCTCGCCTTCATCTCTAATGGAGTATCAGAAAACCTAGCAACATAGTCTTGCAATCACGCGGTTGCACTATCAAACATAGCTTTCATAGAGTTGCCTCTAACTTTCTCCAATATATACGCCAATGTTTAATGTGAAAACTAAAACTAAAAATAAATTAAGGGGTCAACTATTTCACAAAACAAAAACCATTGAAAATAACTCTACTCAATGTTCATCTCCTCTTCAATATGTATCATTTATATAGAAGAGGTTCAAGGAAGTAGTCATAAAAAAGCTAAAATAAAAATAGATTTAGACAACTCTGTTCATGTTAATACATTACATTAAGGCTTCGTTTGGGACGGCTTTTTTATTGCTTTCTAAAACGAAATTTTAGTACAAATTTTTTTAATTTTGTACTAAAACTCCATTTTAGAAAGCAATAAAAAAGCCGTCCCAAACGAAGCCTAAGAGTTGATTGAACATCACATCTTTACAGCTCACCTAACATGATAGGTTGCTGCGACTAACAACATCATAGTAATGAACGAGGATTTAAGACGTATAGAATTCTATGCTCTGAATGATAATTTTGCAAAGAATTCAAAGTAATCAACAATTCTCAGTATTCAATAAATCGCTTTACTGAAATGAAATACGGTAAATAGAATTATTTACATACAAGATTATTTATGTATTATTTAAGTTATAAATTTATTTTAGACAAATATATTATTCTACTAATAAATCTAACAACTTGACCCTATTCTCAATTCAATTCATTTAAATTATATAATATTATTAATAATAACTTTCAAAATTAATTATTAGTAAATTTCAATCAGATAATTTTTTTAAAAAAATTAATGAGATGGTTTTCAGGTAAATTCTAGAATTATTTGATTTCAATTAAAAAATATCTGCAAACATTGAAAACCCTAAATCAATTTACCAAAAAAAAAAAAAGAATAAATATATAATTCATACCAATTAAATAAATAAATATTAATATTTTTGTTATCCTTCATTTAATAAAAAAAAAATTACACTTAAAAGTTAAAAATAATATTCAGCACTTTAAATTAGCATTAATTTTAATATTTATTTAATCATTGATTTAAGATAATAAATTATATTCATCCTCAAAGTAGTAATGTAATATACATATGATTTTTTTTTAATCGTTAGTCGGCCGAAATGATGGAGGAGTAAATCTGGACCGTCAAAGTAATTGACGCATTTCTATTTAAAATTTGGCTATTTCATTCTCCTAATTCTACTTATCCGCTCTTTTATAAAATAGGTTTGGAATAATTTTCTTATTATTTTTAAAATATTTTTTTAGTGTAAATTTTTTGAATTATTATTTTTAAATAAAAAAAATAATTTACAAAGCATTTAAAAACAATTGTCCTAAAAAGCCTTGAACGAGTGCAACAACGAATAAGTGGAGAAGGGTCCCAGGGAATTTTTATTGGGTCAGGTAACCTGATGTAGAGATACATCAGGTAACCAATAAAAAAATGTCACATGCACTTTAAACAAAAAACACTCAGCTTTAAACAAAAAGTAAGTGCATGTGGCATTTTTTTTTATTGGTTACCTGATGTATCTCTGCATCTGGTTACCTGACCCAATAAAAATTCCTGAGCAGGTGATGTAATCATATGCTCCTTATGGGGCTATTTGGTTGCACCCATGATTTTATTTAAGTAGGATTTAGAAAATCTGTAAATCCTCTAAATCAATATTTATAAAATCCAGAGGGGTTAAATCTTGAAAACTGTTTCGTAATATTTATGATAAATCATGTTATATCTTATGTGATTGTTTGACTATTTAATTTAGAATTTAAAGCAATTAAAAGATTTGACATGCATTTCTTGAAAAATTAAAATATAACAACAAAAGTTCAAATAAAATACAACAAAATTTCGATGAAAATACAACAATAACATAGATTTAATTAATATTAATAGTTTTTAGAATTATCTAAATTTGTGAGAAAGTAATTACGAAATAGTTGTAAAATCTCAAGTTCCCGAAATAAACTATTTAAATCATACATAATCTAATCAACAAATAAATTATTTATTAAGTTAATTAACTCATCATTTCTATTTAGATAAATTAAGTAAAAATAGTATCTTTAAATTATTATTTTTCATTATGATTTATTTTATTTTATAACTAATGTATACATATCTAACTTTTTTAATTAAATATTTATAGTTATAGCTAATTAAATTTTTAAAAAATTGAAATAAAATTAAAATTAGCATAATCTAATATAATTAATAATTAGTTGATTAATTAAATATAATAGTTTTCATTAAAATAAATTATAAATAGTATTAATTTACTTGAGTTAATGCCTAATTATTAGTCTAATTAATTAATAAATATTAATTTGCTCATTTTAAATAATTTTTCGACTATTTGCTCCTTTCTATTTAGGAACTTTTATTACGTCCTCTGATCGGACGTAGAGCTACATTTGGCCGCCAATAATATGTCGCCACGTGCTCTTAATCTTTACCGCGCGGCCCGACGACTTGACCTGGACCGGAACCAGGGATTACTATGTTCGCGTATTGCTAGGTATTACTCGGTATTTGCTCGGTATTGCTCGGTATTGCTCGGTATTGCTTGACAATAATGAGAAATACCGCTATGTGAAGATCAATACCGAGTTGTACCTACAACTCGGTATTTCTAGATATTTGTTCGATATTTTCTCGGTATTGCCCGATATTGATTATTGTCAAATAAAATCCATCAATACCTAGCAATAAAATACCGAGCAATTATAGTGGCTGGCGGCCGAACGTAGAGCTAGTGATCGGACCAAATAAAAGTTGAGCCTATGCCGTACGGTTTGCTTTTCTCTTTATTTCTTCGTTGCTGTTCTTCTTCGGCTCCTTCGTCGCCGTTCGACTTCGCTCCTGAAGGAATTCCCTTCCTGTTGGATCGGAAGTTACCACATTTTGATCGGAAGCAACGACGGGAGCTCGCTCGCTGCGAAGGTAACTTTCTCTATTTCGCGCGCTTCTTCGGCCAAATCTCGTAAATCCGCCGAATCAGAGGTTTTCGGAAATCCGGGATTTACCACAACAAGGGTACGGCGGCTTTCATTTACCGTGAGATTTAGTTTTGCTTTTTAGACCGTTTGGCTGGATTTCGCACAAATCCGCCTCAAATCGCATAAATCCCGCTACCAAACAGCCCCTCAAGGTTCTTGCTCCCCGGATAACTCATCTCCATGAGGAGTTCCAGCTAAGATGGTTGGAAAACCACCTTCCATATCCTTATGCTCCTTGCGTCGCACCACCCTCGCAGCTTCTGGCCTAATCTTGCTCTGTTTTTCCTTCTTTTCCATCAGTTCCCTCCGATCTCCCCTTCAAACTCAAAACCAGTACAATTCTCACCCCATCTTCCGCAATGCTCTAACTGATAACCTTAATCCATCCTTTGATGGAACTGATTTGGTGTCTTCTTCGTCAATTTACCACTCTCCGAAGATTTTCAGCGCGAGCTACGCTGAGATGGAGAGAAGATTTAAGGTTTATATTTATCCTGACGGCGATCCGAAGACCTATTACCAGACTCCGAGGAAGCTCACGGGGAAGTACGCGAGTGAAGGATATTTCTTTCAGAATATACGGGAGAGTAGATTTCGTACTGAGGATCCTGATCAGGCAAATCTTTTCTTCATCCCCATCTCCTGTCACAAGATGAGGGGAAAGGTTAGTTTCTCATATTGTTCCTTGAAATTGATAATTACTTGGTCAATATTATTAGAGGTCCATTGATTTATTGTTATGATGAGCTTAATTACTTTTCGATCATTTATGATGAGCTTAAATGTCCGTCTAAAACTTGCCATATATACACTGATGCAAAAGTTTTGCTTTGTCAAATATGATATGTTGTAGATGCAGATGATAATTTTATGTTACAATATAAATCTACATATTTATTAACTTTAAATTTACGTCTACATTACAAATCATTCATAAATCTAAACCTAAAATCGAGCAGGTGTCAAATTCTGAATTTTATTATGGGCTCAATCTTGAATCGAAACCTCTATTAGAAATTGAAAATGGACATAAGATTTTATATGAACCTAAGGTACAATTAAAATATTAATATTGTTTTGATTGAGAATTTGAACATCTAATGGAAACTAAATCTACTCTTGGAACTTGAATTTACAATCCTAATTGATTCTATCCTTGAACATAAAAATGATGAATCAGGTTTATTGTAGTTAATAAATCATTTGAACAATCTAAATTAACTCTTGATGAAGTTTCTTATGAGGTTTGTTTTATTCTTGCTTATTGGTTCCGTGATTCCCAAATTTATAAAATGAGCCTTATGAAGAAAATTAGGTTGCACCAAAATTTCAAAAAATTGTTAACAATGATTGCCTTAAACACAATGTATTAAATGATTCATGTCATGATCCTTTAATACATTGTGTTTAAGGCTATTGTTGTTAACAAATTTTTGGTCACATAAAAAGACTTGGGTATAAAATATTAGAATTGACATCTCTTTATTATATTTAAATGAGAATTTGATCATTTACAGGATACAATGGAGAAAAAGATTCATGGAGCTGACCCCATGTAGTGGGATAAAGACTTAAATTCAAAATTTCATTTATCTGTTCCAATCTAGAATTGTGTAGTTCGTTACAATTGTTCTTTAAACTAGTTAGATTAGTTTTTAAAAGAGATTCTTCGTCCATATGCTTATATCTTATTTGTGAGTTTTGTTTGTATCATCATACATTTTAGGAATTGATTGTAGGTCTTTATTAGCATCTTCTATTATTAGACATAAATACTTCAGCATTTGTATTGCTCACTTCATATCATTTGCTAAATTTGCATACTTGATATGCATGAAAATATTCTTAGAAAATTGACTATTAATTTTGACAATTATAAATCTACACTTGCTGTGAACTAGAGATATATAGAAGGAAAAACTATTTGATACTGTAATGATATGTTGAATCCTTAAAAGGTCCCAATAGGACCCTTAAAGACATTAGGTGCAGGAAAGACATTCAAGTAAATGCTTATAAATTGAAAATTCCAAGAAGATTGATATTAAGTCCAAGTATTATTGTATTCATCTTGACTTCATTTTAGGAACCTCCTATCAATGCCTTCAAATCTTTTCTTTTTTTCATCTCCTCCTTGCCACATTCAACATTTAGTTAAACAATTTCGTACTTCCTATTTTAGAAGCTATTGTGTCCAATATTGATGGTGGATAATGGATATCTTGAGTATTTCTATGGGTTGGGATGGAAACTTGCATGCGATAATTCATTGATTACTTTTTCGGTATGCACACAATTATGCCTAAATTTTCTTGACAAATATGAACAACTTAATTTGCCGGAGCCAACCTTTTTACAATTCAGGCAAATTGAAGTAAATATGAAAATCTAGATTCTATACTCAACAGATGCAAAGCACGTGTATTAATGCCACTTCAAAGTTTTTTGTTTGCTAATTTATTTCAGTGTAAACATGCCTTATGATGATGCTGTCTATGAGGATGAGATGCGTTCTCTTACGTTTTGATTATCTTTATGAGTGTGGTTAATTATTGCAAGATGAGTACGTTCAATTCTCTTCTGATTCTCAAGTCGGCTGTTTTCAATTCCCTGTTTAATACTAGTTCCATACTTCAATGCCAGCATACCCTCCGTTTGTGGTGTTCTGGATCCTGTTGGCTACAGTATATGCACTGTAGCAAACACAGCTAGATGGATTGCTTCTATGTTTGGCATTATAATACAGCATGAAGTTTGTTCTCTGTCGTTGATTCCTATTTTTCACCATGGGATGCTTTTCTACTTTAGCTATGTTCGGATCCTATTGTTTCCTTGTGCTTTGCTTCACAACTTTCCTGTTATAGTTGTATTCAAATATTTTATATGCTTATTGGTAGCTTCCCATATTATTCGCCATGGGATGCTTTTCTACATTTTGTTTAGAGTGATGGTGAAATACACGGGGATATTATTAGCATAATTCAAGTTGGATGGTTGAAGTGGAGGAATGCATCGGGCTTGTTGTGTGATAGAAAAGTCCCCTCAAACTTAAGGGAAAATTCTATAAGATGGTGGTGAGACCTGCAATGCTTTATGGTGCGTAATGTTGGTCATTCAAAGAGAAGCATAATACTAAGTGTTGTAGAGATGATGATGCTCAGGTGGATGAGTGTATTTACCCTTAGAGATAGGATACAAAATGAGAATATACATGAAATGTTTGGAGTAGCTCTGGTGGAAGATAAGATTAGAGAGCCTTAGATGGTTTGGTCACATAAAATGACGGCCTTCCAATGACCCAGTTAGGAAAGTAGAGGTATTATATTTGACTTATGTTAAGAAATGTAGAGGTAAACCTAAAAAGCAGCGGTTAAAAAATATTAGAAATGATCTTTCTTTATTAGATTTAAAAGAGAATTTGACTTTTAACATGACACAATGGAGAAAAAGGATTCATGTAGCCGACCCCACGTAGTGGGACGAAGGCTTGATGATGTTGTTGTTGTTGTATTGGTAGCTTCCCATATCCTTTTGTTTTGTGGTTTAGTGCTATAGCAGGAATTGATTCCGTCTGTATTTGCTTTGGCTGGGATTGAAAATTGCTGATCTTGTTGGGATCTGGGATTGTTGGATTGACGTCTTTTGTAGTTTCAGGCTAAGTCATGGCATTAAAAAAATTACCTGAATTCCCTAGGCATGTGAGAAATAGGAATTGACTTAATAAAGCTATAAAATTCTGTCGAACTTGTGTGTGTTGCTCTTATTGTTAGTCTTGATGATAATTTTCGACAGAAACTTCTCTTTTGTTATTTCTATTTTTATTTTTTTTATTTTTTTGCATATTTTGTGTTTTATTTTCTGTGTAATTGAAATTTGATCAAGTTTATTTTCTGTAGGCTTATTTTTCACAATAGGATATCCTAACTACTGATTGCTAGATAATGCAAAAAAAAAATGTTAAGAAAGACCACGGCAATAATGAGAAGGTAAGATGGGGAATAAATTTTTTATGTTTAGTAAATAATGAGCTCGAGTGCAATTAGGGTCAAAATATATGGATGTAAATGCATTTCGTCGATGAAGCTAAGAGAGCACAGTGTAACTTTATAGCTTTAGAAGGGTTAATGTTTTTACTGATGATGGTAAAACTCAAGAACTAGTTGGCAATGATAATAATAGCTCTTATATTAATGAAGTTAATTATAATCCTTATGTTCAGGGTTTGCATTGACCTGAATAAAATATCACGCATGTGCTAGCATTTTAGACTCCGAAAAAATAATTTTTATAAAATAGTGACCGAGCATATTAATGATGGTTTTTGTGTTATGAGGTTTATGTCAAAGGAAAGTGAAATGATATTATGTTCCTGAATGTCTCATTTTCATAAGATTCTAATCCCATATTAATATATTGATTTGGCTAAAGTATTTAATTTTGTCTTTCATTTAGGCAGGCTATTTAATTACTTTTCTATGATGCATATATATTTTTTTATTGCAGGGCATATCGTATGAAAATATGACTGTTATAGTTCAGGAGTATGTTGAAGGGTTGATCAGGAAATACCCTTATTGGAATAGGACCTTAGGTGCTGACCATTTTCTTGTTACATGCCACGATGTTGGTGTTAGAGCGTTTGAAGGACTGCCCTCTCTTATAAAAAATTCTATTAGAGTTGTTTGTTCCCCGAGTTATAATGTTGGATATATACCGCACAAGGATGTTGCCCTTCCTCAAGTGCTGCAGCCATTCCCCTTGCCTCCTGGAGGAAATGATGTCGTGAACAGGTTAGAATGTGATATTAGTCTCCTACTTCTGCAAGTTCTAGAAAACATCCATTAAGATTTCGTTTGGGACGACTTTCTTCCTGCTTTTTAAAGCGGCTTTCTAGTTAAAAAATTTTAATTTTTATACTAAAAAGCTGCTTTAAGAAGCAGGAAGAAAACCGTCCTAAACGAAGCCTAAATCTTTTGTACTGTGAAGTTTTAGTATTACTCTTTAGTGCTAACATCCACATTGCAGGACAATCCTGGGATTTTGGGCTGGCCATCGCAATTCCAAGATAAGAGTTATCCTTGCTCGTGTATGGGAAAATGACACAGAACTTGCCATCAGTAATAACCGTATAAGCAGAGCTATTGGGGAGCTGGTTTATCAAAAACAGTTCTACAGGTGTAAGTTCTGCATATGCCCTGGTGGTTCTCAGGTTAATAGCGCTCGGATAACCGACTCCATTCACTACGGTTGTGTTCCGGGTACAGTCTCCTGCGGAAAATAGAAGCTTATTGAAATAATTTATGTTAATTATCTTTTCTTTCTTCAGTATTTCACAATTGGTTCACATTATCACCTGTGAAATTAAAAGCCATTTCATAAAATTTTCTTAACTGAAGTCATTATTCGAATATTCTATTTGTTTTATACTGCAATATTTGGAAGGTTTTCTATATGGTTTTGTATTTTTGTAATTATAGTTTGTTTTTTATTTTTATTTTTCAGTTATCCTTTCTGATTATTACGACCTACCCTTCAATGATATCCTCGACTGGAAGAAGTTCTCCCTTATTGTTAAAGAGAAAGATGTTTACCAGCTTAAGACTATACTCAAGTCTGTAACAGACGATGGATTTATTGCATTGCACAAGGGACTAGTTGAGGTATGCTCATCTAATCATCTTTTACTCGGTATAATTAGTATTTACTAGCTCTCCATAAATCTAGTATCCATATTTAAAATTAACATGAATTAGATGATTTTGAGCAATGAAACGAACAATGGCACCATGGTTTAGTCATAGGTTTCGTTTGGGACGACTTTCTTACAATTTCTTAAAGCTGATTTCTAGTACAAAATTTTTAATTTTTATACTAAAAAATAGCTTTAAGAAGCAATAAAAAAACCGTCCCAAACAAAACCATAGTAGTAAATATGCAGTTGTTTAATAACATACCAAGACGTGTGTGGGAGTATTTCTATTCAAAGGATTCATGTATTTATAGAAGCATATATGAGCAGAATAATGCATGCTTTGCTACAATTAAAAGTTCTGCATGTGCTTGAATGTATGTAGGCACCTAACGCAACCTACTAAGGCTTCGTTTGGGACTGCTTTCATACTTTTTTTTAAATGACTTTCTAATACGAAAAATTCAAATTCAAAAAATTTTTGTACTAAAAAGTCATTTTAAAAAGCAAGAAAAAAGCTGTCCCAAACGAAGCTTAAAATTTGGAAAAAGATGTTGTGGAGGCTGTTTTTTTTGTGTTCTTGATGAATCATGGAAACTTCAAACCTCCAGTGTATTTTTAATTTACTATTTTGTTACTTTTGTACATATGATTTATCAAAATTTAATTAGTATCTATTTTTTTATTATTATTTTTATCAATTTCCCAACGAAATCAGCTCACTAAATGTTACAGGCCCAGAAACATTTTGAGTGGCACTCTCCTCCCCTTCCTTTTGACGCTTTCCACATGGTAATGCATGAGCTATGGTTGCGCCATCATGTTATTAAGTACTAATTTTAGAATAGAAGAAGGATTCCCAAAGGCAGGTTGTCAACAATTTCCAGCATAGCATCCATCCATCTAAAGCCACATGTTTCGGCGTAGAAATCCAGCGAGTTGATCCGGCGAGCCCGTTGATCTTCAATTCCTTGTTTGTGCTAGTGTTTGCTTGCTGGCAGCGGGAGCCGAGTGTATGATTGACAACCATACAGTCGGTTTCCGCTACCACAAGAAAATACTCGCACTGGTTGGCCTAAATGCACGAATCTTACAACAGAGCAGAGGTGATAGCAATAGCATGTGAAAAACTAGGTATATATCCAGTATTTGTGGTCTGATGTATAGCCGGGTAGATCAAGTTTCTTATGCTTTTTTACTTTGCAGCGTACTTTATGTTTTTTCTATGTGAACAAAAACTATAACATAAGCTTCTCAAAACACATGACAAGCTTAGGCTGCATTTGGGCTGGCTTTTTTATTGTTTCTTAAAATAATTTTTTAGTATAAAAATTAAAAAAAATTTAACTAAAAAATTATTTTAAGAAATAATAAGAAAGTCGCCTCAAACAAAGACTTAATAATGATATCCAACAAGCAGGAGTCTTCCATTTTCAATAATTTATATCATCGGATAAGCAACGGATAAAGTAATTATATTTTAAGATAGAAAGGTTGAAAGTTACACTCTTTTTTAGTACACAAAATAAATAAATTGACCTCAAAGAGAATAAAATTTTCACTATGCAAGATATCATATAATATTATCCAAAGAATTGATTGTGATATTCTAAATCTTGATGGCCTAATTGGATATTGAACTGAAAGGAAAAAAAGATTCAATGTTCAATTGAAATTTAGGCTTCATTTGCGGTGATTTTTTTGTTGTTATTTTAAAGTAGTTTTCTAGTATAAAAATTTTAATTTTTGTATTAGAAAGTTACTTTTAGAAGCAGTTAAAAATTTTAATTTTTGTATTAGAAAATTACTTTTAGAAGCAGTAAGAAAGCCGTCTCAAACGAAGTCTTAGTCAGGAGTTGAATCTTAATGATGAAATAAATATTAAAAGTATTTAATTATTAATGAAATAATATAATAATTATGAAAATATGTGAAAAGGGCAAATTAATTTATAAATATATAATACACTTATGAAATATCTTATATAATTTTGAATTCAAACAGTCTACACAAAATGCTTGCACTCTTAGAAATGTGAGAAGAGCAGTTGCTCATGAGGAACATTATCATTTGCATCGTTGAGGAAAGACGACTCAATGTGAGTCAATGCTTAAAGTTTGTTGGATTGAATGGAAGGGACGAACATTGACTCATCAAAAACAAAAAAAGATTGGAAATTTGAAGGGCCGGGGCTTCTAAATTTTATTTACTAAATTTAGATTTTAAAATTTTTATGTTAAAATTATTTTTTAGGCATTATATATTAACTTAATTATAATAATAATTTGATAATTTTATAGAAAAATTATTCAGTGCGTAGTCTGAACGTAGAGTTACGTCCGGACATATGAGTGTATACATTGTGTACATACTGTGTATAAAAATAATGGTACACAGTGTAGAAACATTATGTACACTTACAATCCAAACGTAACTCTATGTCCGAACTCCGCAGCTAATAATTTCTTCATTTTATGCGTCAACAAAACCGGAATCGGCCTATTGGTTCAAGAAATAATTTTAGCATAGAACCGGACAAATTGGAGAACCATTTTCTTAGTCTTCGTTCCATATGATTCTCTGATTAGGAACGAAATTGTGGTGCAGCTTTTTGACTGTGAAGTCATAGATCATTAAGAATACAAAATGTGTTTGTCTAAGTGAGAGTTCAGGGAAGCTTCCCTTTGGAAATCAATTATTAATTTTTATGCTACCTTCAATCTTTTTTTCCCTTCTTTTTTCATCCTTCAACTATTAATTTTATCTAAGTGACATAGATTCATTTGAGATGGCTTTCTTACTGCTTCTTAAAATAATTTTTCATTCAAAAATTAAAAATTTTTATTTAAAAATAAATTTAAAAAGCAGTAAGAAAATCATCCTTAAGGAAGCTTTAGCCTCAATTTGATAGATATTTGAAGTAATAATATCGAAAGCGGCTTAAATAAATTAAAAAAAACTGTGTAGATTTTTTATTTTTATATCATAATTAATGAATTAATAATAACTTAATCAAAATTAATCTATAAATTATAACTATATAAATTTTTTTTATCAAATTATCACATATATCAATTTTAAAATAATTTTATTAAATAATTATCTATTTTCCTTGATAAAATACTACAATATAATACAATGCAAGATAGAACCTTCCCAATTCCCATGTTTTCATCCAACTATCACATCCAACAATTACGTTTTTCACATCAATGTTTCTTTAGGTAGGTCTGAACTCATAAAAATGATGGATTTTCTAAGTCTTTGCCGGTTGAAATATACATTAAATGAAAAAAAAAAAAAAAAAAGACCAGTAGGTTGACCTGATTCATCAGAAAATTCTCTGATAAACTTGAAAGTTTTATTACTTTAACTAAATTAGCAGTGTAGAATTATCTTCTTGGCCCCTCTCAAGAGTGCTATAAAAACAAATTTAGCTTCAGAAAGAAAAAAATCAAGAGCATAGTTGCTTAGTTTCTAGTTCCCTTTGTTCTCCTTGCCCAGCTGCTCTGAGACTTGCAAGGAAAATCCCAAGCCGTGTGTGCTCCTCCATGGCGCCTGCTGCAAGCTTTGTGTTTGGCATACTCTTACTTCTTCTTCTGAAAGGTCAGAAAATTACCTTTTGTACTCATAAAGTTAACGGATTTTTGACATTAAGAAGATATTACATTCCCCAACTTTTTTTTATAGATCATCTTTAGTTGATTCAAATTATTTGAGATCAGCTTTGTGAGTACTCATTTTTCATTTTTTCTACGAAGTGATGATCAAGGCATTAAACATAAGCTTTCGTTTGGGCAGCTTTTTTAATGCTTTGTAAAGCAGTTTTTTAGTACAAAATTATTGTACTAGAAAGCGTCTTACGAAGCCGTCCCAAACGAAACCTTATTATGCATAGTTTGTTTTGAATTGCTAATCCTCGAACGCTAATTTTGTCTACTAATCTAATGCATGAACATGTTGAAATAATCTAAATCATTTTTAAGTACCTTTTTTCAATCTATATCACTGAAGTTATTCTTATAACATAGTCAATCATTCTATTATTTATCTTTTCTTATTTCAACACTGCTGTTACATCTTAATAATTAATATTTTCTTACTATTAAATACTTGAATTGTCACAATATTACCATCCAAATATTGCTCAAAAGTCTACTTCTTTGGAATTGCAGGGAATGGAGAGTACTGTAAGATCTCAACCATCAAATTAGAGATTAGAAACACAGGGATTAAGGTTGGTTCAGACCCTGTGTTTGAGGTAACAGTAAAGAATACTTGCAGGTGCAAAGTGACGAGGCTGTTCCTGAGATCTGAAGGATTTGCAAGCTCAATGCAGGTGGATCAGAAGCTATTCAGAAGGGAGGGAGATGATTATATTGTTAATGATGGAAAAGCCATACAAAGCTCTGAATCTGTGAAGTTTCTTTATTCATGGGATAGGGCATTTAAGATGTCTCCTGCAGCCTTCCAGCCTTCATGCTAATAATGATGGAGTAGGATTGGTTTCGTTTGGAACAGCTTTCTAAAGCAGCTTTTTAATCAATTTTTTTTTTATTAAAACGTTATTTTAGAAAACAGTGAAAAAGCAGTCCCAAACAAAACCTGAATGTTAGGTGAAATGTATCAAATGTAGTATATTTGATTCTGTGCTGTATTACTTGATACTATATTGGTTAAGCATATAGTATTTTGGGTTACATACTAAAGTTATGTATGAATGGATGCTTTGAAATTGATTGTTAGGAAATGGAAATGGAGATAAAGATATCAAGTTAATGATTTTTTACTTATGATTAATTCATAAAGTACTTTATATTCTTCACTTCAATTTAAATGGTGTCTTAGGATCTATTTGGTTTAACTTTCTTGTAATTTTGCTCTCCTTATAATAACTACAATCTTATTTGGCTATAATTATCTTATTTTTTAGAAAAAACTTCAGAAAAATAATAACTTTTCACAATCAAATTTATTGGAGTATGATAATTATTAAAAGAAATCATCATATTATAAATTTTTTTTTTCAAAAAAATCCTTTGTTCCCCTAATAAAAAAACTTCATGATAAAGTTTACAAACAACTACAGTCATCCCTGAACGAACACTTGGTTTCTCATTGGTGAGTTTATTATGAGCTGATATCTTTAGCTCAGTAGCATCTTAGACTTCATTTGTGATAGCTTTCTTATTGCTTCTTAAAGCAACTTTCTAGTTCAAAAATTATAATTTTTGAACTAAAAAGTTATTTTAAGAAACAATAAGAAAATCATCCCGAATAAAACCTTAATCAAAATTTTTTTTTATCAGGACGCACTAGTATATTTTGGCAAGATAGTAGTCAAGGGAATATTTGATTGCAAGACATATTGTCAGCTAGCACAAATTATAAAAAAAAATCAGCTCATGAACAATCTCTGAATGAAATCCAGCTTGATTTTATCCAGAACTCGCATCCATAGTTTCATAATCACTTTTAAGAAAAGTGTGGTCTAAGAAATAGACTTAAAAAAGCGAATTCCAGATACATTTGTAAGAAAAGCACATCAAATTGAAGAGATACAAATGCATATCTTCAAATTAATTGTATACATAGCTAACATCTGCCACTTCAGAAAAAATTATTTTAACATCTACAAATTAAAGTTCTACAATCTTGCCAACTAAAAGATCACCTACTGTTCAAGTCCAGCTCCCCAGCGTCATGCTGCCACTCTTGCCCTGCAACATCCCCATTTTCTTGCTCATTTTCATCATTCAAAAAATCCTCTGAAGGGTCCTCATCTCCATCTCCCTTTGGCACAATATTCTCCCAACCTTCGCCCATATCTTCCCCATTGCCTCCCTGCTGCTGATGCACCATGGCATTGCTGGAGCCAACATCGCCGTGCGAAGCTGCAGCATTTGCTCGAATGGCTCGTGGCGGCATACGAGCAGCCATCTCAGCTTGTGCCTGTGCCTCTGCTCGTGCATGCTCGGCTTGGGCTACTGCCATTCTCATCCTGGCCTCTGCGGCCGCAGCTTCCCTTCCAGCTTTCTCTCGCAACTCAACCTCAGCGCGGAGACTCAACAGCATTTGCTTCTCCTCTTGAAGAAGAGCCTGCTCTATCATGAGCTTCTCCTCAGATCGGAACTCCCCGAGATTCCTCTTCTTGGACATGATGTTGAAGGCGAGGACCTGCTTATCGAAAGTAGCGGTTAGCTCCGCAATCTTTGTGAGGATGTTGTGATCCCATTGCTGGAGACGAGACGGGATTTGGCCAGTTGTATCACTGTCAAGTATCCTGTCATCTTCCTCTGCCTCATAGTCAGCCACAACATGATAGGGTAATAGCCTGAGAGATTAAAACATTATTAAGTAGGTGATAGGAAAAGTAAGACAGTAAATGGTGCAATGTCAGAATAGTTTTATACTGATGAAGTTTGCTTTGAAGGTGATAGGATTCAATGGCCTTAATTTTATGGGAATAAACCAAGAAACAAGGAAAAGAAGCAAATATAAAATGAGCTCTGATGACCAAATGTATGAAAAAAGGTCGAACTCCCTTATGCTAATACTTAGATACAATCGGTGGTGCAGAAATGAATGATCTAATAAAGCATTTATTACTCAACGGCCCAATATGTAAAAATGGGCTAGTTGACAACCAAAAGTATAATTAGAAGATGTTGTAGCATAAAATTTCAAAGAGAATATAGCAATTCGGTATTAAGAAGCAACCACACTTAACTATTTTTCTCTGGCATCAGCAATTTATTATTTAATTTTATTTGGGAGGTTCTTCTATTATAAATAGAGATCTAGTGGTCATGTAATAGTTAGATAAAATAATTGTGATAATTTAATCAAAATTAGGCTTTGCATGGTTTCTCACTCCATGCTGTGTAATAGATTTCTTCCTCCCACCTTCCTTAACCTTGCAATGCCTCTTTTGTTTTGATTCTAAATTTATTGGTATCAAAGCAAATTTTTCTGCATTCCACCAAAAATTGATCGTGCAATCTCCTTAATCATCCGTCTTCTGATAGATATTAAGGTAATTAATGGAAGATGTTCATCTTCTTCTTGTTAATGCCCTAAATTTTGCATTCATTCTCTTCATAGTTTACCTGATAGGACTTGATGATCAAAACAACACAAAATAATATAAAAAACAACCAACTTACAAAAATAGATCAAGAAATAACACCAAGGGAGCTGTATTTACTAATCTTCAAGCAAATAAAGGTAAGATACAAGTTGATTTACTATTCGAGAGGTGAATCGTCTCTCACACAATTCCCAACAGCCACTAGGAACCCAAACACCCAACAAAAATAACTGCAGAAAATAAAACTCGACATAAGCCCTAAACCTCCACAATTTCCCCACTTAAACAACCCAAATCCTCTAATAAATGTCCCTTATATCTTTCCCAAATAGCTCCCCCCAAAGCCTCTTCTCCTATCAGGATCCACGAGTGTATCAATTGGTTTGCATCTTTGCATCTCAATTAGTTTTAAATAAACAAGAATATATTTGTGTACAGTGACAGTGATACCTTTGGGGATCTAGCAATTTCCATTCCTAAGAAATGCTTTAGGTTTCCCAATTCTTTGATATCAAAGTTCTTTACCAAAACTTATTTTATGGTATCTATATATCACTAAAATTTCAGTATATATAACTAGGATAGGCTATTTTCCTCAAGTAGATTCTATTTATAAACAAATTCTGGTCAGCTTAGCATTAAGTATACCCATAATACTCGACAACTTTAGAGAACATTTCAAACTGTGCTCGAGGACTTT
The DNA here is from genome assembly GCA_022539455.1 of Dendrobium nobile. Taxonomy (NCBI): domain Eukaryota; kingdom Viridiplantae; phylum Streptophyta; class Magnoliopsida; order Asparagales; family Orchidaceae; genus Dendrobium; species Dendrobium nobile. Next base: position 68,406,698 of record CM039726.1, on the reverse strand, counting down.
TTTAAACCATACAGAGATGTCTTGAGATTGCAGACTTAATTAGGTGGGAATTTGGAATGGAATTTAAAAGTAATTTTAAAAATATATATCATCCTCAAGGTCTCCATTAGGAAAACTATTTTAAACATCATGTAGATATATTGGTCAATTAATATTAGTTCTTAGATGGACTCAAATAGTGTCATGTTTAACAACTTGTGCAAAAATATCTTAATAGTCTATAGAAAATAAGTATATCCTTTTGCAACAAAGCTGGCTTTGGCACTTACTATATTCCCACCAACTTTGTATGTGATAGTAAATAGCCATCTGCATCCAATAGGTTTGTTTCCTAGGGGTAAATCAGAGATCTCCCAGATTTTGTATTTTTCTAGTGCTTGCATTTCTTCAAGTGATGTTTTCATTTAGGAAAGTCGATTGCCTTATAATGGATTTAGAAACTTGTTCTTAAGTGAGGTTGCTAAAGAATGTCTAGAACTTGGTGAGAATTAAAATAAAAGAAAGAGATGTGAACAGGATGGGTGGTGAAAGTTCTTATAACTTTCCATAGGGAAATAGGTTTTTCGAGGTTACACAAAAAAAGTCACTATGGAAGAGTTTAGTATCCATGTTACCTTTTAGTGTTCCTGTAGAGAATCAGGTTCAGACTCCTCGTCATGCTTATGTGCAGGATACACCGTGGTCGATTCCTTCTAGAGTGCAACGTCAAATTTTTATTATATTATTTTGAGTGTAAAATTATTTTGAGTGGAAGGTGTGGGGGACAACTTGAGTAGGGGATTTTTAGCGTCTTCTTGTAAATTACGATTAATCATACAAATTTCGAGATTAAGATTTCAAAATTAATATTCCTTGGCTGAGGTCTCCCCTTGAATATCACGTTGGGGAATGAATGATTGTTCAAAGAAGCTTGCATCCACGGAGCGGTAGACCTTTTTAGTGGTAGATGAGTATCATTAACATTGTTGTTGCTAGATCGCAAGCCTTGGATGAGAAAAGTAGATGGTTGCATTAGGTAGTCAACAACCATTGTAAAACTTGCGACAATCATGACATGAATCCTTTAATATACTGTATTAATGCTAGGATGTTCTCTAGAAGCATTGCATTTTATGACATGTATATATCGAGAAGTGTGCAAGAGCTGCCGCATTGGCACCCGGGTGCAATGTTAAATAAACAAGGGTTCCCACATCATGAATAGATACGAGCTAAGAAGCTAGTCCAAGATACTAGAATTAGGATAAAAACTTGGAATAAAGTTCCCTTAGAGGCAAATTAATAGAACAATATGAGCTATAATTCATACAACAACAACATCAAGACTTTTGTCCCACTACGTGGGGTCGGTTACATGAATCTTTTTTTTCCATTGTGTCCTATTAAAAGTCAAATTATCGTTTAAAATTAATAAAGAAAGATCATTTCTAATATTTTCTAACAAAGTCTTTTTAGGTCTACCTCTACCTTTCTTAAAATAAGTCAAATCTAACACATCTACTTTCCTAACCGGGTCATCGGAAGGCCGCCGTTTTATGTGACCAAACCATCTAAGACAACTCTCTCTAATCTTATCTTCTACTGGAGCTACTCCAACCTTTTCATGTATATGCTCATTTCATATCCTATCTCTAAGGGTAAAACCATTCATCCACCTGAGCATCCTCATCTCTGCAACACTTAACTTAGTATTACGTTTCTCTTTTAATGGCCAACATTCGTCAACATAAAGCATTGCAAGTCTCACCACCATTCTATAGAATTTTCCCTTAAGTTTGAGGGATTTGAATGAGAAGACAAGATAATTAGTGAATACACTGACTAAGAGATGAAAAAATATTAATTTTCTGCAAGAAACTAAATTAAAAGGTGAAAAAATTCAAAGAACTTGGGGAAGGTTATAAGTTGTGTATCTGGGAAAGATTAATAATAGAAATAGGTTTGAGATAGTAGTTGAGATAGAATTGAATGATAAATTATTGAAGTGAATAGAATTTGTAATGGGGTGATTGTTATCAAATTGATTTTTAGTGGATATTATAAATATGAGTAGTCTTAGTCGTCCATTTAGGGTCCAAAGATTTGAAAAACTAATTTTGGGAAGGAAAGAGATGAATAAATTATTACAATGCACATCTAAGAATAAAACGATACTTACGAATGTTGACTTAAATGGATATCTTAGTTATAGTAGATTGTGTTATTCATGATGAGATAAGATATAGAAAAATAATGCAAGAAGCAATATTTGGTTAACAATAGCCTATGATGTTACAATAGTAAATGTATATTTTAAGAAACTAGAAGAATATTTAACTAAAATTCAAAAATGGAATCAACAAATCATAAATAGTTATATTTTTTAGACGAAGGCTTCTTTTTTTGTGCAAAGTTTATAAGATGATTCTTGGAAAATATTTGACAATACAATTTAGAGTAAGAGTTATTGTTTCATAGATGTATGCCTAAGAGTAGGAAAAAAAAAGATCAAAAGAAATAAGTGATGACATTGTTGGTATTTGAAGAGCAGAGTTTTGTTAATCTTTCAGGATAGATTGCTTAGAGAGGTAAATTGAAATTCTTAAGTTCAGTTGAACCGAATGACTTATTTAGAAGATTGTTAGATTTTAAGAGTCCAAAAAAGTATCACACATTAGTAAGGACGCTTGATGGTGGAGTGAGGAGGGGAAAAATGTTATTATGAATAAAAAAAAAGTTTTTAAAGATTGTCAAAAGATAAATACTATGAAGGCTTATAATATATTTTCATTGTTGAAAAATTTTAATGTGGTACAAATGTAGATCAGGAACCTTTTAGCTCTCCTGTGGGGCCCATGATCTCCTTTATCACCTATAGAAGAAGAGGCTTTGGTGCGGAGCTCTTTGAGAAAGATGCAAGGGGCATTATTAAGGGATTTGGGCTGTTTAAGGGGGCAATTGTGAGGGTTAGAGCTTATGTTGAGTTTTATTTTTTGAGCTTTTTTGAGGGTGTTTGGGTTCCTAGTGGCTGCTAGGAATTGTGGGAGAGACGATTCACCTCTATAGCAGTGAATCAACTTGTATCTTATCTTTCTTTGCTTGGAAATTAGCCCTTTGTGCTATTTCTAGATTTATTTGGAATAAATTTATAATTTTTATATTGTTGTCTGTTGTTTGATCATCAAGTTATATCAAATTGGTATCAAAGCACGATTCAGGATCTATGGCGCTGAAGAAAGTGGAAGCTTTGGAAGAAAAATTAGAAGAAGTTGGCCAACTCAAATCAAAAGTTGAGTGGATTTCATCTATGAAAGGAAGATTTTCTAACTTAGATATAACCTAGAGGATATGATGAAGAAAATATTGGAGTTTCACACTCAACCGGCAACATCGGAGGAAAAAGCACCAACGGGTGGCCAAGGAAGTGGGGAAACCCCAAGATCGTCACAATGGGGGGTGATCGAGAGGTAGAAATCTTGGGCGACAAGGAAAATATGCCACCTCTTGAACAAATAACCAGGAGGGAAATGGGTGAAGGAAATGGCATGAGGAGAAATTGGGAGGAAGAAATGAGGAGGGCTGATTTTGAGGAAGAGGATATCTAAGAATGGAGGAAGGATGGGAGAGAACAATGGAGAGATCATAACAATCGCCACATGGGAGGAGCCAGAGGTGGAAGAGAAAGTTCAGGCGGAGAGGATTTGAGAGCAAGAAAGCTGAAGAAGCCCGTTTTTAGGATGAAGATGCTCATGGGTGGATCTCTAGGCTGTAGAGGTACTTTGCGGTGAATGCCCTGACGGAGGAGGAAAGACTCACGGCGGCCGTGTCTTTGTATAAATGGACAGACATGAGAGATCCAATCCGACCGTGGAGAGAGTTCAAAGATAGTTCATTAGAAAGTTTTTGAACCAGTCGGGAAGGAGACTTCTACGAGTAATTATTTGCTTTGATTCCTGAAGGGACAATGATGGATTATTAGGAGAGGTTTAAGTATCTTACCAGCCTATTGGGGAGGCTATCTGATAGTGTTGGACAGAATTTCATCAAGGGGCTCAAGCTAGATATCAATGACGCTGTCTGATTATTGAGGCCACGAGAATTGTGGGAGGCTATGGAGCTAGCCCAGTTGGAGGACAAAAACTCACTTGAAAGAAGCAGCAAGGGTAGCAGTTCGGGAGCTTCAAATAGGACAACGACTACTTTTTTTGGCACCAAATTATAGTTTGTGTCCATTCATAAAGAAGTACTCAATGATAGAGCATTGGGAGCACAGTCCAGGCGAAATTTCAAGTGGATGACTAAGGCGGAGATTCAAGAGATGAGAAGTTCACACAAGGCCACCACGACAAGGATCATTCGCTGCAGATAATTACAGTCTATGATGATGAGGAGAAGACTTTAGAGAAGGAGGTGGTTGAGGAGGAGGAGCATTTGTAGCTAGATGTGGCGAAGACCTTCCTGAACTCAGTGGTGGGGTTTACCTCAAATTGCACCATGAAGATGAGGGCATAGATAGGAGGAGAATTAGTGGTAATTCTTGTGGACAGTGGAGCAACCCACAATTTCATCTCCAACCAGGTGTTGGACTGATTGGGGATGAGGTCGACATGGGTTATTTTGGGGTGATGATAAGGAAGGTGGAGAAGAGTAGAGGTACCTTCCCAGGATTGATGGTGACACTACAGGAGATTTAGTTGAGGGAGAATTTCTTTCCCTTGGAGTTAAGGAGTACATATGAAATTTTAGGCATGAAGTGATTGTAGACCCTAGAGGAGACCAAGGTGGATTGGAAGACATTGACTATGAAAGACAAAGGTTTTCATAGTTTGACACTTCATAGTTTGAAAGATCAAGGTCTTCTTGAACTCAGTTGTAGCATTTGTAGAAGACTATGAAATTCATGGTGGGAGAGAGGAAGGCAAGGATCAGAGGGGATCCTAATATGTACAAAACCAAGGTTTCTCTTAAGACATGGTGGAGTATGGATGTGATTCTTGGTGGAGCTCCAGAGCCTCGAGGGAGGGGGAAGCATAGAGAAAGAGGAGGAGGTTCAACAGATAGTCCAACCAGTCCTACAAAAACCCGGTTTTCCCTATTCCAGAACAGCGAAACCGATAAAGCCCAAAATGAAATTCAAAGCACCAAAATCGCAGCAAGAAATTCACAGCAGTCAGAAAAAAGAAAACCCTAAAACTCTTCCATTCCGGGGGTAAAAAAAAAACAAAATAAATAATAACCAAAGAAAGAGCTTTACATGCGTCCAGCATCGTCAATGGCAAAAATATGAAAAGAAGCAACACAAGAGATGAAAGTTTCAGAATTAAACACATACAACAGCCGATCTTCCGCATTTAAGAACAGTTAAAAACGATCAAACCCTAATTGAAATTTAATGCACCAAAAAATGCAGCCCCGAATTCGCGGCAGTAAAAAAAATTTAACCGACTAAACTCTTCGAATCCAAATAAAATCAACAATCAAAACGAAGGACGATAAACAAAGAAAGAGCTTTTACCTAAGTACTGCATCCTCGATGGACGAAAACGGGCGCTTGAAGTCGGGATTGCAGACATTCATGACATCCTGGTGCACCATCTCCGCCTCAATCGAATTTCCAGGCCGCAACCTTCCAGGCGCTGCCGGTGCCGTAGCCGCCGGAGGCACCGCTGTAGCCGCCGCTGGCGGAGGCTGTTGATGCTGCTGCTGCTGATGGTGCAGCGGCTGATGTTGCTGCTGAAGGAGGTGCGGTCGCATCCCAGGCGCTCGAAGATGGGCATCGATGTTGGAAGGAAATCTGGCCATGGCCTGCTGTTGCTGCTGCCTCTGTAACAGATGGATCTGTTGTTGTCTCTGCTGCATCAGGAGCTGCTGTTGTTGCAGCGCTAATGCCTTCTTCCCTTCCTCCTCCATTACCCTCTCTCTCCCTCTCTCGCTCTCTCTTCGTGCCTAGTGTGGTAGAAGTAGATATTGTCACCGATGTTTGTTGAGTCGGGAAAGTTCTTACGTTTATGTGCAGACCAAAGTTATCATTGATGGGAATTTGGGAAATAAATCACATATGAATAAAAAATAGCTTTATATATCTCATAATAATAATAATAATAATAATAATAATAATAATAATAATAATAATAATATATATATATATATATATAAATAATTACTTTAATTCAAAATATTTCATTTTCTATCTCAAATTTTTTATTACACTATAAAAAATGATAAAAAGATCGAGTTTTTGGAATCGCTTGAGCAAAGCTTAGACCATGTTCAAGCATTGTTTGAATATATATGATTGGAATCTTATTCGAGCAAAGTTTGAAGTAAATTTGAAACATATTCGAATAGAGTTTGAATATAATTTGAACTTGGCTCAAACAAAGTGTTAACCAAATTCGAATTGGCTTATAACTCAATTATAGCATCTCACTCCACATTGACTGTACCGACTTTACATTCTATCTTTCTCCGCCTTTAAGGCCTTTCGTTTTCTTTTGACAACTACTCATTCACTTCACTAATGGGAGTATAGCACAACAACTCTATTTATTTAGTATGGAATCTCCCAAGTTTCCTCATTTTTTATTAGATAAATATTTTCAACATATAAAGTTAATCATATTTCCTACATATACAACTTTGAACATGACATATAATAATTGACACTCCCGTCTAAAGTTACAAATAACACATGTTTGCACGAGAGACCCATGGCATAGATTCTTTTTATTACGAATCATCTCCCATGGCATAGATTCTTTTTATTATGAATCATCTCCCGCAAAATCAACATCATCATTAATACCATCATTAAGGACAAAATTTAAATTAACTAATGGATAAATAAACAAACTTTGAGCCTTATTCAAGAGTTTCACCGATCCTTATTTAATTTACCTTATCAAAATAGTTTTATATACTTTATAATGCACTTCGATCAAAGAATCATTTCTATATCATGCGCCTAAAAAACTCCAACAAAGTCAAATTGATTGGAGAGTGCCCTCTTGATAATATTTTTTAGAGCTCTATGGAATACATGTTATCATCATGTTATATCAACTTATAAGGAAGAAAGTATGAGCACAATAGTTAAAGTCAACTTCGTTCTTCTGATCGGCAGTTATGGTTGTTGGATTCTCGATATGTATTTCGGTAATGTGCTTATAGAACTCAAATTTTAAAAACTTTGAAAGTAATTGTTATTCCTCACGGTTTTGAATTCTGTCGTGATATTCATTGCAACATGATGAGTGCAAACTCTAAAATATGCCTATATAAAAGTAGTTAATAAAGCATTGACGATATTTTCATCTATAATAGATATAAACACAGTGTTTCCACTGTGCTTATTAACTCATCTGATTAAATACAAAGTTTCTAATATAATTTTCAAATAAAATTGTACATATCCAAGATCTTGATGTACATTATCATACATATATTTTACAATTTATAACATCATAGATCAGACATATTGCTATACAAAGCAAAATACCTGCATATTCACTAGTCATTGCATCCCTTTTACTTTTTCTGAAATCATAGAATGTCCAGGAATGAGCCACAAACTCAATGAGATAATTAATTTTAACATAAAGTAAAATATAAAAAAATAATAATAATATAAAATTATTACACTCATATATGTTATAAGAATAATCCAATTTAATTAAGTGTAATTAGCTTAATGAATTGGATATTATTTTACCAGATAAGTTATTAGTTAATGGTTGAAAAATTAAGTAAGGAATAATCAATATAGTTGTTGTATGAATATGAAATTGATATTCATCTTTTACTTTTTGTTTTTTTTTTACTCATTTTAATAATAACAACTTAGAAATGTCATATATTGCTTATAGGTTTCATTCCCTTTTGTGTCTGATTTCCCTTTGATAAAAAATGGGCTAACTATCTCTCCATTATCAAGGGTCTAGCCTTCTACCTGTTCCTGGCTCTCCATTTGGTAGGTATTAGAGCATCTCCAACCGAACGCCAAACGAGCGTATGACGTCGTTCAGTCGCTCCAGCTGAACGCCAAATCTTCCGCCATTTACTTGCGGGTGAACAGTGCGACGCCAATATTGGCGTTGCACTGTTCACCTACGCTATTTTGTTCTCTCAACCGGAAAAACGTGCGAAAGGTAGAAGGATCGTTACCTTAGTAGAAACACATAAAATGTCATTCGATTGGAGCAGCACCACGATATTTTGGAGTTTTGTTGTATTTTGCCGTGAAAAATAGAGTTCTCCGTTAGAGATGCCCTTAGGATATGTTTTTGCAGTTATTTACATATACATATATATTAATTAGTTTTACGAATTTCTTCTAATGTCAACCGCAAAAGCTCTTGCCACCTTAGCCTTCTCATCGTCTTAGGCTTCATTTGGAATAGTTTTTTTATTATTTTATGAAATAATTTTTAATACAATTTTTTTTTTAATTTAAATTTTTGTACTAAAAAGTTTATAAAACAGTTAGAAAGTTGTCCCAAACAAAACCTTTAAACATCCATGAAAAATTGGGAAAAGCCCATTTGCTATATAACATTCCCTCTAGCTACATTAATATAAAAATGTAAAGCTTAAGAAAATTAATTATATTGACCTCTATAGAAGTTCTAAAGTTGAGTCGACCGTTAATGACAAAAAAGGTAAGCAAAAGGGTGCGATGTCACACGAGGGGCACACAACACATTGATCAAAAATTCAAATTGTTAAAATGACGTTACTTCATGAAATGAATTGCGTCATTGCATTCAGAGAAAATTGAAACAGTTAAGACCGACATCCATATTAATTAGGATTATCAATTGGTGAAAATCAAAATTTCATTGGTGCAGATCAAGATGGAATTGATGTGAGCGAATGATGATGATTTGACAAGCCAATCAATGCATAATTTATAAAGAAAAATATTTATTATTAATTTAGAAATTTTAATTTTAATTTAATATTAAATTTCACCCAAAAGGTAATCATGTTGGACAGTTCGAGTTTTGTTAATGAGGGAAAGAAAAATTGATCGTTAGATGATTTGGACAACTAAGTTGTATACAATTTGCATATACTGATGATGAAATACTGACAGAAACTTGTTCAAGATGAGAGGTGAAAAATCAAACAGAATAGTTGTTCATAACTACATGGATAAGGTATAGATTGGGATGTCAATGAATCTTATCTCATTTTGTACAAGCCAATGGAAGTTTGTAGGACTTGACAGGACCAACCAAAGTTAGAGCTTCTGTGAGAGCTTCCATTAGGTGCTCTGGGTAATCTTCAATAAGCATACAGTGAGGTTCAGTTGGCAACTTACACAGTACTCGGCCAATAATCTGCAAGAATGATCAATAATCATCAATGCCTTCAATATGCTTATATTTGAATAGTATACAAACATTGTTACAGAAACTGCCATGGCAGTTTATTTTACATTAGTTATAAATAAAGGGATCATTTTGTAAAAGAGTGTGATTTATCATAATAAGTATGATAGGCCGATTCACCCTGAACCGGCCCAGAAGCCAGCCCAGCGGCCGTCTCATGTCTACAGGTTGCGGAAAGGGGTCCGACTCCTTTAATGCTGCCGCCCACTTGGAGCAATTGGGGGAGAGGGATTTGGGATGCTAGATTGAGAGGGAAAATTTGAATGAGGGATATTCAAATTAGGAAATTAATTGTATTAATAGGATGGTTTGTTTTAGGGTTAGGTTTTATGCATGATTTGAGTTACTCTTGGAGTTCTTGGATATTTTGGCTCTAAATTGTTTTGTCTAGAGATTTGGGAGAGAACGATCCTCCTCTCGAATTGAGGATCACTTGTATCTTGTTCTTGTGTTTGTTTAGCTTTGATTCTCTTATTGCAATCCATCATTTTGTGGCTGATTTCGCCCAGATTTTGCATTATTCACACTGTTTTCACCAATTAGTGATAGGTTTGCTTGAGAACTCAAGTATTTCCCTTAGGGTTACTTGCGAACTCAAGTATTTCCTATCAAAGTACTGCCACATCAATCTATTTGCAAAGTTTGTTTGATCAACACAGCCATAGAACCTGTTTTTTTTCATGCTCAATTTCCTAAACAATCAGATCATTCATTAGAAATAGGTAGCATCACATAGAGACCCAAGCTTGCATAAAGAACAAGTCAAACAAATAAAATAGGTATGGTAACGTAAAGCAGAATCTGTATCATGTATGCAAGCAGATTGTACCTTTCGAGCATAACCACCATAAGCCACTCCACCAATTAGAGCTTGTACAGAATCAGTAATGCCCACAGCACTCGTATTTTCAATCCCATTCTCTTTAAAATGAACAAAAAAGTGATTAGAGAAGAAACAGCAGTAAACATAAGAAATATTCATATTTGATTGCATATAATCAATCCAGCAAAATGAAATGTAAATGCACTAGTTTCATTAATCCCAGATTTAGAAAGCAAAAAATTAAGAAATTGCGATTCTAGTTTCAGATTCTCATTCTGAATGCTGTGCATAAATAACTACATACAACTTGATAATCCACAATTAGTTGAAAGACAATATTACTGAGTTGAGGAAAAAACTAAGCTACTCATCAACTTCCGGAATATGAAAAGGAATAAATACCAGAAAATTTGATTGCCTTGAAAAGCCCCACTTTCTTTAAACTATCGATTGTGTGCAAATTTGTCCCACCAGCCAGCTGATAAAAACCTTCAAGACCAGATTAATTTCTTATGTCAAATTGAACAAGTTAGTTTACTAGAAAACTATTCAAGAACAGACCATGAGGCCTGTCTGGTAAAGCTGCCAAACGCATTGCGAAGTTAATTGCTTCTCTTGTTGCACCTCGGCCAATGTCTCCACTCATGGGCCGACCATCCAACTGAATCATTGATCAATAACAAGAAGGAAACAATAAATCGCCACAATAAATCGCAAATTTTTTCTAATAATGCTAATTAAAGATTTTGTAAATGCTATGATTTGATAAAATATATGCATAAAAAAAAGAATTTTATTTTAGATATTATATGAACTTTGTTTTGTCAAAATAAGGATGGTTGATATGTTCAATTTATGAAAAAATAATAATGACATGATTAATATAAAATTATATATATAAAGGCTTAACAATAGAATTGTAACAATATATCAACAGTTGAATTAATAATTAGCAAATATTAATTATGGTTTATGAACTTGAATAATAACAGAAATTAACTAAATAGGATCTATGTTGAGTAAAGAGAGCAAACTAAGGGAAATTCTGATGTTATGTATGTTTGATGTAAAAGCTCTAAGGTTAATAGCCTAATTGAAATGATAGGTTAAATATCAAATTAAGGGTTTGCAAACATTATGTATTTGAATAAAAATAAATATATATTAATAATATTTTATATACTTAAATGAAAGAAAGATGTATCACCAAATAAGGCGATTAAAGTATGATAAAAAGATATCCATGTATAAAATTAATTCATATGAAGGACTTGTATGTTATTATAAATATTAAACTAATGTACATTGAGTAAGGATTAAAGTGGAAAGCAAGTCTTCTGAAGTTAAGGTAGGTAATTATATGTCTGCTTTATATTAAAATTTTGTTCTTTCAAATTTAATGAACTGATTGGTAAGGCTCTTTATCTGCGTTGAATAATATTATTTATTATTAATACAATATCATTATTGAAAATTGACTCCATTGATTTCCTCTTTCCCATGCAAGTAATTAGGGGTGTAAATATTTGACATGTCCCATGGAAGGATGATAAATATCGCAGTAATGAATGAAAGGCTTGGTTGTCAAAGATGATTTATATTGAACAATACATCAATCATAATTCATGTAGCAGCTATAACCTATGTACATTCTATTAAAAAAATTAAACCAAAATAATTACAAGAGAAGCTTGCTTTGATGTTTACACATGATTGTCAAACAGAAGTAATGCAGGACTGCAGGTTATACAATATTCCTTTGATTACAAGAGAACCTTCCTTTGATTTTTAGACATAATTTTCAGATCTGGAAATTAGAATGTTATTAACAAACAAGATACTATCGTCCCTGCAAAAAAAAAAGAGTATCATAAGCATAAAATACGCATAACATACGCGTTTAATAAGCATACCATAAGCATAAGTAACGCATATCATACGCATAACTAACGCATATAATACGCATAAAAATATTTAAACATAAATAAAGTTGCAATTTTTTTATCTTCGATTAAACTTTCTCAAACTTTCTTGCACAAAATTTCTCTTCTCAGGACTCAAACTCAGAACACCTTTGTAACTTTCTATTTCACTTGCATAGACATAAGTTACAGGATTTATAGGAATCTCATCTACTGCTATTGGTTCAGTTGGATTTGTATATGGAATAAGTTGCATTTCTCCTAGGATTGGCTGATTTTGTGGGATTGGGTTATTGGGGCTGTGGGGAGGGTTATCTGATTTATGTTTCTTATTGGAAGAAGAAGAGTAGCTTACAGATCTTTTCTCAGGAAGTATTTTGCTCTGATCAATGTATTTATTGAGCTTGACCTCGATAACTTCAACTCTTTCAGTTAAGTCTTCAAACTTTCTGCTCAGCCTACCTTCAAATTCAAGAAAAAGTTTTGTACATGTTTCTTGGCAGGATTTGATTATTCTTTATTGGAGAGATTCAAGTGCTTCAGCAGAAAAACTAAATTGTGGTTGCTGAGGATCTTGTTGGGGTTCATGCTGAAGAGGTGGGTGGGGGTCTTGCTGAGGAGGTGGGGTATGATGGGGAGATTGTGGGGGTTGTTTTGATGGGTGGATATTTCATGAGGGGAATAAGGGGATTGAGGGCTGTTTGATGAATATTTGTTGACATTAACCATATCCATTTCATCCTGGGTAACTGCTTGAAGGACATTATAAATCTGACTTTTCCTTATATTAAAAAATAAGTTAGTAATCAGCTCTGTAGTATATACAATATCCGATGACCATCGTAGAAAACGGGGCCTTTTGTCAGCATACAATGGAGCATGAAAAGAAGTATGCTCCAGGAACCAAATATGTATAAGATGAAAGAAAATTTTAGCACTCACATTGAGCCAATAAAATTTTGAATGAATTTAGCAATTAGCACTTAGCACTCACAATTAGTAGAGGTACAAAACCATTGATGTAACCTGCTGGCTTCTTATTTGAAATTTTGGAGGATGTCTTATTAAACTCTGCAACTAAAAATTCCCTAATTGGACTAGCCCAATTTATTGACAAAAATTCATCTGGATTATTTGCTATTCTTTGAAGCAACCTAGGGGTTTTAAAGTTGTTAAGTTAAAAAAGTAAATTTGAACATAAATACATGATAAAGTTTCTTAACATAGTCTTGGGGGGGGGGGGGGGGTTCCTTGTTCATCTCCATCATGTCTGCCTTTATTTCTGATGATGTAACTGAAGTATGTGCTAAGGAAAGCCAGAAAATTTCTTCTCCTTTATTTGGCAGAACAGTAAGAAGGGCCACTTCATCAGCCGTGAAAGGAATGGCTTAACCTTTTATAATAAAGCATTGTTTTGAAATGTTCCACTTTGAGATCAGCTCATAAATCAAAGGGACATTTTGCTCAAACCCAGGAAATTCCAAAAACTGTATGATCTTTAAACGTCTTAATGTGTCTAAGAAGTCAGGAGTAATTTGCTTAGCAAAGTCATCACAGTTTGTTCGAAACGTATAAAAGTAGCATCGATAGGTTATTGGACGAATATATATCTGAAAATTTTAAAAATAAAAAAATAAAAAAATAAGTAAATAAGATACGCAAAAAAACGCACAACATACACAATACAAGCAACTTCCACGCACAGTGCACGCATAACATACGCACAGTGTACGCATAACATACGCATAAGAACGCAGCAAATTATACGCACGCATAAAAGATGCACAACATAAGCATGGAACACGCAAAGTTTACGCATAAAATACGCACAGAAAACGCGTAAATGGAAGCAATCTAGTTAGGTTTTATGTTTCAAATTTCAACATAAATTCATCGTAAACCCTGAATACAGAGAAAATACGGTGGCATCAAAGTATCAAATATTTAAAAAGTTTCGAGAAGCCATACATACGCATAGAATAAGCATAAAATCTGAAGATCTTCAGAGCCTTAAACACCAACGCATAGTATAACCATAAAATACGCATTACGAAACAGAAAACATAGCATTAAGTTACATTTTTCTTTGGGGGTGACGACATCTTAGAAAAAACTGAGTGAAGAATGCTTGAAATTGCTCCGGAGTGAATGCTTGAAAGTTCGAAAGTTTACTGTAACTTGAAAATCGGAACGTCGACTCCGCCATTCGACCTTTACAAGGGTTTAAATGTTGATGCCACGTCGACATTTCACTAGGCGCGCCACGTCGGCAACTGGGAGTCCGAACTGAAAATAAAAATTTAGATTAATTTTTAAAAAGGCGACGCCTTAAATATATGAGGCGAGGCGTGCCTTATGACGCGCCTCAGTAAACTTGAGGCGTAAGCCTCATAAACTAAACTTATTGCGTAGGCTTTGAGGCTTAAATGGACGAAATTGCGCTGAGGTGCGCCTTTTATTGCGCAATTTTAAACGTTGGTTCGGATTGACTCAAATAATGCCGGGTCAATTTTGTGTTCGACCCGAATCCGACCCGTAACCCGAAATTGACACGCCTACAAGTAATCCTCACATTAGTATGAATGTACTACTTTGCACTTCTCATATTTCAAGCTCGAATGATTGCTTCATGAAATATATATGCACAAGTTATTATGTAAAATAAATCCATGATGAAAAAAATGCTAAAAATATGTAATAAAAATGACTATAGCATGTTGATAGACGGAGTTTACTCCTTTATGATATTAACAGTGGATGCTGATGTATTTGCATGTTGATTACAACTACTTTCCACCTCAGACAAGAGTAAAAATAAGACATACAAGACACACCCCATTGCGTTGATAGGGATATATATCAACCATAGGTGAGTTGATGTCATTCTACCTCAGACGACAATGGACTTGATATGCACCCCATTATGCTGACGGGGAATGTATAAACTTGGGATGAGTTAGGTTTTGTATAGATGGTGCTCTTGAGATAAATGCATGAATATATAAAATGTAAGTTAAGATTTGATAAGCTATGATTAAGATGAATGTTTTGACTCTACCAATGTACATCATTTTAACTATTAAACAAAAATTATGGTCATGGTTGATATTCACATGAAAAATGCAATTTAAAATTTTCTTACTGTTTAAGATGATGACTGTGATAGGAACTAAATACAATTTTCTCGAGATCAGTGAATGACAATAAGAAATTAGGAAGAAAAACACACCTAAACTTTTTTTTTTTGCAAGATATATAAAAGAAAATAATAAGATACAATCAGATCTTCAATTGGAGAAGAAGATCCTGCTCTCCTAAATCCTTAGCCGCCGAGTAGAGCCCAAATAACCTAAGAATAAACTAAATTCAGCAAACTCCAAAACATAATACTGAAATTACCCTTGTTAGCCTTAAATAGGCTCCCATAATTCCCTCCCAAATCAGCCCCCTTTCCCTAAATAATTCCCTCTCATATTTGAATTCAAATTAGATTTATTTCTCTAATTAATTACCTCCCAATTGTAATTAAAACTTTCCTAAACAATCCCCCCTTAATTCCTCATCCTTTTCTCTAAATAATTTTCTCTTAGATTTAGAATTCAAATTAGATATCTTACCCTAAATAATTCTCTCCCAATTATAATTAAAACTTTCATAAATAATTCCCCTTTGATTAAGAACATTTCTAAACAGCTCCCTCTTGATTAGGAAACTTCATAATTCCCTCCAAATCAAATTGGCAGGCCCATCAAACTGACATGCATGTTATTTCTTTTCATTTGAGTTATTATGATTTAAAAATATAATTGATCCACTAAGTAATAGTGATGACTCACTATTGTATCTAATCAATATTTTCAATACAAGATCTTGTAAACCAAATGAATGAAGGAAGAGTATCTAAGCATCCTAAAAGTGGAGATTCAAGTAATAGACATTTAAAAAAATTTACATGTTAAAATAACTATATTAAATATATTGTTATTCTAGTAGAGAATGAATTTTGTGATTTAATGACTCTTTCAATACATTAGAAGTTGTTATTATAAGAAAATATATGAACAATTATTTTGATATTAGTTAATGATAGTAAATGAAAGAGAAAATGATTAAAATGATCCCTCAACTCTTTGTTATGGACCAAAATCTCCAACTCTTTTGAGAGATCAATTTGATTCTTTGACTATTTAAAATGGAATATTTTTAGTCATAACATTCAATGTTGGAGTTAATGATATTAAATGTAAATATATTTTGATCATTTTTTAATTAAATATAATTTTCAAGTAATTATAAATTTTCTAAAAATTTTAATAAACATTTCTTTAATAAAAAATAATAATAATTTAGTTTTAATTTAAAAATTGTAGTCATATTTTATAAATATAATATTTATTGATTTAGAGAAATCAAATGCAAATAGATGTTATTTTCAACTTAGTCATACATATTTTTGCTAATCATATTTTATAAAATATGATAAATTTTTTGAAATTAAAACTAAATTATCATTAATTTTTTTATTAAAGAAACGTTTAATAACATTTAAAAAAATTTATAATTACTTGAAAATTATATTTAATAAATATTTAATTAAAATTTGACCAAAATACTCTTAGATTTAATACAATTACTTCAACATTAGATGTTAGAACAAAAAAAGATCCCATTTTAAAGAGTCGATGAACCAAATTGGTTCTTCAAAAGAGTTGAGGACCATTTTGATCTCTCATAAAAAGTTGAAGGACCATTTTGATCATTTTCTCATAAATGATATTTAAAAACCCAATCCTATCATATATTCCCACCATAGTATTCTAAACTCCTAGGTTGAGTCATGAAGAGGTGCTCTATAAATCTAGTATGTTATTTTTTAACACTTTATATTCACATGAATAGCCTCAAAGAAAAACCAGCAGATGTGCTATTACAATCTGCATCAAGTACCAAATTAATTTCACAAACAAACCTGCCATAAATTGTAACCAATGAGACGAGATTCCATTATTTTATACATTTCACTCATTGTGGTGAAAGTCGACTTTCCAACATCAGGCATGCTAACCTGCATCAGTAGCAGACAAAAAAACAAAAAAGTAAGCTTCATGAGACTGAAAAAAATGTCGATAAATTAAAGCATACCATTAAAAAAAAAATCAACTGAAGTTGTTCCCAGTGAAAATATAATCTACTCCCTTGTCAGAGAGAAAAAAAAAAAAGAAAACAATTAACTAGATGAACAAAAACAAAAACACATTTTCCTTGTACCTCATAGCACTTTTTGTTTCAAATAGAACCCAAATCTCATAGAACACATTTTCCTTGTACATTACTAGGATAAACAAATTCCCAATTCCTTGAAAGAATAATATATTAAATGTTCCACGGCAACCATAAACAAATTACATAAAACCGAGGTTTGACTTACTGCCACTAGTTTCACATGTTTGATAGAATCTCCCAAGCTTTCCCAAAGCTCATTGAACAGATCGATGTGCCTATCACAATTTTATAGCATCAAAACACACAAATGTAGTATCAAACAATTGAAAAAAATTTACCATGTTTTATGAAAGTTATAATATTAGAAGCTAAGCGTCTCACCTGCCAGTTGTATGTATTTCTATGGCATCCACATCATTCCTCTTCAAGAGTTCACTTGTCGCAGCAGGATCCCTAATGTAAGTCTTAGCACCTGACAAAACTCAAAACAGACTTACAGTTGTAAGTAGACAGAAAAATAGAATAGCATATTGAACAGACAAAAGGCTACCTCAGATTAACAATTTTAACTGTAGAAGTTTAAAAAAAAGGATGAAAAATCAATTTAAATCAAAAGAAAACGGAACAAATCTTGCAAACTTCTGTTTACTAAATCATCATAGCATTCAAATACTACGTGTAACAGATTTAATTGAAAAGTAGAATAAATGAAGTTTTACCTACTTATTTTATCAAATGGGCAAACTGGGAAGCAACGTCCACAACCATAGCAACGTTCTGTGACAACCCCGCCCTTAAAAAGTATAACTTAGCACTAAAGTAGAAGAATGGGAATTGAAAATAATTAGCTTTATCTACAAATTGAAAAAACAAACACGCTTAAGGGATCAATTTTTAACACCTGGAGTTTGCCTAAAGAATGGTTGCCTGTTGATGAATTCTCTAGTAAAATTGCATTTGCAGGACAAACCTTTTCACAAGGTCTTGAACAGTCAGGCGGGCAATCCTCTGGGTCAAATTCTGGTAAAGGATAACATGATAGCTCTTAGACCAGAGTATTTGCATGGTATCTACTCATCATTTAACAAACCACAATATTCCAAGCAATAAAAAATGTGCAACTTGGCATTTGAAGCTATTGTGCATCAATTTGAAACTTAAGAAAATTTACATAAACAAATGCAGATAAATAATGCAAAGTAGTCAGAAAATTTGCCCATTGTGCATCAATTTGAAACTTAAAAAAAATTTACATAAACAAATGCAGATAAATAATGCTAAGTAGTCAGAAAATTTGAACGGTGGTATCAAAAGGATACGATCTGAAAAACAAGTGGAAGTAAAGTTTCTAATTATCAAAAGTATGTTTAAAGATTAAAAAAAAAACAACGAATTTAAAGGGAACTGAGGACATCCATAACAGATATTCCAATTTTATGATATTTAGCTTTCATGAATGCATCAAACATCATTAGTAATGCAAAATTGTAGAAAATAACCAGCTCTAGTGGCGGAACCATATGAATTGCCCCCCCTCAAAAAAAAAAAAATTATAGAAGAGTAAAAAAAAAAAAAATTTATAGGAGAGTAAAAAAAATTTTTTTCCCCTCCTAAAAAATAATTTTTGCCCCCCTAAAAAACTCTTTTGTCCTAACTTGTCCTAAAATATTTATATGTCTTCACATTTTGTTCTAATATTCTCTTTCATGCTTTTCATGACAGTTTAACTACACCTTTTTTTTTATTGCTTAAATTTTTAAAAAAAGACTTTTCGTAATATATAAATATATAATATTATTTTTTTAATATTTAATTATTTTTGTGCTGTATTTGCCCCCCCTTCAAAATTGAAGCCGGTTACGCCCGTGCGGTCCAGCTCAGTGGTATGTTCATTGATAAAACAAATTTGGAGAAAGCAGGAGAATCTAAGTTGCGACTGAACATCAAACCTGCTATGGAGGCCTGTCAACTAGTAAAGTGCCTTCCGTGTTTGTGTTGGACATATATTGAACATGTAAATTGCTCCAACGTGCCCCAACATGTATTTAACACTTTTAATATTGTGCCAGAGTAATTTCACTGTAAAATTGGGTTCTAACACGGACCAGACCCTAATCGAATTGCAAAGACATGGCAAGACACATATGTGGATAGGAAAATATACCATGAGTAACACGCCAAAGGCACCTTAATGAAATAACATCTCGTCAGTCTCTCCTACATGTGAACCATAAGTGCCTTTCTATCTTCTTCCATGAGCAAGATAGAACGAGAAGTCTTGACTTTAACAATTGTCATCAATAGAAAATTAGAGATCGCTGTAAAGCCTTCGATTCCCTCTATTTATTTGATCATCACATGTGTCTTTCTCATTAGAAGAGTCATTGATGTAGATCCAGATGTTGCAAGATTCGTAGCTTTCCTCCGTTGCCTAGTATAGGCTTCGTTGGTCGGCATCTTCTCAACATTAAATGACATCTACTTTCGGTGTGTCCTAATCTCTTCTTTGTAAAATAACCAAGTTTGCCAGCATCCTAAATTGAACCAACCAATGTTACTAAGCATGCTTGACACTGTAATTGTCCTTTTTTTTAAATCTACTTAAGGAAATACATTGGCTTTTAGCTTCTATATTTCTTTATGTTTGCCTGCGATTTGGCATTAGAAAAGATCACGAGAACAAGAAAGACACATCTTTGTGGTTCAGTTGTAAGCTATATCTCTCTTATCATGCCAATTGGTATACAAACACTTGTTTTGATTTTCTCTTGATTTACAAGGTCAAAAGTAAGAGATTGCAGCTTCTTTGGATTTAGTGCTACTTTTGCAGAGCATGTCTTTATTACTTCTAAAGTCAATATGGATGGAAAAGCTTGATGAATGATTTATGGTTCTGGCTCCCAATAATTAGCTCAACCATGCTCCTTTTGTTGCAAAAGAAATTGAAGTGCATACAATTTTGTCATTTCACTCAAAAAGAACAAAATCACTCTTCCATGGTGTGAAGATTTAGAATTTGTGCAGATTAATCATTGTCCTTCTATCAAAGAGGAGCTTACAATACATTACGTACAATGGATGATACTGGAATAATTGAAGTTGTTAATTTCTCTCTTGATGGGTCATTTAAAAAAATTGTGTTATTTCAAGATGAAGGTGAAGTCATCATTGAAAAGGGTATTGATAATGATGGTCATAGAATTGAGTGTGTTACCACCAATTATTTATAGTCATCAATATACTCATATAGCCATATTTTATATCATTATTTTGAAGAGGGTATTGATTTTTTTTTTTGGGGGGGGGGGGGGGGGGGGGGATTTCAGTGTAAGAAATATTGACATTGACATCATATATGACAACTGAAAGGGATTAATGAATACTAATGTTTGAGTGTTGTGAACAAAAAACATTATTGCATGTGATAAAGCATTTCTTTTACCATTGATAGTGCTTACTTTTATTTTATCATTATTATACGTATATGATATCACACTTCATCAAGTGATGCCTTTAATGAAAAATACTATAAATTTTATGTTTTGTTTTAATAATTCATAAAATACAATGAGGCAATTTACCTATACAACACTCAAAATATAAAAATAAAATAAAATTTAACACATCCACATTACAACTCAAAGTCCCATTACCATGACGTCGGAGATGTTGATGCTCTAGCTTGCGAGCTTGCTGCATCTACGCTTGTCGATGCCATAACCTATGAGCTCCTCCCAACTTACACCCATTGATGCCCTTGCCTATGAGCTCCCATGTGATTTCCTTTCTGAACCTATCAAAGCACTCACCTGCACGCTCTGATCGCTCTAAAGGCATCAAGGGCCGAAAAGGTGGCGACGGGCCCAATGACATGCCCAACAAGATCCAACGAGATTTGCTAACTTTGTTAATGGAGTGCTATATGGTGTAAATAGTGAAATTTAGGTGGAAAAAAAATTAAATGTTAATGTTTTGATTGTTATGTATGTAAATCCCCAAATATAATATTTTGTTTATGGCGCGTCATCTCCTTCTTTCTATAGTTTTGCCATGTCGTATCTATGTCTTGTCATGTATGTGTCACCATATTCGTGCTTCATAGGTCTTAAATCAACTCAACAAGTAGGCGGAAAATTGGATGAATATTCAAGTTTTGAAGGAGTGAAAAAAAGCCTAACTTCATGACTTATTGAATAAAGTTAAATAAGCTACATTGACTACCATACTGATGCAAAATTACTTTAAAGTTTCAACTCAAACCCACTAACCCTAATATACCAAATATTTTTCAGAGTCCACCAAAGCTATATCTTTAGGTGTGAGAGCAACATCGCCATTTGGCTGGATTAATGTATTCCATACAATACTCATGAAGCAATTATTTAATTTAAGGTAAGGGCTGCCCTTTCTTTAAAAAAGATCCTTAAGGTTCATTTATAGATTGATGAATAATAATATAATGCTTTTGGATGCCTATGGATTTCGATATTGATCCCCTTCCCCAGTAAAGTGAGAATGATCTTCCCTTTTCCCTCTATTTAGATCTCTCTATATACTATCATCCCTCCCTAAGGCATGTAATCCTCTCATTCAAACCAAGTTGTTAATTCCTCCCTCACTGAACCCTTGAAGGCTAGGAAGCAAATTCAGCACCTAGCTGCAATCCATAGTTACAGCAGCAACCCAAAACAGCCCTTTGCATCCATGGATCTTTTCCTTCCATAGCCATGAAATCCCCCACTCAAACAGCCCTCATCCCATAAAAACCTCACTGACTTTCTAACCTCAAACCATCCCAATCAAGTGTTCAATCCAATTGCATAATAGCTGAATATCTAAAAGTGCACGCTTAAAATGTATCACTGCACCTGGAACAATCTTCCTCTTTGCTTAAGTTGCATATTACACAAAAATTTGAGCATCTCACCTCTCAGAGGTTTCTACAAGATGCATATAGGTAGCTATAATCAAATAAAAGTGCAAGTTCTCTTACAGAAGGGCTCATTTGGTTCATGGTAGGTGACAATTATGTTTTAAGAGTGAAATTGAAATTCTCACTTCCTAGGAAATTTTGGAAAGATTAACTAAGGTTCGTTTTTGGCCCACCTCAAAGATTGCAGAATGGGAATTATTATTATGATGTAGGAGAGAATCGAACCCAAAACTTATGCTACAAATCCAAAACCCTCACCACCAGACAAGCTAGTAGTTTAGTACCCAACAATGGGGAGAAATATGAATACAAGATGAAGGCCTGTTGAGAAGCTAGGAGTTTGAAATCTATTTTAACATATAACCACATCCATCCCAATGATGGATTTAACAAATTTATTACTTTCTATGAAATGAATTATAACTTCAAGAAAACAAATGAGCCTCAAGAAATTAATATACAAATAAATATTAAAGGGACTATACAATCCCACCTGCTTTACGGAAGTGGAGATCTTCTTTGTCATCGTTGACACTAATCATCACCCATGGCCTCTCAACTGCGCCAATATTCATTGCTGCATCTATACCATCATTCACAGCATTCACAACCGATTCATCAGCCGCACAATCAATGCAATCCACTGTGCAATCCCCCCATCCCAAACACAAAACAAAAATGCTATCAATTAAAAGACTTCACTATATCAAATAAAGGGAAATTTGTACAGAGCTCCATAGAATTTGGTATTTTGCTGAAAAAATATGATACTTTCAAAACTTAGCAGAAAAGTGCAATAACTTTTGCTATTTTGTCAGCAAAAACATCAAATCTTTAATTTACATCAGGGTTATCTTGGAACCCCGGCATTGCTTCAAGGAATTGTTCAAACATCTAGTAAATGCCGTGTAATGACTCCATAACAGTAATACCAGAGTTTTATAACAAACCCTAATGGTGGCATATGGTGAAGATTAGTTGTTATTGTTATAAAATAATTTAAATTATTATTTTTCTTTGTTAAAACTTGAAATTATGACCCATTTTTACAGAGAGTTTTATACACATAACCGATCATTAATCTCAAACATCAGAATTTAAATCATGGGCTTCCATTTTCACCTCCAGCAAGAGAGTAAACAAGAGATAGATTCCTAATATCCGCAGCATCCTGCATGAAAAATGGCATTCAAAGATGAACAAGCAGGCGTTTTTAGAGTTTTATATAGAAAGATGACGATGACAATGGTGAAAGGGGAATACAAATAAAGATGGTGAGAGATTGAACTGGAATAGATTTCACCTCGAAACTAGCGCCGCAAATGAGCTTAACCCAGTCGCCGCGGCGAAGAGAATCGATTGGGCGAGGTTGGACTGCATTGAGAGGATGGCTCCTGACTGTAGAGTTCACGACAGATTTGATGGCATCGAGGCGGTGCAGACGCCGGAGATTCTCGCCACTCAATGAAGTGGTGTAGGGAGGAGGATTGGAGGAAGCTATGGCGGGAGACATTGCCGGAGGAAAAAGGTCAGGTGAAACGTTATCCAAGCCTTAGGCATCTTTATAGATATGACATTTAATAATAAAATTTTGTTTATATAACACCTAAATATTTATAATAAAATAAAAGTATTACTATTATATTATTTTGTTTTAAGGTATTTTGTGTGAGCTTATTTATCAGCTTAATGCACTTATTATAAATAGATTTGAATATAAGACTTTGTGGTATTTTTGTTGGAATTTATATATATGATATTATTTCTCATCAAGGCACTTATATTATTTTTAAAAAATTTTAAATATAAATGGATAAATCAAATGACTTTCAAATAAAGATGCTTATAATCAAATCAAGCAGTTCAACAAGATGAGTTTAACGAGCTTAAGATCACTTAATTTTGACATCGTTAAGATATTAAAATATTTGATAAATAAATTATGATTAAGAGAATCAATATGGACTGTAAAATAAAATGCTTTGAATTCTGACTAAATTTATCAAAATGTCTCACTCAAAAAACTTATAAATAGAGCATCATTCTCTATAGATGAGAGAGGCTAAAGAGCTCACAGAACTAAAGAATTCTCATGTATTTTTATCCTCTCACTGTCGAAGACTACCACTAGCAATGACTGTCAAAATTTGATCTTCTTGTTTAGTTTTTCATTTTCTCCTTGTGGATATCTAAATTTTGTAATCCCAAGAATAGAATTAATCTTTTGTTCTCAATTATAAATAATCTCATCTTTTTCGCCTTGCAAATAGAGAGATTCTTATATCTCCTATTATATAATGGATTGATATAAATGGATTTTCCCCTTTTTGAGTTTTCCATAAAAAAAAAAATTCTTTTTTTTTGTGCGTGTTAGATTTTTATACAACGCTTAGATATTAAATACCACTTTATCTATAAAATTTTCTAAAATGTAACAATAATATTAGTTTTGTTTAAAATTTTTATATATTGAAAGATCTTTTAAACTTTGTGGTCGATGAATGATCACTTGCAATTATTATTGAATGAAAATGTAATGCTCATACCTTATTTCAAAATGTGTTGCTTTGTTATTAAATGAATATTTGTTGCTAGCAAAGAGAATAAAATAGTTTAAAGTAGCCTTCAACATCTAAATTTGATTTTTAATCCCAAATTATTTATAATAAATTTATAGCAAAGGACTTTCTTAAAACTCATAAAATCAACAAAAAATGTGCATAAAAATATAATGAGGCCTCGTCTCTATCTTGATTAGTTAAAAAAAATCAGTGTAAGCATCAAACTCTCTATTTGTATTATGACTATTGTTAGAGATTGAATGTAACATTCCAGTGTTTGACTATCATCCCTACCTTCTCTATTTCTCAAACGCGTTAGATCTTCTCACATTTCTAAGCCTCTTTTAGGCTTCGTTTGGGATGGCTTTCTTACTGATTTTTAAAGTAGCTTTCTAGTATAATTTTTTTTTAATTTTGTACTAAAAAGCTGCTTTAAGAAGCAGTAAGAAAGTTATCTCAAACGAAGCCTTAATCTCTCGTAAATAATTAATGAAATTGTAATAGAGATTTTATCTAGTAAATGATTAATGAGATTATAATGGAGATTTATGACATCTTATATTGTAACCATATTATCTTAGCTCAGCCATATTCAATAAATTGTTTAACCATTTCCATCATCTTTATATCACCTTGTGATGAGGTTGTATATTTTTAGGTGATGTTCCATGCATATGGTAATATAATTCAATATTGCAACTTCTTTGCCAATAGAAAATTGCATTAATATCTTTTCTAAGCACTCAAGGTAAGTATACCATTGTCTACCATAATAATTTTCTTCTTTTCACATTCATATTTCTTTCTAGATTGTTCTTAAATGTAGTATAATATCCACCAAATTTAAAATTTTGAAAATAATTATTCATTTATATCCATTATTATTTCAGTTCATAATAATGGGTCATCCAAAGTTTCCATTGTCAATAACAAATTTAAGCATGAATGATTTAATGAAAAGCAAAACCATGTATTTTAAATAAATAAGAAGAAGATACCCTACAATGTACTCGCAATTCACTAAAAATTGGTTGGATATTAAACAAAATAACATAGTAAGTGCCTATTATATCTAAACAACCACTACTCTTGTGCAAGTAAGTAGCATTGGATAAATAGTGTCCCAACTTCATTAAGTTATGCATCATTGTATACAAGCTACATTATAGTAATCAAAGCATCTCAAAAATGACATCTCACTTATCGAAAATTGTATACAAGATTCTCACTTTAGACTAAGGAAAAAATAATGCTTCATGAGATGGGCAATAATATCAGTGTGGTTGGGAGTTTCTCGGGAGTTGAGAGGGTTTGCATATGAGATTGCTCGAGCAAGTTTGCACACTTACCAAAGGAATTCAGAGCTAAGCGAAAGAGATATCTGTTGAGTTTATTTGTGCAAAAAGAGAGTCCTGCGAACAATTTATGAACATATACATGAAATTCGAAGTGACATAAAAGTAGGCAGGGTTTGTGCACAAGATGAAGATTTGCATTGGGTTTGCATGCTAGAGACAAGTGCATTCAAACTTTGGATGAAAGTTGTCTTGAGTTCATGCACCTAAGAGTAATTGAGATTCAAGAAAAAAGGGTAAAGGATGGCAACAATGTGGTAAATATATGGTTATATATATATATATATGTTGTTAGATAAATAAATAGTAAGTTTTAAGTGTCATATGTGTATGCACAAAGATATCACCTATTTTTATTGCAAATCCCAAGTTTTAATTGTCATATTTTCACATTCAATGAGAAGAAAAGTGCCACTTAGAGGATTGATTATCAAACTCATTCAAACTACATGAATTATTGTTAAGAAAATCATTAGGAATAATTCTTGAAAAAATTTTTTTTTTAGGTCCAAATACCCCAAAAGAGAAGGGGAGACAAGTGAGCTATTTAAAACCAATATATTCTTTTTGTAAATTATTGCAATTCATCCTAATAAAATTTTCATGATTAATCATTATTATAATAAGGAAAATAAAATAATCATTCTTAAGTGTATGTCATAAAGGTTAAATAAAGATTAAAAAAATATTGAATCTATTTTATATAATTTGATGCAAAATTTTCCACATTAGCATCTCAGGACTACATTCATTAAATTCATCATGTACAACACTTAACAAAGAAGCCTTCTACAATCATCCACTTTTTAATAT
Source organism: Dendrobium nobile (assembly GCA_022539455.1). Lineage (NCBI taxonomy): Eukaryota > Viridiplantae > Streptophyta > Magnoliopsida > Asparagales > Orchidaceae > Dendrobium > Dendrobium nobile. The sequence continues at coordinate 68,379,697 of CM039726.1, read as the reverse complement.
CAATAAGAGCACTCAACCTTCTTCCCTTCATTAAATAAAGAAATACATATCATCCTACTAAAAGTTAGGATAACTCCCTCTTTAATTCTTGCCAAGAGTAACGTTCAATTTTTTAAAGAACATGAGGATATTAAAGTGTCTAAGAAAATACTGAATGATCAAGGGAGATTAACATAGACTATCCAATAGAGTGTCATGATTTTTTATTGTAATAACTAGAATATCATATTCAAAAATTTATAATAGACCCTGCTTATACACATTTAAGAGTATTTTAGACGAGATAGTTTTGAAACTTTTTTATTTCTAGAGCTTTACTTACCAACTCTGATAGTCATGGTCAATCTCCACTAACATTTGTTAATGGCACATCTTATCAACCACTGTTAATGATCATCATCTTCTGCCATCAACTCTCATTGTCACATGTTGCAATTGACAACTGAGTGTAATCACCCACCACCAAATGGTGTCGTCATTCGTCATCTATCACTAATTGATGCTAGATTATGTCACATTGCCTTCTATCCCACCTTATATTGTAACAAAGATGGATAGACTATTGTAGCACTAGATCTATATGGTGTAATTACTTCAATTGGGATAAAATCTATGATTTTTTTTTTTAAGTCCCTCAAATAAAAACTTTTGTGTCTCTTAAGAGCTACAATTTACTCATACGTTTGTGTGCTAAATTTTGTGTAATGCTACACTCTGTTGTGATGAATATCTTAGTACATAATAGCTTAGTATTATATTCTTAAAAATCGAGAAGGAGATTAATCATTTGATTCATTAAGGTAATTTGAACCACTATTTGCAAGACCACTTAGTGGACCTCCACTAAAAAGTTTAGCATTTGCTCATGACAAACTAGTCAATAGGACAAACTTATCATAGATGTGCTACCATAACATAACCTATCTATCCTAACACTCAAAAGGGCACAATGGAGAATATTCCTTAATGGATTTCCCTTCACTTTAGTAGATTCTGAAGAAATGCAAGGAATCTTTGATGAATTTTTTATCATATAACCCCATCAGTTCAATAAGAGTTCATGACAAATAATTTCAATACATAAAATTTAATTTAAATTTCTTGACTTAAAATTTATATCTTAAGAAAATATTTTTATTAGAAAAATTTTTAATGGATTTTATAATTAAAAAATAAAAAAAACTTAGTAATTTTATGCATATTCATAGAAATTCAAGTTTAATAATCTTGAATTATATTTAAAAATGAAATAAAAAATTTAATAACATTAAATATTATTAATAAAAAAAATTAATTAATTATAATTTAACTAATAATTTTTATTAATAACAAGTCGCTAACTACATTCGCAACTTATTGAATGATAATTTTCTTTTAGTTCTTAGATTTTTGAATTATATGAAATCATAAAGTTAATTTTTAATATGTAGTTTATAGTTCTAAATATTGTTTATTAGAGGGTATTGTTTTGAATGGATTAAAAATTTCCAAGAAATTGTGTATAACAAATCTTTTATTTAAAACTTAATAAAATTTTAATTTTAATAAGCTTTCATAATATTCAAGAAAATAATTCATAAATTTAAATACTAAATTAAAAATAAAAGTTAAACTTTATTAATAAAGAAATGTATTATTAATTTAAATATTTATTAATATTTTTAATTTGTTTTTAGAAAAATTTTAAATATATTTGAATTTTTAAGCTTATTTTCTTGAATTTAGTTAAAGAATACTAAGATTAAATTTATTTGAATATGATTTAAAACTACTAAGCTTTAAGGAATATTTTACCATATTTATTTTAAGAAATTAATATCCATTCAAAATAAAATCTTATGATAAAATTTTAAAAATAAAGAAAATTGAAATTCTTTATGAGTAACGATAATAGCATCATATAGCAATCCAAAAACTTTCATGTACAAAGTGGTAGTCTCCAATTATTGTTAGAAATGATAAAAGAGAGAAATAATGGGTACAATGGGGCATTAATAATGTCATTCATTCATTGATCAAAGTAGAGAGAAAATTTTTTTTTTTTCATTACCAACTAAGGTTTCGTTTGGAAAATTTTTCTTCCTGTTTTTTAAAATAATTTTTTAGTACAAAAGTTTTTGAACTAAAAATTTTTATACTATACAGCTGCTTTAACACATAGTAAGAAAGTTATCCCAAATAAAGCATTAGAATGAAATAGAACACTAATGTTTTATTTGGGACGGCTTTTTTAATTCTTCTTAAAGCAATTTTTTAATACAAAAATTAAAATTTTTATAGTAAAAAGTTACTTTAAAAAACAATAAGAAACTAGCTTTATTCAATATAAGATAATGGTCATAATGCAAAGCAGGCAGGAAGTTTCATGTAGGATGATATAAAGAATTTATCTAGCCATTCAATATTCACAAAAGCCCTGCCAAGATTTAATCCAATAGGGTTATTTTCTTGATTATTAATGAGAAAATCCACAAATGAGGAGAGTTTTACATACCCATAAGTGAATTGGGAGTGAATTTGAATAAGGAAGAATTGAAGTTTTCTAGAATTTCACTCAAAGCCAAATTCTTCCATCATGTATAATGCCAAAATTATTATAACTTTCTTCCTCATAAAAAACTCTTCATCCCTTCAACATAGAGAGAATCTAAAATATGGTTAATATGAGCTTAGTTTTTAGATGACATAGGAGGAAAATGTTTTGTTGGCTGATTAAGGTTTCATTTGGAACAACTTTTTTATTGCTTCTTAAAGCAGTTTTTAAGTACAAGCATTTTAATTTTTATACTAGATAGTTATTTTAAGAAGCAGTAAGAACGCCGTCCCAAACGAAGCCTAAATTCTTACATTCATGCATTCGACCCTCACCATAAATGCTTCTCAAGTTGCAAGTAGCTAGTGTTAGGGAAGACATTAGGAGTTAGAGCTTGATGAGTTAATTCTTTTTACTTTGGGTCTACGTTGGGTGGGGGTGGGGAGGGGTTCCTTGATGAAAGATGCCCAAGGAAAGTGGGGGTATAATGTTAAGTAGAACATTAGGATGAGTGTTTAGGATAGTTGATTGATTTCAATTGATATTCATAAAGGTTTGAAGAAAAGAAGAAAAGGAAAGGGTGTATGATTGGCTTGTAAAAAGAGAGGAAGAAAGAGAAGAAGGGAGTGTATGGGGTAGTTTGTTGATTAGGGGGAGGGAAACAAAATTACTATCCTATAAAAAGAAGAGTTTTGATTAGGGGTGTCAATTTTGGGTCATGGGTCGAACCCGGAACTGACCCAACACTATTCGGGTCAACTCGAACCCGACCCAATTTTACAGACGGGTCGATTTATCGGACCCGAACCGAACCCGCTTCAGGTCCAAGTCAACCTTAGATGACCCGAATAACCCGGGGCCGACAAAAAATTTCTAGTTTTCGGGTCAAAACGGGTCAATCTCGGGTTTCCGGGTCAAAATGGGGTTTTGGGTAAAAAAACAGGTCTATTTTGGGTTTTTGGGTCAACCCCAACCCGACCTTGATTTTGAAATGGATTGATTTATTGAACCTGAACCCGACCCATTTCGGGTCCGGGTTGACCCTAAACTGAAATTTTCGGATCGGGTTCATGTCTGATTTTCGATCGTGTCAAATATTAACACCCCTGATTTTGATTAGGAGGCTTATAGGATTTTGAGATGTGCCTTCATTTTTTTGCTCCAATTTTATCTCACTCACTCTACCAACAACAACAACAAGCCTTTATCCCACTATATGGGTAGACCATATGAATTATTTTTCTTTATTGTGTAATCGAGTAAAATTCTAATCTAAATCTAAAATATTCAGTCACTTACCCTAAATGTGATAGTTATTGTGAAAGTGGGCAAAAGCGATGCAAGTAGGTCAAGCAAAGAGTTTCCAATCATAGCTCATAGCCAGATCAAGTTCAAAGGTGTTTCCTCCAATTTGCCAGCAAGCTTTGAAAATCCAACTATATTTCAACAAGACAATGGGAAATCCGGCTATTTGACTTATGAGGGCATTTCCTTGAAATCAACCTTTATTGACTAAGAATTTTAAGACCATTTTTTTAATGATGAGGACATTCCGAAAAAATAATTTTAGGGTCGAGTAAGAAGAGCATCGTTTATCATCCAAGTTGGAAGAAATGGAATAGAAAGAAACTCTTGGAAAGAGAACAACAACAGCATCAAGTTTTTGTCTCACTATATAGGGTCGGTTACATGAATCTTTTTTCTCCATTGTGTCCTGTTAGAAGTCAAATTCTCGTTTAAATCTAATAAAGAAAGATCAATTCTAATATTCTCTAACCAAGACTTTTTATGTCTACCTCTATCTATCTTAACATAAGTCAAATCTAACACCTTAATTTTTCTAACTGGGTCATTAGAAGGTCGCCTTTTTATGCGACCGAACTTCTGTACATGGTTAGGCAGTGTACCATAAAACAAGTTATTTTCTAGTGTATATCTAATAAATACTTTTCCCAATGTTTAGAAGATCCAATGCTTACCTCCTCCTTGATGAAAAACAATTCTTCTTCTGCAATGTTAACAAAAAAAGGCTGGAATTTTTTATTTCTGGGGCTTGGGAGATGAAAATACATCTCAAATTAATCATGGGTTAAAAAGATGCACAAGATCTTGGAGTCATAACAAATATAGGCAAGTGGAAGGCAAGATTAGAAGGAGAATATCTAAGGAAATAGTAGCGAGTTTGAGAGGCCATAAAGACAGGAAAGAGAGCGACTATGGAGGGAAAAAAGTCAAGTCCTAGGTTTCATTTGTGACAGTTTTCTTATTATTTTTTAAAACAATTTTTTTATTTTATTACTATTTTAAAAAGCAATAAGAAATTAAGTTTTATTTGAGACAACTTTCTTGTTGCTTTTTAAAATAACTTTTTAATACAAAATTTTCTAAATTATAAATTTTTTACTAGAAAACTACTTTAAAAATAAATAAGAAAGCTGTCTCAAACGAAACATTAGTTAAATTGTTCCGAACCAAATGCATTGGCGCAGACTATTTTCAATTTGGTGCTTATTTTAGAAAAATTTAAGGGCTATTTTTATACATTATTAGATGTTATTCAATAATATATTCAAGTAATGTTTCTCTTTTTTTTTTTTTTTTTTGTGAGAAGTACATTATCTAATTTATTTCGATGAGCTAGATGCATCAAGGTGGTTCAAATTTTAATCCTTAGCTAGATTTTCGATCCACCATGGTTGAAACAACATGATACAAAACGAGCCTTGTCTTAATGTGCGATGAAGGCTTCGTTCGAGACGATTTTCTTATATTGTTTTGTAAAACTGTTATAGAAAAAATAACTTTATAAAATTATCGCAGAAAATAGTTTCTTAATACAAATTTTTTTTGAAACCAACAAAAAATAATAATCAAAAAGAAATTATAGTCGTAATTTGAAATCAGTAAAAAAGTTGTACCAAGCAAAACTGAAGTGTCAGCAAATAAAAGAATCAATATTTTGATCGTGATCAAGAACTTATCTAATTTGGAATATATTTTATTTTATTTGGGCCTATATATCACGTAATAGATCTATCATATTTTGATGGACCCTAAACCCTAAACCCTAAACCAAAAAAATTATATGGAAGCACATTCATCACTATATAAATTTCATAAAAATATATAGTTTTTATGTTAATAGATTAAGCTCTAATCAAATAAAATCTTACTTCCAAATCAATCATTTTTTATTCAAACCAAACTATACAGACTATCACCCTAATATGTCTACCAAACAACTTAGGTTTTGTTTAGGACAATTTTCTTATTGCTTCGTAAAGCAGCCTCTTAATATAAAACTAAAAATTTTGTACTAAAAAATTGCTTTAAGAAGCAGTAAGAAAGTCATCCCAAATAAAACTTTAGTTCAAACTCGTAAATAAGTAAAGCGTTTATTATAACTTTCTTCAAATAAAAAAAAAATTTCAGCCCCAAGTCATCAGTAATAACCACAATCCAAGTAAAAATATTAGACTCCTTATGTGTAGAAGCTCAAATTAGAACCTTATTATTAGGGCCTGCTCAGTTCGCCAATGGCCAGGCAATTATCGACCATGTTCTTAAGCACTGTAGTCCGGTCCGTCAATGGCGATTTGATGGCGAACTCATTGAATCCATCCTCGCATGAATCGAAGTTTGAGATCATGGAGCTTAGCATGGCGTCTCGAGTGTCGATGTCGCCAGCCTTGATGGCTTTGGTGGCGGATGCAAGGTTGTCGAGGGCGGTGTCGTAGGCGTCGACGCAGTCGTGAAGGAGCTCGAGGGTTTTGGCACTGGAACGAGATTGTTTGGTGAGCCAGAGGGTGAAGGCCTTGCCCTGGCGAGCCCTAACATCAATGGAATGCAGCAGGATGGCAAGGACGATGTTGATGTTGGCTCTTTTGAGGCGGGGAGCGATTTCTTTAATCGATTTGATGCAGAGGCCGGAGTAGTCGGTGTGGCTACAGAAGAATTTGAGAGAGTTGTTCGAGTTGACGGCGGTGGCGGAAGGGTGTGATAGGGCGGCGAGGGTGAGGACGACGGCGAGAACGATGAATACCCTCATCTTTTGGGGGCGGCAAGAGAGGTTAGCGAGGAAATGGAGAATGGGGGAGGTTGAAGAGGCAGAGGATTTAGGGTTATATGGAATGAAGGAGAGTAAATTTAGGGGAATTGATTGGATCTCCGAAGAAAAAGAATTGGGAGATGGTTGTGGGTAACTAATTTTTTATATTTTTTTGTGCTTTATTATTAGGGAGATTTACATATACATTATTTTATTTTATATTATTTAGATATTTAATATTTAAAATATTAATATTACATATCTGTCATCCATATATAATTTTAATATCAAATATATAATTCCTATAATTTATTTATATCATCCTATAAACTTTAATATTTCATTCCATGCACCTAAATTTATTCAATGGGTGGTAAGCATGTAATAATAATGTTTAGAATGTTACATATGTAAATAGCATGGAATAAAATGGTATGTATGTAAATCCCCTTATTATTATTATTATTATTATTGAATTAGTTTTGAATTAGTTTGTGTTTGATTATCATTTGTAAGTAGGGGTGTCAATATTTGACATGACCCGAAAACCCGACCCGAACCCGACTCGAAAATTTCGGGTTAGGGTCAACCCGAACCTGAAACGGGTTGGGGTCGGGTTCGGGTTCAGCATTTCGACCCGTTTCAAAAATCGGGTCGGGTTCGGGTTAACCCTTTGACCCGAAATTGACCCGAAAGTGACCCGATTTTGACACGAAAACCCGATTTTGACCCGGCAACCCGAGATTGACCCGATTTTGACCCATTTTTGACCCGAAAAGAGGAGTTTGACCCGTTTTTGACCAGAAAATTAGCCATTTTCTTGTTGAAAACGGGTCATTCGGGTCAGGTCGGGTTGACCCGGACCCGAAGCGGGTCGGGTTCGGGTCAGGAAAACTGACCCGTTTTTAAAAACGGGTCGGGTTCGGGTTGACCCGAATAGTGCCGGGTCAGTTTCGGGTTGACCCGAAATATATTATATTATGCTGATATTTTCATTTAACAAAATAATAATAATTATGACGTGGCAATTTTGTAAATAACTCATTTACGTTTTTATCTATATTTAAGAGTTAAATTTTGAACTAATTTCAACGTAATTTCATTATAATTTTGATCATTATTTTCATAATTTTTGTAGCAGAAGTCAGCTTAATTAAGAATAAGAGTTTCGGAGAATTCAATATTATTTATTATACTAATTGGTGATAATTTATTTCGGACAAAATATTACTTTATTTTCTGGATAAAATTTTATTAAAGGGATATCTATATAGGTTATTAAAGGAATATCTTCATTGATAAAATTTTATTAAAGGGAATTATCTCAGAGATATTTCAAACATCATCAATAGATTAAAATATAGAACTTTATCATTTGTTTATAAGGTTAAGAGGGTTATAACAAGCTTGTAATGAATAGTTATATAGTAATGGGAAGTGTTGATATTTCTATGCTCATACTGAAAGAATTGATAATCATATATATATTGAAAGTGTTGGTATTTTTATACTCATATTGAAAGTATTGATGATTCTATGTGCACGTGTTTAAAAATATGTTAAAAAGCAAAAGGATGAAGGTATAAGTGACTGATGATGAATGTTTTAAGTGCATTCAAATGTATATACAAGGGCTTATGCATTTGTTTGATTTTCATCTATGCATTTGATATTCTTTAACTGATATGACATGAACAAGCAAAATTTATGATCACGAAGAAGTGCTGCAAGTTAATAAGTTAAATTGAGGCAAGTGATCCTTAAGCCATAGACAGGTCTAGGTGAGTCGTTTAGAGGAGTTCACTGAAAAGGATTGATCATTGATTCGTGCTACAATCCGTGTAGAAGAGAGTGATAGTTTGACCACTAATGGTGTCAGCTATTGCTCTCAAATGTCACTAGGCATATGCAAGGTTAGCTACACGACCCTCTTGATTGAGTTCTTTAATTGGAACCTACAAGATACCTAAGATTTATCATCATAAGCATATATGTGTATACATTTAGTTCTTTAATTCACTTCCTTAAAAAGATGAGTTGCAAAGATGACAACTAAATTTAAGACAATGAACAATTATTATCTTACCAAAAATTACAAAAAGAGAGTAAGAGTGATTGCCCTATCATTACTATTGCCTTGAGCTTTGAGCCCACTTTGGAGATTATTCATTATTACTTAGATCTGGCATGTCACACTATCTTCAATTATAAATAGTGTCGGGTTTAGCTGTACAATCACATTTCTTTCCTTTAGCCCTTGAGAATGTGCTACTAACTCGCTCGAGATGGCCAATTTGAGACCTTCAAGGCTTAATAATGTGGGTGATAAGAAATTGAAGAAGGTGCTTCTCCATAAGGACAAGTTGGTGGAGGTCTAGGAAAAGAAGTCTAACTCCCTAGTAAGTAAGAACAAGACACTGGATATTTAGGTCAAGCTTCTATTCTTATTATCTTGCTTGGGCATGAGAACCATATTTGCAAGAAATTTGTTAAAGAAAAAATTCAACATGAATAATCAATTACCAAAAACCCGGAAGAATCTTTATCACCCCATACAAATATCATATCACATGTCCAAGTCAATATTAAGGTATATTTATCTTCTTCTATATTTAATGTTGATCCTTCTCCAATCATCAAAATGTAAAGCACGTCACTGAAGATAAATCAAGTTCTCCCCTTATTCTTCAATAAGCAACTCAACATCAAAATTCGAATTTGATTACTAATATAGTTTCTCGTTCTCTATTAGTGGCCATGCCTCTGATTTACCTATTACTACTAGTAAAATTTCTCCTCATGATAACTAATAACTTAGCTCTTGAAGTTGTTTCTTTACCTATTCAACAAAATGAAGTGTGTAATAGCCCAAATTTTTAACTATCGACATATTGTCCGCTTTGGCCCAAGAGCCTTACAGTTTTGTCATGTTGGTGTAATTTCCCAGTAGGTCACCCATCCCAAAATTGCTCCAAAATGAGCACCCTTAACTGTACTGCAGAGCTTCTTACAAAAATTCCAACCATTACACCAAAAGGTGCATAAATGTTTAAGAGTTTAGTTTTCATTTACTTAAGTGGTTTCACAGCTAATTTCTCATTGGAAGTTATTCTTCCCGTCTCCCTTCTCTTATAATTACCAAAAAGCCTAATCGGAATGAGCAAATATAAAAATACGTAGAATATTTATTTGTGTGCGTATGTGAATTTACATATTTAACATATAACTCTTACTATTTACTTAATCTACCACTCCTTTAATACCATATCATGCAAAAGAAGGTTGAAGAAGATGTGATGAGATGTTGCAAGGAAAAGGGCGTCAGTGGGACCAATAGAATGTGTAATTCCTTTGACGATGAAAAAGTGGAGAGAAAGTTGGGACGATAAATGGGGACCATTGATTGGACGGACAACATATACAAAGATCCTAAAATCCTCAAAGACGAAGAAGAGTTGAGAAAGTTGTGATAGGATCTTGCCATGGGAAGGTAGCCAATAAGAAGTTGATGATAAGGATGAAGAAGTTGACATCTTTTATGTACTTAAAAGAATTCAATGTCATAAGTGTAAACATTAAGTTTTAGGTGTTCAATACATAAATAAGATTACAACATATTTGCCAAATAAATATATCATTTTTGAGTTTTTTTTTTTTTTTTGTTCAAAAAATTACATGAAAATTCTTGCTTGATCAAATCAATTTTATAAGTTACATTAATAATGAAGTAAAATATAATTTCAAGTTGCTTCAACTTGACTTAAATTTATCTAAATTTAGAATAAAATTCGATTGATCTAAAGTAAACAATTGAAAAAAAAAATATTTTGATTTTTTTTTAAATATATTGAGTTAAAAAACATTTGGCTTAGCTCTAAAATAAAAAATAATAATAATAATTTGAAATCCATTTAAATCAATTAAAAGCCAGCTTAAATATAAAATTTTAATTAAATACAGGATTTATGGGTGCTCGAAAAGGCTTTTCCATAGCATTGCTAACTAAGGTTTCATTTGGGATGACTTTCTTACTGCTTTTTGGAGCAGCTTTCCAGTATAAAATTTTTAATTTTTTATTAAAAAACTGTTTTAAAAAGCAACAAGAAAGCCGTTCCAAATGAAGCCTGGATTGTTTTCTTACTGCTTCTTCAAATAATTTTGTAGTACAAATATTAAAATTTTTGTATTAAAATATTGCTTTAAAAAACATTAAAAAAATCATACCAAACAAAACCTAAACAGAAATGACAAAGTTATCAAGATTAGTAACAAAAAAAGTAAAAGAACTTGATAATGCTCATATATTGCTGGCACAAGAAAATCAGATTGATATGAACAGTTTAGAACAAGAAGAAAATTTTGCAAGGAAGATACATTAAAGTCCCCCATATAGTACTAAAATTTCAACCACACCTTTAGCAGATAGCCTATCAGCTTTCAAAATAATGCCAAAATCCCACAAAGCAGAGGAACTGTTACACTAACGATTTGCTAGAAGTTCAGATTGAGAGGACGTTCTTGCATTTATTTTCCAAACCTGAAACATTACAGATTGTTGAGAATCAAGGTTCAGTGAAATTGGCGGAAAATAATGTTATGGGAAGGTCTTCACAATTCTATCAAATCACAGCAAAAGGGAAAATTTTCTGTCAATGATATTTTGATTCTCTTTGTATCAAAATGGTGATAATTTTATTGTGTTCTTCTTGATTTTATGTTTCACATGCTATCACTTAGGATTTGTTTGAAACAGCTTTCTTAATGCTTTCTAAAATAGTGTTTTGAAAAACAATGAGAAAGTTGTCTCAAACGAAGCCTTAGGCTTCCTTTGAAACGGCTTTTTTATTGCTTCTTAAAGAAGCTTTCTAGTACAAAAATTATAATTTTATAATGTGTTCTTGACTTTACGTATCACATGTTATCACTTAGGCTTCATTTGAGATGATTTTCTTACTATTTTTTAAAGCAGCATTTTAGTATAACTGCTTTAAGAAGCAGTAAGAAAACTGTCCCAAATGAAACTTTAATATAACTAAATTATTAAACAAATAAAATATTAGCTATTTAAAATAAGCTATTAGACATTCATAATACCTTTCTCCATCATGATTCTGCTCGTAAATGTCTAATAGTTTAGTTGTAATCGTCTAATAATTTTGTTATTTTGAGGGATAACATGTGAAGCATGAAATTGAGGAATGTATGATAAAAGCAGCCCAATCATAATATAAAAAATATTAGAATATCTAGATATAATTGTTTGCTCAGTAATACCTGAAGCAGCTTGATGGCGAGCTCAACCATTGATAATCTTTTCATGAGAATTTACATTCTATTTTTCAGCCAATTGTTCCATGAGCTTCTTCTCATCAGCCAAAAGTCTGGGTAAGAGGCGAAAATGGATATGGTCTAGGAACTCTGAATGTAGCAAACGTAATTTCTGAACCTTCTCATATTCAGGAGTTCCCTTATGGATCAATTTAATTTGATCAGCTAGTTCCTCCTCTGCATTACTTGGTTTCTCCTGAATCAAACAAACGGGCTCAGTAAAATGATGAAATGGGCATATTTGTTAGTGGTGAAAAATAGCATGCCATGATGAATGGTGCAGTGTGGCGCATCCTTTGCGACTCTACTATAGTGAGGCAAACGGTGATGAAATGGGCATGAGCCATTAGCCTTTACACCGCGGTGTCATTATGATAAAAATCATTAAGTATGTGGTCAATTTAGGTTTCGTTTGGGACGGCTTTTTTACTGCTTTATAAAGCAGCTTTCTAGTAGAAATTTTTGAACAAGAAAGATGCTTTAGGAAAGGATTAAGAAAACCGCCCCAAACGAAGCCTTAGTCCTATAATATGACATTGCTCTAATTTAATTTCTCAACCATGTAAAATTAATCCCAATATAATTCCTCGACAATATAAAATCGATATTAATTTAGTCATTGAGGGATCATTTGGAATCAATTTTATATAGTCTGACTAAATTGAAAAAAATATTATACTTTATGGTGTGCTTGTTTCCCCTTTATTATACTAAAAACTAATTTCAATCCAACTTATACATTGCCAAAGATTGGATAAAAAAAGTATTATCTGAGCTCGCATGCTCATTTAGCTCTAACCAGTCCAAAATTTGTCTCAATTTTTAAGTGATCCTCGATCTTTGAGCCGCATTAACGGCCTTGGATGGGACCACAGATGACCAATAAAACAAAGCTAAAAATGTCTATAACAGGTCTGCCAATTTGGGAGATGGACAGATATGTCAATATGGCCAACTGCCTCTGCTGAAGCCATCTGGATACATTGGGCTAGCCTAGTACTTGTCAACTTAGCCGACCTGCACCATTATGGATAACCTATATTCAGTAGACTAGGCTCATGTGAAACAGCAAATCTTCTTGATCAAGGACGTATTCGGCCAATTTCATTGAAACCTGGCTAAACCAGGTAAACATGCTTGTATAAGAACAGTTAATCACCAAATCATTTCAATTTGCATATTAAATTTTCTTTTTTTACTATGATATTCTCTGACATCCTATCATTGGTCGATGACTCCTCTAAATGAAATTTGTCTTATTATGATAAAGTTTCAAGAGAAGTGCTAAGGAGAGTTTTTGAAAAGAAAGGAGTTAATAATGTTTATATTCAAATCATTAAAGATATGTATGCATGAGCTATTACTTGTGTTCAAACACATGTGGTTTAACCAAGTATTTTCCTATTTCGGTTGGATTACATCAAGGATCAGCCTTAAGCCCATATCTTTTTGCTTTAGTCATGGATATTCTCACTAGACATTTGCAAGAGGATGTACCTTGGCGTATGCTTTTTGCTGATAATATTTTTCTTGTTGATAAGGCTAGAGATGGAGCTGAAGGTAAACTTAAATTATGGAGGTCAACCTTAGAGTCTAAAGGTTTTCGTTTGAGTAGATCTAAAACGGAATGTATGGAGTGTAATTTTAGTAGTAATAGATCTAGTGAGGGGATTGTGACTTTGGGTGATCAAGCCATTAATAAGAGTACATGTTTTAGATATCTTGAATCTATTGTTCAGAGTAATGGTGAAATAGATGGGGATATTATCAACAAAATTCAAGTTGGATGGTTGAAGTGGAGGAATGCATCGGCTTGTTGTGTGATAGAAAAGTCCCCCTCAACCTTAAGGGAAAATTCTATAAGATGGTGGTGAGACCTGCAATGCTTTATGGTGCCGAATGTTGGCCATTAAAAGAGAAGCATAATAGTAAGTTAAGTGTTGCAGAGATGAGGATGCTCAGGTTGATGAGTGGCTTTACCCTTAGAAATAGGATACGAAATGAGCATATACGTGAAAAGATTGGAGAAGCTCCAGTGGAAGATAAGATTACAGAGAGTAGCCTTAGATGGTTTGGTCACATAAAACGGCGGCCTTCCGATGACCCTGTTAGGAAAGTAGAGGTATTAGATTTGACTTATGTTAAGAAAGTTAGAGGTAGACCTAAAAAGACTTGGTTTAAAAATATTAAAAATGATCTTTCTTTGTTAGATTTATATGAGAATTTGACTTTTAACATGACACAATGGAGAAAAAGGATTCATGTAGCCAACCCCATGTAGTGGGACAAAGACTTGATGTTGTTGTTGTTGTTGTATGATAAATAATATCATTGGACAAGGGTCATTGTAGTGCCAGCCCATAATGCTCTAGCATTAGTACTGTTTGATAGCCTTAAGCAACTATTGATACAATTTAGATGTTAAAAATGTAAAGATAAGAATATATAGTAATACTTACAATAAATGACTTAAAAAAAAAGAAAAAACTGATCCAACAGATCAACATTGTGTTTTGTCAATGTGGCTTGGGGTTCTACATCACTACTGAAGTGAATCAATCACAAATGAATTAAAAAAAGCATACTATTTATTAAGGTAAAAATGATATTTTATATTAAGCTTCCTTCTAAAATGCAGCAAAGGCATCTTCAAAACTAATATCATGGAAGTATCTTGAAAGTTTAGAAGGTAAAACCAATGCAGTGATGTTCATGAAAATCAAGCAACACAAGCCAAGCTATACAAAAATTGGCTCATCAATGTTACCTTCCCTTCCATTTTTGCTCCTAAAACTTACCCTATGTCCACTACCAGCCCAAGGTGCAACTTTACACCATCCAATTACAATTGATAATGAATAGTCAGTCAATCCAACATTAATTTCATTCGAAATAATCAGAACTATCATATATTTTGTACACAGTAACATTTACTATATCATCCATTTATCACCATCATCATCATATATCCTCATTTTCCATTCATTAATCCTGAATATTGCATGAGGTATTAAACCTATTTATACAAATATTTTCGCGCACGTTCTGTACATTTAGAAGAAACCTACAAATTATGCAAAACGTTGAAGATTGCAAACAAATACTCTCTCCAAAAGAACTTGACATGACCATAAGCATGACAATAAATATAAGTAGAACATTAATAAAAGGATGAAGGGTCTCGTAAGCTATAAAGCACAATGCATAAATACCAACCTCATATGTTGTCATAACCCCTTCTGCTATTCCAAAGCAAGCATAATCAACTATCCAAGGTCTGGAAAAGTGTAAATTTCATTCAGAAGCATGAAAATATAATCATTTGCAATCATGTAATGACTTTCAAACCAAAATTGAAAAGGAAGACGCATCTACTATATCAGCAAGCAAGTAATTGGGAGTATGGCTCTATCATAGAAATGAAACTTATAATCTAATTCAACTAAAATTTTCGGAAAACATTAGAAGTGTTAACTCATTTTAATAATATTCATAGATAAAACAGTAAACTTAAGACAGTTGAATAAAAAATGTCGAATGACAAAGCTGGTTAGGGCATAATAAATTGAGGGCTGAAACATGTACCAGTAAGATAATTATGCAAGAATAGGAAGCATAATAGATAGACCGAAGTAATATGACAAGTTGTTGATAAAAAATAATAACTCAAAAATAAAGCTATCTCATGTAGGATTGATAGTGGTGACTGTTGCAATCCGGGAGCCCGATTACAAGTATTATCAAATGTTTTATTTATTTATTCCAGCATTATATTTTGGATATTTATTTTTGTGTGTCACAAACCTTTCAGGTATAACATACACCAAACAAAATTGAAGAACCAGCTAAACACAGTATAGCGTCAGGGTAAACATTAGTCTGTATGTTATAGAGAGTATTTTTCATTTTTCTAGAGTCTATTTCTGTACTAGGTGTATGATGGCTTAGCAATCGTGCACACACACAAGGGGATTAAAATTGAAGGTTTTTTTCCCCATTCGTAATGTACAATCAAGATCGTACTGTATGATTTGTTCAAACAAAAATTAATTAAAATATTTAATTAAGTGAGATTAATATAAATTGGCATATAACTAATCGTATTGTCCGATCTACATATCGTACAAGATGATCAGCTATATTAAGAAACCCCGCCTTCAAATCATGGTTACTTAAAATAGGTAAATTTGAATTTTTAAAGTTAAACTATTCATCTGTATGATCTAGTTTGTACTGTATGAATATTAATTAAATTGTCTAATTTAATTTCGAGGATTATGCAATTGAATCAGATCAAATTAAGATTTAGGATCATATACTACGATCATGTATCAGAATGAACAATTCACCCGAGAAGTCACCGAACGAACTTTGGTTCATCCTGAACAAGTTGATGTTCGATTGAACTGGTCGTCAAGTACGACCTATGAATTGTATTGTATGAAAAGAAGGTTGAAAATTAAACTTAAGGATTTTTGAGAACCCTCTTTATAAACTCTTGAGACAAGAGTTCTGGAGTTTCAGATATGTCTTACTTCTATGTTAGAGCTTGGAGAGAGTCCACAACGCAAAAGGAGAGACAGAGGAGGTGAGATTGAGAGAGGGAGAAGTGCCTTGAGGGTGTCAAGGAAGTGTGAGGAGATTCACACGATTGCTTTAGTTGGCCTGCACCTTGGGTCCTCCGATTTTGTTTGTGCTGTTGGAGGAGATATCTAGGAAGGAGAGTCTTTGGAGCGAAATACTCTTACTAGCCGACGAAGCTAGGGTCAGCATCTTTGCGGGCTTGAAGGCGAAAGAAGTTTTTGTTATCTCCGTCAGGCTTGAGGGGAAATGAGTTTCGGCATCTCTGTTGGGCGTGGAAGCGAAAGGGGGGAGCAACTTTGATAGGAAGTACTTGAGTTCGCAGGTAACCCTAAGGGCAATACTTGAGTTCGCAAGCAAACCTAGCAAGAATTGGCAAAAACAGTGGAAAATAGGGCTGATTTCAAAGAGAAATCAGCAAAAACCATGCAAGAAATATAATAGATTGGAGAAGAAACACAAGAGAAATACTTTGATTTAATCCACGAAAAAGAAAACAAAGCAAGATACAAATTTCTTCAATTTGAGAGGAAGAAATACTCTCCAAAACTCTATCAAAGCCTAGAGCCCACACAAAATAAACTCTAGATCTCAAAATTTCAGCAAATCTTAAGATACCCCAAACCCTAGCCTCCCAAAAGACTAATTAAAGCTAATTGAAGCTTACAAAATTCCTAAACAGCCCCGAATTCAAATTTTCCCTCCTAAACACTATTAAATTAAGCAAGTGGGCCCCACTAGGGCTTTCGCCCCCCCTTGGTTCCGCCCAAAGCCTTGGGCCGCCGGCTATAAACATGAACCGGTCCCTGTTGGACCGTTTCAGCAAGCCCGTCCCAGGCCAGCAACGTAACATTACTCCCCTCCCAAAGACCCACATTGTCCTCAACGTAAAAAGAAGGAAACTGGAGTCTCACTCTGTCATATGGTTCCCAAGTGGCCTCGAACTTGGGAATGTCTTTCCATCTGATAAGCACTTCCTTGTTCCCCTTTTTATCTACTCTGACTTATCCTAACTCCAGTGGTTCTAAGATCACTTCCAGCTCCTCTATCAGTGTATCTGCCAACTCCGCACTAACTGCATGCTCCCCTAGAGCTCTCCTCAGCTGCGACACATGGAAAACTAGGTGTATGGTGACCGTTGGGGGTAACTTCAATCGATATGCCACTGCTCCGATCTTGTCCACCACCTCGTAGGGACCAAAGTACATTGGAGCCAATTTCTCATTCCTCCTGTTAACAACTGATTTCTGCCAATAGGGCCTTAGTTTCAAGAACACTTTCTCCCCCACTTCATACTATATGTCTCTCATATGTGTATATGCCCGCTTCTTTATGACTTGTTGTGCCCTCCACAGATATTTCTTTACTCCTCCAACACATGGTCCCTCTCCTCTTAGTACTGTTCAACTGAAGAGACTGGCGTGTTTCCTCTACCAAACTGCACTAAATGTGGGGTGTCCTCCATAGAGCACCTTAAAAGGAGTCATTTGGGACGCAGAATGATATGAAGTATTTTTTTCATTTGACTGTACGATCAAAATCGTACTACACAATCAAGATTGTAATGCATGATTTGTTCAAATATAAATTAATTAAAATATTTAATCAAGTAAGATTAATATATATTGGCATATAACTAATCGTATTGTCCGATCTGCACATTATATAAGACAATCAACTATATTAAGTAACCCCGCCTTCGAATCATGGTTATTTAAAATAGGTAAATTTTAATTTTTAAATTTGAACTATTCATTTGTATGATCTAGTTCGAACTGTATGAATATTAATTAAATTGTCTAATTTAATTCTGAGGATTATGCAATTGAATCAGATCAAATTAAGATTTTGGATCGTATAGTAAGATCATGTATCAGACTGTACGATTCACCCCAGAAGTCACCTGAACAATCGGATGTTCAATTGATCTGGTCGTCCAGTATGAACTGTGAATTGTACTGTACGAAAAGAAGGCTAAAAAAAATAAAAATTAAGATTTTTGAGAACCTCTTTATAAACTCTTGTTATGACTTTTGAGACGAGTTCTGGAGTTTGAGAGACGTCTTCATCTTACTTCTGTGAGAGAGCTTGGAGAGAGTCCACAACGCAAAAAGAGAGAGAGGAGGTGAGGTTGAGAGAGGAAAAAGAGCTTAGAGGGTGTCAAGTAAGTGTGAGGGGGTTCACCCGATTGTTCTAGCTGGCTTGCACCTTGGGTCCTCCGGTTTTGTTTGTGCTCTCGGAGGAGAGCTCTAGAAAGGAGAGTCTTTGGAGTGAAATACTCTTACTAGCCAAGGAGGCTAGGGTTGGCATCTTCGTTGGGCTTGAGGGAGAAAGGAGTTTTGACATCTCTGTTGGGCGTAGAAGCGATAGGAGGGAGCGACTTCTCCGCCAAGCTTGAGGGTGAAGGACTTTCAGCATCTTCGCCAGGCAGAGGAGGCGAGAGAAAGGATCGGCATTTCCAAATATTCTTATTACCTTTCTCAGTACAGTGATTTATTAGACTGCATTTAACTAAGTTTTAAATATTCAATAAAACATTTAACGAAAGAATATTTAAAATTTTAGATCAACTTATGTGGTATGCTGAGCAGGTTGAGCTCAAAATAGTTTTGCTTCTGGTTTTTAGAATATGGTAAAGAGAAGAAACATGTTGATTAGTAGTTCATGATCAGATCTGAATTTATAGATATTTTTCTGTTTTGATTTTTGTACAATCACGACTAGTTTATTATTCAGTTATGTAGCTTTTGGTTGATAGCCATGCACTTGGTGTTGATATATTTTGATGACATGAAATAAATCTTATGTATGAGTTCATTTATAGTACTCTAAATATTTTTAGTAGCTCTGCAGTCTATTAAAATGAATATTGGACAAGGATCTGAATATTTCAAAACTAGATTTTAGGATTTGTCTGTCACAGCTCAACATGATAGGATTTGTCCTGGTCGGGTTGGGTTGTGACACATATAGCCTCCAAAGGTTGTCTTGCTTCTAGCATAATTTATTAAGTCAGGTATGCCATAGTAAATCTAGTAGTTATAGATCATAATAGTTCTTTCTTAGAAATTTTCCTTATTAAGGCCAAAGCCCAACTATGATAATGAATGAACATGTTAATCTTCTTGGCTTCAAGGCACTCTTATATTGAGGAAACTCTCCAAAGTTTTTAAATATTAGGTCAATGTAATATACAACACATGGAGTCCAGCAAATATATTTTCTCATTTTCATCAACATATTTGATATTGCTTTGTAAGTGTTAACATTAATAGTAATAACTTGAACCACTAAATACTCTCCCATCTCCTCTATAACTCCATCAATAAGTTCAAAAATGTATTGAATCCTTCATATGATCTTATGCTTCAACGGCCTTCAAGAAAATAGTGTCATACATATTGCTTATTAGAATGTTGATAAAGTTCTTATTTTAAATATCACATTAACTATCAAACATGATCATAAGTCTATCTTGTGTCCAAGTTCTCTTGATTTTCTCAATAACATTCTCAACGATATTCAATTATTCCTTCAATATTCAGGTCTAAGATCACACATGTATGGAGATTTAAGGCATCAGCTATGCAAATCTATAGAATGAATCATGTTTACATAAAATGTGAAAGTTGTCATATTAAATGGAATCACATTTTCATAGAAGAATCTTCCAATGTCCATACAAACCTACTTGTGAGCCTCTCTTGCACTTTGTGGTGACATTTGATGGGCTACCCTCATACCATCATTATTATCATCCTCCACATTCATCGCATAGATCCCTTTGCACTTCAATTGGACATTTATGCCAAAGAGTAATAAGAATCTTTGCCACTAGCTGTACTATCATAATAAGGTCAGCTATTGATTTTCTCATCAAAATTGTTGTTGTACCAAATGCTTGGATATGATAGCTTTGTTCATATAAGTATGAATCTCCTATTTCACCTTCACAGTCACTTTGGTACATAATGCAGCATTCTTATAAGAATAAAAAAATATTATTTCATTTTGGTTACACCACATTTAAACCACTTAATCACAATAATGCACTTCAAATACATGTATATTTTTTAAGTTTCTCTAATTTGCACTTGCACGCTATACTTCCATGTCGTATCTTTTTTATTTCTCATTGAGCTTTTCTCATAATCTCTATTCATTTTAAAAAAAACCCTAAACTAAAAATTTTCATTTTAAAAAAATTATAAAATGCAAATGTTAAAAAAAACATAAACATAAAAATAAAAAAGAAGTTAATTTTAAGAAAGCAAAAAAATATAGATGCATAACCAGCACCAAGAGAGGAACACAATTAAGTAAGCAGCAGCGGTAGCGTATAAGAGATCAAGCTGCAGCACACAGCTGTTTAGCAACGACATGGAAGTTGGGTGGGTCGAGCAAGCCGCAAGCATACGAGCAGGTCATTGGGCAGAGAACTGAGAAATGTATTTAGGTTTGGATTGAGTAAAATAATAAAATGAACTTTTGGATGTATATTTTATTTGTAAATCAATTTTTTTAAATCACCAAAAATCCTAACATTTGAAGTTTTTTTACATGAGGCAAACACCTCATGATGACTTCTCTTATTCTGAAATTTTAAACATGGTCAACAATTAATGAATGTTTTTTTAATTGGTCTTTTGAACTGTGAATTAAATATCTGAACTGTATTTTCATAAATAGCATTATTTAGTTGCATTTTTAAACCCCAAAATAAAAAATGACCAACATCACTTTATATATTCTTTTTGCAATTGATAGTTCTTATAAGTGAGTCATCTGCTTAACAAAGTAAAAAAAAAAAAGAACAATGGAAATGTTTAGAAGATAAAAGACTTTGAATTAATAGAGCAAAGACTGAGTATATACAATGATAAAGTGACACTTAGGTATGAAAAGATTTAAGTACCTTGAAAGTGTATACATGTGAATATAACTTCTAATTAAGGCTAGGTAGTTAAAATAGAGAACTGCAACGGGCATGCGTAAAAAAAAATCATGTAAATCTAAAAGTATTTTTTATAGAATTGTCATTAGATCAATTATGTTGTGTAGATATTAGTGTTAGGCTAAAAAAGTTTATTGAAAGTTGAGTTTAGCATAAATGAGAATTTTAAGATGAATTAATGGAAAAATTGAAGAATTTTTGAGGAATAACTATATTAAGGGGTGGTTGGAAAAGCATCTATTAAAGATGAGCTGATGAGGTAAACGAAAATAGACTTTAATGGCTTGGGCGCATTAAAAAGATTTAAAATGACGAGCAGATGAAATTTGTATTGAAGGATTAAGAAGAATAGCAGACCTAAGATCATGCATAAAACTTATTCGAAAAGATGAGAAAATAAATTTAGGAAGTCTTGTAGCTCTCAACAAGATGCAAGCCAATCCAAAAAGTTCGCGTAGGTTATGATGATGAGTGCCATGAGTCTAGTTTTGCCAAGACGGACCTGCTAAACAACAGTTAAAGTTTAAATTACGTCTAAGTGATGACCTAAATCACCTTTTTTCTCCTTAAAATGACTACTTCTGTTCACATGTAAAAGATTAATACAACTAACACAAAAGTATTGCAGCCCTGCATTCCACTTAAAAGGCAGAATAAAGAAACTAAAGTTGCAATAACGCAACTAAAAGTTTTGCAACCATAAGACTTGATTACCAGTCGACGTAGCAACTCATGAACTTTGAAAACTAAAGGTCTAAAAATTTAATTTCATATTTCTAAGGAAACTTCATCTTATATGCCAAAAAATCAATAACAACTATGATAGACCAATATTAGATATCAGTGACAAAGATACATACCTTCCCTTCAAAGAAACAATGATGTATTCTCTGTTAAGCAAAAAATCCATCAGCATGTCAGCTTGGTGTTTCTCTTCAAGTAGAATGAATCCCCTGGTACAAAATTCATGCGATATAGAAGGGCAGATGATAGCAAAGCATGGTATTCCAAGGTGCTCTTGTACAAAATGCTTAAGTGTGAAAGGTGATAAGTCTTTCTCCAAGTTGTCAATTCTACAAAAGTAGGTTATTTTCTTTTTAATTTTTTGATATTTTCCAAGTGATTGCCCGCCCATATCAAAATCCTGTTCCAAGTTTTCACTCATGCTTTCACTAGAAGATCGCCCTATACAGAGAAGGATTAGTAAAGTAACAACAAAATGCAAAAGCTAAAAGTCGTGTACTTAAGAATATTCATGAACGGAGAATCTATACCTCTAGCAGTATGGTTTGAAATCTCTTCTTGTTTAGAAGCTCTTATATGCTACAAAGACCAAAACAATTTTCATTACTTAAAGTTCTTTAATATGAAGTTGGAAGTCTGGAGTACTAGATCCCAGAGCAATAGAGTCGAGGAAATGTAGTTCCAATGATGATATAAAAATAAGGGCATAATTACATAGAAAGTTTCTATAGCGTAGACTGGGCTTCATATTTATCCACTTTCACTTCAATAAGGTTTCTAGTGTTTTTTTAAATTTATTAGAGATTCCTCAATTAGTTTTTTGTCTTCAACTTGGCACCCATACCTTAACGACTTTAGCCAGTTATTATTAGTTTGTGAGTGAATGTTACACATTGCCATCTCATAAGACCACCACATTCTCTTAGAATTCTGAATCCTTCGATCTAACTTCAAAAAAAAATAGTGAAAAGAAGAGAAGAAAATATCAAAGGATTAAACTGTGAATCATCAATGATCAAGATGAACAAAAATGTGATCGAATGATGCGAGCCAGAAAATCCTTGGTTAATGTGAGATAGAGCCTTACCTAGAAATCCTCGACAATTATGACAAAATATCTCAAGTAAAAAGGGGAAAATTTTAATGGATTAAACTGTACATCCTTTTCAAAACATTAGCTAAGAATAACAAAATATACTCAAAAGGATCAGAGAAAAAAAAAACCTTTGCAAATGCTAGCTAAAGCCTTACTAAGAAACTTTTGAAAAATCCAAGCAATAAAAAAAATAAAATATAGGACAACAATGATAAGAATACTTAGAATTAGTATTTGTGGTTTCTCTTTACAAAAGCTTCTCAATTTTGACTCTCAAATTCATAAGTTATAAATTTCCTCATAGGAGGAACAAGCATGCAGGGAAAAAAGGTGTGCACTTGCAAGAAAGCCATATTCATCACAAAAAGATCCCTCATATGAACTTATATTGTAAGGGTATTTTAGTTATTAAAAGACTTTCTAACATGACTGTCATAATAGGGACCTATACTAATGTCATTTAATCTCAGGAATCAAAGTGTAATGTTTTTAAAAACATGGAACAACGTAAAATATGATCTATAACTCAAGGACCTACGTGCAATCTAACTTCAAAAATAACGATGAATTGCTCAAAGTTTCTCTGTTTGACCACCGATTTTTTTCAATCCATTGACTCAAAACAAATTGCAAACTATGAATTTAGGCACTGTTGTTTTGGATGTAGTTACAAAAATATTAGGAACTAATTATCATTTTTTTGAATGAGTTTGTTATAATAATGGAACGTGCTACTTAAAATTTAAATGTGGGCATTGAAGGATTCCAACAACCAACATCCACATTCAGACTTCATGTAACCAAATACATTGTTTTAGTAATAACTTTCAAATCAACAGTAACTAGATCCATTATTCTAGTCATTACATTCAAAGGAGCAACAATTAGATTCATAGTTGGACTTAAAACTACTTTTTCAAGTCAATGGACTAAAATATTTTGTGGTCAACCATACGATCTTAGATAAATGACTACTAAAAATAATTTAGAACTTGATGTAATTATTACAACAACAAATATTTTTGTATTATAGATTAAACATAACACAATAGAGAAAAATGATTCAATGTAGCCGACCCCACGTAGTGGGTAAAGCCTTGATGTTGTTGTTGTTGTTGTTGGATTAAACAAAGATTGGGATCAAATATAATAACATAACATGCCACAACCCTTCATTTTTCTAATATTTGAGTTCATCTTTCTTTTCCAAGAGAGGAAAATAATAATATACGAATAAATCCATTATCTTGAATATGGGTAGCAACTATTAAGATATGTTTGTTAAAATAAGAGTGTTTTAATTGTCAACCAGCTAACAACAACATAATCAAATAATAAATCATTTTTAAATTTAGCAAAAATAATCTAACATGTGAATTTTTCACGCTAAAACAACTACTTTAACCACATGAGCTTCCAAATTCAACATATGCCACATGCTACAAAAATATGATATATGACTTTCTAGACAACAATAACCACCATAATCATCATCATTATCCTCATCCCAAGAATTTGCACTGAGCGTTATAAATCCTCAATTTCATTTATTTTTGTTACAAAACGCATAAGGTATTAATATATTTTTGCTCAACTCTTTTTGGAATTCTAGCCATATCAGTTGTCATCTACCATTTATCTTCCTAATCTTTTCATTAGTTTTACATATTCATCTTATTAGGTCATCCTAATCATCATAACATACACTCAAACTATTTAAGTTTATTTATCATTATTTTATCTTCAAATGCAACCCCAATAGTCCCTTTAATTTAGTCATTTGTTGCTTTTCATCTCCTAATTTCACCACACATCCATAATAACATATTCATTTATGCCACAATGATCTTGAAAATCAATAACTTCTTGACCGTTCAACACACGAATTCATACACATCATCAAATAAATTGCAATTTTTTAAATTCACCTTTTAAGTAGTTTTGATATTCTCTTACACTACACTACATCATACTATATTATATAACATATAGGTTTCCATACTATATATTAAAAGAAACCAAAGGAGAGAAAATAACAAAATGGATGTCATGAGAATGATCCATTTTAAATGGTGTTCTCTCCTATTTTTTCATATTTGAAAAATTATAAGAGAAAGGAAAGCAACTCATTCAAGTATTTTAAAAATTTAGAAAGGGAGGAAATTATCTTATCCAGGAATAGATAACATTTCAAAATAGAATCATGGAATAGTGGCTATTCAATGCATGGTTGAACTATTAAGTCTTTCAAATTATTTTTAAGAAAGTAGCATACGAATTTGAAGAGATTATTATATTATTTTTAAATTGTTTTTTTCCAAATTTCTTGACTTATTTGAGTTATGATATCACAAGCATGATATAGATTCTTCATAGTTGCATTTAAAACAACAGATTTGCAATATTAACATATAAATTTATAAAGCTACTTTCTATTTTTTATTTCATAAATATTTATTGTCGTTTATTCTTATTTTGTTAAGAAAATAAGAAAAAAAATATAAAAAGATAAGATATTTAAATGAATCTTTCAATATAGGTTATATATGAATGAGTGTATGCCATGATTGAATAAGAGTATTTTAAATGTCTAATTGAATTATCATTCCACAAGGTAACTATGGAGCTATATCTTCTCATGATAAAAGATATATTTTCTTAGCCCGGCATTGTGGGGTTTCTATCTTTTTGCATAATACTCCTAAGGCACTTCTTATCTTAGTCATCCAACTTTAATTTTCACAGGTATAACTTCATCTATAATAGATACAAGATACTTGAACGTTTAAAGAAATAATAGCCACCAAAAAGTATCCTAAATGTTCATAATTTGGCACTCATGAGGTTGACTGATATTCTTTCATCACAGTAGTTCAAGGTAATTGCAAAACTGAAATATATTAACATAAGCATATATAAGGTAATGTTGCATGCATAAATAAGTGGGCATATGGGTACTTGGATACATGAACGCATCCAGATAAATTTAAATTGATTTACAAACATGTACACATACACACACACAAATACAAACATGTACATACAAAATAATACACATACTTGCATGCATATACACATACAGTAAACTGCATACAAATGTAGACAATGCACATATCCACATGAATACAGACACAGAATTTTGACATGCTGGCAGGAAAATCACTTCTACATGCGTCCATGTAAGCATACATAGGACAGACCATAATACATCGGTCAGTATCAACACCTTCAACAATGATGCCAAAAAAATGTAGATGTTCAGATAAGAAAAAGATATACCAACATGGAACGGGAAGAATCTAGTTGAGGCTTCTTTGATTTGTGTAAGGTTGAGGAGCTAGGGATTTGACTTGTGCTTGCAGAATTTGTTATTGGAGAGAAATCATATCTGGTTTCTGGTTTAGAGTTTTGTGTATCTTCAGCCTTAAGTTTCTCTTTCACAATATCCAGAAATTTTTGCAATGTCAGGTTAACAACTGTCTCTTGAGATTTTATGAGGCATACATGTTCAATGCCAAGAATAGTCTTTTTGCCTTTTAGTGGACCATACTGCCACAGTAGCTGAAATTTACACCGGCAATCTCCTTCTTGCAGAGCGTGGATAGAAGGGTTTACCTGTATTACACCACATGAACTTAGCAGTTGAAATGAAAAGTTACATTAACATTAATCAAGAACAGTCTAGACTGATAAACCGTCACATTGAAATAAAAATGGATACAAAAATAATTTAAGTATAAAACTTACGAAATTAAAAAAAAAAAAAAAAAAAGGTGGATGGTAGAAGAGTTGAAGAAGATAATATCGGAAAACAGAAATTCATGTACCTTTCTATCAAAAAAAACAAATGAATAAAAATCTAACTAGAAGCTGCCTTTTAAGCTTTCATCAGTACTAATCATCGTGGATCAAGTCGTTAGCTCAAGAGGTGTTCTTCAACAGCACCACTCAAAATGGGGGGGGCTACAAGCCTACATCAAACCTAATCATGAATCATTTATCTTCTAAACATTGCATTTATTATGATTTTTCACTACTTTAGCAGAGGTCTTGTCTACTAATTATATATGGCAATGAACCTCACTATGCTTATATATTATAGCATCAGTTAAAGCTAAACTTTATATGATTTCTAATGTATGAAAACTTTTTTCATTCTATAATTATCTGTAATGCCAGTTATTATAGCAAAAAGTACGAGTTTAATAACTTCATCAAGTCATTGAAACTTTTCTTAATGCATACCTAATTAATTCTTATGGCACTAAATCAAATGTCTTATAAAGGTCAATAAAAACAATACAAGGACTCTTTCATTAACTAACTTGGCAAGCATTCACCTCATAAAAGACCTTTTTTGCTTAGTGCAAAATTGATTTTTCAACACTAATGTGTTATTTTTTATCCAGTTTTCCTTTGCCCGCTCTTAGAACTTCATTAACAAGAAAACAACTTTAATAATATTGCATAGCTTGCCCCTTCATCCGCAAAAGTAAACTATTTTAACAATCAATTTTAAGAGACGCGTTGAAAATTTTCAAACAAGCTATCCTCATCTCACCAAACAGGTATGATGACTCTCAATCTCAAGTTTCTCTTTTTACCTGAAGTCCTGAACAAGAACAAAGAAACCCTCTCTCTAGGCCATGGTAGAAATACTTTTGATCCAAATTGGAATGAGCTCCTAAAGGTACTCTAAAATCTAAATAAATGGTAATTGATCCAACAAATATGAGGGAGTAGTTACAGCAGAGGAAGCAAAGCAAAGAACTTGTCTATTTGCCTTCAAATTAAAGCATGAACGGGCAGCATACTAGTCAGAGTTCACAAGAAAATATGATGGTCTAATCTTTACAATTAAAAGAAAGGGAAGGTTCTGTTGATGTTGGATTTAAGGAATAGGGATGGGAAGAGAAAGTGATGGGGAGAGAATGAGAGAGAGAAAAAGACATGAGAAAGAAACAAGAAAAAAGGAACTAAGCGGCATAATTGCAAGGAAACGCATTCCAAAATTTTCATCCCAAAAAAAAAAAACATTAAGAATATTTTTATCAAAAAATTCGTTAATGGCCATTACAATAATGCATTTACAAAATAAGATAAGACAAAACTAAATAAAACAACAAATAAAAATCATTGAATGATAACTTGCCATCATCTTCAATCAAATTCAACAATAGCCATCAATAGCAAGTTCTTGTTTTCTCTCAAATTAAAAACCCAAAAGAGCTTTACTTGAGCTTGATAATTGACTTTATCTTACTACATTAGTACATTCTACCTAAACCAATTTACTCTCAACTATTTGGAATCCTAATTCCCCTCTTAAACCCATGGATCCAAGGCCTCAACCTGAGTTACACTTAAAAAATCAATTTTGCTCCCCGGTATGTGTGTGCACAATCGTTAAGCTAGCATACACCTTTTACAAGACATTTGACCCAAAAAACATAAAAATAAATAAATGAAAATACAAACTCTTTCAAAAACATCAAACATATTCTACCCAATCTTGAGTCAATCCTTTATTGCATGGTGTGCGGTGTATCTAAAATGTTTAGTGCTCACACAAAAGATATGCAATAATAGTACTAAAAGAAATAAAATAGCAATCCAATAATATTTGTTATCATCAAAATCCTAAGCTCGGGATCCCGGATTGCAACAATACCAATAGAATATCTAAATAAAAACAAAATGGAAAAGAACTCCACATTAATCCAATACCCTAACAAATGGATAAATTATTAAGTGCATAAAACATACCGTAAGAGCTAGGTGCAGAGTGCTAAAGTGCATAATTGTGTAATCATTGTATACTTCAGCTTTTTAGTATCGCGGAGAGTAAACAATATGTACTTATTACATACTAAAAAAATTGAAGTATACAATGAGCACACAGTTGTGTACTCAGTACACAATGAATACATACTTGTGTGCTCTAGTTATCCGAAAGTAGAGTTACGTTTGGTACCCGCATATAATAATTTCTCCAACGCCCATTCATACTGCCCTGCCCTCAAACCATCCAATTTAGCCATTTTTACATCAAAGAAACGCTTCACATAAAACCTAAGGTTTCGTTTTGAATAAATTGCTGTAAAGGAAATGAAAAGCAAACAGTAGCAAAAACCATTGAAGGATTGAATCTAAACTAGTTTTATCTCAAATCGTTCATATTAACTACACTGGAACCAATCACCAGGCATAAAATTTGAAGTGAATGCAATTGCATTTCCCACCAATTCCTTCAAACCAAACATGCTCTAAAAAAGCACAGTCACTTACCGATTCCACGATTGCATCAAAGTACCTCAAATCATCCACGGCGAGCCGATTGGCTGCACAAACCATCATACCCTTGACTACCGCATCGCAGTTCGTGTCCTGCAACTGCGACGAAGACGGCCGAAACCGTTTCCGGAACTCCTCAACGCTCTCGATGTTAGGGAATCCTTCGACGGAGTATATCTCATCGGATTCCTGGGGGAAATCGCAGTACATTACGAAAAGTTTGTCGCCTTTCAACCGAAGACGAACGGAGTACCAGGCGTCATCCTGAGCTCTGAAATCCATTATTGGCGACACCTCGGCCGCATCCGCTTGGCGCTTCGCCGACATTGCTTGTTCGATTGCAGCGAACGGAAGCTGTGGTGGATTGCTGCGAGGAAATTTTCATTCAAAAGAAGGGCTCGAAAAGTGGAGCGAAGCTCTATTCTGAAGTGACAGGATCAAAAGTGGAATTTTTATTAGGTCAGGTAATCTGATGTAGAGATACATACATCAAGTAATCGATAAAAAAATGTCACAATCACTTGAAACAAAAAGTAAGTGCATGTGACATTTTTTTATTGGTTACATGATGTATGCATCTCTACATCAGGTTACCTGACCCAATAAAAATTCAAATGAGAGAGTACGTCATTTTATCGATTTACCACTCTCACACAAAAATATACATGACAATCAACATTTATTTATTTGCAAAACTGACACCCGTATTAATTTTTTAGCTATCAAATTTTTATAGTTTTATATTTATTACAATAAATTTATACTATCTATATTATTGTTATTACTATATAAAAATGATTTGAAATTCCACTCAAATGAAATCCTAACATTTTATTTAATTTATCAAATATGAATATGCACATTTTATTTTATTTATACATTTAATTAACTTATTTATTATCTTCATTTATTCATCAAAATGCATGATATTTTTTATTTTATTTACATTAATTACATTCAAGTAAGAGTCAATTGGTACATTTAATTATATTTATTTTTATATTCAATTAAAATGAATTAATATATTTATTTTTATTATTTTTTTATTTATACATTTAATTAATTTATTTAGGAACTTCATTTATTCATTTAAATGCATGACATTTTTCATTTTGATTATATTAATTGCATTTAAGTAAGACTTAAATGGTGCATTTAATTATATCTATTTTTATATTCAGTTAGGATTAATTAACATTTTTAATTTTTTTAATTTTTTTATTAACACCTACCCTAGCAATTAATAATATAATTCATTAAAAAAGTCATGCAAGTGTGTCATTAATAAATAATTTTTAATATCTACTCTAGCAATTATGCATATACTACTATTATAAAAGACACTTGAATTTTCTTTCATAGTAAATCCAGATCTTTTATTTTATTCTGAAAAATTATCACAGCCTTTCATTACATTTTTAATTTTAAAAATTAGAAATTTTGTCTATTCTAAATTATTATTGGTATTAATTAATTATTTTAATTATATTGTATTAATTATCATGATTACAAATATTGGCTATTTATTTCTTTAAATTTCAAAAAAAAAAAAATAGGTTTACATTAACCAAATTGGCTATCCAAAAATATTGGATAATTATTATAATTAATTGATATTTATAACTATATTTACTATTTAATTAATGCTAATTATTTGCATTAATTTGTGATAGGTTTACAAATATACCTCTCTCGAAGGAGCTTATGACATCATTTATGTTAGTAGTAACGTAAATCCTTTAATCCAATTGACAATCTGCCAACCACTAAAACCCTCCATTTGTAGAGACATCCTCCTCTCCTAACTCTGACTCCTTTGTCGATCCTAATAAAGGTATGACCAATAACATGATTATCTCTCAATCATCTCTCAACAATGACCCTAACTCATCCTTCCTTCACAACCTAAGACTCCAAACCTTAATTAACTCAACTTCCATTGACAAAACTAAAAGAAAAAAAAAAAAGCCAAAAGTGGGGTTCCCCCAACCACCCCAATAATCCTTGTCTCTCCCCAACATTTTATGTTGGAATATTAGAGGCTTCAATGGCGAGTGCCGTGTGAATGATTGTAGAAGTTTAATTCAGGATTATAATATTGAAGTACTTTGTCTTACTTAAACTAAGCTTAAATGGGCCTTCTATTGAGGGTTTCTTTATCCAATGTAAGTATAATATGTTCTTGAATGAAGGTAGCTACAATATTTTCCACTTAAATCCTAATGGACGTATCTGGGTTAGGTGGAATGTAAACACTATAAAATTCACCCTCATTAATGCCCACCCACAATACATACATGGCCTTCTACAATCTTGCCCACCAACAAAATTTTTATCTCTTTCACTTATGCTTTTAATGGTGTTACTGTTAGAAAACTTCTTTGAAAAAACCTTCAAAATTTATATGCATATAATTGATTCCTAGATTATCATTGGTGGCATTAACTTCATTTGAAAGATTGACAAGAAATTGGTGGGGTGGGAAGCCTCCTATTCAAGCCAATCTTATGGACTTTAATGATTGTATCAACAATATGAGCCTTACTAATCTTCCAAGGATTGGTCTCTTATAGCTAGTATAATCAATATACTTTCAATCCTACCAAATGCCTTCTGGACCATGTCTTACATAATAATGCTTGGATTTTTTTTTTCCTTTTTCACACTACAAAATTCATGCCCCCCTCTTGTCAAATGACACACCCATCTTGCTTGAAATGGGTTCTTTTATTAGTACTAACAAGATATTTATGTATAAAAACTATTGGTCATCCCAACCGCACTTCTTGAATATTTTGAATTCTGCTTGGAATATTATTGTTAAAGAAAAATATCCTATGTTTTTCTTTTGTATAAATTGAAGAATGACAAGATGGAACTAAAAAATGTCAACTAGTTTTCATCCTCATCTCTCCACAACCATATTTTCTCTCTTAAGGAACAACAAACTGATAATTTCAATTGTTTGCAATCTAATACTCTTGATAACTCCTTCATTGTTGTTTCCCTCTCTAATCAAAGAGATCTGATTCATGCCTCTTCCCAAGAAAATAGCTTGATCAAACAAAGAGCTAAATGCACATGGCTTTCAAAAGGTGATTATGACATTAAATTCCTTTATCAAAAAGTTAAAAAAAAAAAAAAAAAAAAAAAAAAAAAGATAGATAGATAATAGGAATGTTCTTAGGGAAACCTATGGTGCTTATGGTCCTATTTATGATCATAATATCAATGATGTTGAAACCATTAACTACTTCTAAACTCTTTTTAATAGAAACACCACTCATAACAATATTGACAATAATATTCCACTTGGCCCTATTCTCTTAGATGTTGATAGAAACAATCTTAATATGGGTTTCTAGATTGAAGAAATTAAATCGGCACTTTTTGAGATTGGAAATGACAAGGCTTCTAGTTTAAATGATTTCACTGTTCAGCTTTTCAAAGATTCATGGGACATTATTGGTGAGGATTTCGTTCAAGTCATAATGCATTGCTTCATTACTTCTTCTATGCCCTCATCAGTGAAACACTATATCATTACCTTAATCCCAAAGTATTTACACAAAATCCATGGAAGATTTTTGACCTCTTTCCCTTTGCAATGTTGCTTATAATTGTCAAACTCCTAGCTAACATGCTCAAATATCTCCTCCCTAATTTGATTCATGTTGCGCAATATATTTTCATTAAAGGGAGATATTGCTGGCAATATTATTTGACTAATAATGTTTTAAGAGTATTTAATTCCTCCTCTAATCCTAAATCTTTCAGTGTCACAAATGATCTCAAGAAAGCCTTTGATAATGTTGATTGAATTTTTTTCTACAATAGAATGGCTCTAAAAAACATTAATTGGTTTTGATCCTCTTCTTTCCACAGCCATATTTCCTCACTTAAAGTACAACAAACTGATATTGTCAATAGCCTGCAATCTAATCCTCTTGATAGCTCCCTCATTGCTGCTACCCTCTCTAGTCAAAGAGATCTGATTCAGGCCTCTTCCCATCGAATACTTGGATCAAACAAAGAGCTACATGCACATGGCTTTCAAAAGGAAATGATGACATTAAATTTTGTTATCAAAAAGTTAAAAAGAGCAATAATATGAATATTATTAGGGAAATCTATGGCGTTGATGGTACTATTTATTATTATAATAGTAATGATGCATTAATGCTGAAGCCATTAACTACTTTCAAACTCTTTTTAATAAAAACACTACTCATAACAATATTGACAAATTATATTCCACTTGGCACTATTATCTTGGATGTTGATATATAGAAATAATCTTAGTATGGATTTTCAGATTGAAGAAATTAAATATGCACTTTTTGAGACTGGAGGTGACATCACCTAGTCTAAATGGTTTCACTGCTCAAATATTCAAAGATTCGTGGGACATTATTGGTGAGGTTTGCATCCAAGCCATAAGACATTGCTTCATTACTTCCTCTATGACCTTAAGAGTGAAACACTCCATCATTTCCTTATGTTTTGATGACTATAAATATTATCAAATGACCACTTATTTATTTCGGCTTTATACATTGCATATTTCTTATGTGTGTCACTAACCATTTTAGGTACAACATATACTGAGCAAGATTGAAGAATAAACACTCAAGATAGTGTAGAATTAAGGACTAAGTGAGTCTGTGTTTAATAGAGTTTATACTTATTTCTATTTTTTTGAGTCATTTTATGTATCATGTATATGTTGGCTAAACAAACAAGCACAAACTTACAAAGGGGAAATATATTAAACACTTGAATTTTTTTTATAATCATATTGTACGATGCTAATCATATTGTATGATCTGTTCAAACATAAATTAAAACAAATTAATAAAATTGAATTATATCAAATCGTATTGTACGAACACCAATCGTACATGACGGTAAACTATTTTGATAAATCCTCTCGTCAAATTCTTGTTACCTAAATTAGAAAATTTTGAAATTTAAATTAATCATATTGTACGAATTCCTTCATACTATACAAATATTTATTAAGATTATCTAATTTAATTATGAGAATTAAGGAATTTAATAAAGATTATATCTTTATTAATGATCATATTGTACAATCACCATTGTATAGGACGATCAAACTGAGAGATTACTAGCTGATCATTGGTTCATCTTGGATGATCCATGATTTGATATAACTAATCGTATGATACATTAATCAAAGACAAAAACTAAACTAATCAAATGGAACTATTCGAGGATCGAACTGTAAGAACTAGGTGATTAATTTGAAAATTAGGGTTTGTTAAGAGCATATACTTAGTTGTACGAGAGATATATATCCGATCTTAGTATAGATAAATTCTTAATTCAAATTAATCCTTATCATGTGATTAAATATCAACAAATGCCATCACACCACATAGGGTTCAAACAACCTAGCCGCATGTTCCCCACTCTCCTTCTCAAGACAATTCAACAATGATGTATGTCATCCTCAAAATTAGGATGTATTTCCCAATCTTTAGAATGCATTCTTTGATTTTTCACCGTCCGATAAAGGGGCTAGGATGGTACCAAGTGGCAGCCTAGTTAATACATGATTAAAAATTTTAATGTAATTATTCAACTTATATAATCATAATTAATTGAATTTATTTCAAAAAATAATTTGAAATTAATTTATAAAATGTGGATTTTTTTTTTAACTTTTTAATAAAACATTGCAAATCAAAATTTGGAAAGTAGTAATATACTTGCTATTTTTTTAATAGGATATAAGATCAAAGAGTCCCTTGGTTATTGAAGTTGTAAGCCCTATAGTAAACATCTTTCCAGAGGGTGGCACAAATAACCCTAAACAATCTATATGGGGCAAAACCTTTGGATATTGTACCACCTATCTCATATTATGAGGCACATAGTGGCTAGACAACTTTCTCTATATAAAAGAGTAAATGAAATAAACTAGATTTTCTATGAAATATGAAGAAATCCTTTTGAACCAAAATACTTATTTGTTTTGTTATGGCAATAAAACTTCGTAAAACCAACTAATGAGTTAAATTTCGCTATAATAAAGAACATCTCCCTCATGACTTTTTTGAGTTGCAAGTCCCCAAAAAGAGCTATGTTATAGGGTTTTGTCATAATTTGATATAGTAAGTCATACTTTTGGGCATTTCCCTCAACTTATCTTTTACACAATTTTGAAATTATAGGACTTACTGTAATATCAGTTTTTGCTCCAGGTTCGTCCGGGACGAAGTTGGATCGTCCGGGACGATCGGTACAGGTTGTGCAGAAAAACCTTGTTTGGCTGATTGGTTCGTCTGGACGAAGTGTGGATCGTCTGGACGAAATTTCTCCCGTGAACCTATCGCCTGGGACGATACGTGATTTTCGTCTGGACGGAATTCTTCTCTTCATGGATCGTCCGGTACGAAGCTAGATCGTCCGGGACGATCAGTCTGGATATATATAGAAATGAGATATTTTGAAGAGAGAGAAAAAGCTGAGGAGAGAGAAAAACGAAGGAAAAAGTGGAAAAGCGGATTTTCGGGCGACGCGGAGCCGTTTTCGATCGAAGTGACTGTTGAGGAAATTGCTGTGCTCGAGGTAAGGCACAATCCGACTTTCTAAATTTTCAGAACCGTCGTGTTTGGCGGTATATTCTGTCCGGGTTTTGTTTCCGTTAGCGAATTTCGTCCGTATCTTTTGATCGGTTCAGTTTTTACCGCGTAACTTTCTGTATATTGTTGACGTGCCGAGTGTGCACATTTTGGTTATATTTTGAAGATTTTCGTCCGGGTATTTTTGATTCGACTGTGTTTTTAGTCGACCGGATTTTTCTGTGAAATTGGAATTTATCTGTGCAGTAGAATAAAGGTTTTGAAATGTTGATATCTATATTCTGTGCGAATTCGGTAAATTTTCTTTGCAGGAATTTTTGTGTAAATTCCGTATACTGCCGTTGTGCTGCCCGATTTTTGAGTAATTTCTGAATTGTCCGTATTTCTTCTGAATTGAAATGCTGTGTGTATAAGCTATACAAGGGAGTTATAAGGGGCCTGAATCCTATGAGATTCAGTTAGTGAAACGGGAAATCTGAAATGAGCTCAATCTGAAATCTGATATCTGTTCTGTTCCGGATCCGATGAATTCTGTTTTGGTGCTATAAGCACATCTGTTTTGGTGCCGTGAGCACAAGGGAGATATAAGGGGCCTGGATCCTATGAGATTCAGTCAGTGTCTGGGAAGGGAGTTATAAGGGGCCTGAATCCTATGAGATTCAGTTAGTGAAACGGGAAATCTGAAATGAGCTCAATCTGAAATCTGATATCTGTTCTGTTCCGGATCCGATGAATTCTGTTTTGGTGCTATAAGCACATCTGTTTTGGTGCCGTGAGCACAAGGGAGATATAAGGGGCCTGGATCCTATGAGATTCAGTCAGTGTCTGGGAAGGGAGGCATAAGGGGCCGGAATCCGTAGAGATTCCGTCAGTGTCAGGGCATTTAGCTATATGTATCTGTACTATTTTCTGTATCTGTTCTGTTCTGTACGAAATTGTGACTATGACATGATATGATCCGTACGATTCTGATTTCTGTTTCTGACTCTGTTGATTTGTTCTGTTCTGATACGATTTGTACGACTCTGATGTGATTTGATATCTGTCCGTAAGTTTTGATTTCCGATTCTGTTCCGACTTCTGATCTGATTTATGTCTGATAAGTTTGGTTTTGTTTTCTGAGGATTTAGATTGGTGGTTTGTTGCTTTGCTGAGCTGTTGAGCTCACCCTTGCTTTCTGGTGGTTTTCAGGTTCTGGGAAGGGCAAGGAAGTCCAGGATTAGATTTCAGAGTCTGATCAGATTAGGTACTTTTGTACTTTTGATTTTTGCACAGTCATGGCTTTCCTGTTCTGTCTTTCTTTCTGTCGAAAGCCATGTACTGTTCTGTAGATGATTATTTTGAGGAAATGAAAAGATAGATGTTTTGTTCCGCTGCATTTGATGTTTTTAGTAGCTCTGTTGTTCTGTGTGCTTCTGTTGAGTTAAGAATTTGGAAGATCAGTTCAGTAACCTAATCCAAAGCCAGATCCTGGTTGGTTAGTTTTTCCCCCGTCGCGATCCGGCGCGGGCGGGATCCGTCTCGTCTCGGGTCGGGTCGTGACAAGCTTTTTGGTATCAGAGCACTGGTTTTGGAAACAGGTTGGATTGTAAAACAGAGCTCTAGGAAGTGATCAGTGAGTCTGTCTGGGAGGTAGTTTTGGGTCGCTTGGTTTTTTTATTGTGTTATTTTGTGTTGTTTTGTGATAGTTTTCCGGATTTTCTGGATTTTTCTGTATGGATCAGCCAGACCCAGACATGACAGACGGTCAGAGTGACGATCAGGCAGCACCAGTGGGGAGTACAGCCCCAGTGGTCGGTGCTGATACGCTTTCACAGTTTGCTTCACTTGTTGCTCAGATGATGAGCGAGACTCAGAGCAGAGCTTCGACTGTTAGATCTGAGGACATTGATCGACACCTGCAGTTATTTTTGAGATTGAAGCCTCCGAGGTTTGAGGGCGCTGTTGAGCCCAGAGCAGCCGAAGAGTGGCTGAGGAGATTGGAGAAGACTTTTGACGGGATGCAGTGTCCTGCAGACAGGAAAGTTCCGTTAGCTGTTTTTCTGTTGGACGGAGAGGCTGAGCACTGGTGGGATGGCCAGCAAGCAGCCAGATTTCAGGGCAGATTGAACTCCTTGATCACTTGGGAGGAGTTCACTGAAGTGTTTCGAGATTGGTTTGTTCCCCCTTCTGCACGACAGCAGATGCAGGAGAGTTTTCTGAGACTTGTTCAGGGGAGCAAGACGGTGATGCAGTACGAGGCTGAGTTTACTGCATTAGCCAGGTACGCTCCGCAGCTGGTTAGCACGTCTGCTGAGAGGTGCTACAGATTTCTGAGAGGCTTACGAGACACTTTGAGGCAGCCTCTGATACCGTTCCGGATTACTGATTTCTCTGAGCTTGTGGAACGAGCTCGTCTGATTGAGAATGATATGACGGCTACTCAGCAGCGGTGGACTGCGAGTAGGAAGAGGTTTGGAGGAGAGACGTCTGGCAGTGGTTCCTCTGGGAAGAGGAGATTTGTTCCTGGATCTGGATCTGGAGATTCCAGGAAGAGCGGAGGACCGTCTGGTACTGCTACCAGTACGACTAGTTCTGGATCTGTCAGTACGGCACCTGTGTGCCAGAGTTGTGGACGACGACACCATGGCCAGTGCTACAGGATAGCTGGTCTTTGTTTCAGATGTGGTCAGTCAGGACATAGGATTGCAGAATGTCCACAGATGGGATATGAGCAGCGATCTGAGGGCTTTGTCAGACCTGTTGGTTCAGCAGCAGGAAGACCGAGGACTGTTCCTCCTCGCCCTGAGGGATTTGCTGGTAGAGGTGGTGGTTCTAGTTCTGCACCACGGAGACCACCTACGATTCAGAGGGAGCAGAGTAGTTCTATTGCTTCAGCTCCTGTTCCAGTTCAGCCCCGAGTTTACAGTCTGAGTCAGCAGGAGGCTCGTGATGCTCCGGATGTTGTGACAGGTACGGTTTACATTTCTGATCAGCCCTGTCGTGTTTTGTTTGACTCTGGAGCGAGTCATTCTTTTCTGTCCGAGCATTGTTTCGAGATTTTACATTTGGATTCGATGGTTTTACCGGTTTCTTTGTCTGTGATTTTACCGGCTGGGAATCCATTGATTGCTCGACAGTTTTGTTTGTGTGAGATCGAGATTTCTGGCAAGAAGTGGAAATCGAGTTTGATTCGATTGCCGATTTCGTCGTATGATGTGATTCTGGGCATGGACTGGCTGAGTCAGTATGAGGCCCAGATTGACTGTCTGAAGAAGCAAGTGAGTTTGCTTGTGGCTGGAGAGAGAGTTGTATTTCAGGGATTACGAGGTGTTCTCTCCAGTCTGGTTTCTGTGTTGGAGGTGAGCAGGATGTGGAAGAAGGGATGTCCGGTATTTTTGGCTTCGGTGCGGGATCTGAACCTGGAGGTTGGTTCTGTTTCTGAGATCCCTGTGGTACGGGAGTTTGCTGATGTTTTTCCTGAGGAGTTGGTTGGTTTACCTCCGGATAGAGATGTGGAGTTCTCTATCGATGTTTTTCCGGGTACCGCTCCGATATCGAAAGCTCCGTACAGGATGGCACCGAAAGAACTTTCTGAGTTGAAAGTTCAGCTTCA
Organism: Dendrobium nobile; assembly: GCA_022539455.1. Classification (NCBI taxonomy): domain Eukaryota; kingdom Viridiplantae; phylum Streptophyta; class Magnoliopsida; order Asparagales; family Orchidaceae; genus Dendrobium; species Dendrobium nobile. Next base: position 68,339,913 of record CM039726.1, on the reverse strand, counting down.
GGAGTTGGTTGACAGAGGTTTTGTACGTCCTAGTGTTTCGCCCTGGGGAGCACCTGTTCTGTTTGTGAAGAAGAAGGACGGTACACTCCGTATGTGTATTGATTACAGAGATTTGAACAAGGTCACGATCAAGAACAAGTACCCTTTGCCTCGGATTGACGACCTGTTTGATCAACTTTCCGGATCTTCGGTATTTTCGAAGATTGATTTGAGATCCGGATACTATCAGGTGAAGGTGAAGGAAGTTGATGTGGTGAAGACTGCTTTCAGTACTCGGTACGGGCACTACGAGTTTTTGGTTATGCCTTTTGGGGTAACCAATGCGCCTGCGATTTTCATGGATCTAATGAACCGAGTATTCAGGGAGTATTTGGATCAGTTTGTGATCGTCTTCATTGACGATATTCTGGTATATTCTGCATCTGAGGATGAGCATGCCAGACATTTGAGGATTGTGTTGGAGACTTTGAGGAGGCATCAGCTGTATGCCAAGTTCTCTAAGTGTGAATTCTGGCTGAAGAGCATTTCTTTTCTGGGGCATGTGATTAGCGGAGAAGGCATTTCTGTAGATCCCCAGAAGATTCAGGCTGTTGCTGATTGGCCAAGGCCGACTACGGTATTTGAGGTACGTAGTTTCTTGGGCATGGCCGGGTATTATAGGAAGTTTGTGAAAGGATTTTCACAGATTTCGACTCCTCTGACGAGACTGACTCAGAAGTCAGTACCTTTTGTTTGGACACCGGAGTGTGAAGCTAGTTTTCAGAGATTGAAGGAGTGTTTGACTTCAGCTCCAGTGTTGGCACTTCCGTCAGGTACGGAGGGTTTTCAGGTGTTCAGTGATGCTTCACTGAAAGGATTGGGTTGTGTTCTGATGCAGCATGGTCAGGTAATTGCTTATGCTTCGAGACAGTTGAAACCACATGAGAAGAATTACCCGACGCATGATCTGGAGTTAGCTGCAGTTGTTTTTGCTTTGAAGATTTGGCGTCATTACCTGTATGGCGTCAGATGTGAGATCTTTACTGATCATAAGAGCCTGAAGTATATTTTTACTCAGAAGGATCTGAATCTGAGACAGAGGAGATGGCTCGAGTTGATCAAGGACTACGATTTGACTATTCAGTATCAGCCTGGGAAGGCGAATGTGGTAGCGGACGCTCTGAGCAGGAAGTCTTTTGGATTCTCAGGTATTCAGCTTACCTGTGATGACTTTCTGATTCGTGATTTGGAGAGATTGCAGTTGGAGGTGATTTCCTCCAGTGATTTGGAATTGGCTCAGATGAGTATTCAGTCTTCTTTGGAAGCACGGATTCAAGAAGCCCAGAAGTCAGATTTTGGTTATTCGAAGTTGATTGCACAGATTGGATCTGGTAAGACTCCTGAACTTCGAATTTCTGATTCTGGTGTTATTTTCTGTAAGAACAGGTTGTGGGTACCTGTGTCTGGAGATTTGAGGCGGGAGATTCTGAGTGAATCTCATCTTTCTGGCTACACTGTTCATCCAGGCAGTGGTAAGATGTACGCTGATATGAAGCTTTTGTTTTGGTGGCCTGGGATGAAGAAAGATGTGGCAGAGTTTGTGTCGAGATGCGAAGCCTGTCAGTTGGTGAAGGCAGAGCATCAGCGACCAGGTGGGCTGTTGCAGTCGTTGCCTATCCCTGAGTGGAAATGGGAGGAGGTAACGATGGATTTTGCGATGGGTTTTCCTCGATCTAGACAAGGACATGATGCCATTTGGGTGGTTGTAGATCGATTGACAAAGTCAGCCCATTTTCTTCCGATCAGACAGACGGATTCAGTTGATCGCTTGGCACAGATTTATGTGAAGGAAATAGTCAGATTGCACGGTGTGCCTCGTGTGATCGTATCTGATCGAGATGGACGTTTTACTTCCAGACTTTGGAAAGGCATTCAGCAAGGCTTGGGTACGAAACTGCATTTCAGTACAGCCTTTCATCCTCAGACCGACGGACAGTCTGAGAGGACTATTCAGGTACTGGAAGATCTGTTGAGGCTTTGTGTTCTGGACTTTAGCGGAAGTTGGGAGGATCATATTCCGCTGATTGAGTTTGCCTATAACAACAGTTTTCAGTCCAGTATCGGTATGGCACCGTACGAGGCTTTGTATGGCAGGAAGTGTCGTACTCCTTTGACTCCGACCTCCTTCGGAGATAGACAGGCTTTGGGGGCCACTTTTGCTGATGAAACTGCTCAGAAGATCAATTTGATAAGAGAAAGATTGAAAGCCGCTCAAGATCGTCAGCAGAAGTATTACAATCAGAAGCACAGATTTGTTGAGTTTCAGGTCGGTGACTTTGTGTATGTCAAAGTCAGCCCGATGAAAGGTGTGAGCAGATTTGGTCAGGTGAGCAAGCTTAGTCCAAGGTATGTTGGACCATTTGAGATTTTGGAAAGAATTGGAAAAGCTGCTTACAAGTTATTGCTTTCTGAATCTATGCCGGATGTGCATAATGTGTTTCACGTATCCACTCTGAGGAAGTGGGTTTCAGACCCTGGGAAGAAGGTGTCTGCTGATGAAGTTGAGATTCAGGAGAATCTGGTGTACAAGGAAGAGCCAGAGTTGATTTTGGCGTACGACGTCCGAAAGTTAAGAAATAAAGAGATTCCGATGGTTAAAGTCCAGTGGAAGCACCGGACTGCACGGGAAGCCACTTGGGAGAAGGAGTCTGACATGAGACAGTCGTACCCGTACTTGTTTTGACGAAGGGTTGGATGGATAATGTCGAGGACGACATTTTTTTTTAGTTGGGGAGATTGTAATATCAGTTTTTGCTCCAGGTTCGTCCGGGACGAAGTTGGATCGTCCGGGACGATCGGTACAGGTTGTGCAGAAAAACCTTGTTTGGCTGATTGGTTCGTCTGGACGAAGTGTGGATCGTCTGGACGAAATTTCTCCCGTGAACCTATCGCCTGGGACGATACGTGATTTTCGTCTGGACGGAATTCTTCTCTTCATGGATCGTCCGGTACGAAGCTAGATCGTCCGGGACGATCAGTCTGGATATATATAGAAATGAGATATTTTGAAGAGAGAGAAAAAGCTGAGGAGAGAGAAAAACGAAGGAAAAAGTGGAAAAGCGGATTTTCGGGCGACGCGGAGCCGTTTTCGATCGAAGTGACTGTTGAGGAAATTGCTGTGCTCGAGGTAAGGCACAATCCGACTTTCTAAATTTTCAGAACCGTCGTGTTTGGCGGTATATTCTGTCCGGGTTTTGTTTCCGTTAGCGAATTTCGTCCGTATCTTTTGATCGGTTCAGTTTTTACCGCGTAACTTTCTGTATATTGTTGACGTGCCGAGTGTGCACATTTTGGTTATATTTTGAAGATTTTCGTCCGGGTATTTTTGATTCGACTGTGTTTTTAGTCGACCGGATTTTTCTGTGAAATTGGAATTTATCTGTGCAGTAGAATAAAGGTTTTGAAATGTTGATATCTATATTCTGTGCGAATTCGGTAAATTTTCTTTGCAGGAATTTTTGTGTAAATTCCGTATACTGCCGTTGTGCTGCCCGATTTTTGAGTAATTTCTGAATTGTCCGTATTTCTTCTGAATTGAAATGCTGTGTGTATAAGCTATACAAGGGAGTTATAAGGGGCCTGAATCCTATGAGATTCAGTTAGTGAAACGGGAAATCTGAAATGAGCTCAATCTGAAATCTGATATCTGTTCTGTTCCGGATCCGATGAATTCTGTTTTGGTGCTATAAGCACATCTGTTTTGGTGCCGTGAGCACAAGGGAGATATAAGGGGCCTGGATCCTATGAGATTCAGTCAGTGTCTGGGAAGGGAGTTATAAGGGGCCTGAATCCTATGAGATTCAGTTAGTGAAACGGGAAATCTGAAATGAGCTCAATCTGAAATCTGATATATGTTCTGTTCCGGATCCGATGAATTCTGTTTTGGTGCTATAAGCACATCTGTTTTGGTGCCGTGAGCACAAGGGAGATATAAGGGGCCTGGATCCTATGAGATTCAGTCAGTGTCTGGGAAGGGAGGCATAAGGGGCCGGAATCCGTAGAGATTCCGTCAGTGTCAGGGCATTTAGCTATATGTATCTGTACTATTTTCTGTATCTGTTCTGTTCTGTACGAAATTGTGACTATGACATGATATGATCCGTACGATTCTGATTTCTGTTTCTGACTCTGTTGATTTGTTCTGTTCTGATACGATTTGTACGACTCTGATGTGATTTGATATCTGTCCGTAAGTTTTGATTTCCGATTCTGTTCCGACTTCTGATCTGATTTATGTCTGATAAGTTTGGTTTTGTTTTCTGAGGATTTAGATTGGTGGTTTGTTGCTTTGCTGAGCTGTTGAGCTCACCCTTGCTTTCTGGTGGTTTTCAGGTTCTGGGAAGGGCAAGGAAGTCCAGGATTAGATTTCAGAGTCTGATCAGATTAGGTACTTTTGTACTTTTGATTTTTGCACAGTCATGGCTTTCCTGTTCTGTCTTTCTTTCTGTCGAAAGCCATGTACTGTTCTGTAGATGATTATTTTGAGGAAATGAAAAGATAGATGTTTTGTTCCGCTGCATTTGATGTTTTTAGTAGCTCTGTTGTTCTGTGTGCTTCTGTTGAGTTAAGAATTTGGAAGATCAGTTCAGTAACCTAATCCAAAGCCAGATCCTGGTTGGTTAGTTTTTCCCCCGTCGCGATCCGGCGCGGGCGGGATCCGTCTCGTCTCGGGTCGGGTCGTGACAAGATTCGAAGAAAGAGTCTTATTAAACATAAATGCTCAAATCTAAAATTTTCAATCTCCCTTCTGTTGTAATCTCTTTGCCGATGATATTCAATCAAAGAATCTTCTAAAGTTACAAGCCATTTAACTAAATTAAGCATGCATAGCATATATTATGATTTCGTTTGGGACGGCATTCTCATTTTTTCTTAAATCAGCTTTTCAGTACAAAAATTTTAATTTTTGTATTGAAAAAGCTGCTTTAAGAAACAGTAAGAAAGCCGTCTCAAACGAAACCAATATTATATTCTCCATTTGAACTCTAGCATAATCGTCCTAGTAAACAAAGCCATACATTTTAGAGGAACTCATTAGTCAATGTTTTTAATCGAGAGTATTCTTGAATTCGTATATCAAATATGTAATTGACAATAAGAATTTACTCTTGTGGGAGATCATGATCCCCATAGTTTAAAATAAATCTAACTTCCTTTGTTGTAACCATGAGAAATTTTAAATAATGCAGGGGGTTGCAGCATTTGTTTATAGACACAATCACACTCACCAATCTGTTTGTTGAATACCCAGCAAACTGCAGCCAACATTTTTATTGTTAAGAAGCAGAACTCAACAAAGAAGGAATTTCACAAGGCAAATCGAAATCCAGAACAGTACCAAGTGTTACAAGAATAGAAGAAAAAAAAGTTATTTTTACTGAAACCCAATATTCTTGAGCATTACACCGAGTATTTGACTCAAAGCAGACCTTCCAGGTTTGTCTTCTCCTATCTATCCTGGTTACAGATAAAGCATCCTCAACATTCAGGCCAGCTTCAGATCAAACAAAAAAAATGGCAGACCTACATAAAATCATAAGAGGAACAAACCCCGTAGAAAAGGAAAAACCGAAAAAGTGATAACAATGAAGATAAAAGAGAAAAAAGCAGATAATACAAAACAATTGCCCTTGCATCCCTCCATGGATAGAATTCCATTCTTCAAAACTCAAGCTGCAGATTTCTCATATTTGAGGGGCTTAATTACCTCCCAGGTGAAGTCAGCATCATCCCTTCCAAAATGCCCGTAAGCTGCAGTCTTCAAGAATCTCCCATTGCCACCACGCTTCAGATCAAGGTTGATACTAATCATTCCAGGCCTGAAATCAAAATTCTCCTTAACAATCTCAAGTATCTCTTTATCAGAAATCTTGCCAGTACCATAAGTATCGACAAAGACTGACAATGGCTCCGGCACACCAATTGCGTATGACACTTGAACAATGCAGCGTCTTGCAAGTCCATTGGCCACAATGCTCTTCGCAGCCTGCCTGACAATGTAGGCACCGCTACGATCGACCTTGGTCGGGTCCTTTCCAGAGAATGCACCACCCCCGTGTGCTCCCCATCCGCCATATGTATCGATAATGATCTTCCTACCAGTAAGACCAGCATCACCATGAGGTCCGCCGATGACGAAACGACCAGATGGGTTTAGATGAAAGATGGTTTTCTCATCCAAGTATTGCTCAGGAATCACAGGCTTGATAACATGCTGCTTCAAGTCAGCAGCTATCTCATCATTTGTGACAGTCTCATCATGCTGTGTAGAGATGAGGACTGTATGGACTCTGATAGGAATCATTGCACCATTTTCATTGCGATACTCGACGGTCACTTGGGTCTTTCCATCAGGCCTTAACCAAGAGCATGTTCCATTCTTTCGAACCTCAGTAAGGCGAGCACCGAGCTTGGTAGCAAGGACATGGCTAAGAGGCATATACTCAGGGGTCTCGTCTGTGGCATAGCCAAACATGTGTCCCTGGTCACCAGCACCAATTTCCTCAGGGCGCTTGGTGAAGTGACCATGAACACCCTGAGCAATGTCAGGAGATTGTTGCTCAATGTTTACGAGAACTTTGCAGTGGTCTGCATCGAGCCCGACATCATCAGAGGTGAAACCAATTGAGCGGCATGTGTCACGGACGATCTTCTCATAATCGACAATGGCCTTTGTGGTGATCTCACCAAAGACCATGACCATGTTGGTCTTGGTGCAAGTCTCACAAGCAACCTTGCTCTCGGGATCCTGGGCAAGGCATGCATCAAGGATGGCATCAGAGATTTGATCACAGAGCTTGTCAGGGTGTCCCTCGTTTACAGACTCAGAGGTAAAAAGGAAGGTGTCTGCCATTTCTTAGAGCTGCAAACAGAAGATTAATAACAAATGAAAATGAGCATCTGGTTGTGTAAGATGAGGGAACTGATCAACATATGCTGCTTCTAAGAGTTCATTTGGTTTTGAAGATACAACATACAAGTTATTATATCTATCATTTAGTTGGATGTGGATAAAAACCAACATAAATTTCAAATTCCACAAACCTCCTCAAAATTTCCTCATTTTGACATACAAAATGGATAAGGATAATAGTATTATCTTCTAAAACATGCTTGTTTAACATACAAGCAACCAATCGATAGGTAATAATCTTCCTCCCAGAATCCTAGGCATAGATCAAAAAGGAGGAGGGTCCATAAAACAACTTTCTAGCAAAATGAAAACAAATGCATTTTTTTTTTTAAATTGACAACTCCTTCCTCCATTCTAGAAAAAATTAGGAAGAAAAAAAGTATCAGATCATCATTATGACTCACATGCTCCATCCTACAAAAACTAAAGCTCAAATTCTCTTCAATTCAACAAAAAGAAAAACACAAAATCATAATGTTCTCCTCAACCAAACAAGTAAGACAAAGGTTTCGTTTGGATTGAAGTAATTGAAATAGAAAATAAAACTCTCCAATTCCTTCAAAACAAACATAATGGAAACCAAATTCAATTCACTTGCTTTATCATTTTACCATCATTCCCATTTATGAATTTCTGAACGGAAACAAAATCATAATTTCCAAACACATATTTTCAATGAAAACAAACGCTAAAGTCGGTTTCCTTCTCACCTTAACGAGAGTTCGTTCAAATCTTGAGGACAGAAAGATGAGACACCTCCTATTGTTCTCTTATTTCTCTCGAGGCCAAGACCCCAAATTTATAGAATTGGAAGGGTTACGGGATCCAGATCCACCAGATATAGGAATGGCCGACAACAACCGGTTATAGCCGGTACCGCGGCTTGGGCGGCGGAGGAAGAGGAGGAGGGCGTGGGAATCACGGCGAGAATAAAAGATCTAAATTTGGCCCATTGAAATTTACTAAAATGACGAAAATTGTTGAATTTTTGGTAGGGTAAAGGTAGTTAGAACGTGCGAAGGTGTGGAAATTAGGGATTTGAGGAGAAATAGGATCGATTGTGTGAGAAGTAGTGGAGGGGAAGGGAGGAGCCGACGAGGACGTTAGGTTGCACGTGCTAAAATAAGCACATCTGAAAAGGGCAAATTTTAAAAGGGATCATCATTAAAGATTAAATTAAAAAAAGGAATATTATTAAAATAAAATTTAAAAAGGATCATTCACGCAAAACAGCTTTGCGTTTTCCTTTGAAACTTTTTTTTTTTTAAGTTTTCAGCTTTAGAGAGTTGGAGAGAGAGAAAACTAAGAGAGAGAGACGGATGGAGAGAAAATGAGGCTGAGAGAAACGGAGAGAGAGAGAGAGCGAAATCCATTAACATTTAAATAACTTAATTTCATATTTTTAATATTGAATTAAAATTTAATTAACTTTAATTTTTAGTGGCATTTTAATTATATGTTAAATATTTAATAAAATTAATAAAATATATTAAAAATTTAAAATGTATTTTTAACTTATTTTTAAAACAAATGTATAAATTTTCTATATATAATGTTTTAATTTAAAATGTATTTCTAATTTCTAAGTATATATTTTTAAAACAAATGTATAAAGTTTCTACTTTTCAAATTATTGAGAAATTATTAATTACATAACATTTATCAATTTAGTATAATTAGTATAAAATTTAACTAATATTAAAATTTTTATATCAAACCTGATAGATTAAATATTAGTTCAAATTATTTTTAAAATAAATTAAATTGATTTATTAAATTAAATATTGAATATAAGTATATTTAAATAAAATAATATTTTAAAATAAATTATTAGTCAAATGTTTTAGTTTTTTATCATTTATCTAATTTAATTATAAGTTAATAAAAATTACATCATTTAAACTAATTTTGGTTCATCCCTAACTCCACCTTCCGCCTTAATTAAAAGCATACTCAAACCGCTCGACAGTAATTAAGCCGAATAATGTCTAAGTCAAACTCGAGCTCGATAACTCAAACAACTTAAAATTCTGTTCGAACTTGAGCTCGATATCCGATAAGCTTGACTAGCAAGCTCGTTAAAGAGTCAACTTTGAGCCGGCTCGTGAGTCAGATTGTCTCATTTTCACCCTTAAATATTTATGAATTTTTGTATTATAAATGGAGTTCAAAACCATCAAGCATTACTGTAATCTGGCTTATTAAATCCACCAACTTAGCCTTCCTCTCGGTGAACAACCAACTTTATCATCTCAATAGACTACTAATGACTCACTCCTAAAATTCATTATACAATATTAATAGATTACTCATTCATAATATAAAAATTATAAAGTAACATACTTAAGTATTTAACTTTAATACTTTAGTAATGAATTTTTAATTAATTTTATAAATAAATAAAGTATATTAAATATATATTAATTAAACTATATTAAATTTAATTGTTATAATTATGATTAATAATTTAATTTCAATTAATTTTTAATTTTGCATTAATACTTTTTTAAAAAAATTATAAATGACATTTACAAATTATAATTTTTCTTATTAATATTATAATATAAATTAATTTTTTTATACTTTACATGCCCTGAAGAAAACACATTCAATAATTGCATTTTCCTACAAAACGCACACCTGGATTGCGTTTTATGAAGAAAACGCAAAGTAGAATCGCATTTTCTTAAGAAAATGCGATCCTGCTTTGCGTTTTCTTCAGAAAACGCTATACATGTTCGCATTTTTGCTCCTTTTTAAATTTAATTACTTTCATGCTCCTACTCCTAAAACATTTAGCAACTTTGCTCCTTTTAAAAATTTTGCCATCTGAAAAGTAGGTAGGCGTGTTACCATGTTAGCATTAGGTAAGCCAATTTTGAATTTTGTTTGCATCAATTATTTAAGACATATTTGGATTTATTTTATGTTTTTTTATTTGTTTTTATTTATATTTATAAGAAATTTATAAATAACCTATGTTGTTATTGTAAATTATAAAATATAATTTTTTTTTTTGTGAAAAAATATATAATCATAATTTAGTCTAATTAATTAATCAATTAATTATTAATTATCCTAAGTAAATTACATTGAGGACTTAATAATAATAAGTTATTATTATAATCACTAATTATTGATGTCTTATTACATTAGATAGTTTCATTAAGTGATGATAAAATAGCGTTGTTAAGATTAATTTGATAAGGCTAAGACTTCGTTTGAGATAGCTTACATTTTGCTTTTTAGTATAAAAATTTTAGTTCAAAAATTTTTTGTACTAAAAAACTGATTTAGAAATCTGGAAGAAAACTATCCCAAACAAAATCTAAGTTTTAGCTATCGGTGCTGCATTCGATGCTAAAAAGATATGAGAATATTTATATTTATGAGAAATATGAAATCTTCTTTCAAGCCCAAAATGCTCTTCAGATTTTTTTTTAAGACTTTATAATGCAAATTTGTAATACAAAGTTTTTCAATTCAAAAATTTTTTGTACTAAAAAGCCGCTTCATAAAGCAGTAAGAAAGTTATTCCAAATGAAATCTCAGTGGTGCCAATTCTTATTAGTTATTACAATATTGTTGTTATTGCTGTTAATTTGGTTTAAGTTTTATTTATTTTTAGAGTCATAGATTCATTCAATCAAATTCAAGCATAGCGAAAAAAATTTCAAGGTTAAACTCGTACCAATTTTTTTTTCTCCTTGACAATAATACTCCTAGCCCACTTAGATCTCATAACAATTTAAAGTGGGCCTATGGATCAGCCCGCATACAGAAGGATGAATGCACTTTAGTGGATCAAATGAACGGCCCACAGAATTTTGTCGAGAAGTAGACGTGGAAAGATATTAATTTTACAAGTCATGATATTAGGAGGAAGAAATTCCTTTCAAACTAAACTTCATTTGGGATATCTTTTTTATCGTTTTGTTTTTGATATATTAATTATTGTTTTTATTCGGTCATTATTTTTTTTATAGCTTTTAATAAATTTTTATAATATGAAGCTATTTTCTATAACAACTTTTAAAAAATCACTTTCTCAACAACAACTTTACAACAACCTTTACGAAAAGTTGTAGCTGTCCCAAATGAATTCTAATTAATTAAGGATATATTTGGGCTAGCTTTTTTGTTGTTTTACTTTTTTGGTAACAACAACCATACTATTTTTTTGTTGTTGTTTTTGTTACTTTTTTACAAAAATTATGGTAAAAAGCTTCTTTTTGCAACCAAAGTAACTCAAGGTTTATTTGAGACTGCGGTAGTTTTTTATAAAAATAATTGTAAAGCTGCTATGGAGAAGATAATTTATAATGATGCAATACACCAATAAAAAATTATAGGTAATTAGGTAATATTCCAGCCCAACAACTTGTATAGTGAGGTTGTAACCATATATATACATTAGGGCTGTCAATAATTGACACGACCCGAAAACCGAACTCGAACACGACCCGAAATTTTCGGGTTGGACCCGACCCGTTTAAAAAACGGGTCGGGTTCGGGTTCATAAAAATGACACGAATTGAATTTCGGGTCGGGTCCGGGTTGACCCGGTAACCCGTTACCGACCCTTTTGACACGGGAAATTATTTCACGCGGATAAGTAGATAACTTAAGTCGCGTTAGGGTTTTACGCGATCCATTTTCATTTCACACGCCGTAGCTCTCAAACCTCTCCTCTTCGTCGCTGCTTCGTCTAGGGTTTCCGAAGTTCTCTTCTCTACAGATCTCCTCGATCTGTCTCTACAGATCTCCTCGATCTGTCTCTACATATCTCCTCAATCTGTCTCTGGTTTCCTCTTTTCTCCTTCTTTGGCATATTCTTGGTCCGTGGTTTCGTCCTTTCGTGGTGTTCATCGTGCACATCTGCTTTGGCTCAACATGAATACTTACATCTCTCGTTGTTTGTATCTCTCATCTTTTTCCCTTTCTTCTCCTTTTAGAAGCATGATATATGAGATTATGAGCATATGAGAGAATTGTCTTGCTGTGTTGCGAAGTTCCGGCTCGATTTTCTGGTTTTTTGGGGATAGGGTTTTTCCGATATTCTAGTGCAAACGAGCCAAGTCGAGCTCAATTTTTTGGTTTTTTTGGTCAGTTTCGGCTGGTTTTTTCTGCTAGTTTACTACAGTTATGCACTTCTGTTCACTTACTGCTATATTTCTGTTCAATCGAGCCATGTCGAGCTCTATATTCTGGTATTTCTGTGCAAATGAGCCAGGTCGAGCTCTATGTTCATATATTTCTGTGTTGTTTCTGCTGTTATTTCTGTGCAAATGAGCCAGATTGAGCTCTATGTTCATGTATTTCTGTGTTGTTGAGCCTGTTTCTGCTGTTATTTCTGTGCAAATGAGCCAGGTCGAGCTCTATGTTCATGTATTTATGTGCTGTTGAGCCTGTTTCTGCTGTTATTTCTATGCAGTTTCTACTATTATTTCTGTGCAGTTTCTGGTGTTAATTCTGTGAAGCTACTACTGTTATTTTTGGGCACTTTCTACTGTTATTTCTGTGTAATTTCTACTTTTATTTCTGTGCAGTTTCTGCTGTTATTTCTATGCAAAAGAGCCAGGTCGTGCTCTATGTTATGTGTGCAGTTTCTGCTGTTATTTCTGTGTAGTTTCAACTATTATTTCTGTCCAGTTACTGCTATTTTTTCTGTTCAGTTACTGCTCCTAGTTGACACCCATAGAGACCTAGTTATTTTGATGAGTTGTTGTTCAACAACACATTAAGAATTTGCAATTATTTGGCCATTATTAGCTATTACTTATTACTAAGTATTTGGAGTAACAAGCCTTCAACCCATTAAGTATTGAAGTCATACTTCTTTTTAGTGTAGGATGGTTGGCTTGGGCAGTTAGTTGGCCGTTATAAAGACTCAATGTGTTATGGGTAATTTTTTGAAAAAGAAATTTAACAAATAGCATTGTGAAGTTGTAATATTTTCTTATTTTTTTATTAGATGGAGGATTTCAATACCATTCATGGGAATTCTTCTTTTGCTGAAAATGAAGAACCCCTGACTTGTGAAATACCTGTAGAGCCCTCTAACGATCAATGTAATGATGCGACAGTTATTAAGAAACGACGAAGAATGACCTCAGTTGTTTGGGGCCATTATGAGATGTTACCTATTACGAAAGATGGAAAACAAAAATGTAAATGCAAGAAATGTGGTACTACTTATCTATGTGATAGCAAAAATGGAACCGATAATCGTAGACGCCACCTCGAAAATTATAAGAAAAGAAATATGCGTGATATATGGCAGTTGATTTTACAAACCAACACTGAATCTTCAATATCTATGTCTGATGACAAGTTTGATCATGTTGTATTTCGTGACTTGTTTACTACTTCTATCATCATGCATGATTTATTCTTTCAAAGTGTGGAATGGGTTGGACTTCGAGCAGTTTTGTTATATCTTCGTCGTGACTTGCAATTAATTTCTAGAAACACTGCTAGAAATGATTGTAAAAGACTATTCCTTAAGGAGAAAATTAATTTAATGGAACAGTTATCTAGAAACACTAGCAGGATTTGTTTAACATCTGACCTTTGGACATCTATAAATACTGATGGTTTTATTTGTTTAACTGCTCATTATATTGATAATGATTGACATTTGCAAAAGAAAATTATTACTTTTGCATTCATGCCACCTCCCCATGATGGAATCTCATTGTTTGAGTAGTTACAGTTGCTTTTGGTTGAATGGAAAATAGAATCCAAGCTCTTCAGTATTACTTTGGATAATGCTTCTGCAAATAATAGTTCAGTTGATTATCTAAGAAATCATTTGAATTTGCATGGTGCCTTGATAATGGAGGGTGCTTTTTTTCATATACGTTGCACAGCACATATCATTAATCTTGTAGTTCAAGAAGGTTTGAAAGACATTGATAGTGCAACTGCGTAAATAAGAGAAATCATTAAGTATGTTAAAGGATCTCAGGCTAGAAAACAAAAATTTCTTGATTTGGCTTCATAAAGTTGCTTGGATGGGAAACGAGGTTTACGTCAGGATGTACCAACCCGATGGAATTCCATATTCTTAATGCTTGACAGTGCAATTTATTTTAAACGAGTTTTTCAATATTTAGAATTGATTGATTCTAATTATAAGAATTGTCCAACATCTATTGAATGAGAAAAGAATTAGGTGATATTTTGGCAGTAGCATTGATTCTAGATCCGAGATACAAAATGGCATTTGTTGAGTGGTGTTATCAAAAATTGTATGGTGGCAACTACCTCTCCGTACTTAGGAAGCTGAAACTCAAGTTAATTTCATTATGTGCTAACTACTATACAAGAACGACTTCTTCATTGGGAGGATGTACAAGCAACAATGAGGTTGCATAAGGGTGTCCTACAAAGATTAAGTCTAAATTTTTGCAGGTTCTTTGTTGAACTTTATACATATATTTATCACTTTATTTATTTTTGATTTTTTATTTCTGATACCAATCCAAAAAATACAGGATTTTGCTTCATTTCAGAAGAATGCTTATACACCTAGGAAATCTGAATTAGACATCTACCTAGATGAACCTAAGCTTGATATCAGTATTGATTTAGGCATTTTAAAGTATTGGCAAGGGAGCCAATATAGATTTCCTAGTATTTCAGCAATGGCTCGTGATGTACTATGCATTCCAATAACAACAGTAGCATCTGAAAGTGCATTCAGCAATAGCGGTAGAATTTTAGATCAATACCGAAGTGCATTAAAACATGATATTGTTGAGGCACTAATTTGTGCTAAAGACTGGTTATACGGAGAGCATGGTGATTATTCATTCATCTTACATTTTTTTTTATTTGAGATCTCATTGTGCTTATTTATTTTTAATACATGCATCATTGCAGCAGTAAAAGATCCTGAAATTGATGCAATAACTGATGATATTCTAAATTTAGATGTGAACAACAATGAAGAAGATGTTGGTGCCAGCTCAGTAGTTGGATAAACATCAGTTTATGTCTTTTGTGAATTTATTTGCTCTCTAATTTTTCTTTAAATTGATGTAATGAACTATTTTTATGGTGCTGTCTTTAAACAGCAAAAATTGGTGTGATAGTTGGTTGCTGTCTCTTAACAGCAGAAACTGGTTTTATGGTTGGCTACTTGTCTGTGTTGTTGCTAGGTTGCTAGGTTGATTTTTTGATGTGTGTTGTTGCGGTCTTTATGCATTTTGCTGGGTTGGTTGTGGTGGTCGAGTCATTACTCGGGTGTGTTCTCTTCATTTGATTTTGCTGTTATCTAGATCATTTTCTGGGGCCTATCTGTCTGTCTAGTTCCTGGATCATTGTTATCTGAAACTGCACAGAAATAACAGCAGAAACTAGTTTGATACTTTGATGGTTGGCTGTGTTGTTGGGTTGGTTGCTGTCTTGGTGTTGCTGCTGTCTTTAAACATTTAGGGTGTTGGGTTGGTTGCTCTCTTGGTGTTGTTGCTGTCTTTAAACATTTAGGGTGTTGAGTTTGATGTGTTTAGTTGGATTACATTGGTTGGATGGTTGGCTGTGTTGTTGGGTTGGTTGTTGTCTTCGTGTTGTTGCTGTCTTTAAACATTAAGGGTGTTGGGTTGGTTGCTGTCTTGGTGTTGTTGCTGTCTTTAAACATTTAGGCTGTTGAGTTTGATGTGTTTAGTTGGATTACAATTGTTGGATGGTTGGCTATGTTGTTGGGATGGTTGGCTGTGTTGTTGGTTGGTTGTCTTTGGGTTGGTTGCTGTCTTCGTGATGTTGCTGGGTGCTTCAAGAAGCCCAGGGATGTTGTGCAGAGAAAAAAGTAGAAACTGCACAGAAATAAATTTATATGATGTATTTTATATGATGGTTTGCTGTGAGGTTTTGATGAACATAAAAAAATAATAGAAACTGCACATAAATAACAGAACATAAAGAAATTTAGTGGTTTCTCTATCTGGGTAGCTCGGTTTGCTGTGTTGGCAGGGAGATTCTTTTGCTATTATTCCTGTTTTGCTGTGTTGACAGTTGGCTGTGTTGTTGCTGGTTGGCTGTGTTGATGGTTGGTTGGCTGTGTTGATGGTTGGTTCCGAAATGATTGAAAGTTGAGTAGCGATGATGAGTACCCTTCTAAACTTATTGTGAAGTCAATTATGGGAAATAAGTTATTGCAACCAGGTGGCATTTGGAGGGTTAATCAAACATATACTAAGTATAAAATACAAAATGCCGCCTTGGATGACAATTTCTAGAATTGCAAGTCCGCAACCGAAAAAAATTATATTGTTGACTCACAGTTCATTGAATGATGAATTATTTGGAGGGTTAATCTGAGCTAATAACTCAAGCTTTCAACTAATTCATGGATTTCAAATTATATCTATTTAATTGTTTATATTTTTTGCAGTTAGCTTTTTTCTATGAGGGCAGGCCGTAGGCACAAGAGTCAAGACATTAAGGAGTTGAAGATTTTGTAAATTGTAATTATGGTTTGACATTTTTAAAAATTGTAATTATTTGTGTAATTTATTTGATAGTTTAATATTTTGTATAATTTGTATATTATATATAACAATTTGGTTTTGATTCTTAAATAAAATTTTTATTTATGCAAATTTATGTTTATAATTTTCTGTGTTTGTGTTTTTGAATTTTTTTTTTTGAAAATAAATTGGGTTAGCGGGTCATTCCGGGTTGTCAGGTTCGGGTCCTGAATATTGACCCGTATCCATTACCGGGTCGGGTTCGGGTCAACCCGTTTAGCTTCGGGTCGGTTCGGGTTCGACACGAACCTGACCCGTGACCCGGTTTTGACATCCCTAATATACATATATATTAACTTATGTTTCATTTGTGATAATTTTCTTACTGCTTTCTAAAGCAGCTTTCTATTACAAACATCTCGAGTTCAAGAAATATTTATACTAAAAATTGTTTTAGAAAGCAGTAAAAAAACTGTCTCAAACGAAACCTTAATCATTCAAACAAATATTAATTAAAACATATAATTAGTTTTAACTTATGTACGAAGAACCAGTCAATCCCTTATTTCTTCGCCTATCATCTTAGTATTATTTTTTTTCCGTTTATTTTAATTTTTTCTATCTTCTTTATTGCAAGTATACAATATCATTGTGAGTAAAGGAATTTCTTAAATCTCTCTTAAGTGTATCGCCATTAAAGGTTTAGCAATAAATAAACATTATTTTAAGCTCAACCAAAGTGTTGACGGAAGAAAAGAATATAGAGAAAAGAGTATGGAGAGATGGAAAAAGAGAGTCATTGTTCTCCGAAGGGACAGTGGAGGAGGAAGATGCTTGTGGTGGTGCTCAACGGCAACAACGTCACCAACTACGGCCGAAGAACTCTATTACAACTAGGGGTGTCAATTCGGGTCAACCCGTCGGGTTCGGGTCGAACCCGACCCGACCCGTATATAAACGGGTCAACCCGAACCCGACCCGTTTTTATAAACGGGTCGAACATTACAACCCGGACCCGACCCGAGCGGGTCACGGGTTGACCCGACACGACCCGTGACCCGGTTTTTTCACTCGCGGCTGCGAGGCAGCGGCGGCAGCGGCGGCAGCGCGGTAGCGGCGACGTCGCGGGCGCGGCAGCGGCGGCAGTGCGGCACGCGGCAGCAAGGCGGCAGCGGCAGCGAGGCGGCGGCGGCAGCGGCAGCGCGGCACGCGACAGCGAGGCAGCGGCGGCAGCGCGACACGCGGCAGCGAGGCGCGGGGCAGCGCGGCAGCGGCGGCAGTCTGGGCGACGCGGGAGTCTGCAGCGAGGCGCGCAGCACGCGGCACGCGGCAGCGAGGTCCGGCGGCAGTCTGCAGCGAGGCGCGCGGCACGCGGCAGCGAGGCGCGGGTGACGCGGGCAGCGCGGGGCAGCCGGGCACGCGGGGCAGCTGGGCAGCGCGGGGCACGCGGGCAGCGGGCAGCGCGGCAGGGGCAGCGGGCAGCAGCGGAATTGAGCGGGAAATTCATTTTTTTAAATTAAATGGGTTTTCGGGTTGACCCGGCAACCCGCCGGGTCAACCCGACCCGACCCGTTTTATTAAACGGGTTGAATCTGCAAACCCGGACCCGACCCGTTTATCAAACGGGTCGGGTCCAACCCGGATTTTCCGGGTCGGGTTGTCGTGTCGTGTCAAATATTGACACCCCTAATTACAACGTGTAAATGTCGCAACTAAGGTTTCGTTTGGGACGGCTTTCTTATTGCTTCTTATAACAGCTTTTTAATACAAAAGTTAAAATTTTTGTACTAGAAAGTTGCTTAAAGAAGCAGTAAGAAAGCCCTCCCAAACGATGCCTAAGAAGCGTGCAATGGCAGGGTTGAGAAAGGTTGGTACGCCGGCGCCGGAGAAGAATATCTTACCAGCTGGAGTAGACCAAAGAAGATTAATGAGTTCAAGCTCCATGACTTTCTTTTTGATCTAAAAAAGTACAAGAGCTCAAGTGTTTACCAATTAAAATCATAATTGGTATATGTAGTGGCTTGGTGAAGAGTTTGGGCAAGAATTACTATGGATTTGTGTGCAAGTTGTGTGGTTCCATACTCAACATCTTAATAAATAAATGAATGGTTGTATAAGGTTTCGTTTGTGACAGTTTTCTTACTGCTTTCAAAAGCAGTTTTCTAGTAAAAAAATTTTAAATTAGAAATTTACTTTAGAAAGCAATAAGAAAGCTATCTCAAACGAAGTCCTAGTTGCACTCTTATATGATAGTTGATGAATCTTTGAAACATTTTATTAAATGAGTAAATTTTCAATATAATTTCATAAGCAAAATACTAAGATATTTTATTAATAAACAAAATATTTAATTAGATCTTAATTTATTATTATTAACTTGACAAAAAGAATTGACTTCCATTAAAATAGTTTAAACTAATAACTAGGCTTCGTTTGGGATAGCTTTAATACTGCTTTCTAAAGCAGTTTTCAAGTACACAATTTTTTATTTCAAGAAATTTTTATGCTTTAAATTTGTTTTAAAAATCGGTAAAAAAGCTGTCCCAAATGAAGCCTAGACCTCTGCGTAATAATAATGCAAATAATACAAATAAATAGTAAATACAATATTTTATGGTCTCATTACCGCGTAGATTGATAATAGCTTAAGAGAGCTCTTATCCAAACAATTTAAATTAATACATGAATACTATTTCAAAGAATGGTTTTTTTTTTTTAATTTTTTTTATGTTTAGGGCTAATATTCTGATGGAAATTCAAAATTCTGAACATCTCAAATAGCCAAAGTCTCTAAAGAATCCAAAAAATAAAGATTAGTTTCAATTCTGTAACTTCCATCATTCAAAAGAATACTCGACTGAAAAATATTTTCAATTGAAGGATAAGATTGATCGACTTATTCACCAATGACATTTAGGCCATTATTTACTAAAGAAATTTGTAGATCATCAGCCTCATAATAAAAATTTATCAAAAAATCATGGCAGAGAAATTATTGACATTATTAACTACAAATGTCATCACATTGAAACAACTCAAATAATTTGAACTATTCAGAATTTCCAACTTTGGTCTTTTAAGTAAGTTTTTTTATCTAAATTATCAATGAAATTTTATTTATTAAATAAATAATATTGCATCAATGAAGCTTTATTTATTTCAAAAACATTAAAAATAATTAATCATTTTTTTTACTATTTGAATGCAAGAATGTGCAATTTATTCATAATTTTTAAATAGAAAATGTAGAGTTAAATATTAGTTGAAAATGATTGGCCAATTTTTATATGATTTGTGTGTTCATAATAATAATGCTTAACAACTCTTGACTTATTGTTTGTTATTTAGTATTTACATTATTGCCTTAATATTCTATAAAATAAATTCCATCACAAATCATACATAGTCATGAAAAATATATTATTTTAATATATATATATATATATATATATTATATATATATATATATATATATATATATATATATATATAGGGGTGTCAATTTTTGACACGACCCGAAACACGACCCAAACCCGACCCGAAAAAAATTCGGGTTCGGGTCAACCCGAACTCGAAACGGGTCGGGTTCGGGTTCAACAAATCAACCCGTTTTAAAAATTGGGTCAGGTTCGAGTTGACCTAACAACTCGAAATTGACTCGAAAGTGACACGAAAACTCATATTTGACCCGAAAACCCGAGATTAACCTGTTTTTGACCCGAAAATCAAAGATTGACCCGATTTTTGACCCGAAACTAGCAATTTTGGGTCAAACCCGGGTCATTCGTGTCGAGTCGGGTTGACCCGGACCCGAATCGGGTCGGGTTGACCCGAATAGTTCCGGGTCAGTTCTGGGTTTGACCCGAACCCGACCCGTAGACCCGAATTGACACCCCTATATATATATATATATATATATATATATATAACGGCGAAGTATAAGGTTGGAAGAAGGAGATTATTTAAAAAAATATATTTATTAGAATATTTTGATTAGGATACATTTTAAAAGTGTTGGATCTATTTTAAGATGGATGTAATATATAAATAATTAATATTGCACTAATCTTAAAGTTGATCTAAAGGCTATGAGATGCTTCCTGAGTATTAATTTTTTTATAATGATATTCCGATATAACTATTTTTCGATGATAATTTGACCTTGGAAGATATTTGATCAACTAAAATGAAAAAAAATGAGGACCTTTTTAGTTCCTAATGAAGCATGAAACAATTACAATGAATGCTCATTAACTGATCAAATCCAACATTCATGAAAGGTTTTATGCTTCTTTTGGGATGATTTTCTTACTGTTTTGTAAAATAATTTTTTAGAACATAAGTTAATTTTTTTTAATAGAAAGCTGCTTTAAAAATCACTAAGAAAGCATTCCCAAACAAGATCTTAGTTAGATAAAAAATTTAGAAGGAGAGCAGCAATCCACTTTATGATAGCTTTTAAATAGAGGTGTCAATATTTGACCCGACCCGAAAGCCCGACCCGAACCCGAATCGGGTCGGGTTCGGGTTAGGGATTTCGACCCGTTTGTAAAACCGGGTCGGGTTTGGGTTGACCCGGAAACCCGAAATAGACCCGGTTTGACCCGTTTTTAATTAATTTAGGAGGATTTTAAATGATTTTTATGAAATAAATAAATGATATTTCAAAAAATGATAAACATTGTTGCCCAAATTAAATTAATCTTGATTTATTTTAAATTAATTGAAGTAAATCTTACCTTAATTTGATTTAGATTTAAATAAATTGAATTAAATAAGAAAAAAATTAATAAAATATACCCGAAACGGGTCGGGGTTCGGGTTGACCCGGACCCGAAGCGAGTCGGGTTCGGGTTCGGAAAACCGACCCGTTTGCAAGAACGGGTCGGGTTCGTGTCGGGTTGAATAGCGTCGGGTCAATTTCGGGTTGGACTCAAACCCAACCCGTGACCCGTTTTTGACCGCCCTACTTTTAAATGTTATTAATTCATTAAAATGAGGTCAACCATTCCATATATGGCATTATTTTCATAAAACGCTATACTTTCTCAAACAAAAATTAAAGTTCGCATCTTTTACTAATTCAAAATGTTAAATGATAGCTGATGTAATATTTTTTTAATTAATAAACTAATACTTGATTAAATATTTTATTCATTACTCATATATCTTAATATTTTTCTTATGAAATTATAAAAAAATTTACTCATTTAGGCTTCGTTTGATAAAGCTTTCTAACTGCTTCGTTTTTCAGACAACAGGCATAATTTTTATTTGGCCACTGTTTTTTGTTGCTTTCAAAAAAAAAATTGCGCTTGAAAGCAGCTTTCTATGAGAGCTTTAAAAAATTACTTTGGCTTCGTTTGGGACGACTTTCTTACTGCTTCTTAAAGCCGCTTTTCTATAAAAAAATTTAAATTTTTGTGCTGAAAAGCTACTTTAAGAAGCAGTAAGAAAGCTGTCCTAAACGAAGCCTTTATCTATAACGCTTAACAAAGCAATATGAAAACTGCCACAAACGAAATCTTAATTATACGTCTCAAAACTTTATTAAATATCATATAAGCATGTAACTAATGCAAACATTCATTTACTTATTGACATGTTGAGTATGAAACCACAACACTTGCACACAAACTCACTGTAATTTCTTATTTGAACTCCAAACCAAGCCAATACATATACAAATTATGATTTTAATTGGTGAACACTTAAGCTCTTGTACTTCTAGATCAAAAAGGAAGTCATAGAGTTTGAAGTCATGAAACTTCTTTGGCCTACGCCCTCCATGAAGATATTCTTCTTCAGCGCCTTCGTCGAAATGATCTTATTGATCGATCACCGTACCAACTTTTCTGAACCCTGCCTTTGCACGCTTTGCCGCAGCCTTCACATGTTGCAATAGAGTTCTTCGGCTGTAGTCGGTGACGTTGTTGCCGCCGAGCACCACCACAAGTTTCTTCCTCCTCCACTGTCCCTTGAGAGCCCTCATTTTCCTCTTGTAATTTTTTGTTGTACAATTTCTCTCTTTTTCCATCTCTCTTTACTCTTTTCTTCCTCCAACACTAGCTTGGAGCTTATATAGTGTTTATTTATTGCTAAATCTTTCATGGCGATACAAATAAGAGAGATTTAAGAAATTTCCTTACTCCCATTGATATTTTATACTTACAATGAAGAAGGATGAAGAAATTAAAATAAATAAAATTTATTTAATTAATACTAAGATTATAGAAAATAAATTAATAAGCGGCCTACTCTTCATACAGATGTAATTAAGCTGATTATATATTTTAATTAGTATTTGTTTGAGTGATTAAAACCTCACTAAACCACTAAATGTCATGCAAAAAGTGTTGGGAAGGATCTTATGTTGTGTGAGCAAAAAATAGTAAGAATATTTGGACCTTTCATGTACTAATAAATGTAAAATATGTGAAGAAAGTGATGCTTTGTTTTCATTATTTGAAAAATGAAAATGAAATTTATCATTGTTTTAATGAAAATTTAAAAAGAAACTACACAGTTTGGAATCATTAATATGATAAAAAATTTCATGTTTTAAATTTTGTTTTTCATGCTTATATCAAATGTCTTCTTTGGTTAGCCTAATCAAACAAGTATGATTTCAATGTAGAAATTAGATGTGACTTCCACATCTAAGGCAGGATTTCTATGTACCAAAAATGAGTAGAAGGTTAATAATAGAAAGTAGGATTGTTTGCATGTTTGGATGAGTATGTAAAGGATGAAAATCAATATTAGAGGTCTAATGAAACTTGTTATTGATATGGGAATGTCGATCATGAAAAATTAGTATTGAATGAAGATCCAGCTCACAGATATTGATAAATTATAGTCATACGAAACACTAGAGTTTTTTCATGATAAAATAAATAGAGTCACTTTATTTCCACATGAGCATGTCTAACCTTGAAATTTCTTAATAAAATTTTAATCAGTATACCAAAAGGTGACTCCATGTTTAAGAGTTTTAACTTCTTTTTCTTAGAAGTTGTCACACGTAGTAGAAGTTGGAGGAACCCTATGACATACGAGCTATCTTCAAGAGACCATTTGTTGTATAATTGATCATATTTGTATGAAGAGCAAAGAAAAAACTCAAGAAGTCCATCATAAATCTTAAAACTAACATCAAAGTTAGAGTGGATTCATTGGTGTATATTAATCTTTTAGGTGATGTCATGTCTTAATGTTAGTGACGATAATAATGATGAAGTCAATGGCCATCAGTGCAATCGATCGATAGTGATCATGTCACTATAGTTGGGTGATATTGATTAGGAGTCGAGTAACAGTGGTTAGGAGATCATAGTTGAATGACGATGGTTGGAGAACCATAGTCAAGTGAATATGGCAGGACCATATTCAAATGACAATAGTCAAAGGACCATGGTTGGACGACAATGATCAGAAGACCAAAGTTGTGTGATGGTTGTAAGAATACTTTAGTTGGGAGATAATGATCAGAGGATAATATTTGGTCAACAATGATCGAAGGAGTGAAGTTTAGTGATGGTCAATATGAGATGATAGTTGGGTGATAGTGGTCAAAAGAACATAGAGGAGCACAGTAGTCGGGCAACCATACTGGGGAAACGATATTTGGAAGATTGTAATTGGGGGGGGGGGGGGGGGGGGGGGGAGGATAGTCGTTGGAGGACCATAACGAAGTGAAAATGGTCTAAGGACCATCATTTGAAGGATATGGTCAAAGGATCATATTTAAGAAATGACTGTTGAAGGACCATATTTAGATGATTATGGCTAAATATCTTTGGTCATATAACAATGGTCCGATAAAGATGGTCAGATGGCAGTGGTCTGATGTTGTTGGTCAGTCAATGGTGGTCCAAATGATAATGATTTGATGGTGATGGAGGAATTGAGATGGTTTGATATCGATGATTTGTTGATGGATGTCTAGTAGCAGTGGTACAATAGCGGTGGCATACAATAATGGTCTGATCGTGGGGGTCAAGAGGTGGTTGTACAACATTAGTTATGCGACAATGATTTGACATCAAGGGTGAGGAGATGGTGGTTCAACTGTTGAGGTTGGGCTCTCTTGAATTTCAAGCCTCAATCCCCATCATATAAGGAGTGGAGGTCTATTTATTAATTTGGAGAGTGGCACAGTCATTAAATGTAGATAAAATCCAAAACACTTCTATGAACCGCATGTTTTGATATCATTGATCATATAACATTTTTTAATATTTAAGCGCCTTAATGATGATTAAATTAATTGATCTTAAGCTCATTAGATTTTTCTTATTGAGAATCTTGATTAGACTATAAGCATGTGAGATTTAAAGATCTTGTGGTCCTCTAATTTATATCTCAAAGTTTTCAATTATATTTCAAATGCTTTATATAGGCTAGTTTGAACTTAGATTAAATTACTCCTGGTGTTGATGGCTTGTCTAGTCTAGATGTTTAGCTTGACTACAATTTGCTAAAATCAGAGCTTGTATGGTCCTTATAAGTTTGATTTCAAAAGTTTCCAGTTAATTTACATTGAGATTTTTGTTCAATCATGTTAATTTAATGATGATGTATCAAGCCTTAAGACTACAAAATTATACTTTAAATTAGAAAATTTTCAAAATTTACATTTTTTTAAAATTGAGATAGATATAATGTAACCTACTTTGATTCGAACAACTTTCTAAATTTGGTCGATAGTAGAAAACAAACTGAAGTCATCCAAAACAAATTTTGTCTCACTAAACACTCTCCCTCCCCCTCTTTCTCTCTCTATAAATGACTACTTAGGGGGTTAGTTTTAATTAAAGTAAAAAATAAATCAAATTTTGATATTTTTTAAAAAATTTAATATAACGTCGTGGTGCTCCAAGAAGCAACGCCACTATGTAAGCTCTAATCAAAATAAAATAACCAAAAAACAATAGCACAATGCTATAACGCTGCCACCCCAGCATTGCAGTGCTCTCGAGGGAAAATTTTTAAATTTTCTATTCATGCATGCAGACCCATGGGATCTGCTTCTGAACAAAGTTAGACATTCATATCCATAGAGAACACTCATAGACACATGCAAGTCGTGTTAATAAAAAATTCATTATATTACCTTTATCAATCCATATCAGAATAGTATAATTAAACACTATTTCAGTAGGTATTACACTAACTATTGTCACCACAGTACAATCTTATAAACATTATTGCCTAATTACACCAATACTCGTTGACTTTGTCATCTATCATTGTCCGTAGTGTCGACACACGCTATCACCTATAAAATTAATATATGTCGTCAACACCACTCTAACTCCCAACCTTATGAGTAAGATTTATATTGAACTTCCTGGTCTTTGGTCTCCCTTCTTCATAGGAGAATGACCAAATATGCATCAAACGATCTCTTCAAGATAACTCTCATTCCATAAGGCTCTTCCAACGTCCACTACGGAATTCATTATATAGAGTTTATGCAAACTATACTATTTCAATAGTTCCCTTACTTAGAGGGCAGGGCTTCATTTGTAGCCAATAATAAAGAGTAGTCAAATCATATTAATTGTGCTAAGCCTTTTGATTTTTTTTCTTTTTCAAGTTTTTCATTTTAAAACTCTAGTGTCTCATGTAACTTTTTGCTTCATCTTCATAATACGAGTCTTAAAATATGTGCATGTGTACAATACTAAAAACTATTTGATTTGAGAAATAACACTTATGTAGTCTTAAATAACCTTTTTAACAATGTAAGCACTCCAAAACAGTGTATTTAAGAAAAGTTAGCATTAGCGTGTACAAGTGTGCAAATATCTTTAATAAAACATTACATATAGAGAACGTCTCAATATCATAAAAACCCAACTTTTAATAAAAAGTCGGCCTCTTGTTTTAATGTTTTAATATTGAATTAAAGAATTTATGTAGCTCATTTTGATCTGTTGGTTGGGAGCTTTGGTCACCAAGGAGATTTTAGATTCGAGTCTTATATGCGTGTAAATTTACATTAATAGACCTAAATGTTAAAAAAAAATTAAAGAGTTTAAATATATTTTTCTAGCATTGGTAGCACTTTTCTTAATACTATTTTATTATTTATCTAAAAAAAAAAGAAGCTACTTTCCGGCGACAGTTTGCCCCGCCGAAGGGTTTATGCTTCGATGCGGCTAGCGAACGATCAAGATGACACGCAGGTCCTCGATGTCGATTCCCCTCATTCAGGTATCTCCCCTTTATTCTTCATCTTCTCTTCCTGTTATTTTTTTTCTGATCATTATCAGTTCAGGCGGCGGCGACGTTTTTATGGCCGGTGAAACCGTTCCGCTTGATTGTGGAGAGACACAGCGGGTGGATAGCGGTGATGAACAATTCGGCGAGGGGTTTGAAGACTGGGGACAGACACAGGTGATGGATGAATTTGAGGAGACTGAGGTAGTACGGGATGAAGATGAAGATGGAGGAGGGCAGTCGGAGAGGACGGAGTTGGTGACTGAAGAGGAGGGATTGGGTGATGATTTTGTAGGAGAGGTAGGATCAGGTGTGACAACTAAAGATGCGGACTTGGTGGATCCTGATGCATCTACTGATGAAGAGGGGGGTTGCGGCAATGGTGAACCAGGTTGGGTTTTATCTTTTAAGCATTGTTTTTTTTTTCCCCCCTTTTTACTTTGGATCAATAATTATGTCTAAAACTAAGGGGCTGTTTGACAACAAGTAGGATTTACTAAATTTTGTAAATATGGATTTAGTAATCTTGCTGAAGTTAAATCCTGAAAATTATCTGGCAACATGAGTGTTAAATCCTGTGGAGCTTTTTGGCAATGTAATTCGAGATTTAAGGCTGTTATTTGTAATTTGAATTATATTTAAAATTCATTTATTCTCATAGCGACCAAAATTTTAATATTAAAAATTTGAATGTTGTAAAGTACCAAGATCATTATAGAATTGACATTACAAAGAAAAACTTGATGGAGATTTGGACTGCAGTAGAATACAATAAACCTAAAGCCATGTGTCCAGTTCACGGTTGAACCGGTCAGTGCGATCCAATTTTCAAAACCATGCTTTCCCCCTCTAATTATTTTGTTGATAACACTCGGCTAGCAACTTTTATTGCAACAAAGCTATCTATTCAATTCAAGTGAAGGTAGTTGGTCTCCTAGTTGACGTAAACACTAGCCTGACGACTTCTAGGAGTTGAAAGATAGCAATTTACCCCCAAGAGAATGATAAATTCTAGTAATGTAGACTAGGGAAAATGAAAAGAACCCTTTATTCACCCTTTCCACTCTTATAGGTTGCATTATTGGGATGAAGATGACATCTCTTCTTTTGATTCGAAGGAAGGATTCGAATTTAGAGTTGCCAATTTCAATGTCGATTCTTTTTGTCGAGAAACAAGCTAAATTCTAGCATATATGATATTGGTCGCTTTTATTTTTTTATGAGTGTTTGAGACTTGCATATGGCAGTAATGCGTAAAGAGTTTAAAGTTAGAAGTTTAACTTTTTATCTAGCCAATAAACACAAAAGAATGCTTGGAAAATACTTAAATAAAGTTAAAGGATTTGAAGTTGTAAATGAAGAAAAGGAAGTTAGGTGATTTCTTAGGAACTTATATTGAAGTCGACATTGATGAATAAGTCTTTCATGAAGGAATATTTGCATGTTATGGTGTCCAATCCAATATAACATTTACGTCAAGAAGTCTAGTGCGGCTGGAAAATTGAGGTGAGTTGGTCAAAGTTCGAGCATATATTTCAAAATGTTTATAAATTTCAATGTTCTATAAATAAATTAATATCTAATCCTGGTTGAAATAGTTTAGTTTATTCATTAATGACTACTCAAGCTCAGTTAACCGAATTGGATACTTTATTAAAATAAAGAGTTTAAGAATGATCAAATTGTCGAGTTAGAACCCATGATATAGAAAAATAAGGCCATGAAGATCAAGTCATCTTGATGGCCTTTGGAGATTTATGTAACAATTTTATATATTCTGAAGAATATGCCGATATCCTCACAAATATGAGCAAGGTATTGTATAATGTTTAGAGACTTTTGTAAATAGGAAAAGTTATGAAATTATTACAGTAATTTGATTTTATTTTGGATCAATGAGATTAGATTATATTTCATAAGTTTAAGTCATTAGAAACATTAGGATGCATAGATTATTTTTGTCTAGCTAGCCCCAACCCACTTAGTTGACCTAAGCTGACTTGGACATGCCCTAGGGTGAACAAAAAATTCTTGTTGGTCATATCATTAGTGTATAACTATCATGATATTTCTCTTCAAGAATATCATGACATTTGAAAAATTAATTAGGAACATGTTTAGCACATATTGTTTTTTATTGGCTAGCTCTATTTACCACACTTTATTAGACTAACAAGTTGTTTGATATATTCTTGATACTAATACGTGGTTTATATCCTAGCTTGCAAGAACAGCATTTATGATAGCCATATCATTAGATTATGAGCTTTGAGCTCTCAAACTCTCTTGTCAAATCTTAGGCTTTTTATTTCATGGCTAAATATAACATTTGTGTGACAAATCACATGGTCCTTATAATCATCCTCACTTCACCATTTGACTAGGTTTTCCTTAGTACTCTTATATGTATTGCATTCTAAGGGTCAGTGCTACATCTAACCCTTGGTCTTGCATTTGACTCAGAGAAGCCAAGTCTATTTATGTTTGGATAGATGATTATCAAATTTGTACATTTGTAGTGTTTGACCGAAGTACTCCTTGATGTGTATTCCTCTATGATCTTTACAAGCAATACACGAAAAAGTGTGTAAGTCGGATGCCTATGTTGTGAAGGCAAATTCTCTCTTTTAAAGGGGTTGTAGACTGAAATGCTTCTTTCTCATCTCTCAGGGAACTCCTACATATTGGCGCTTTTGTTGATGGCAATGTTGATTGTGATGACAATGTTGCTTTTTGGTCAACATGTCATGGTTGTCACGCGACCTACCTTGTTGATTTTGAGGCTATTGAGAATTTCATGTAAGATTGCTGTTGCTTGGCTTGGAGGAAGAAGTTGAGGTTGCATGATTGTACTATTTAATATTTATGTGATTCTTTGGAAGCTTGAACAATTCTACTAATTTTTTAACTACCACAAACTAAGTGTGTATCTAAAAGAACTATTTTGGAGGCCCTGAGTTAATGCTTCTTGGGTAATGACTGGCTACAAGTTCTGAATATCTAACAGCTTGCATTATAAACGGGCAATAAAGCTACGAAATGATTTTTTAGGTTCTGCCCTCATGTTTAATAGGCCTTGGGAAATTTTCAATAGATTTTTTTGCATCAACAAACTGCATAATGAACTATTGCTTAAAGTCTAAGAAGTAAGTAATGCTCCCCTGTAAAAAATGCAAAAAACATCGTGTTGGTGCCTCATTAATGGTGGTGAAGAGAAGCATACACTTCATCACATCACTAACAGTGAGAAGGGAGATTGTTGATTCAAATCAAGCGATAGAATAGGTTGGATTTGAATTCCCTCAATAGGAGTCCAAGACAAGCATTTGTAACCTTGGGGGAGGTTGAACCTTGATAATTTCCATCAAAAGGGTGTTGGTGGATTGAGTCTAATGCATTGTTGATCGGCCAGGGTTCCTTATAGATATATGGCTCATCAATGGGAGTTAGAATAGTTAATGCTCAAAGTAGCGACAGAGAATGTTAGAGGCGGCCAAGCCACACTCTCAAGGAGATTCCATGAAAGGAGTAGCTTGTGTGAATCATTCAATGAATATTTGGATAATCCGAGTGAAACAAACCTCTATTTGATTGAGTTGCTTTGAGGTAATATGATCATTGAGGAAGTTGCTCTGCCAAGCTTTCTCCATGTCTTTGGGATGTTCATTGGCTTGGTTCCTGATCTTTGGCAGATCCAAGTTTAATGTACCTTTGAGGATGTTGGATCTAATATTATTCATGGAAGGTACCAATACCTTACTATATGTACAAATCAAGCCCAAAGAGGAGAGAGGTAAAAGAGATACAAAGTTTGACAAAAGAATCTTAGTTGGATTTTAGTTTTCAGAGAAATTCAGCCTCATTATCAGATTTTGCCATGTCTATGGTCCACCTTTGACCTTTATTTATAGGTGCGAGCCATGGTCAACGACACATTAAGGGTTATATATGAAAATAACAAAAAAAGTAGATGATTAGATTTTATATAACTAGTTATGTAGTGGATAAGTTTGGCTAACAACTATTTTATGTGCAAAAATTGACAACAAATTTTGAGTTGAAAGCAAGTACCGTTGATGAGTTCTAACAAAAATCCTTAGTTAGCATTATGAGTGATCTAAACGAGCAATTGAGTTTTACAGGTGCATTCAACAGTTAAGTATTGGGGATTAAGTAGGTTCAATCTATTGGGTGACTCAAGCCTTTGGGCAAATACTAGGTTGGTTCATGGCTAGTAACTTACTTAATCGGGTTTAGGCTCTCATAATGACTTGATCAATATGATCTAAATGAATATGAGTGTACATTATGTATGCATGTATGATAATTTAGAATGTTGCTGCTTTATACATAGCTAGATTCAATTTTAAGAGTATATTTATAATAAAGTTAAGGGCTTTGAGTGTGTGACATTGCCTGTCCAAAAGCAAGTTAGATGAACTTGATATTATATTATGTATTTTGCAAGGGTGAAGGTAGTGGATTATGGTTTATGGTATTCTTAAAAAAATTGCGGCTTGGCTTAAAAGTTTTTTGCTCCATTAATTTCAATATTTGATATTTATTATGAAAATTAGGTTATAATTATTGTGCTTCTTGGAATATAATTCATGAATCATTGTATATATGTCTATCATGTTAATGCATGGATAACTCGGGAATCCGCCATTAGTAGTGAAATTGATGAGGACATCGAAGATCAACGGCTACGATCGTGTCTATTTATTTTCATGTACTTTATTTGTTATTTGTACTTTTCCATTTCTACCCTCACTTGAGGGCTTTGTTTTATGTTTGCCCTAAGGTCAATTGTGTCTTTTATTTTCCTTCATGTATTTGACTATTTAAGCCTTCCTCCTCCTCTTGGAGAGGGCATGATGATTATTGAATGAAAAAATTTCCCATGCTTTGTTCTCTTTGTGAGTGCATGAAGTTCTCTTGGTGAGTGCTTCCCCTTGAAATCTCTTAGTGAGTTCTCTAGTTATCTTTTTTTTATTTACTTTGCTTTGCATGATCTTCTTCCCACTAGAAAATTCTTCCAATTTCCTTTTCCCCTTGCTCTTGCCGCTGGCCCCTAGGGATTTCCCCACCGCCGGCCAAGCTCCACCCCGCCGCCCACCACCTCGCCGACGATCTCCTCCCATACGCATCATCCCATATTTTCCCCCAACCTCAAATTAGAGATTTGAAATTTCAAAATTTGAATTGTTTCCTAATTTGGAAATCCAAATATGGAAAGTCTTCATGAGTAAAAAAATTTTTTTTTCAAATCAATTTAATTTGGAGTTTTAAGATTTTTGCCACATCATCAAATCAAGCATTAAATCCCCTTCCTCCTCTCCATAATTCTCTCTCCCTCCTCAAGCATGCCGCCGGCCCCCCATGGTGCTCCCCCTTAATTATTTCATTAATGCTCCTAATTCTAATTTGAAATTCAAATTAGGAGTCATTAAATTTCCCTCCTATTACAATGAAAACTGAAATATTTCAGTTTATTCTCTCCCTCTCCCTATTCCTCTACCGCCGGCCTCCCCCTCTCTCTTCATTGGGCTTCCTCCCATTAATTCCCCTCATTAAGGGATTAATTGCAATCAAAGGTTGGGATTCAAAATTCAAAACCTAACTCCTAAAACCTGCATTAAATTGCTGTCCAGCAATTTTCCAATTAGGAAATACCGTCCAGAAAACTTCCAAGCAGCAATTTTGCCACCATGTCACTCCCGTCTACTAACTAGCAACCCTCCAAGAGCAGCCTAGGATTTTCCTGGACACTACAGTTTGTGGTTCAGGCTAACCCAAGCATCAAGATTGCTGGCCAAGACTTGCATGACTGCTGTCCAAATCAGATTTCTGCATCTAGAGAGGACTCCACCTGCTGTCCCGAAGTCCAGAAACAGGAAATTGCTGTCCTGTATTCCCGGAATCCTCGTTTTGCTGTTTTGGAGGCCTCCAATCCCATTCCAGCCAATCTAGCCGAAGGTTTTCTCTGCTAGGAGTCCTAACCGCAGCCACATATCTTCTCTCTTTGGGTAAAGCTCTTTTTCCGACTCTTTTATCTTCGTAGTTACTCTTCCATTGTGGTCTTAGTAGAGTCATGAAGATAGTGTTGACACTCCTCCGCTAAAACCTTGATCTAGTGAGTAGAGTGAGGGGTCCTTGCATAGCAACTATCCTCATTGTTAATTTAGGGATTTATTGTTGAAACCATTCATGTATACAACGTTAGATTGATTTGATTGTTTTATGATCTTAACTCTTACGCGTATGATTCAGCCTAAGCTTATTTTACCGCTCTTAATGTTTTATTTTGTCGTTAGAAAATTCATTGTGAAGATATATTATTGTGGCTTCTAACACTTAAGCGTGCAAACTCTTCAAGTAACTCAACTTCGCATGTACGTTTTACATCAGAAATGCAATTTTTTTTTTTCTTTCTAAGTGAAATGCAGTTTAATCATGCAGCATAGCTTCAGGAATAAGATATATAAAATTGTTTGACAAAGTGTTGGATGCATATTCACGATATGGAAAGGAAAAGAAATCTAAAATATTGGTTGCAATCTACGTCAAATCTAATATATTGATGACGAGATTAATGCCAGAATTTCTAATTCATAAGTGTTTTGCTTAATATATTACTTGAATTTAAATTACCCTGCCTTTTTTAAATTGAATTTTTATTTCTTGTAGAAAAACTTCGGAGTTACGAATGTATTGTCGCCTTTCTCATATGGTGTATTTTCTATACATCTTTTCACATCCTCAAACTACTTACAATTATCATAATTACTAATTAATTGTTTTGGCCATATCTTCATTCAAGTCATGCAAATGACAATTATAATATCATGCAAGTAATAAAAATGCTAAAGTATTAGCATACATTTTAAGGGATACTTATGAAGACTTATAATTAATTTCTAAAGGAATAAATTATGAACAAAATTTAAAAATTGACATATCATTTAAAATTTTGTCATTAATATATTCTTTTCAAATGTTAGCATATTTTCATTTTCCCCTTAATGTTTTTTTTAGAAATATGCAAATTCAAGAAATCAATACAAAAAAGCATAGTCAATTTTAGTTTGATTCATAGAGATAATCTCATAAGATTCATCGTCATGGTTTAAATCATCAGTATTTTTAATTAATTTATCAATTTTAGCATGCATGATTAGTTCAAGCTCACATATCAGAAATAAATTTAATTTTATTAGAAGTTTCATCTCATGTTCAAATTCAATTTCTACTCCGATTCCTGCGCTTGTAAAGTATATCATGAATATGTTTGAACATAGGTACAAATTCAGATTCATTGACAAATATTTAAATTCATAGTAAAATTGTAAATTATTTTTTGTAACTAATGCATCTTTAAAACAATAATCTTGAATTACAATTTCTTTAATTGGAGCAAATTTAACCTTGCATAATTTTTGCGTTGGTGTGTATGTGACAGGCTTCATCAGAGATGATAATAGTTTTTCTTCAAGAGCATTATATCACAGGTGCGATAGTCTTTATAGTATCCAAAGATTCGTATATAGTCTTGTGTAATGTTTTGATAATTAATTCTTCCCTAACACACCTAAAACCTTTAATGAATCAAATGGTAGCATACTAGTCTAGAGTCAGTAATATTTTGGCTATATGACCTGAAAATTCAGCATAATATTCAAGTTAACTATAATCATGTTGTTTACATTTTTTAAATTAGTAATGCAATTTCTCCCTCTAATAATAAGCGAATGTCAATTATCTACTTGTCTAATGAATATATTTTCCATTATTTGTTGTACATATTCAAATCATATAAGTTTATTTTTTTTATCTCACCCTCAATAGATGCACCTCATTCATTTCTCCAAAACAATGATACCTAAACTTATCATTGTATTCCTTAATAATAGTAAATTTATTTCTCTATATTTATTCACTTTTTGGATTTTTTTCCCTAGTTTAGCTTGTTTGTAAAATTATTGTTTTAATCAAATACATTTTATTTCATTTGTTGTAATGTTCAAATCAATTAAATTTATTTTCAATTATCTTATCTTCAATAAATATCACTCCGATCTAATATGATCATTCTTTATTTTATCCTTGCATTCTTTTGTGATGGTAGTTTTTTTCTCAATATCTATTCACTTTCTGGTATTTTTCCTACGGTGGCTTGTTTAGAAATTCCGCGGCTTTAATCATTTGCTCATTTCTTATTTGCTAGTTTCCATTGGCATCTTTTGTAGAATTCTCAAGGAAGAACTTTGTTGCTATTCCCATAGCTGCTTTGCAATCTTCTGGTTTTGCAGATGTGGCTTGTGTTCCAATTGGCAAGAAGTTGGAATCATCTACTCTGGCTGATGGGAACTTAAAGACACATAATCAAGAGAAAGTTGAAGGTCATACTTTAATGAAGGCTAGCTGGATGGAGACAATGCCTTGCAGTGAATCAAATCTGAATACTGTAGGCACAAACAAGGATGAAATTGTTTTGAACCATGAAGCTCAGAACTCATCCAGGTTCATAGAGGGCTACAGTGGAAAGACTCTGTATCAGGAGGAAGAAATTGAACTTAGATCAGAATTAAATAAAGAAAATTTGTTGTCCCAATCTCCACAAAGATGCAATCTAGCTGCTGCAGGTTTGAGCTATATTTCATCCCAAGAGCCTGGTGTTCAGTCCCAAGCCATTGCATTAGGTGTTGTGGACAAGTTCCTTTCATTAAATAGTGAGGGATTATCTCCAGACATTAACAATGAGAATATGGAGACAGTTCTATCACTTCCTATTGCTAGTGTGAAAAGGGCTCAGTGTCTTGTGAGGAAATCTGATAAAAGTACAGAACAAAAAGTTCACGTATATGACTGGATTGACGCCCTTGAGGATGAAGGAGGAGGTGAATTATTCAGCAGAAGAAAAAACTCTTTCTTTGAGTGCAAAGGTAGTAAAGAAGTATCACGCAGACTCCCTTCAGAGGTTATACTTAGGGGTTCCGAGATGACCAATGGTATTGATAACAAGAGCAGTACTAAATCAAAGGACCTTTTTAATGAATTGAAAGAGCAAACAAAGAGAGAAACAATGGAACAATTAGAGAAATCTGATATTCATGTAAGTGATGAGGGTGTTTATAATTTTGGTCCTGACACTCAAATGGCAGTTGAAGCAATACAGGCTTTGGGTCATTCATCTCCTGTTCATTTTGAACCGACTAATCCACAATCATTGATAAAAATTAAAAAAACTAACAGAACTTGTTCAAGAAATGCTCCTACAAGGAAGAAGCTTAATGAATCTGAAGGAATTATAACACGTTCCAAACTACAAAGCAACATCACCAAATTAAGAACAAAAAGCTGCAATTCTTCTTCAAAACAACCCACTAAGTTGAGAACAAAGATGGTTTTGGAGGATCGTACAACTGAAATAGCAGCGAAGATGACAGTGAAGAAATCAAATGAAAACCATAAAGGACAGATTTCGGTCAAGAATGGAGAATATGCAAAGATAATGAAGAATATGGTAGATAAAGAGCTTGAAAAGTCTCCTGTTCCAGTGACACTCTGTAAACAGCCTTCAGTTGGTGTAATATGCGTTGTTGGCACTAGTGAGAAATATACATCACCTGTTGCACATCGTACTAGACGTTCAAAAGCAACTGAGCTGTTGAACCTCAATAAAACATTATCTAATTGCCCTGGCAAAGATACAAGCAGGATGAATTTGCGCTCCCATGGGACACTTGAGATGGAGGATGATTTTGTTTCGAATACATCAGTAGTACCAAAAGTCAATAAAAATGGTCGTACTTTAAGCTTGAATGTAACAATCCAAAGTGCCTATGGATTCAACGGTCTTGCTGACGCAGTTGAGGTGGAGAGAGAGCATGTTGAAGAGACATCACCATTTCATGACAGAGATGCATACAGCGAATCTGAAAGAAGGAAAATGAAAAACTTTGATACAGAAAATCAAAAAAGCGTTAGGAAAATGAATAATCATTCTAAGTCATTAGATGTTATTGCTCCAACAGTTCTAAAGCCCACTATTCAGATGAAAAAGCGTAAAGTATTTATCAGAAGTTTTGCTGAAATTTTAGATACAGTAAAGCGAAGGAAGCGGTCAGTTTCTTCAAGCAGCAAGTTCGAGTCTGATGGCATTACTTCTAATGTTGGAAAGATGAGAAATGAATCTGGCTTCAGGACAAGGCCATCATTGCTTTCAGATATTTTGAAGCCTTATTTTTCTAATGATGCCCGTTTTAAGGATCAACTCTCTTGCAAAGATGCTTCTGATGGAACCTCTAACACGTATTCGGTTTCTTCTGTAAAGCAAGTTGTTAATAATCATAACCTTGAAACATCTAAAAAATCTAGATTGCTTACAGAAGTTGTAAAAGAAAATACCAAACCTGATGGGTCAGCTAATGCAATCAGTCAATCTGGTTTACCATGTTCACCTGCAACCGGTGGAAATGTAGCTTCACCTGTTTGTAACTCTCATGATAGCTCTAGAATATCATTCCGTAAATCTTTGTCAGGATCTCCTCTTTCTAGGGAACTTATCCGGTTGGAAGCTTCTTATGCATCGCCATCGAAGT
This sequence comes from Dendrobium nobile, assembly GCA_022539455.1. Lineage (NCBI taxonomy): Eukaryota > Viridiplantae > Streptophyta > Magnoliopsida > Asparagales > Orchidaceae > Dendrobium > Dendrobium nobile. Next base: position 68,302,657 of record CM039726.1, on the reverse strand, counting down.
TGAATGATGTACGAAGAAGAAAAGATATGGCATGTTTTCAGGTTTGTTTCAGCAATCATTTAAGCAAGGATGTAATCAATCATCAGAAAAAGGTGCTTTCTCATTCCTTTTGCTTGTGAATTCTTGAACCAGCATTTTTATTAAACTACACCTATTAATGATTTTGACTTGATCTTTTGCTTCAGATATTGAAACGGTTAGGAATTCGGGATGTCTCCTCCAGTTTAGAAGCAACACATTTTGTTGCTGATAAGTTTGTGCGAACTAGAAACATGTTAGAGGCGATGGCTATGGGTAAACCAGTGGTAACGCCTATGTGGCTTGAAAGCTGTGGACAGGTAAGTTCCTTTATTGATGAAAAGAACTACATCTTGAGAGATACAAGGAAGGAAAAGGAGATTGGTTTCAGCATGCCTGTTTCGCTCGCACGTGCTTGCCAGCATCCACTGCTGCAGGTGGTTTTTATATCTTGTATCTCTTTAACATAACTGACTGCATCACAGTGATAAATATAATTGGGGCATTATGCTCTCTTTGTAATTGCAGGGTAAAAGGGTGTTTATCACACGAAATGCAAGACCTAACCAAGAGCTTATTTCCAGCTTAGTTAAGGTAGCTGGTGGTCAGGTATTTTACTGTATAATAAGTTCATTATGGCATCATAAGCCTGTGGTTGAGCTCATCTTCCTCTCCGGATTTTTTATTATTCAATTTGTTTTGCATACAAATCATGCCCCTTTCTACATATGCAACTCCTTAATTTGAGCCTTGCCTCAAGAGAGAGAGAGAGAGAGAGAGTATTGTTTAATTTAAAATTTAAAATTACCTCCGATAAAACTTCATTGATACAACTCCTTAATCTAGACATTGATTAAATGGAGAGAGTGTTGGCCAAAAATTGAAATGGATTATCTTAAAATTGAATTTGAGGAGAGATGAAAGGAAAAATTGTCATTAGGGAAGGTGGAGGGATCGAATATAATGAAATCATTCTTTTGTTGCAATCCAAACTTTTGGAAGGCAATTTCATTTATTCTTGCTTGATAAAGCTTGTAAAAGCATAACCAAAAATAGATATTATTCTCCATGAATATGATGCTTTCAAGCTTGTATCCTTCTTTGATATCGATGTGTCGCTTATTTCAAGATTCATGGAGTCTCACAATTAGAATATCATCGTAGAGTTATAAGGTGCATTCCAAGTATTAAATGTGGGATCGACTTGCTAAGGTCCGGAATCAAATAAATGGCCCAATTTCCATCTACCCTTTAAGAATGTGCAAACCAATTGTGACCATTTAAGAAAGCTCTTTCCATTCAAATGAGATGTTGGATTGGTGTTTGTAATTCTCCTTTTGGATTTGGGTTCCAGTCTCAGTTTCAAATGAACCTAAAATCAAAGAAACATGGGTATTTTTGTAATCCATAAGAAGAGAAAATGTCGCAGTTGTTGAAGGATCATAAGGCCCATTAGTCAACCAATCTTGGCAGGAATTATTGAACACACATATTAAGGGTTTTAACCATTAGATGGATCCTCTAATAACCCTTAGATTGCAATCCATATGCCTCTTCCTATTCTAGCCATTGGCCCCTCCTCTTGGGGACATTTTTTCTTTTTTTAATAGCTTTGCATTTGATTTATTTTTATTGTAAGCTTATTGAAAATTCTAAATTTTTTCATATTTTGTACAAAATCAAGCAATAGAATTCAAAGAAATATTTTTGTTCAATTTTGTTTACATGGTTTTGGAGTGAGGTTAAGGTTTTTGTCTTCCAACCTTGTTCTTTTTTCATCCTTCCTTCTTATCGAGATTTTTCATTTTCTTCATTATAACTTTTTTTTTTTACTTCCCTTCAAAGGAGTTGACAGTCATGAATGTTAAAAATGAAATTAAAAAAGAATTTCAGGGGCTGCAAGCCTCATATCACCTGAATGCATGAAATTATCTGAAATTGTCATAAATTGTGAAGGCCTTTCTAAGAGGAAAGGGAAAGATCCTCATCTTATCGATCATCCTCCGAAATTAAAAGACCCAAAATTTATATTAATTTTAATCAATTATTATTGCTAGAAGATAAAGTGATTTATAAGTATGATAGGCTTAAATGTCTTAGATTTATGTATAGAAGAATGGCTTTATATGTGAAAATATAAATTTTTGTGTTAGTGCTTTATAGTTATTGGATTGTCTCATAAGCGATATATTATAAGAAGATATCACGGAAGGCTTTGAGGAAAATTTTATAAAATTGCAATTACGTTAACACGTTGTGTGAATTGAATTTTGTTGTAAAAAAATTGTCAATATTCATTTTGAGCGTGAGAAAAATAGTAATATTAAGATAAATGTGTGATAGCATTATGAAGAACAAATTAAGAAATTGGTTATGTTAGATGAACAATTAAAGTGAATTCTATTAACAATAAGATAATTGGAAATAGACTTTAAGTTTGTTGATTTACAATAAATTGTTGAAAATGAATCACCCATTAGACAAGTAGATAAATTAGCATCGAATGTTAGAAATGAGAGGGGTACTTAATTTAATACGGATCTTTCAAAATTATTTGTAAATAATAGATTTAACTCCATAGAAAACACTCAATTAGAATGAATGAAAATTGAGAATTAATAAGGCCAACCCAAATAGTTGGGTTTAAAGCTAATAATGATGATGATTATTTGAAGATAAAATAAATAAGGATTGAATCAGGATATAATTTCTTCCATTCTTCTTCAAGATTTACATTTGAAACAAAGCAAGAACTTCACATCCAAAGTGAATTTTCTTTTTCTATTCCTTAATATTCAATGATCTAGCTACTCAAAAGGACTCCCTATTCACATCATGGTTAAATGGCTAAAGAACCAGTTCAACATGGATTGCAGATACACATAATTATTTTTTCAGGAACTTGAGAACAACAATGAGGATAGCTTACATTTCTTATAATGTAGTGCCCGATTATTTTAGTTTATCTTACTTTAAAATCATTGCACCTTATATTCCAATATAGAGACTAGTTTTTTTTTTATAGAACACATGATAGTTTCTGCCGTCTATTACGGTGCCCTGTGTGATTACGTTAATAAGAACCTACATTCAGTCGTATTATCCTCTACCTTGCTTTGCACATTATATATATATATATATATAATATATATATATATATATATATATATATATATATATATATATATATATATATATATATATATATATATATTTCATTCCAGTCTTTTAAGTCTTTTTAGATGTATCACACCATCTGAGAATTTTTATTTTTTCCACTTAATTTATTTCAAAGAGACATCATTGCCGCCCAACACATTCTTATACCATAACTATTCTAGTAACAGCTTTTGTAGACAATATCAAAGTTTCTAATTTAACAGTAATCTTAATCAATATGCATTAATTCTTAATGTTTAAGTCTTTGTGGTTAAATAGTTTGAGTTTATGATGGGTTTTGTTTGAAAGTATTTTTTTAAAATAAAACTACTGTTTATTTCTTGATATTAATAAAAAAATACTTGCAATATTGCATAAAAATACTAGTAACAGGAGAGGCTATGCAGTCTTTACCTTGATATTTTACTATGTAAACCCTAAGGAGCATGATCCGGTCATCTTCATTGAAGTTTTGGTTGACATTGGCTACACTAGCCTGCATCCCATGACTTGCTTAGTTGATATTATTATTAATCTTATTTAATGATTTTTTTTTGCAGCCATTAAAGAGAATCGAGCTGTCCATGACTGAAGAAGATAACCTACCTGACAATCTTCTGATTCTCACTGGTGAAGAAGATTTTGCAGTTTGTGAACCTCTCCTTGAGAAAGGTAATCATTCTTTTTATCAAGGATTTTCTACTATCTCAGGAAATATATTGATGTTAAAAAAATAAAAAAAAATCATAGCTCACTGCATAAATCTGGCTTCAAGCAGGAGCAGCTGCTTTCAGCTCAGAGCTTTTGCTCAACGGCATTGTTGTTCAGAAGCTGGAATATGAGAGGTATCTTTAACAAATTAACCTTGAACCTCATTCCAAATCCTTTCTTTCTCTCAGTCTTTATAAATTATTATATGGCTAGAGAAGATAATATTATATGAAAGTACATGTTGGGATTATATGCATTTAAAGTATTGCCATGTGAGAAATAATAAGGGATTTTACAATATTTTCATATTATTTTTGTTTCATGCAATATCATGTTTGTACCATTGATCTTATTTTTGATGATATTAAAAATATGTTTTGTAAAAATTTTCGAACAAAAAATAAAAATTCTTTTGATTAATTAGGTTTATATTAAATAGTAATTTATCGAAAAAATTGTTCAAAAATGATGGAAATGGAATTGAAAAAGCAAAAAATATATATTTTTTTATTGAAATTGAAAAATCTAATGCAGTTAATTTTCTTGTTATAGCTAGTGAATATTAGGTTTTTTTATCAATTTAGGATAATTTTCCCAATTTAATATGTTTTTTTAATATTTCTTCATAAAATGAGACTGATTCTCCTTGTAATATAGAGTTGTGAGATTTTCTTGGAGTGAAATATTGAAGGTCTTTTTAATAGTATTTTAGATTTGCATGTAATATGATGCTTTGAAATTATATGGGAAATATTTACAAATTCCATTCTTATTTTCATTATTTTATCTGCAGGCACCAACTCTTCCTGAATCAAGTTAAGAGGTCACACTGAACAATTTTGCTTGATTGTGAAGATGGAAAATAGTTCCTCCCTGTAAAAAAATTGTATTTATTCCTTTTTTTGGGTTTTTTTTTATTTTATTTTTTTTATTCCTTTTTTTGGGTTATATTGTCCTGTTTGCTTATACATTCAAGGAATCCTAATGTAATTTATGAGATGTCAAGGCCATAAATATGGTGTTTCTATTGTATAGTGTTTGTCCCCTTCTGTGATTGAAATACTTTTTCTTTCTTTTTGTTAATCTAATGCAGGCTCAGAGCATAATTCTTACATGTTTATCAACTTTTGTGATCCATTGGTAGTAAAACTGTTGCAGTGTTGTATTCCTTTTGCTTTATTATTTTTTTTAAGAATTTTCTATTGCTCCTAAGAGTAAAATAGTAGCTATATTGGGGATAGGGATTTGCTTTTTAAAGCACAGCTTTCTGGTAAAAAAATTTGTAATTCGATAAATTTTTGAACTAAAAAGCTGCTTTAGTTTTGTTGGCTTCCATGTGTAATTTTTTGGTCAGTTAAAAAATTGTTTCATGTAAATAGAAGAATATTAGCCTTTGTCCAAGTCTGTTTGGTTTGAAGCAATTGAAAGTAATGAAGTGAAAGGGAAATGAAAATGGCAAAGACAAAGGAATTTTATTGAGTTCGTTTTTATCTATTTATTTGTTTGAGAGTTCTAACTACTAATGAAAATATGTTTTTAAATTTCAATCTTACGTATTTAATGTGTATAAATTTGAGTTAAAGTGATCTAAATATCCAACAAGAACAAAAAAAATCCACAAAACTAAGAAAGATGTCCATAGACTCCACAATTCCAAAGAGAATTGACAATTTTAACCAAAGATTGAGCACCATCAAATCCTTTTATTGTATGCTTTTACCACATAATTTGACTGAACAGATCTTGAACAGATACAGAAAAATATTGAGCAAACTTAATAACATTTTTCAAGGGAAAGTCTACAAATAGATAAAATAGACTCTACTAATGTTAATGTCTAATGACAGAGCGAAAGAACCCATTGATTATGATTTCCTGCAATCAATTTTGAAGGAGGCTCAGTGCAAGCAAATAAATAAACTCCTCACAGAGAGAAATTCTAACTAAGGTGGACACAAAGCAGGGCATGAAATTTATCTCAAACATAACATCAAAGAGACAAACCCATATTCTCCAAATATTCATATATTACAATTTTAATCCGTCAATTCAGGCTTCATTTGAGTAACCGCCTTTTTATTCCTTCCTAAAATTTTAATACTAAATCTCCATTTCCTCTGTTTTAAGAAGCAATAAAAAAACCGGCCCAAACAAAACCTTAGGCTTCGTTTGGAACAGCTTTCTTTCTGCTTCTTAAAGCAACTTTTTAGTATAAATTTTGTACTAAAAAACTGTTTTAAAAAACAGAGAATAAACCATCCCAAACGAAACCTTAATCTCATAACTATACAAAATTAATCTAAAATACTGTCTTTGGAATTAAATTGATCAATTTAATAAAATCGACTGACACGAGACTATTTTGAATTCAATTTTATATATTCGAGAGACCAAACTAAAACAACGTGATATTATAAGATTATATTGATCATACACAAAATAGTTTGGAGACTTCAATTTTTTTTTAAAAAACAAATGGTAACCTAAAACTCTATCCTTAAAATCACAAAACGGAAAAACCCATTAAAATTCATGAATGGAACTTCCGCTAAAACTGCTAACTCACAGCACTTGTTAAAAACATCAAAACAAATACAAATAGAGAGACAAACCATACATCACAGATCAGAATTTAAGTGCTCTAACTGACAAATGTTCTTCTCAGACGGGAGAATCGCATTAACATTTTCAAACCAATTTTATAACATAGATGCTGAGTGATAATTCGTAGCAGCACAAAATCATACCAAGCAGAACCTCCAAATGGAACTTAAACAAATTGTAAACAACATACAACTTCAATACAAAGAAGGCAACATAGTACGCCCTTCTTTCTTGAATTTTCTCAAGCAGGGCCTTGTCTATAATAGATTGAAGGACCTGCAAATAAATATCGTGAAGCGACTGATCGAGAATCCCTGTTGACATAACCAGATAGTGCATTTGGAGCAAGAATGGGATGCATTTCGCTGAGTCTAGCATCCCGTGAAGCTCCAGGCTCAAAAGTGCCTATTCTGGGCAGAGCATATGGTAATCTGACATTAGCTTGTTGAGCGGGGACTAATGGCCGCAAGGGATCATTATGGTAGTTTATTTTGGGTTCATAGGGTCCTACTGCTATATAAGGATGAGTGTATACATCTGGGGCTGTAGCAGGGGAGACCAAGAACTGGTTTGGATTTAAGCCGAAATTTATATATTCATGTTCATTCAAAGACCGGGGATCGAGTGGCACGGCACCGACCGGAGCTTGGACAAACTCCCTCTGCAATGGGGCTGGACCATCAAAAGGAACCATTGTGGGCCATAATAATGGGACTGGAGTTGGAACTGGGGCTAGATGTTGGATTGGTTGGGGCACAGGAGCATCCTCGTTAAAGATTGGTTGTTGCGGGGGTAAAGATGGGAATAACTTTGTGAGCTCGTTTACCTTTAAAATGGAAATTAACAAAAGTTAGTAAACCATCATAAGATAATGGAATTGTAGATTTGCATTAATCAGATAGTCTGCATTTGGTTTTAGAAGGTGATAGTGGAAATGCCTACGAAATGGAAAGCAAGCTAGAAAGAAACGAGTTGAGAAAAATCATTTCCTAAAAACTGCTTGTCAATTTATGACACGAAAAAAAACGGACCCAAAAAATCCGGTTTCGGGTCGATCCATTTAACAAACTGGCCGGGTTCGGGTTTGGGTTCTGATTTCTGACCCATTTGAAAAATTGGATTGGGTCCAAGTAAGGGTGTCAATATTTGACACGACCCAAAAACCCGACTCGAACCCAACCCGAAAATTTCATGTTAGGGTCAACCCGAACCCAAAACGGTTGGGTTCAACAATTCGACCCATTTCAAAAATCGGGTCGGGTTCAAGTTGACCCTTTGACCCAAAATTGACCCAAAAACCTATTTTTTGACCCGACAACCCGAGATTGACCCGTTTTTCACTCGAAAAGCAAAAATTGACCCGTTTTTTGGACCCAAAAACTAAAAACCCCAAAAACTAGTAGTTTTTTATTAACACTAGGTCATTCGGGTCGTGTCGGGTTGACCTAGACCTGAAGCGGGTCGGGTTCTGATTGACCCGAATAGTGTCGGGTTCAACCCAAACCCGACCCGTGGCCCGAAATTGACACCCCTAGGGGTCCAGGTCAACCTGCTAACCTGTAAATGACACGAAATGACCCGCTCGCACTTCCCGCTCCACTCTTCACACAATCCCGCCCGCATGCCCAGCTCGCACCCGAACCGCATCCTACCCACTGCCCACACTGCATCGCGCAACTCGCGCTCAACCCATGCTCGCCTCTCCTCTGCATCCTGCAGCCCGCTCTACGCTCACGCAACTCACGCTCACGCCGGGTCAGATCCGGATTCAGATTTTTTACCCTTAGTGCAATCGGGTCAGCTTCGAGTTGGATCAATTGAGAGTGGGTCAGTTTCAGGTTGGACCTAAACCAGACCCAAAAACTCATTTTGACACCCATACATAAAAGCATAAATGAAAAAAACTGAGAGCAGCAGCCCAAAGAAGAGGTGAACTCTCAAGTTTTTTCTTCTGACCCACTTTCATAAGATAAAATTCCTAGTTAATCAACAAAAAAAAATAAAAAAAAATGAGTTAAAAAAGTTACCCCTCTCCACTTTTCTTTAATTTCATCTAAATCAAGTATGTAATTGAAATCACAACAATTAAATTAAGTCTTGGGGTTATTACTATTCCTTGCTAACTGATAAAAATCATTATCAGCAAAAGTTGCAATTGCTAACTTGAAGCTTTTACACAAAAGTGAAATGGTAATGGCAGATAGGCATCTAGTCAACGTACTATAAGATACCATGAGAAGAATAAAAGCTTCAAAACACAGTGAAAAGCAGGTAACAACAAAAATCTGAAAGCAATTTTTGAGATATGTTGCAAAATGAAGATAATGATGTCTTCTTTAAATGACCACTCACTTGCTCAATGGATAGTTCTATATTGAACTTATTTCTGATGCCAGTGTAATTATCCTTGATGGCATGCTTGAAGATGTGAAGAGGTAAAGGGGCACAAGCACGCTCAACCTCAAAACGCACCTAGATTGACGTCAATTGATCCCCATTAGTCTTAAAATTACAGAAAGGTAACCAAAGAACCCAACCTGGAACCCAAATTTTAAACCAGAAGGCAACAGCACTTGTGTTGTCATTTTCTAACATACAACAGAATAATGAAATGTACATGAGAGAACAAAACCTGCGCAGGGTAGAAACCATTGAAAGCTGCAGGCTCAAGTTTGATCCCACCAAATGATGATGCTTTGAAGATGCCATATAGAACTTTTAAATCGAAATCATACAGGAAAAGTTTTGTGCCAGGTTTAATACGAAAAACAAAGTCTTTCCTATTTTCTGGAAGGCCAAAGACCTTGTGACGGAAGCAATCAGGTTTAGTTTTACCATTGCACATGAATATCAACCCACCAATCGTTTCATTGGTGCTAGCTTCTTTTCCTTTAGTGCTGGCTTCCCCTTTTTCATTCACCTGGGTACTCCCATCTAGTTTAATAGCAATTTCCTCGACAGTTTTGATGTCCTTGGTAGTTAACTTGTCAGATATTTCGCTTTTTCCCTTCGAAGACTTTTTCGCAATTTTTTTTGCACCTTTTAGCTTTTTGCGGTTCTTTTTTACCGACAGGGGTTCTTCTGAGGTTGTAGAAGGATTTCCAACCTCCTTTTTCTTTGGTTTGCCCATATGCAGATCCCTCTTCCTGAGTACAGGAGATGCAGTTCAACTCATTGCTCACAAAGTTAAAATATAGACTTTCAAATAAAAAATTAAGGAAAACTTAGATCTTTATCCAACAGAAGTGATTAGTAAGGAAATATTTCATTAGCTAATTTTTAACACTCAACTATGTTGCATGGATACGCCTATTTATGAGGCATGCTGTATCGGATACGTGTCGGATACGGATACGTGTCGGATACGGATACGCCTCCGATACGGCACGGATACGTGTCGGATACGGCTATGCCGTGTCCAATTAAAATATTATTTAAATTTGATCGTACACGTGTATCCTATTAAAAAAAAATAGAGCCGCAATTTTCCCTATTTAATTCGGCTATCCGCTCGATATCCTTACTCATTTATGCGGCTTAAACATTTCGGCGAGCTAGGTTTTTCGTTTACGCACATGTCTTCGTCTTCTTCGTTATAGTCGAAGGAGCGGCTTGACGACGCGAACATAGATGCAGACAGGATCATCCTTCGTCGACAAAGAGACAAGACGACGAGAGCATTAAAGCCGACAGAAACCTTCGTCGACGAAGCGACTCGACAACACGAACAGTGAAGGCGACGTGAGCATTGAAGGTTCATTTTCTTCATTCTTCGTTTTCTTAATAGTAGGCTTGGTACCGATTAGTACCGGAAATCGGTACCGCTCGGTACTCAGTACCGCTCTATGCTCGGTACCGCTCGGTGCTCGGTACCGCTCCGTACTCGGTACTGCTCGGTACTCGGTACCTCTCGGTACTGCTCGGTACTCAATACTGCTCAGTACTGCTCGGTACAGGAACTCGGTACGCTCGGTACCGGAACTCGGTATCGCTCGGTACCGGAACTCGGTATCGCTCGATACTGCTCTGTACAGAGGGGTACCAAGCAGTACAGGTCAAACCCCGCCAGAGGGCAGCGCCCCCTTGGACCCCCGGTAGAGGCGCAACATATCTACACTTTTAATTAAAAATTTTCATGTTTCAAATTCATGTTAATTAATTTGTGTCGATACTTCGTAGGATAATGAGCTCTAGTGGTATGGGAATTGGGTCTACTGATGGTCCATCAGAGACAATTATTGAAGATAACAAACCTCTGTGGGGTTATGTGACAAAAATAGATAAAATGTCAGAAGGAGGTGGCAATATTGCATTCAAATGTAATTTTTGTAATGCCACATACAAATGATCGTATTATAGAGTGAAAGCTCATTTGTTGAAGATTAGTGGTCATGAAATTAAAGTATGCTCGAGTATAAGCTCATCACAAATGGCTGAATTGCAAAGAAAAGTCAGTGAAGCTGAGCAAATGAGTAAAAAAGAGTTTCCAAAACATATTCCACTTTCAAGCACTCATGCTTCATATCCTTCATCATAATCTTCAATTAGAAGTGATGATAATATTGTTAATAAGGGGCCTTTTCGGATTGAGAGATTTGAAGCAAAAAGAAGAAAACATGTTAAAGATAGTGCTTTGGAGAAAGCATTTAATTTACAAATGAGAGAACAACTAGATGGAAAAATAGCTAGAATGTTTTACTCAGCTGGACTTCCTTTTAACCTAGCAAGAAATCCACATTACAAGAATGCCTTTACCTATGCACGCAATAATAATCTTGCAGGATATGTGCCACTTGGATATAATGTCATTAGAACAAAGTTGTTGCAAAAAGAGGGGTAATATTGAGAAGTTGCTCGAGCCTACTAAAGGAGTTTGGAAGGAAAAAGGAGTTACTTTGGTTTGTGATGGGTGGACAGATCCACAAAGAAGACCACTTATGAACTTCATGGCTGTAACAGAAAGCTATCATATATTTGTGCAGCTAAGAATACCGAGGCAAATGAAATCACCTACAATGAATGTCATTGGATAATAATAATTGCTGGAGATGCAGTTGTAATTACGAATTTTATTATGAATCACTTCATGAGACTCTCTATGTTCAATGATTTCTCTAATTTGAAGATGCTTGCAGTTGCTGAAACTTGGTTTACCTCGGTTATAGTGATGTTAAGAAGATTCAAAAAAATAAAAAATGCTCTTCAAGCTATAGTGATCAGTGACAAATGATCCTGTTATAGGGAAGATGATGTTAGAAATGCTAGATATATAAAGGAGAAACTTTTAGATGATTTATGATGGGATGAGATTGAATACATCATAAATTTCACAGATCCAATTTATGAGATGTTGAGAGTAGCTGATACGGATAAGTCATGTTTACATCTCATTTATGAAATGTGGGATTCAATGCTTGCCAAACTAAAAGAAATTATATATAGACATGAGAGGAAGGCACTTTATGAAGACTCAAGCTTCTGGGATGTTATTTATGCTATTCTAGAAGATAGGTGGAGCAAAAATAATACACATTTACATTGCTTGGCTCACTCACTGAATCCCAAATAAATTTCAATATTTTTCATTATTAACTAATAATTTGTTGTTTAATAATTTCAACATTTTTTTATTATTTCATTTTAATATTTTTTTGAAGATATTCAACTAAAGAATAGCTTCAAGAGGATCCTCAAAGAATTTCTCCACAAAAAGATTTAGAATTTCAAATATGAGGAAGACATATTTGAAGCGTTATTTTCCAAATGAGGAGAGAAGAAGTGTCAATATTGAGCTTGCTAAATTTTTTGGTTATTTAGAGAACTTTGGTGACCAAGAATCATTCCGTGATAGGTGGAGAATTGATCCGAAAATGTGGTGGATTATACATGGAGCTTCAGCGCCTCTACTTCAAACAATCGCCATAAAATTGTTTGGCTAAGTTTCATCCTCATCTTGTTGTGAAAGAAATTGGAGCACATACTCGTTCATCCAATCAATGAAGAGAAATAAAATTACTCCACAACGGGCTGAAGACTTAGTTTATGTGTATACGAACCTTCGACTTCTCTCAAAGAAAACTCCAACTATATGAAAGGAGACAACAGGATGTGAGATGTTGTTGGAGATGGATTTGAATCTCTTGAGGATATGAGAATATTAGAAATTGCTAATCTTTCACTTGATGAGCCTGAATTAGAAGCTATGATATTTATTGAAGATGATATAGAAACTCAAAGAAAAACCACTGAAGAAGTTAATCCTATCATTCCTTCTATTGAATAGTTGAAATTTCATGTGTTGGACAATTTATCTTCTTGTTTTTGTTGTTGTACTAGACATTTAAATATTTAATGCTTACTTTTATTTCAATTTTTTTTTTTTGTCATTTCAAATATTACACTTTGATTACTTTCTTAATTTTTATGTATTATTTATATATTATAATGCCGTATCCGAGCCGTATTCGTATCCTGTATTTTTAAGAATTGGCGTGTCCCGTATCCGTATCGCCGTATCCGTATCGGTGCAACATAGTGCTCAAGTAAATAAGCAGTCATAAGTTAGTGTGAGAAATCTATATAGCATTACTAGGTAGAATTGCGAGTTGTATTTTATGAAATACAACAGAAGGGTATCGACTTCATAATCACTGATTAAGGAAAACTACAAGATCACTTTAAGGCTACAGTTGTCATGAAATAATTAAAGATAGGCAAAAATATTTTTGTAATAAACATATGAACTGCAACCCTCCTGGAAAGCTACCCTAATTACATCAATTTTCCCTTTACCCTACTCATCTAAATTAGTTCTAACCTATACCACATCAATTTTCCTCTCCCCTTGTCTAAATTAGTTTGGTATCAGCTCCATGGATGCAATAAAATTAAGATATGTAATTTGACGTACATTCTACGTTGAGAAGCTGGATAGAAGATTAATTAGCATGGATCGGTGGAATATTTTCGAAGTTGTTCAAAGCCCTTAGCCTTGAAGAATTAAGTGATCTCAGAACAACAAAACAAAAACTAGTATATTCATGGTTGAAGTTCAAAAGGAAAAATCGATGGAACGAATAAAAAATCACAAGTGCATTCTTAAAGATGAAAGAAGAGAAAATTCTTGGGAGGAAATCAAGGATTTGATATTGAAGATAGAAGAACTTTAGTAAATCCACCAATAAAGGATAGAAAAGAGCACCATGAAGATCTTAAAGCTTCATATCTAAAAGAATTATGAACATCATCAAAGTCAAGACTAAACATCGTCTTACATGTAGACAAAAATATGAATAAAAAAAGAGATCAAATTGAAGATTCTCAAAGTTTTGGCATCAAATAAAACTTTTGGCAAGCTAAAAAGAATCACAAATCTTCTGAAAAGTCAAGAGAAATCACAAAAGACTTCCTTGGGAGCTTTAAAGATCGAAAGATTCAAAATGGACTCTTCAATTATTCTTTTTTTTTTAATTCCCAAGTCCCAACTCAGCCGACTTAATCCATTGAGAATGGAATACAGTAGCCTATGAATAAAAAAAATTTGCTTTTATTTATCTTAGAAATTATTGTATGATAGAACTGCTTAAAGGCAGTTTAATACCATGACACTAATCGTAGTACTAAAGCAATCCGGCACTTTTCATGATACTGTGTTAAACAGCAGTTTATACAATTAAATCCTACAATTATACAAAATAAATGGGAAGAATGGGTAAAGACTGGGGAAGATCTTTCTAAAACCACCAAATATGTACAACCAGGTATATAGTCGGCGAAAGAAAAGCTAATACAAGCCAAAACATATAGAAAACAGTCGATGATCAGCCCCACTGCAATCCGCACAAGCAGTGGAAACAGCTCGACTGAATCCTCACAGCAGCAGGAATTAAAAAAAGTCTACCACCTGAAATAACTTTAGTATATAAATAGTTTAATTTTATTTCAATTTTTACCTTTTAGGCATTTATCGGTCAACTTAGACCAAATCGATTGTAAGCAATGAATAGACCAATGCTATAATAATTTGAGGTAGGCGATAAGATTACGATTTTTTTGATCTCTCCTTTCTTCTTCTCTGGCGCCCGGGTGCAGTGTTAAATAGGCAAGGATTCCCACATCAATAACAAATATAGGCAAAGAGGCTAATCTATGAAGCTAAAATTAGGATAGGAACTTAGAATATAGGTACCCTTATAGGTAAATTAATAGAATTAATAGATATTATGATTCATAGAAAAATAAATATTTTATGCATTCAAGAAACTAAATGGGTTGGAGGGAAGGTTAAGGAGACTGATAGTTTAGAATTTAAACTTTGGTATTCTGAAAAGAGTCAACTAAAAATGGTGTAAGTGGGATTATAGATAAGAGTTTAAAGGATAATGTTGTAAAAATTAATAAAATTTGAAATAGAATTATAGCTTTAAAGACTGTTGTTGATGCTAAAATTATTAGTATTATACGTGCTTATACTCCTCAAGTAGGTTTGATATGAGTTCAAAATTAAAATTTTGAAATGACTTAAAAGAACTATTACAAAAAATACCTCTTGAAAAAAAAAATTATTAGAGGAGATTTAAACGGACATATTGGTAGAGAGGTAGATGATTTTAAAAGCATTCATAGTTGCTTTGGGTTTGGAGCGACTAATGAAAATGGTAAGACCATATTAAATTTTTCTTTAGCTTATGATTTTGCAAAAGATGAGCATCTCATCAATTATAAGAATGGATATAATAAAACTCAGATTGATTATTTTATTCTAAGAAAAATAGATCATTTAGATTGCAAAGATTATAAAGTTATTCTAAGTAAAAGTTTATTACCCAACATCATTTATTAGATTTGGACTTTAAGATGAAGGGACAAAAAATAACAAATAAAGTAAAACATTGTTATAGGATTAGATGGGGCACTTAAAAAACATTAACAAAAATATTTTGGAGAGTAAGATACTAGATCTTAAGATTTTGTCTGTGCATGAGAAAGTTAATGTTATGTAAGAAAAAATAGCTAATGATATTAAAAATGTTTCAAAAGATGTGTTTGGATTATCAAAGAGAAAAACTACTAATAGTAAAAATAGTTGGTGGTGGAATCAAAATGTTTAAAAAAAGATTAAAAAAAAAGAAGAAGATTTGTTATAAAAATTAGTTTACATTACAAAATTATGATAATTACGAAAGATATAGAGACCCGTAAAAAGTCTAAACAAAGATATGCGATACAAAGATTTTAACTTTTAATGATTTATACAATATATTAGATATTAAAAAGGGCGAAGATATATGTATAAATTAGCCAAACAAAGAGATAATAGTAAGGATTTAATTCAAGTGAAGTGTATTAAGGATGAAGATCAAAAAGTGTTTTTATTAGAAGAAGATATTCAATAAAAGTCGATGAGATATTTTTATAAACTCTTCAACGAAGATTATGAGAATGCGATTGACTTTAGTGACCTTAGCACCCTAAATGAAAATAAAAATTTTTATTTTTATCGGCGTATTAGTAAAATTGAAGTTCAATAGGCTTTAAAGAAAATGAAATGTGGAAAAGCTGTTGAACCTGATGATGCTTAGGAGATGAAGGAATTTCTTGGTTTATTGAACTTTTTAATATTATTTTAAAGACAAAAATGTCAGATGAGTAGAGAATGAGTGTGTTGATTCCTATTTTTAAGAATAAAGGTGTTGCACAAGATTATGCGAATTATAGAGAAATTAAGTTAATGTGTCATACTTTAAAACTATGGGAGAGAGTTATGGAGTAGAAGTTGCGGCGTGATACTAATGTTTCTCAAAATCAATTTGGATTCATGCCGGGTAGGGCTATTATGGAAGCTATACATTTATTGAGGAGATTGATGGAGATGTATAGAGAGAATAAGGAGGATCAACATATGATATTTATTGATTTAGAGAAAACATATGATAAAATTCCAAGAGAAGTGCTATAGAGAGTAATAGAAAAGAAAGGGGTTTCTAAAGCTTATATTCAAGTCACTAAGTATATGTATGCATCAATGTTTAAAATTGCGTAATCGGGTATTGAGGCGTTTTTCGATCGTGAGGCAAGGCGTAAGCCTCAAGGCGTTTTGAGGCGTAAGCCTCAAAATTAAAAAATTGCGTAAACATAAAATGATAAATTTTGTATATACTAATAAGTAAATAATATATAAAACATAAAAATGTACAAGATATGAAGTGAAATCAAAATATCCCAATAATAAGACAACATGAAATATACTCCAACTCAAACTCCATCTTTCCCAAATCACAGTATTCTTTTCATTAACATATAATTCCAAAAATAAATAGCGATGACATATCACATAAGAACTCATAAGTCATCAGCACTGTCATCACCATGTTTAAAAATGTGCAATTAGGTATTGAGGCTTTTTTTTTTGTAAGGCGAGGTGTAAGCCTCAAGGCATTTTGAGGCGTGAGCCTTATAATAAAAAAAATTGTGTTAAGTGCAAATAAATGTTAAAAGTAAATTTTTATATAATACTCAAATAATATGTTAAAAAACGGCGACGGGTTAGAGGTTAAGGAAGTTGCTGCGACTAGGGGGTACACGAAGTGTAATTTATTTTCGGCTTTACTTTAGGATTTATGTAAGTTTTAATATATATCGGGTGAGGCGTCAGCTTCAGGCCAGTGAGGCGAGCGCGCCTTAAGGAGGGCCTCAACCAAGTTGAGGCGCAAGCCTCATAAAAAAAACTTGAGGCGTAAGCCTCAAGGCGCTTTTCACTGGAATTGCGCAAAGGCGGGCCTCAAGGCGAGCCTTATATTGCGCAATTTTAAACCATGGTATGCATGAGATGCTACTTTTGTTCAGACACAAGTCGGCTTGACCAAGTATTTTCCTATTTTAGTTGGATTACATCAAGGATCGGCCTTAAGCCCATATCTTTTAGTCATGGATGTTCTCACTAGACAATTGTAAGAGGTTATACCCTGGTGTATGCTTTTTGTTGATGATATTCTTCGTGTTGATAAGACTAGAGAGGGGGTTGAACGTAAACTTAAATTATGGAGGTCAACCTTAGAGTCTAAAAGCTTTCGTTTGAGTATATCTAAAACTAAATATATGGAGTGTAATTTTGGTCATAATAGTTCTACTTGGGGGGATTGTGACTTTGGGTGATAAGTCATTAATAAGAGTACATGTTTTAGATATCTTGGGTCTATTGTTTAGAGTGATGGTAAAATAGATTGGGATATTATCAACGTTTAAAATTGCGCAATAAAAGGCGCGCCTTGAGGCGCGCCTCAGCGCATTTTCGACCAATTAAGCCTCAAAGCCTACGCAATAAGTTTAGTTTATGAGGCTTACGCCTCAAGTTTACTGAGGCGCGCCATAAGGCGCGCCTCGCCTCATATATTTAAGGCGTCGCCTTTTTAAAATTTAACCTAATTTATTTTTTTTTCAGTTCGGACCCCCAGTTGCCGACGTGGCGCGCCTAGTGAAATGTCGACGTGGCATCAACATTTAAACCCTTGTAAAGGTCGAATGGCGGAGTCGACGTTTCGATTTTCAAGTTACAGTAAACTTTCGAACTTTCAAGCATTCACCCGGAGGAATTTCAAGCATTCTTCACTCAGTTTCTTCTAAGATGGCGTCACCCCCAAAGAAAAAGGTAACTTAATGCTATGTTTTCTGTTTCGTATTGCGTATTTTGTGGTTATGCTATGCGTTCGCGTTGAAGGGTCTGAAGATCTTTCGATTTTATGCTTATTCTATGCGTATGCATGGCTTCTCGAAACTTTTTAAATGTTTGATACTGTGATGCCATCGTGTTATCTCTGTATTCAGGTTTATATGATAAATTTATGTTGAGATTTGAAACATAAAACCTAACCAAATTTTAACCATCGAGTAAATATGCGTAGGCTGTGCGTACTCAATGCGTCTTTTGTGCATACACAATGCGTACACGTTGCTTACTTAGTGCTTACACTATGCGTACTTTATGCGTGCGTATAATTTGCTGTATGTTTCGTGCAATGTGCGTGTGATGTGCGTAATATATGCGTATGATATGCGTACACTGTGCGTGACCGTTGCTTATATTATGCGTATGTTGTGCTTGTTTTGTGCGTATCTCATTTACTTATTTTTAATCTGTCCTTTTTTACAATTTTCAGACATATGTTCGTCCAATTACCTATAGATGCTATGTTTCTTCGTTTCGAACAGTCTGTGATAACTTTGCTCGGCAAATTACTCCTGAAGTCAAGGACAGATTGAAACATTTAAAGATGATACAGTTTTTGGAATTTCCTGGGTTTGAGCAAAATGTCCCTCTTATTTATGAGCTGATCTCAAGGTGGGACATTTCAAAACAATGCTTTGTTATAAAAGGTCAACCCATTCCTTTCACTGCTGATGAAGTGGCCCTTCTCACTGGTCTGTCAAATAAAGGAGAAGAAATATCCTGGCATTCCTTAGCACATACTTCAGTTACATCAACGGAAATAAGGAATGACATGATGGAGTTGAACAAGCAAACCCCCCCGGAGACTATGTTAAGAACGTTTATCATGTATTTATTTTCAATTTTACTTTTTCAACTTAACAACTTCAAAACCCCTCGGTTGATCCAAAGAATAGCAAATAGTCCAGATGTTTTTTTGTCAATAAACTGGGCTAGTTCAATTAGGGAGTTTTTAGTTGGAGAGTTTAATAAGGCAGCCTCCAAGATTTCAAATAAGAAGCCAGCAGGTTACATCAACGGTTTTGTACCTCTGCTAATTGTGAGTGCTAAGTGCTAACTGCTAAATTCATTCAAAATTTTAATGGCTCAATGTGAGCGCTAAAATTTTCTTTCATCTTATGCAGATTTGGTTCCTGGAGTATACTACTATTCATGCTCCTATGCATTCTGACAGAAGGCCCCGTTTTCTTCGATGGGCTGATGATATTGTATATACTACAGAGGTGATCACTAATTTATTTGCTAATATAAGAAAAAGTCAGATTTGTAATGTCCTACAGGCAGTCAACCAGGAAGAAATGGATATGGTTAATGTCGATAAATATCCACCAGACTGCCCTACATCCCCTCAGCAAGACCCCCACCAATCTCCCCAATCTCCCCATCATACCCCTCAATCTCCCCATCATACCCCACCTCCTCAGCAAGACCCCCACCAATCTCCCCAATCTCCCCATCATACCCCTCAATCTCCCCATCATACCCCACCTCCTCAGCAAGACCCCCACCAATCTTCTCAGCAACCACATTTAAGTTTTTCTGCTGAAGCACTTCAGTCTATACAAGAAACAATCATGAAATCCTGCCAAAAAACATGCACAAAACTTTTTCGAGAATTTGAAGACAGGCTGAGCACAAAGTTTGAAGATCTTACTGAGAGAGTTGGAGTTATTGAGGTCAAGCTCAATAATTACATTGATCAGAGCAAAGTAGTTCCTCAGAAAAGATCTATTAGCTACTCTTCATCTTCCAATAAGAGACAGAGATCAGATATCCAACCCCACAGCCCCAATGAACCAAATGAGCCAATCCCAGCAAAAGATCCAATCCCACCAAAAGATCCAATCCCAACAAATGAGCCAGTCCCAGCAGAAATGCAACTTGTTCCATATACAAAACCAAATGAACCAATACCAGTAGATAACATTCAAATAAAAACTGTAACTTATGTTCAGTCAACTGAAATAGAAAATTACAGAGGACTTATGTGTTTGACTTCTGAGAAGAGAAATTTTGTGTTAGAATGTTTGAAAAAGTACTCTAAAAGTTAAAAAATTGCAAAATTTATTTTTGTTTGAAGATCTATATGCGTATGATATGCGTGTTGTATGCGTATGATATGCGTGGGTTGTGCTTATTATATGCGTGTGGTATGCGTATGATATGCGTGTGTTATGAGTATGATATGCGTGGGTTATGCTTATGAAATGCGTATTTAAATTTTTTTTTTTTTTTGCAGGGACGATAGTATCTTGTTTGTTATTAACAATCTTATTTCCAGATCTGAGATTGATGACTTATTAAGCGACAGTTGTTTAGGCAATGAACATGTAGATATTTTTGCCTATCTCTTAGATGAGAAGTGTAACCTTATGCCAGACAAGTACCATAAATTTCTATACATCTCTCCAATCTATTGGGTTAGTAACTTAGTATTTAATTTATCAGTTTAACTATTGGATTAGTAACTTTGTATCCATTCTTAGTTCTTACATTTACTCACTTGCACTTGCAGGATAACAAAAGAAGGGACAAATTGTCCAAATTGCAAATCGACCACATAACCGAGCTTTCTGTTTCTTCAAACAACATTTTATTACAACCAATCATTGATTCTAATCACATTACCCTTCTGGTTGGTTTGCTGAAAGAACATAAGTGGAAATTTTATGACTCATTGGTCCACCGCGTCAAAGAGCATAGGCTTGTTGTTCCAAAACTCGTAAGTGTTAGTCTGTCAGATACTTAGGTCATTAGATGAACATAAACTCTTCAATTTTTAAAAAATTTATAGAACTAATCCTTGCTCTACGTATATTTCAGGTTAAAGGCCTATATTCTGACACGAAAGGAGCTTTTGATAGTGATATCAGAAAATGGAAGCTTTCTACCATTAAAGGAATACCAAAACAGCAGAACTCTTTTGATTGTGGAATGTATGTCTGTAAATATATGGAAAGAATAATTCTTGAAGGCAACACTGATTGGACTGATAGTACAGATTGGCAACAAGACATGCCAAAGTATAGGGCAGAGTTTGCATATGAAGTATTTTGTAAAACGTTGTCAAAATAACAGTTTTTCATTCTGTGTATAAATGCTTCTGTGTATAAATGTTTTTCATTTTGATTCTGTGTATAAATGCTTGTGTATAAATGTTTTTCATTCTGATTCTGTGTATAAATGCTTGTGTGTATAAATGTTTTTCATTCTGATTCTGTGTATAAATGTTTTTCATTCTGATTCTGTGTATAAATGTTTATTTAAACATAATACGCACAACGAACGCATATAATAAGCATAATGAACTCGCAACATACGCATTACGAACGCATTAGAGTACGCATAACGCACGCATGATACACGCAGAGATAAACAGTAAATTTTATTTTCAAAATTCTATTATATATTTTATGAGCCTTTAGACAGGTATGGTTGGGAGGATAATAGGGTAGGTTGATTTTTTATGAGCTTTTATTACTTACTATTGCTCAACATTCATTGTTCTTCTATATAATGCGGGACCACTTGAATATATCTTTCAATTCTGTGTATAAATGTTATTTACATTGGTTTGAGTAAAAAATTACATATTAAACATAGAACGCACAACGAACGCATAACATACGCATAATGAACTCACAAAATACGCATTACGAACGCATATAGTACGCATAACGCACGCATGATACACGCACACATAAGCAGTAAATTTTATTTATAAAATTCTATTAAATATTTTAATTAATATATATCTTTGTTTGTAAATTACTTACATTAAAATGATGAAGAAATAAGGAATATATGATGTTTATGGTTCTTGTTAGATTTGTATGATTTCATTTTCTAATCTTGAACATGATACTTGAACAAGTACAAATGATTTATGGCTCTTGTTGGATTGTATTTAGGGAAGAGGAATAAGGAATATTATGTTTGGAATGAAAGTTTGTGTTTGGCAATTTCGTTCAAAGATTAGTGTTTGAATTTCTTATTTGTTTTAAAGCAAAAAAAAATAATTTTATAAATGATTTTGAAATGTTTTTACATAGTACGCACAACGAACGCATACACTACGCATAACATACGCTTAAAACACGCACAACAAACGCATAAATTACGCATTTAGCACGCATAAAACACGCACACATTCTATTAATATATTTTTGATTACTTACATTTAGTATGGAGTATGGACTGAGGGGCCGTGACATGAATAATAATTTTCGTTAGCTGTGGACTGACGGGTGGCAGATATGGTTGGGAGGATAATAGGGTAGGTTGAGCCTTTATTTACAATTTATTACTTACTATTGCTCAACATTAATTTTTTCACTATATAATGCGGGAACGTTTGCCTTATGCCAAAGTGTCAGCCTTATGGCAAAGTGTCAAAGCAAGCTTCTCTTGTAAAAAATCTTACCTTCTGTTGTCCAATATAAATCACCTTGACAACCAAGCCTTCCATTCATTACTGCGATACTTATCTTCCTCCCATGAAATTGATACCAATAACTTATAAACTTAAACCTCTCTAACCTGACCAGATTTCTGTTAACAAGTTATTGGCATCAGGAACATGGGAGGAGGATAAGTATCGCAGTGATGGAGGGCTTGGTTGTCAAGGTGATTTATATTGGACAAGACATCAATCATAATTCCTGTAGGAAAGTTGATGTTGTTGTCTTGTTGAAGATGTACATTAGGGTCTCTTGTAAAATTGTATTTGTTATAAATGTTTTTTTAATTTGTTCTGATCTTTTTTATATTGTACATAGTCATTAAATGTTTTTTTTTTCTCTTTGACTTCATCTTTCATTAAAAATACGCAATGTTGACGCAGAGACCACGCACAAAAAACGTATGGTGAACGCATAGTTTACCAATATATAACGCATAAGATACGCATAATGTACGCACAATAAAATAATTAACACTCCCAGTACTCAAACAATACCTAAAAAATCATGTTTTATTAACTATTAATACAAAATTACATCTGCTCCAAAACACGCAATGTGCACGTAGAGTGTACGCACAAAATACGAATAAAAATGCATAGAGTACGCAGTGTTCTGCTTTATCGACGGCTCGACATTATATAATACTGAACACATCCAGCACGCATATTAAACCCTAAACTTATTTGGCTTGGAGGTTTCTTCTACTGCGAGACTGCGAGTTGGGTTGCTGTCTTCTCCGTCTGACCAGCGTACGCTTCTGTCCGAGCCTCCGAGGCTGCTGTCTCCTCCGACCTGCATCAGGTCATATAAAAGATTAGTAAGAACTCGTTTGCTTCCTAAAATTTCTCTCATTCAGGATGGTCAAAAATAAGGATAAGGTTGCATCAGGTCATAGAAAAGATCCAGCATGAAAATATAGCACTCAGGTAGATGTAGGAGGTGATAAAACATATGTCTATCTGAAATGCAATTACTGTGATAAAGTTGTGAAAGGTGGTGTGACTAGGATGAAGGAACACCTTTCAGGCTCTCACAAGAATGTTGCTCCATGCTCCAAAGTTCCTTTGCTTTGCGATGATGTGGCATCTGATGATGAGTGGTTTGTAGATGATGAAGTTGAAGTGATGCCGTCTGAATTACTAGATGAAGATTTAAATGTTGATTTCTTTGATGGTCTTAAAGCATCCACATCCACCACAACTCAAGAACAAATCAAAAAAGGTATATAAATAATATAGTTTTCTTTTCTTAAACTTTTATTAATGTATTACACTATTATTCATTATGATATTGTTCAAAAATATTTACTATTTAGGGAAGAGGAAGATAACTAATAATGAGGAAGAAGAAGCTGATTGGGAGATTTTGGACTCTATAGGAGAGGGGGAAGAGGAGAGAGCAGCTCATCATAATGATGATTCAAATGAAGACCCCCTTAGTGATGACTGATGAGTGATGATAATGCTAATGACTAGTGAGTTCCTAACTTCTTATGTGATATGTTAATGTCATTGCTATTTATCTTGTGCATTTTTATGTTTTATATATTATTTACTCATTAGTATATACAAAATTTATTATTTTATGTTTATGCAATTTTTTGATTTTGAGGCTTACGCCTCAAATCGCCTTGAGGCTTACGCCTCGCCTCACGAACGAAAAACGCCTCAATACCCGAATACGCAATTTTAAACCTTGCTTGGTACTGAGTGGTACATGCTCGGTACTGAGTATTATATGCTCGGTACTGAGCGGTACATGCTCGGTACTGAGTAGTACATGCTCGGTACTGAGTATTATATGCTCGGTACTGAGTATTATATGCTCGATACTGAGCGGTACATGCTCGGTACTGAGTATTATATGCTCGGTACTGAGCGGTACATGTTCGGTACTGAGTAGTACATGCTCGGTACTGAGTATTATATGCGCGGTACTGAGTATTATATGCTCGGTACTGAGCGGTACATGCTCGGTACTGAGTATTATATGCTCGGTACTGAGCGGTACATGTTCGGTACTGAGTGATACATGCTCGGTACTGAGTATTATATGCGCGGTACTGAGTATTATATGCTCGGTACTGAGCGGTACATGCTCGGTACTGAGTATTATATGCTCGGTACTGAGCGGTACATGTTCGGTACTGAGTGATACATGCTCGGTACACTCGGTATTGAGCATATACAACAAACAGAATTTCAAAATTACTCTTATAATATAATTTTGTTCCGGGGGCAGCGCCCCCTTGGACCCCCGGCAGACTGGTATATTTTTTAATTTTTTTATACATGTTGTTTTATTATTAGTGATGTAAATAATTATTAAAATATGTCATATTGTTAGCAATGACTAGTGGCACAAGAAGGAAAGATCCTGCATGAAAATATGGAACTCAAGTTGAAGTGTCAGGCGAAGGTGCAAAGAAGGGATATGTTTACATGAAATGTAATTTCTGTGAGAAACGCATAACTGGTGGCGTCAAGAGATTGAAGGATCATCTAGCCTGCACTCATGTCAATGTGGGACCATGTGCAAAAGTTCCTGATGAGGTGAAAAAGGAATGTACAAATTATTTAAAGAAGTTTGCCACCACAAAGGAGGTCACACAAAGAAATATGGAAGAGATGATAGGAAACTCTTCTTACTATGGATCACAACATGAAGGTTCCAGTACTGGAAGCCATCTAGTTTCTTCTGATCGAGGGAGTCGGGGGCCCATGGATAGATTTATGCTAAATATTGATAACGATGAAAACATAAATACTCAGGATATTCAGCCTCCAACAACTACAAAAGAACTCAGGAACAGAGTTTGTTTGGATATCGCCAGATTCATCTATGAAAATGGGATTCCATTTAATGTTGTTAGGAATCCGTCGTGGATCAATATGTTACGATCTGTTGGAAGCTATGGAAGAGGATTACAACTTCCAAGCATGTATGAGCTGAGGACTTGGATGCTGAATGAGGAGGTTAAGACAACTTCAAAAATGGTGGATGATGTTAAGAAGACTTGGATTGAGACAGGAGTGACAATAATGTCAGATGGTTGGTCAGATATTCGACATAGAAGTATTATTAATTTCTTGGTGAACAATCCATATGGAACAGTTTTTCTCAAATCAATAGATGCTTCAAGCTTTGTAAAGGATGCACAATTATTGTTTGAAATGTTGGATGAAGTTGTGGAGGAAGTGGGAGATGCCTTAGTAGTACAGGTTGTTACTGATAATGCAAGTGCATACAAAGCTGTAGGAAGAATGTTAATGGAGAAGAGACCTCACCTTTACTGGACTCCTTGTGCTGCACATTGTATTGACTTGATGCTTGAGAGGTTGGGACAGTTGCCTCAACATAAATCAGCCATATTGAAGGCCAAATTCGTCAGTAAGTTTATATACAATCATTCTTGGGTACTCAGCTTGATGAGAAAATTCACTGACAAGGAAATTATTAGACCTGCTGTTACAAGATTTGCTACTGCATATTTAACATTGCAGAGATTCAAGGAGTTAAGACAACCTTTGGAAGCAATGTTTGCTTCTGAAGAGTGGGATAAAAGTTCATGGGCCAAAAAACAAGAAGGAAAATATGTTAAAAAGATTGTTATGAAAGACGATTCATTTTGGCGCAGTACAAATTATGCTTTGAAGACAACAGAACCATTAGTAAAGGTGCTTAGAATGGTTGATGGTGAGAGGGCCCCAGTTATGGGATTTATTTATGAAGCAATGAATAGGGCTAAAGAAGACATTGCAAAAGAATTGGGAGGTCAAGAAAGTGCCTACAAAGAAATTTGGGATATTATAGATGAAAAGTGGGATCGACAATTACACCAACACTTACATGCTGCTGCATATTATTTAAATCCCCAATTTCATTATGATAAGGATTTTCATGTTGATAAAGAGGTGAAAACTGGTTTGTATGCATGTATGGACAGACTTATTTCTGAAGAAGACTACCTCAAAGTGAATGATCAACTTGAGGATTTTCATTTGAAGAAGGGAATGTTTGGATTTAGAGCAGCACAAGTATGCTACAAAACACGATCTCCTGGTATGTTTATAGTTTGAGTATTTATAATTTTAATGTTAATATTTATATTCAAGTCTTTTACTTCAACCAATATTCATAAAATATTATGTTTATCTTCATATAGAACGTTGGTGGGCTCAGTTTGGAGATGATGTTCCTGAATTGAAAACTTTTGCAGTTAAAATTCTTAGCCTAACATGTTCGGCTTCTGCATGCGAGCGTAATTGGAGTATCTTCAATCAAATTCATACAAAGAGAATAAATCGATTGGCGGCAGATCGAATGAACAAACTAGTTTATGTTATGTTTAACAAAAAACTAAAAGATAGAAATCTCAAATTGCAAAATCAAGGAAATATTGAGAATGAAATCGACCCTTTGCTTGTTGATGAGTTACAATCTGATGATGAATGGGTTACTCCTAAAAATGCAGATGTATCTGAAGTTGAAGCAGAAGGAGAAAGTAATGTCAATGAAGAAGACAATCAAGCGACTACCCAAATATATAAAAGAAAGAAACAAAGTGAGATTGGAGCTTCAAAAAAATTTAAAGGTATTCTTAAATATAATGAATTATTTTGTATGTTACTATTATTTCATTTTAAACCTAATGAAATATTAACTGATATAGGAGATAAAAGAAAAAGTATTATAGATGAAGAAGAGTTGGAGGATGACTTTGATATTAATTATGAAGATTCTTCTGAAGACAATCAAAGTGATGATGAGCCTGCTTTGGGTCTTGATCCTAAGGGAATGTTTTATTTTTAAGTGAGTTTATTTTAAATCTTATATTCCAGTAATATTATCTTAAAACAAATCTTCAAATTCATAGTTTACATAATATTTTGTTATTTTTTGTCATTATTTATAATTTTAAATTAAATTTTTTAAATCATTTTGAGGCTTACGCCTCGATCCGCCTCGAGGCTTACGCCTCGCCTCGCTTAGAAAAAACGCCTCGATTCCCGATTTCGCCTTTTAAAACCTTGGATATTATTAGTAGAATTCAAGTTGGATGGTTGAGTGGAGGAATGCAACGGGCTTGTTGTGTGATAGAAAAGTCCCTCTCAAACTTGAGGGCTAATCATATAAGATGGTGGTTAGACCTGCAATGCTTTATGGTGCAGAATGTTGGCCATTAAAAGAGAAGCATAATATTAAGTGTTGTAGAGATGAGGATGTCTGGGTGGATGAGTGGCTTTACTCTTAGAGACAGGATACGAAATGAGAATATATGTGAAAAAGGTTGGAGTAGCTCTCATTCGTCCATCTCATTTTATTTGTCATCCCTTCATCCATCACCTTTGATTTATTTGTTTGTTTCCTTCGTTCGTTCAATTCATTCAGATGTCCTGCATTTGATTCCTTCATTCAATCGCTACAACATGATTCGTTCATTCAATTCATCTGTCCATCCTACATTTAGCCGTATTGCACTCAACTCATAGGTTCTTCCACCATGAAAAATTCTACCTTTGCTGATGCCTTCTGTTCCATGCAAGCCAATCAAGAACTGCAATTTTCCAAAATCCACAAATCTTTTCAACATTCTAATGACAAATTAGCTTCCATTTTATTGACATAACAGTTGTTCTAATTATTCATGGACCATAGATAAATGCATTGATACCCTTTGCAAGGGCCAACCATCTATGTCCATCCACAAAAAATAGCTAGCCACCGCCATTGCCGGGATCTTCGGTTCAACACCCCAAAAATCACCGCAGCACTCAGCGAACGACCATTCCGGTTTTCCTTTCCTAAAAAGGATGAAAATCAAACCCCCTCGCTTTGATGGGTCCAATGTCAAAACATGGACTTTTAAGGTACATGAGTATTTTGATTTTCATAATACCTCTGATTGTCATCGTGTTTTTATTGCTTCTTTTCATTTAGATGGTCCTACAGCCACGTGGTATCTTAAGCAAGAAGGGTCCAGATCCTTCTTGTCGTTACAAAATCGTTTAGGAATTTTACCCAATGAGGATCACCAAGGAAACCTTCCCAAATTGACAAAACAATCTATTGTTCTTAAATCTCAAACGGCTTTCAAAAATGTTGCCTTCAAAGTTCCAAACCAAGCGGAATCAACTTTAATTGGTTATTTTATTTTCAACCTTAAGCAATTATTAAGAAGAGAACTATAAAGCTTGACCTCTAAACTTTTTAGCTGCAATGGAATTGGCTCGCCGACATGACTCTAAATTTCAAGATTTGTTTTCCATACACTCATCTTCTGGGGGAAAACCACAACCACTATCAACAACTTCAAGACTACCCCATACAGAACCACTCAAATAGCCGTTGGCACCTTGGCCACTATACCTCCACCGTTGGTGACTTCAACCACCAAGGCCCCCGCCCTCCCTATCCGCAAACTTTCGCTAGTTGAAATTCAGTATTATAAGGACAAAAGCTTACGCTATAATTTTGGTGCTAAATTTGGCCCTCAACATCATTGTCCTTAAAAATTTTACTTGCTCTTAGGCACAGATGAACCAAAAATTCTGAAAAATACCACTTCCCTTTTAGAACTGATTTATCATCTGAAATCAGCCTTAACGCTCTAGACAATCAATTCAATCCTTGTGCTTTCCGTTTAACCAGTTGTCCTAATCAACATAATATTCATATATTTATTGATAGGGGAAGCACTATAATTTCATTAAAGATACTCTCATTCACAGCCTCGGTTTAAAACCCCAGCTTATTAAGCAATTCAATGTTTATGTTGGCAATGGCAATCTCTTAAGGTGCAATTCTAAATGATCTAAAGTCACTATAAACATGCAAGGATATCAGGTCCTTCTAGATTTATGTGTTATCTATTCATAGTGTTGATATTGTTCTTTGGATGCAATGGTTACAATCACTCGATTTCGTTCTTCATAATTATTGAAACCTTACAATGCAATTTTTGGATAAGGATTGTCACATTACTCTCATAGGTGAACATCAATTATTCATTTCTTTTAATCAACTTCATGCTTTAATTTCACATCCTTCCCCTGTTCATGTCTTCATACTCCAGAATCAAGCCCTAAATCCTGCTCCAGCTGTTCCAGCCCAATCCCTTGATGAACAACTAACCCTTATCAATGCCACACTACCCGATTCCATTTCTTACTTGTTATGACAATTCAAACACCTTTTTGCTCCACCAAAGGGTTTACCTCCTCAATGATTAATAGGCCATTGTATTAATCTCCTTTCACAATCCAAACCCGTAAACATTTGCCCATATCAATACCCTCATTTTCAAAAAGATGTCATGGAACAATTAGTCTCAGAAATGTTAGAAACTTGCATAGTTCATCATAGCCATAGTCCCTTTTCTAGTCCAATGCTTCTTGTCAAAAAAGTGTGATGGCCCTTGGCGATTTTGTGTCGACTATCGAACCTTAAATGCTTTAACAATTAAAGATAAGTTTTCAATTCCAATTGTCGATGAACTTATAGTTGAATTACATTGTGCCTAATGTACCTACCAGACATATTTCATATCACATCACAATTGGCCAACGGAGAATTACCAGCTTCCAAATCAAGGACAACATCCTCTATTATAAAAACCGCATTTATTTTAGTTAAAATTCTACCCTCTGAATTTTTGTATTTACTGAATTTCATTCCACATCCGTTGGCGGTCATGAGGGTGCCCTTAAAACAATTAAACAATTTGCTGCAAGTTTCTATAGGCCTGGACTACATAAAGATGTTAATTTTGTTAGCAAATACCTTGTTTGTCAAGAAATTAAATCTACTGCTATGGCACCGACCGGCTCGTTTCACCTTTTCCTATCCCATCTCAACTTTGAGGAGATTTGTCATGGACTTCATCACTAGACTACCAAACCCCATAGGGTACAATACTATTCGTCATCGCTGACCGCCTCTCTAAGTATGCCCATTTTAGATACCAGCCAGTTATCCATCATCAAGAGTTGCAGACTTATTTGTAAATACGGTTTTGTCTGTTTACATGGTTTCCCAAAGACCATTGTTTTAGAATTTAGATTATGAAGGTATTTTCTTAGTAGTTTCTAGCGCACTCAATGGTACCACGCTTCATTATAAAACAGCCGACCCCCTAAGCAGACAGCTAGACATAAGTTCTCAATCATTGCTTATGGCAATATCTACATACCTACCTACACTTCTACTACACCAAGATTATGGTTTTTTTTTTTATGTTTGGCCGAACTTTGTTACATCATATTTCATAAAGCAATCCTAATGACTCGGCTTCAAGCACTTTATGGTCGGCTAACACCATTCATTCCTTATGTCAAAGGGCAAATCAGATATTGGTGCTATTGATAACCTTCTGACCCATTAGGATACTCTCTTACAAAAACTTTGCCAAATTATTCAACAAGACAGCATAGAATAGAAGAGATGGCCAACTTCCATCAAAGGGATTTCCGCCTTGCTATAAATGATTGGGTTATGGTTAAACAACAACCATTCCGACAAAATTCAGTAGTAAATCGTACCCATTTCAAATTCTCAAAGCATTATTTTGGGCATTTTCAAGTTCAATCTATTATTAGTCCCGTTGCATACCGCCACCTTGCCTTACCTCAGGGGAGCAAAATTCATCTTGTTTTTCATCTTCTAATTCTCAAACCATACGAAGGGGATATAACAGCTACACCTACTGCACTTCCAGAATTCAGCTACAATAACCAACAACTCAGCTTGCCCTCTACCATCCTAGCCTCACATATGATTTAGCTCCTAACAAACAAGCTCCTCTCCAATGGACATTGGCAAATCCTGAGGATGTTTTGTGGGAAATTCTGCCACCCTCGGCCTCCCCATCTCTCAACCTTGAGGACAAATTTGTTTTTCATGGTGACGGGAGTGTTTAGAGCAGTTTATGCAACAATTACATAAAATAAATGGGAAGAATGGGTGAAGACTAATGAATAACTTTCCAAAGACGCCAATATGTACAGCTAGGTATATAGTCAAAGACGGTAATACAAGCCAAAGCACATATAAAGCAGTCGATGATAAGCCCCACTGCAATCAGCACAAGCAAGGCCATCAGCCGAAACAGCCCAGACAAATCCTCACAGCTTCAAGAATTAATAAAAAATCAGCCACCTGTAATAACTTTAATATATAAATAGTTTGGTTTTATTTGAGTTTTTACCTATTAGACATAAACCGGTCTACTTAGACCCAAATTGGTCCATTTTAAGCTATAAATAGACCCATGCTGTAACTATTTGAGGCAGGTAATAAGATTTCGGTTTTTCTTTTTATCTCCTTTCTTCTTCTCAAGAGTCTGCACTAATGATTCAAAAAATGATCTTTAGTTAAATAATGGTGAATATCAATATGCTTTCATTTCAACGAGTGTTCAATATGATTTTAGTTAATGTAAAGCTAATAGATTTTCACATACACCAAATCCTCACTTCATTTTCCTGTACCAATATCCTTTTAGGTAGACCGCGGCTGTCTATTGCAACAAATAATCGTTGGATGTAAGAAAAGTCACTGTTTTCGGATGTTCTCAAGGTTGTAACATCAGGAGGCAGTTAGGAGGAGGCAATGTTGGAACTTGGCACACGAAACAAAAATAAGACCCAGATACATGCCCAAAATCAAGTAATCAAACTAGATTAAAATACATATATTTGGTCATAGCCAAAAGTTTAAGGAACAATATAACCATACTAGTTATTTCACACAGCATATGATAACTTGTAGCACTCAACTTGAACCAAACCTTTTGGCCATATATGAAAAATTAGAAAATATGTAAACACAAGGCCTTTTAGCTATGTACTAAGTACTAATTTTTATTTGAGCCCGTGTCAAGAAAGTAAATTAATATACATATATATAATTACTCTATTATTACCAATTTGAAACAGATATGTCATGAAAAATTGGGGCCCTCTACGCATATAGAATCGATAGTTGATGATGTGTAAAAGTAGGACCGCATAATTAAGTTTGCAAATAGTTTAATGATATTTAATGAGAAAGATTTACATCCAATTAGTCCTCAAACCAAAAGGAAAAATAATATACCATTAAGTGGATTTTACGGGAACCACCTTTTAAACCGCATAAGGATCAACCCAAGTGAAGCAGCCCAGGAAAAAAATAAAAATATCAAAATTCATGCAAGTCTTGCAAGGAATCGCGTGTCCCGATCTCAAAAGAACATAGAACTCAGTTAACAGTCTCAAAATAAAAAAAGACTCAAACCTAAGCCCAATTAAAAGCCCAACATAATATGACTCAATCCAACGTCCAACTGAACCAACAAAGTATTAAAGGATAGAAGGACGAATCAGGCCAGGGGACCCAGGACCAAAGCCACAGCAGATGATCAAACCAACGAGAGGAGTTTAGAAAATCAAAAAATGCAACCCATTCTCATGAGAAACGTCATAAAGAAGACAAAAACTAAAACTGGAATTTGCACATCTCATAACAAGTCATGTGCTTCCAAAAACTACAAAATTTAAGATTTGCACTTGCTAAAAGATTATCTCTAGAGCAAGCTTAGAAATTTCCATGTTGCACTTTTTCTCCCTCGACTAAAGTTCAAATTCAAACTGTTAAATCAAGATTGGACCCTATTACGGCTGCAGGCTGGACCGACCTGCCCAATAGGCAGTAGAGGGGGCGGAACCTGGAAACAAATCCAAGGAAATTTCAGCACCCCTTATGGGGCTCAACAAAGCAATAATTCATTAAATTAGGAGGGGAATTAATTAGAATTAATTAGGGAAAGATCTCCTATTTGAATTCAAATAGAAGAGGGAAATTTATAAGGAAAGAAGGCTGATTCGAAGGCTGATTAATTCGGAGATGTTTCCTAATTAAAAAGGGCATATTTATGGGCTAATTTGGAGGGGATTTATAGTTGTTTCCTAATTTAAGATGGCA
Source organism: Dendrobium nobile (assembly GCA_022539455.1). NCBI lineage: Eukaryota > Viridiplantae > Streptophyta > Magnoliopsida > Asparagales > Orchidaceae > Dendrobium > Dendrobium nobile. The sequence goes on along the minus strand of CM039726.1, from coordinate 68,269,015 downwards.
GATTTGAGGGCAGATTTGGAGGAAATTAATTATGAAATGTTTCCAAGTTGAAGAGGGAAGATTTGGGGGCTGATATAGAAGGGAATTGGGGAGGGCTATTTTTGGTATTTGTTGTTTATTGTTTGCTACAAGTAGTAAGGTTTATGTTATGTTTTGTATGCAGAAATTTGTTTTGAGTGCTATAGTTCTTTTGTGTGAGGGATCCTAGCGGCATCTAGAGTTTGAGAGAGAAGATTCTCCTCTCGAAAGAGGACCATTTTATCTTGTTTTGTCCATGTTTGATTTTCAATCAATAAAAATCTATTGTGTTGAATTTTCTAGGAGTATTTTGCTATTTTGGATACCAAGGCATATCAAATTAATATCAGAGTACTTTTTTTAGATCTATGATGGCAAAGAAGGTGGAGGTGTTGTAGGGCAAAATGGAGCAAATCAATCCTGGTTGGTGGAGAAGTTCTCAACCATTAAAGCAAGAATTACATCCATAGAGAACCGCTTTGAAAACTTGGAAAATATGATGAAGAAAATGATTGAGATGTAGTTGAAAGCTTCACCGACGATTCCCAGGGTTGAACCAAAGATAAAGGAAATTATGGATGAGATGATGAGAAAGCTCATGGAGATGTGATCCAAAATCCTACCGACGGTTCCAATTACTAATCCTAACCAAGATTTGATCATGATTCCCTTGGTTGAATCTAAGGGAAAAGAGATCGGATGGAAGGGGTTCGACGAGGAGAGTTTCGTCCATCAAGAGCCTCCTCCTAGAACTTCAATAAAAGGTGGATCAGGATTTCTGGAAGGGGGGACAACAAAGAGGGAATTGTGTGGTGGAGGTGGTTGGATGGCCAACCATTATGGTAGGCATTTTAGGCAAGGGGAGTGGGAGACCAGAGATGGAGGAGGTCGAGCTAAGCCATGGGATCATGTCATGCAAGAACGGATGGAAGAAAGGTGGGAGTCTCACCCTCAATACACAAGAAAAACATGGAGGGATCACAACAACCGTTAAACTAGAGGAGGAGGAAGCTATTAGGGTGATAGCGATCCTAGGGTGAGAAAGTTGAGGACGCCAATATTTGAAGGGGAGAGGATGCCTTTGGGTGGGTGTACCAAGTGGAGGTGTATTTCATGGTGAATGGTTTGAATGAAGACAAGAAATTTACGGCTGCAGGGATATGTGTGGAGGGGAAAGCTCTAGCTCGGTTCCAATGGACAACAGCATTGCTAATGATTGAGCAACTGAAGAAAGCCATGAACACCATCCTATCCTTACACCTTGATGACAAGGTGCGTCTTTGAGGGAGAAGTATTGTTATGGCTTCAACTGGACTAGCCTGCCAAAAGGAGGGCTATTTTGGTATTTTTTTGTTTATTGAGGGCTATTTTGGTATTTTTTTGTTTATTGTTGGTTTGATTTTACATCAATAAAAGAATGTTGTGTTGAATTTTCTGGGAATATTTTGTTGTTTTGGATACCAAGACGTATCAGACCCCTCCCCCACTTTATGCTTGCCATCGATGGCATTGCTATAGTTCCATCACTATAAAGATGCATATGTCCTTGCTTTGAATGTCATTGGCCAAGGTTCCATCATTATGAATATACTACCCATTACCCTTGCTATTTATGTCACAAATCAAAGCTCCATTAACATAGTAACAATGTTATCAGCACCACCTCTCTTATGCCTCCTCTCTACTCCTATTATTCATCTCATTTTCCAATGTGGGAAGGGAGAAGGTGAGTTCAAATTCACATCATAGAACCAATTTGGAGATGATGGTGATGGAAAAAATCCAATTCCTTCCTACTTCTATCCTTGAAATTGATTTCATTAGATGGATTTCCAATGCCATAAAGATAAAATGTATACATAAAAAAGTTGAGCTACCAAATACAAAATAATCTTTTCATACGTATAAAGAAACAAAACTTCTTAAAAAGATTATAAGGTGATTCTAGGACAAAATTTGACCATACCATAGTTTTGCAAATCAAACCAAACCAACAAGCCAGACTAGTTCAACCGTAGAGTCGTAGACTGGTCTCATAGCCAGTTTGGTCCATCTTAAAAATAAGTCATGCATCAAACCAAAATGAATTAATTAGAACCATCAATTCAACTGGCAAACTGTTGAGCCAATTCCTGATTTCTTAGAACTGACCAATTTAATTGCTATCATATTTAAATAAGTCAATAAATGAATTTAATATATTTAGTGTAAAATATTGAATAAATATTAAACTTAAAAAATTAATTTTAATTTAATATATTTTAATTTTTTAATGAGGATCAAACTCTTATAAAAACCATTTGACAAGCAAATGCCAACCAAGCATTTTGGCATGACCACACTACCACAAATGAGTTTCTTCTTAAACATGCGCTGAAAACTAAAAAAAAAAGCTATATAAAAAATATTAAGACAAAGTTCTCAAATAAGGTGACTAAATAACTAAGTTGAGATTCTCAAATTCAAAGCACATGCACTACATATTTTTAAACAGATTTTCAAACAAAATTTTTATGATGTTAATAATATTTATTTTTTATTTAAGAATAATTAAATCTAAACTATTTAATTATTTATTTATTAAACAATACACAATTAAAATAAATTTTTATCTATTTATTAATTATAAATAATCTAATGTGAATGATTTATAGATGTAAATTTATAATATAAATTTAATATATAATATATAGGTGCAAAGTATATCTAAATACATAGCATAAATTAGCAACAACAACAACATCAAGCCTTTATCCCACTACGCGGGGTCAACTACAAGAATTCTTTTTCTCCATTTTGTTCTATTAAGAGTCAAATTCTCATTTAAATCTAATAAAGAAATGTCAATTCTAATATTTTTCAACCAAGTCTTTTAAAGTCTACCTCTACCTTTCTTAACATAAGCCAAATCTAATACATATACTCTCCTAACCGAGTCATCGGTAAGCCGCCATTTTATGTGACCAAACCATCTAAGGCGACTCTCTCTAATCTTATCTTCCATTGGAGCTACTCTAACCTTTTCACATATGTGCTCATTTTATATCATGTCTCTAAGAGTAAAGCAACTCTTACACCTGCACATACTCATCTCTGCAACACTTAACTTAATATTATGCTTCTCTTTTAATGGCCAACATTATGCACCATAAAGCATTGCAAGTCTCACCACCATATAGAATGTTCCCTTAAGTTTGAGGGGGACTTTTCTATCACACAACAAGCCGATGCATCCCTCAGCTTCAACCATCCAACTTGAATTCTACTAAAAATATCCTCATCCATCTCACCATCACTCTGAGTCTATGAACAATAAACATAAGATATCTAAAACGTGTACTCTTATTAATAACTTGATCGCCCAAAGTCACAATCCCCCAACCTTAGATCTATTACTACTAAAATTACACTCTATATATTCGAATTTAGATTTACTCCAAGTCTCAAACGAAAGCCTTTAGACTCTAAGATTGGCTTCCATGATTCAAATATACCTTCAACGCCCTCTCTAGTCTCATCAACTAGAAGAATATCATCAGCAAAAAGCATAGACCAAGGTACAACCTCTTTCAAATGTCTAATGAGAACATCCATGACTAAAGCAAAAATATATGGGCTTAAGGCTGATCCTTTATGTAATCCAACTGAAATAGGAAAATACTTGATCAAACCACCTTGTGCCTGAACACAAGTAACAGCTCCTACATATATATCCTTAAAGACTTGAATATAAGCATTATTAACCCCTTTCTTTCCTAGAAATCTCCATAGCACTTCTCTTGGAACTTTATCATATGATTTCTATAAATCAATAAATAGCATAGGTAGATCCTCCTTATTCTCTCTATATTTCTCCATGAATCCTCTCAATAAATGTATAGCTTCCAAAGTAGACCTACCCAGCATGAATCTAAATTGATTTTGAGAAACATTAGTATCACGTCATAACTTATGCTCCATAACTCTCTCCCAATGTTTTAAAGTATGACATATTAACTTAATTCCTCTATAATTCACACAATCTTGTGCATCACAATTATTCTTGAAATAGAATCAACACACTCATTCTCCACTCACCTGGCATCTTTTTAGCCTTCAAAATAATATTAAAAATTCGGCAAGCCAAGAAATTTCCTCATCTCCTAAGCATTTCCACGCACTATTCGAATATCATTAGGTACAACAGCTTTTCCACACCTCATTTTCTTTAAGGCTTCTCAAACTTCGCTTTTACTAATACGCCGATAAAAACAAAAATGTATAAGCAATGATTTCTATTAAATTTATAAGTTTATATGTAAATTAAATTTATGTTAAATGTTGACTAAATTTAAAAATTGAAGGTGATTAAATTTAAAATTTCAAGATATGTTATTTGTGTATGAATTTTATTTAATTTTTAATCACAAATTTATATTATTTTACATTTGTTACATTGTCATTATGTCATTTTAATCTTATTTCAATAAGATTAATATTTATTACATCGTCCGATTCAACTCCGATAAAATCATTGAACTTTGAATCTCTCCTTCTGATTCTATGTCCGGCTAATTTTCACAACCTTCAAAATACACAATATAGAATAATTATTATGGATGTATAGCTTAAGACTATAAAGAAACAATGAAAGAAAATAATGATTATAGGAAAAAGTAGTTTAAGATAAGAAATTATTAAGTTCGGTTGCAAATAGAGGTAGGAGGTACTAAGGTTATTAAGGAATGTTGGCAAAAAATGAATACTACCAATGCTAATAATGATTATAATAAAACTAGATGTCTAATAGAGAGTCCCGTGTGCAAAACTGAAGTTAAAGTTTTTAATAATTTATATAGTAGGTTTGTAAAAAAGGAAGGAAAAAAGAAAACATATAGAATATTCAAATTAAGAGATAAAAGATCTAAAGATTTTGTTAGATAATTTAAAAGTAGATCATAAGATCTTAATTAAAAATGAAAACATCAAGAAAATACGAAATTACTATATTGAGATATTATTTAAGGATGGTTTTAAAAAAGAAATTAATTCAAAAAAGCATACCTCTGAAGTAAACTCTAAAGAATATGTATAATAATAAAGCTTTAGATCACAATGAGAATATAATTGAAATTTGGAGAGTTATAGTAGGCAATGTAATTCTTTGGTTGACAAAGTGTCAAAGAAATGGAAAAGAGCCATTTTGATGCCAAGTTTTTAGACAAAAAAGATTTTCAAAATTATACAATTTACAAAGAAATCAAACATAGAAGTCATAAAAGTTGCATAAATCATGAGTATAATGGAACATAACATTTAAAAAGTCGCATAAATGTCAGAAAATTAATTTGATTTCATGCAAGGAAAATCCACTATAAAAGAGATTTTTATGTTAAGACAATCAATGGAAAAATAATATATATAGAAGAAAAGGGATTTTAAATGATTTGTGTTGATCTTGATAAAGCATATTGGTGAGTGACACAAGAATTGATTTGGAGACTATAGAGGTAAAAAGTGTACTAAAAGTGTGAAAAGGATATTTATGGTACGACAAAGCATTTGCAATCATGAGGAGTACAATGACAAGAAAATTTTCAATTTCAATAGAATAACATCAAATATAAGCATTAATTCCATATTTATTTTATAATAATTAAGGCGATGCATATAATGAATATTAAAAATGTGGTGTGTCGGTTTAATCCTTATATAAATGACGTTTCCACTGGAATAAGTCAAAAATTAGAAGAATGGCAATAAATTTGGAAATAAATACATTGAATTAAAATATATATATATATATATATATATATATATATATATATATATATATCTGATATAAAATTAATGGGGTTTAATATTTACAATTACAAATCAATATTTTTAAAGGATTAATAAGTGTAAAAGATTTAAAAGCATGGATCTATTTTATAGAAGATTGGGATATAATGATGATATAGCTTTCTGAGTTGATGCAAGGAGGTTAATGTGAGTTGCTTTAATAATGTTATCCGATAAGAAAACATTATGAAGAATTAAAGGTGAATTTTATAAAGTCCCAACAAGACCAACAATATTGTATTTTCCAAGTGTTGGGCAATTAAAAGTTGTAAATATCTAGGTTGAGCGTGGAGAAATGAGAAAGTTACGATGGATGTGTGACATAACTAGCCATGATAAATTAACAAATGATTATATTAAAAACTAGCAACTATTGAAAAACAAAATAATTGAAAATAAACTAAGGTTACTTGGACATGTACAAAAAATGATAAAAAAGTCATCCATTAACAAGTTGATAAATTCGTATCTAGGGTTCAGAATGAGAAGGGATGGATCTAAGTTAGCATGGATTGAAGTTTTTTATAATGAATTGCAATGAATATGCTTAATACCTGAACATCAGTCAACAAAACAGATGAAAAATGATCATTCATAAAGACGATCCCAAATAATAGAGACAAAGGTAATGATAGTGAACAAGCACCACACATGGCTAATGATGATGATGATGATGATGAACAAGAACCACACAAGGCTAGTACACTCTATCATATCCTACAAATAAAGATGTATAAAAAATTCATTGAGTTAAACTCAAGTCAAGCAATCTCGTCATATCAAAAAGGTTTCAGAAAGTGAAACTGAATTTGTGAAACCATGATTGTGAAATCAAACCAAACATAAAACTGAAAAAAAGAGAGATTCAAAGTTTACTAGTTCATAACGTAAAAAATATTGAATTTATTTAAATGAATCATAAATGACATAATAACATTGTAATTACTGCAATAATGTTTGTAACTAAAATATAAACAAATTTATACACAAATAATGTCTTCTATAATTTTAAATTTAAACACTTTCAATATTTAATTAAGTTCACGTTTAATATAAATTTAGTTCACCTATAAGCTTATAAATTCAATATAAATCATAACTAGGTTTTGATATATATATATATATATATATATATATATATATATATATATACTTTACACCTATAGATTATATACTAATTTACATCTATAAATCATTCATGTCAAACCATTCATAAATAGAAAAAATAAATAATTTTATAATGTATAATTAAATTTGAAAATTTTAATGGATAAAAAATAAACTGTATTAATTTAAAAATAAATATTATTCATACTATTTTATACTAGTTAGAAAGGTTGTTTAAAAATATATAGCGCATACGTTATGAACTTGAAAACTTCAACTTAATTATGTAGTCTCACATCACATAGAAATGTTGTCTTAGTATTGTTTATATAGCATTTTTAATTTTCTATGCATACCTAAGGAACTAGCATGGGGTAGTGCGGCCATGTGAAAATGTTTGTTTAGTGCTTGCTTGACAAAGATTTTTTATTGCGCTCATTATAAAATTAAAATATGTCAAATTAAAATTAATTTATTAATTTAATACTTTATTTAACATTTTATACTAAATTTATTTAATTATTTAAATGGGGTAGCAATTAAACCGATTGATTCAAAGAAACTGATTGGTTCAATAGTTCATTGGTTGAATCGACGGTTCTGACTTATTTATATGATCTTATGTAAACATTAACTTAGTTCAACTAAACTACAAGAAAAACCCAAGGTAAGCATAGGTAAGTTGCATATTTAATACATTTGGCATTATTCTTACAAAAACATATAGCATAAAAACCCATGTTTTTAGCTTCTTGGATTATTGCTGCACATTGTTTCTCAAAACTATGGCCCTTTTATAACAAGAAAACCTCATTTAGTTTTAGCATATAAGGATAACATTTGCAAGTTTTCTTACCAGTAACCCATTATTTAAACTCATCCAAAGTCCTTAGTTAATTTAGTTATCTTAACATTGATGGAAGATCAGGCGTGACATAAAACTTTAATCAAAAAAAACTAAAAAACTGCAATGATCCACCTTATCAATAATCAAAAAATACCATATGTGCTCAACCGTTTTTTAAACAAAGCAGAGTTATCTGAAAAACATTCAAACTATATTGCAACAGACAGAACTTTTATAGATCCCTATACTCGACTCCATGCACCAAAACCCAAAGGGTTGCTTGGCTTCAAGTAGGATTTAGTAAATCTAGATTCAGGTTTTGTAAATCAACATTTGGCAAATCCTATACTAATAAATAATACAAATTATTTGGCATTATAAATGTTAAATCTGGTTGAATAATTACTTGACATGTATCTTCAAGATTTAGGATTTAGTTTAAGCATACGAAGAGGAACGGCAAAGAGAAATATTATAATCTCTTAAACCCTACTTTCCACGGAATTTACTAAATCTGGGATTTAGCCTAAAGCAGCAGGAAAATGGGATTTAAGAAGGTAGCAGAATTTTTTTTTTTTTTAGAAGGTAGCGGAATTTATGTGGCTCAAAAACAGTTTGGCTATCCTGACAAAATACTGCAACCAAATAGTTCATAAGCTTATTTGCCTAAAAATCTAACATGCAACTGCTCGGATCACAAAGATATGAAGAAAGGGGCAAGAACAAAAGTGGACACACCATCCTCGAGATGGAAAACTAAATATAAAAGTGAAAAGAACCAGAAGAACGTTCAAGAACTCGTTGGAACAAAAAAAATCCTCCACGATAACAAGTAAAAGAGAAATCGGAGACGATCAGTCATAGACAATATCATAACAGAAAGGGAAAAATTCGTGCTAAGATTTGATCAGAGATATCCACTGTAGGGTTTCAAAGGAAATATATAATATACCTCGAAAGCACAATCGATATTGTGAGAACCAAAATGGAGATAGAGCAGAGAAAATCGGACTATGGAAACCCTAGAGGGGACTGAAGATGATTATGAAGCAGCGCGGGTCATGAAAAGATCGGAAATGATAGACCTTGGTGCCCTTGCCACGTCCGTACCCATCTGACCCCACGGCCCTGTAAGTCCTTAATTTCGTACTAGATTTTTAGGACAAATTAATTAATTTATTTTTTTTTACAAGAAAGCACTGTACTAATGTCAGTAAAAATTTCGATCGATCTAGCATGCAACCCACACCAATTTATACGGGCCAACACTTAAGACTTTCACTGCTTGTCAAGGAATTTGAACCAGAGACCTGGGCTTTGCCCAGCCGGCTCTTCACCACTTGGACAAGCAGCGGTGGTAATATATATAAAAAAGGTTAAAAGTGTGTCAAAATGGATTATGGGCCGGATTAGGATATGATTGAAATCTGATCCGTTTAATAAACATGATAAAATGATGGCATGCATGCCCTAGTGGCAAGTGGCAACCCTAAATGACTCAAACTCCATCCAACAATTTGTTTTAATTAAAAAAATTATAATTTGTAAATTATATAGTTTAGATTAATTGATAGAAAAATAAAAATATCATAATATAAGTAAAAGAATTTAAGAAAAAAATATAATCGAGTCAAAATAGGGTTTGCGAGCTAACCCAAATCATAATCTTTTATTAAATTGTTTGTAAAATTGGACGTAAGCCAACCTGTTTAGTAAATGAGTCGGTCCAAACAAATTTGTTCTTTTGTATCAAAATGAGTTATATTGTTCCTTTGCTTAAAGGAAAATTGGTTTGGAGGATAATGTTGAGCTCAATCTTAATTTCATAGTTTTTTGCATTTTGAGCTATCATGGAAAATGTTAATTCTTACATAAAATGTTTTCTATTGGTATAAGTTTCGCTAGTTAATTAAATCTCCAATGAGCAATGACATATCTAAATTTTTTTTCCTGTCAAAGGTATAGAATGAATATTTGAAAAATATGATCAACATTTTTCATCTAGACTTAGAACCAGCATTCATGATTAAAAAAATAGGGATTTTTACATATCTAACACTCAAAATACTTTTGTTTACACACCACACACTCAAACTTCACTTTTTATTGTTATACCACCTAAAAGCCCTAACACACGCCAAATATAAGGCTCTGTTTTCTCCTGTCAAAAATCAGTTCTCAAAAAGAACCTTTCGCGTGCTGGAAACCTGTTCGAGCAGCTTTCTCACGTTGCTTCTCTCCTTCCCATCAGACCGACGTAGCTCCCCTTTTTGTGAAACTGAGCAGGTGAGCAGCTCCTCTTCTCTCCCTTCCATCGGACTGATGCAGCTCCCTTTTTTGTGAAACTGAGCATACGACGTTTTCTTGTGTTATAAATAGATTAAGGTTTTGTTTGGGTTCATTCTATTTGTTTTGATATGAATAATTGTATTTACTATATGCATAGACATTTTTTACCTTTTTGAAAATTGTAGTTAGTTCTGACATTTTGCATTGATTGGATAATTTAATTTGCATATTATTGGAAACTAATAGCCCTTAAACACAAAGGAAACCCGTCCAACTTTTAAACTTAAACATGAAATAGTTCATGCTAATTTAAAGAAAAAATGTGTTCTCTAGTTCTACTTCTACTTGCCTATGCTCTATGTTTGTTCTTACTAATTGTCTCAATTTTGTACTCGCATATATGAACCGCAACAATTTGTACTCAGTTGTCTTCAAATATGGAGGATATTGGGTTGCAGTGAATGGTCAAAGCAGGATGCAATATGTCGGCGGAAGTCAGAAAAGTTTGAAGTTTAAGAGAGGTGATATTAATTTGTTGTTATTGAAAGAACAAACCTAAGAAGTTTGTAAGTGGCTTAGGGGCCAATCCTACAACCTACATTATCACATTGACAGTTCGTCTCCAAAAAATTACATTTCGTTTAGTAATGATGGAGATGTAATGGACATGATTGAATGTCATCTTCTTAAGTTGCATCTATTCGTCTTAACAATATTTGTTGGAACAAAACATCACATTTGTTGTCTTCTTCAAATTTTTTGTAGGTGCGGAATGGCTTATGATGGAGCCATATCTACACTGCTGGGAAAGGACAGTAGTCCGAATTTAGTGATGGCAATTTCGTATTTCCATCAGTTACACTAAGGCATCATTGCAGGCCAAAGAAGAGACAACTCAAAAGCTTCTTAGAATGTGCAAAAAAATAAAAATAAAAAGAGCCATAAAAGTGGTTGATGTAACTCTTGGGATCATTATAGTAGCACTTGCAAGAAGGTCATAACCTTTGAAGCATAAAATTTTCAAATTTGAAGGAGCCATAAATGTTCTGCATATTTCAATAGAACCACTCTGATATGAACCTACACTAAGATATCTGATGTTATAAATATTTTGCAAATATAAATTTTGAACCAAATTATTGCTATTTACAAATTTGAAATTATGTCCACATCTATTTGCTGCTTATTTTGCAAATCTGAAGTTCAATACCAACAAATCGGAAGTTCAATACAAACAAATATGAAATGCAATACCGCTGCTCTGCTTATTTAGCTTTCTATCAAATATATGTTACAAAATATCACTATAAAATATCACCGGAATGAATAATTCACTACAAAATATCAAACTTTTTTCATTAAAACATAAGATTTCTTACATAAATTCAACTGTTTATATCAAATTCTAAGTAATATTCCCTTACGATTTCAAGTTTTTGCAAGAGAATTGATGTCAACACCAACAAGCGAAATAAGGATAACAAACAAGATCCTAATCTGATATAACTCATATGTAATTGAGACGGCATGCTTGGAATGAACTTCTGATGGATTTCCACTCCTTAAGCAATTCATAACTTCCAATTCAGCATTTTGTTCGTCTAACCAACTAAAATATCTACAATCATCTTTCGATCTATTTTGATGGGCATCGAGGATGAATGCAGCTATCATTTGGATAGATATAATCATATAAAGCATCTATAAAAGCTGGAAGGTAAGTGATGAAATACCTGACTATTGTCTCCTCTTCTTCACCAATCTTCTTATTCACCAGTCAGAAATTGTGGTATGTTATAAGTTCCAAAAAGCATTTTTGTCCAGTCACTCCTCTTCTTTCACTTATAAGTTTGGGATGGATTTAACTCAGATTTAGTGAATGATATAATAGAAATCTCTCTGTTTGAACTAGAAATAACTATGAATCACAATACTTTCACATATTTGTTGAAAACATAAAACCTTGATTTTGAAATGGAGAAGAACAACATACCTATGGGACTTACGGAGGAGTGGAAGCTGAAAACCATTCCAAGCGAAATGCAGAAGTCTAGAAGAGGAAAAAAGAGACGTTAAAATAGAGAAGAAAATACCTAGCCGAGAAAAATGAGATCCGACTGAGCAAGGGAAAGTCGTTGAAGGCGAAGCAGTTCGATGAGGCTCATTTAACATGAGCAAGCAGAGTATTGTATTTGGTGAGTGTTAGGGCTTTTAGGTGGTATAACAGTAAAAAGTTTGGGCGTGAGATGTGTGAATAGAAGTGTTTTGAGCCTCAAGTATGTAAAAATCCAAAAAAAATACTTATAATTTTTTAATATAAAATATATATTGACAAACCCTATCATGTATCACTTACATAACAAAAAAGTTATTTCTATGTTTACTCGTTATTTTTCTCCAAGTTAATCAAAATGTTTACAGGAAACATTGATTATATTCATCATATTATATATTATAATAAAATAACAATATAATTTGATCATTGTTGCGAGCTAGTATATATCTTGTGATAGAGTCGATTAATCTTTCATCCCAGTGATGCATGGATTTCCAGCACACAAACAAATAGTTGAAGAGAGAGTAGAAAGATACCATAAATTTTTTTATGTGAAAAATTCAAAAAGGGAAAAATCATGGGGCCTTACTCAAATGAGAATATTTAACTAAATTTGAGTGAATTAAAAAGGGTTGACTCTTCTCTTAACTCAGAGGCGGGGTAATTACATTAGTTTGGAGAGTTGGACAGAAATCCAACAACGCTCAGGCAAAAGTTTGATAGTGACCCAAGTGCAAGTTCGTCATTTGTTGGTTGTCGGGTGGAGGTTCGACGGTGGTCGGCTATTGAGGCGATGGTTTGATGCTAGTTAGGCTGAAGTTTGACTACAGTCAGCGGCAGGGTGAAAGTCCAACGGAGATCGACGGTCTAGCGGTGGTCTGGTAATTAGCCGACGGCGTCATCTACCTAGTAGACATCTGGTGGGCAGGAGGAGGTCCATCGATGATCCGACGATGGTCCGTGGCTAGGCGGTGGTTCGATAAAGATCTACTGTGATCTGGCAGTGATCGACGACTTGACGATGGTCGAGTTGAAGTGCGACAGAGGTCAGCCGAGGTTTGGCGGTGTTGCTTGGGTAGAGCTCTACATCCTTGAAGCTTCAAAGCTCTCTCTCTAATGTCTAGCCAAAGGTGCCTTTTATGTAGAAAATTGAAGGTCTATTTATAGATTTTTGCGTGTGACACACCCTGTAAATATAGAGAAGATTTAGACAGTTTCAAACTACTTTGTCTGACGGCCCATATTGATTTCCCCCATCATGAATCATTCTTCAAGCATTTAAGTGTCTTAATGACGTTAGAATTAAGCAATCTTGGGCTCGTTGGATTTGCCTTGTCAAGCTGCTTAATTTGATTATAAGCATGTCATATTTAAAGATCATTCAGTCATCCAATCAATGCTTTGAATCTTCCAAATATACTTTAGTCTTTTGATTTGGACCCATTTGAGCTCAGATCGGACCGGTTTCTGTGTTGTTGGGTTCATCTACTTGAGAAGTTCAATTAGATTATAATTTTGCTGAAATCGAAGTTTAGATGATTCCAATTTTGATTTCAAAAGTTTCCGATTTGAATATGCCTTGAGGTTCATGCCCAATCAAGGCAATTTTTTATATCCATCATATTTTTTCCAACATATACAAAGATTAATTGAATTTAGTATGTGAAGCAATGAATATAATATGTAATTTAATAATATTTGATATAACGTATTAATATTTGAATATATACGATGCAACATATCTTGCATAGTATGAAATAAAGAGAGATTATTTTTAACAGAAGAAAAATTAAGAATATAATTAATAAAGGCTAATATTTTTATGCATTTATACATACTTTCATATATATAAATGATCAAAATGAAATATAAGGCTTGCATAGTATGAAATTATATGGAATTATTTTTGATAAGAGAAGAAGTTCAATGCATCAATTTTTTTAGACAACATTAAGGTTTCGTTTCGGACTACTTCTTTACAGTGTTTTTGTAAAAAAAAAATATTCAAAAATTGTACTAAAAATTTGTTTTAAGAAGCAATAAGAAAACCGTCCCATACGAAGCCTAAATATAAGTAAAATACCTAATGTGAGGAAAATTGTATTCATATATACATAACAATATAATATAATAGACAAAAAAAATCATTATGCCTATAAATCATTTGCTTCATATAACCTAGTTGGCATGAGCCTCCTTTGCCTCATCTCCTAAATATGTTTATGATCATCACCATTGCTATCATCCTAAAATAAATTCAACAAATCATTATATAACACTGCAAAAAGTTATTATCATTAAATCACAAATGAGTTACTTAGGCTCATAGGGAATAACGCGTAAAACCCCCGTTGCTGTACATTTATCCGTCACGATCAATTCGAGCATGTGCGATGAGAATTGCGAGCATTTGACGCGCATCACACAAAACAAGTTCGAATAACCTCAATAGCAGTTGAAACAATATTAATGTCGCCCATTTACAAAACAGACTATGCTAATGTGTATGAGATATCAAACATATTATCATGTCTTGTGTCTCATCACTATGGTTGATAGTGAGGAGGAAAAAAATATAAAGGCGTGGTTTGGTAGCAATATTTAAATAACCATGATTCAAATTAAGTTATACCAAATAGGAAAAATAGCAAACTTAAATCCTAGAGAATCTTACATCTAATTTCTTCTTTGTTATGCCCTAAATCTCATATTTACTAAATTCGGAAGTTCAAGGAACTTACAATAGAGCCAAAGAAATGTTTGAAAGGGAGAAAGAATGAAGCTACCTTCATGGTGAGTTCTCATCATGACTTTTGATCCAATAATCACTATGAAGAGTAAGAAGTTTTTTAGTATTTTTCAATATAGGTGAGAGGAGAAAGAGTATGAGTGATTAGAGGAGAAGTTGTTGAAGGAGGCGAAGAACTTCTAAAAAATGAGCACTTTTTTAGAAAAACTTGAAAGTTAAGAGACGAATTATTGGGTCATGTCACCGAACGTGTTCGGAGCCCAATAAAAATGTGTAACATCACCTCCTACTCGGTACTGTGCTCGGTACTGAGCTCGGTACTCAGTACTTCACAGTGTGAAGTACCGAGTACTGAATATAAGCCGTATCTGGTGACCTAACCTAATAATCTCTCAAGTTAAGAACGTCATTATCATTTTCCCCATTATCTTCTAGGCTCTAGCTATTAGGTTAGGGATGCTCAATTATTAAATTGAAGCCTTTACTTTAAGTTATTTAGATATACTAATTAATTATTTGAACATACTACCATACCGCATTATCTTCTAAGCTCTAGTTATTTGACTATACTAATTAAATAAAAATAAATTATACTTAATAATAAGTATTTGTTAATAAATATATTAAATTAAATAGTATTAATCATTATTTAAAGACTATGTAGAAGTTATTGTATTAATTATTTTAAAAATATTAATTTATGTTAAATTAAAATTATTTACGATTTAATTTTCTTTAATGGTACTTTTTGTGTTTCGTTGGTTTAATATTTTATTAATCATAAATAGTTTGAATGTAGGTAAGAGATAATTTAATTAATCTAATTAGGGTCGATACAAATTTTTAAATTAGATTTTACGTCTTATTAGTTGAATACTTTATTGATTAATAATTAATTGAAATATTAGTATTGATATATCATAAAAAATTTATAATGACCAGGCACAAAAGTCAAATTTGAATTGGAAATTTTCGAAATTAAATCCGGGACTATCTAAACTAAGATTTTAATGAAGTTATAGTCAAATTGAACATTTTGAAAGATTTACCCAACGATTCCAAGTCCTATCCGATCCGAGTCCAAATGGGTCCAAATCGAGGGCCTGAAGTATGTTCGGAAGCTTTAAAGCATAAGTTGGATGACCAAATGATTTCCAAATATATTATGCTTATAGTCAAATACAACAGCTCGACGAGATGAATCCAACGAGCCTAAGATCACTAAATTTTGACATCATTAAGATACTCAAATGCTCGATAAACGATCCATGATCAAGGGAATTGATATCGACTATTCATCTGAAAAACTTCCAACATACCCTTGACATTCTCTTTATTTTCTAGTAATGTCACTCCTAAAAAAACTATAAAATTGCCTCCATTCTTCATAAAACAGAGATAAAAAATGGGAATGAAGAGGAAGAAAGAAGATAATTTTGAGATATCTCTTGTCATCAAGCTCCTCCTCGATCACCATTGGGCTACCATCGGACCAACGACTATTTTCGGACATCCCTCCGGCCACTGATCGTCACCAGACTTCCGCCCGACCACCAATTGACGTCAGACTTCCGCTAGGCCACTGATTGACACCAAACTTCCACTCAGCCACTGATCGACGCCAAACTTCCGCTCAGACACCGATCGACATTGGATTTCCGTCCAACCACCATCCGACTCCAGACTTCCATCTAACTCTCTCTACTATTGTGATTTCACCGTCTTTGAATTACGGGATGGATCAAGCTTTGAAATTCATTCAAACACTAGTGGTATCATTTGAACTAGGCTAGGCCCCATGGTTTTTTCTCTTGTGTAGGGTTTCCACGTTAAAAACATTGGTGTTTTATCTTTTTTTATTGTGTGTTGGATATTCTTGTAACGCTAAGATGAAAAATACCCTCATTCTACTATAGTGTATATTCTAGCCCGCAACAAGTATATAATAAGTACAATTAAGTATGATTTAATTAATCTCATTGTAGTTGTGTAAAATATTTTAATTTTATTATTAAAATTTTATTTGAACTAATAGATTTAAATCCTAAAATAAATGGTCAAACTGTTCATTCAAATTTAATCAAATTTCTTATGTTTTGCATCATAATTTTCAGAATTTAAGAGCTTTATAATTTACTAAATATACTAAGGCTTCATTTGAGACAACTTTTTTACTGCTTTCTAAAACAATTTTCTAATACAAAATTTTGTTGAACTCAAAATTTTCTTACTAAAAAGTTGTTTTAGAAAGAAGTAAGAAGGTTGTCCCAAACAAAACCTAAATCCTCCATGTTTTCATACAAATCTTGCTCGCGCACATTTGGTCAACATGGCAGGAGGGTTCCTGCATGCACATCATTTTTCTTTTACAAGTACCAAAGCCCCATGCACGTTTTTTTAGTATGATGTGTCTAAAGACCCAATGTGTTTGTGATGTTGACATCATCCATACATATATTTTTAAGCATGGTGAGAAGGTTCAACACTCCATGTGGATGTTCTCAATATCATAGGGATGCTCAGAGCCAATCTAAAGCCTGAACTATATTAAATTAATTAATTACACAAGACTCTAAGACTTTATTTGAGGCAACTTCCTTGTTGCTTCTTAAAGTAGCTTTTAGTACAAAAAAGCACTATAAAGCTACTTTAAAAAGCAGTAAGAAAGCCGTAAAAAAAGTTTAGAGCTGTATGCTAAATGAAAGCATGAACTATATTAAATTAATTAATTACACATCCTTATTTATAATATGAGATTTGATTTAGCATGGAGCCCATCTAACTAAAATCAATCATATGGGACATTATAAAAGACCATTTGAAACACATTAGTTCTTGAATCGCCTTCTACACCTCTAGAATTGTAACATATACGTGTAAGTAGCTAGAAGACAAAAAAAAATGATATTTTAAAATTTTGAAATAAAATTTTACATATTTTTTGACTACAAACACTCAATTTTAGGGGTATCAATTATTGAGATGAATAAAAAACTCGACATGAAAAATTTCGGTTTCGAATCAACCGGTTTAACAAATGTGTTGGGTTCAGGTCCTAATTCTTAACCAATTTGAAAAATCAGGTCATGTTTGGGTCAACTGATAACCCAAAAATGACCTGAATTTGACCAACGTCCCACACCCGCAATCCCACACATCATCACACTCGCTTGCCTTGCCTTCTGTCTCTCCATGTGGCCCGCTCTAGCGCTAGTAGCCTCGCATCATAAAGTCCTTATAAAAATTTGAAACTAGATCATAAAGTCCCTATAAATTGAGTGCGAAATATTGGATAAGTCTCATCTTGCACCTAATATACCTTAGGAATACCCTAAACTCTCTCAACAAGCATGAATTTTCAGAGCCTACAATCTTGTACATGAGTTAATATGTTGTTTGTCCTAATTTTAGTCTCTAAATTGACCAATATATGTAAAATAAAATATACTCTTCTTAATTGCTTTGAAGTCCCTGCTTTTGATATGATTTTTGGTAATTCTAACAAATAATTTAATTTTTTAAAAAATAATGAAAATAAAATCTTATAACCATATAAAATTGTCTTATCATACAATTATTAGACTTTTATTATTCAAGGAATAATTTTTAAATTTTTATGTAAAAGAAGAAAAATAAATTTATAAAATTACAATAAAGTACATATATGAAATGACAGAATAATATATTAATTTTCATTATTATTTTTAAGATTAAACAAAAATGATAAAATTACAATGGTGAAAACATTATCAGGGGACTATCTGAAAGATTTGTTCACCTTATCCACCCTTCTCCTCTGTTCATTTGCTGCGTTTCCCTCCATATATGGTTTTAGTTCGAAGAAGAGCTACCGCGAGCTAAAATTGCGCATCAAAATCAGAATTTGCACCCTTCCGACCCCATTAAATTTCTTCAATTTCATCCTCTATAGCTAAGAATCCCTAATTTCCATCAATCTTCTACGAAAAATGGCATCGTCCCCATTTCCCACTCCCTTGTCCAAACTCACTCCCGCTTGCTCCGACAAAACCCTTGTATCTCCAAGAATCTTTCCGGCGAAATCTGAACTTTGCATTTCTTATATTGCTCGAAAACCTCGCCGAAGTACCAGGTTTGGCAGAGTAACTCCGGTATCTGCTGCTCTGAGTGGCCTTCTTGGGGGCATCTTCAAGGGAATGGACACGGGTGAAGCGACGAGGAAGCGGTTCTCGGATTCAGTTGGTTTGATCAATGGGTTGGAACCGGAGATGACGAGGCTCTCGGATTCGGAGTTGCGGGAGAAGACGTCGGTTCTCAGAGAACGTGCGCAGAACGGGGAATCGATTGATTTGATTCTGCCTGTAAGTATTTGTTATTGATTGGAATTTGGCTTAAAAGTTGAATTTGATTGTTTGTTTGATAGAAAATGGATTAAAGAAGGTTTTTTTTTTGGGAACTCAAACTTCATAAATTTGAGAAGTAAGTTTCAATTAGGGGTGTAAGAGAGCTGAGCTTGAGCGAGATCAACAATTGTTTGGCTCTGTTCATCAAGCGAAAAGCCAATTTTCTGAGCGTTCTTATCAATCGAGCTGTTCTCGGATATGCAATTTAAAAGTTTTTATACACATGTTTGAGAATATGCATATATATATATATATATATATATATATATATATAAAGTCTTCTTTAATATTATTTCTTATAAAAAACGTATAATAATAATATACTAAATGAAGAATGATTTTTTATTTGTAATTGTTGTGTCTTGGAAAATTCGCAGCGGTAGAGAAATATAAAGAGTAATGCCTTAGCTTTGTACGAAGATCCATCACACAAGCAGAAAAAGAGAGGGTGTAACGTTCATAAGAGACACGAGTTTTTACGTGAAAACCCCTAAAAAGGGGGAAAAACCATGGGGCCTGGCCCAATCTAAATGAATTCATTAGTGTTTTCAGTCTATTACAAATGAGGCCCTTCCTTAAGAGGAAGGTCTTGGCTCGATGTAGCAAATATACATCATACATAATATATTACACGGTGGGAGTTGGATGAATCAATGTTGGCATGTTTATTTGGGGCGGCAAAACCATAGTCGGCGAGCGATGTAGATCGAAAGAACCATATTCGGCGGGTGACGGAGGTCGGAAGGGCTGTAGTCGGCGAGCGACATAAGTCAGAAGGACCGTTGTATGGTGATGGAGGTCGGCGACGGGGGTCGGAAGGACCGTAGTCGGAGGGCGACGAAGGTCGGGAGAACCGTAGTTGGCGGGCGACGAAGGTCGAGAGGACCGTAGTTGGCGGGCGACGAAGGGTCGAGAGGACCCTAGTTGGCGGTTGATGAAGGTCTGGAGGACCGTAGTCAGCGGGGAATGTAGTCGGCAGACGACGGAGGTCCGAAGGACCATAATCAACAAACGACGGAGTTCGGAAGGACCGTAGTCGGATGACAGTGGTTGTGGGGACTGTAGTTGGTGGACTGGCGGAAGTACTGCGACGGATGGCGAACTATGGAAGTTCGACAGCGGTTGACGAACTGGTGAAAGTCCGACGGCAGTCGGCGGACGAGAGGAAGTCCTGCGGCGATCGATGAATTGGTGGAAGTTCGGAGGCTGCCGACGGACTGGCAGAAGTACGTCGGTGGTTGGCGAACTGGTGGAAGTTCGGCGGCGATCGGGATGAACATCGGAGGTAGTCGGGAAGAACTCCGGCGGTGGTCGGCATGAACTCCGACGGTGGTCGGGAAGAACTCCGGCGGTGGTCGGCATGAACTCCGACGGTGGTCGGGAGGAACCCTGGTGGTGGTTGGCAAGAGTTCTGCCGATGGTCGGTAGCAAGAGAGCTCCCAAACTCCTCTCTTCCTTTTCTTCTTTCTCCTCCCCTCTCATGAGAAGAGTGGGGGCTATTTATAGCTTTTTGAGAATGACATGACTTGTAAATTATGGAGGATAAAGGGCAAAATGGGTGTGATTTGAATGGATGGCTAATATCGATCCCCTTGATCATGGACCGTTTATTGGTCAATTGGATGCCTTAACGATTTCAGAATTAAATGATCTTGGGTTCGTTGGATTCGTCTCGTCGAGCCGCTCGATTCAACTATAAGCATGCCATATTTGGAATCCGTTTGGTAATCCAAATTATGCTTTGAACCCTTCAACAGTGCTTCAGACCCTTGATTTAGACCCATTCGGGCTCGGATTGAGTCGAATTTGGTGTCGTTGGGCTCGTCTCCTTGAGACGTTTAGTTTGATTATAAGTTTGTTGAAATTGGAGTTCGGATGGTCCCATATCTAATTTTGGAAGCTTTCAACTCAATTTTGCATCAAGATTCGTGCCCGATCAAGATAATTTTTGGTGACATATCAGTTGCCCCCTATTTTCGGATTTTGCAAGCTTCGACGTCCAAAAATATATACTTGTTCCCTTATGATATGCCTGTAACTGATAATTATTATTATGATATCAAGCTTATGATAAATTAAGACTTTTGCCTTATTTTTGCTTAATTGGTGATTATTATACTTCTAATGAGTAAATTAGATATATATATATATATACCAAAATATCTGTATTAAAATATTACAAATAATATCCTATGTCATTAGATCAAATAATACTATGAATTATATCTAGTGTTTATGTTGATTCATACTTACTTTATAAATATAGATAAGTTTATAATAAGATTATATATATTTTTTGTGCTACTATTGCTAAAATGGAGATTACAACTTCTGCTATTATATTTTTTAACATGATCAAGGGGATCGATATTAGCCGTCCATTCAAATCACTCCCATTTCGACCTTGATCCTACATATATTTACAAGCCATGTCACTCTAAAAAAACTATAAATAGCCCCCACTCTTCTCACGAGAGGGGAGGAATAAGAAGGAAAGGAAGGGAGGAGTTTGAGAGCTCTCTTGGCACCGACCACCGCCGGAGTTCTTCTCGACCACCGACAGACTTCATCCAGTCCGTCGACCACCGCCGGACTTCCGCCAGTCCGTCGACCATCGTCGGACTTCTGCTCGTCCGCCGATCACCGTCGGAGTTCTTCCCGACCACCGCCAGATTTCTTTCATACCACCGACAGACTTCAGCCAATCTGTCGACCACTGCCGGACTTCCGCCAGTCCGCCGACCATTATCGGACTTCTGCTAGTCCGCCGATCACCGTCGGAGTTCTTCCTAACCACCGACGGACTTCCACCAGTTCGTCGACCACCGCTGGACGTCCGCTAGTCCGCCGACCATCGTCAGACTTCTGCTCATCCGCCGATCACCGCCGGAGTTCTTCCCAACCACCGACGGACTTCCACCAGTTCGCTGACCGCCGTCAGACTTCCTCCAGTTCACCGACCACTGTCGGACTTCTGCCAGTCCACTGACCACCGTTAGACTTCTGCTTGTCCGCAGACCGCCGTCGGACTTTTGCCCGTCAGCCGACCATCGTCGGATTTCCGCCAATCCTCCCAATAACTGTCATCCGACTACGGCCATCCTGACCTCTGTCGCATGCCGACTACAATCTTTCGGACCTCCGTCATCTGCCTATTACGATCCTCCCGACCTTCATCTCCCGCTAACTACGATTCTCCCGACCTACGTCGCCCACCGACTACGATTCTTCTAACATCCGTCGTCTGCCGACAACGGTCCTTGCGACCCGCTTCGCTCGTCGACTACGGTCCTCTCGACCTTCATCGCCTGCCGACTACGGTCCTCACGACCTTCGTCGCCCGCCGACTATGGTCCTTCCAACTTCCGTCGCCTACTATGGTCTTTCCGACCTTTGTTCTATCGACTATGGTCCTGCCAACCAAGCAAATATGTCTATATTGTTGTGCTCTATATTATGTACATTTGCGACATCAAGCCAAAACCTTCTCCTAAGGAAGGGCCTCATTTGTAATCAACTGTAAATACTAGTGGATTCATTCAAACTGGGTCAGGCCCCGTGGTTTTTCCCTTTTTTCAGGGGTTTCTACGTAAAAACTCTTGTGTCTCTTATAAACACTACACCCTCTCTTTTTCAGCTTGTGTTCTGGATCTTCGTACAAAGCTATAACATTACATTTTATATTTCTCTATCGCCGCGAATATTTTAGGACACAACATTAATCATTATAAAAGAAAATATAAAATCAATTCTATGATGGACAAAAATGAAATTTATTACAACCCAAATAAACATTAGAATCAAGATCACTAAGAATGAGCTCATGCAAAATAAACCCATATCATTTAAATTTATTTCAATTAAGCTCACTTTCAAAACTCAACTCAAATTACTTCCAAATTTGTAAGTCAAAACAAAAATGGCCTTTAAAGTGTAAATTTGGAGAATATGGGATGAGTAGACTGAGAATTCACTGACAACTTGTTTCAGTCGTTCAATTTTCAGTTCGATAATGTTGTTGATGCCACACTTCATTAGGAAGGAGACCAAGTTTACCATCACGGAGTAGTGATGCATTTTAGAGTCATTCATGGTGTTTAGTTAATACTTCCGTCGTGTATCAATAAGTCATCCACCTAACTTTTAGCCTTATGTGATTGATATATGCTTTTCATTTTGCTTTTTTACTCGTTTGGTGATTGAAGGCTGATTCACTGAACACAAACTTGATGGTAGATCCAACGCATTGACCTAGACCAGAAGAAGCCAGAGGTGAATGAGCTCCAGAATTTGGGAAAGAGAGAAAACCATGGCTTCATTTTTTGTAGTTGTACTAATGTTTTTTTGGCTTTTCTATCATCATACTATATAGAACTACGTGCTACTCCATAAGTTGGTGCAAATGCTCATGAAGTCATAGAAAATTTGCAGGATTTGGACAGGGAAGGGAAGGAGAATGAGAGAAGGTAAAGATGGAGGGAGAGGAGGATGAGAGATAAGCAAAGAAAGAAATTTTGAGAATAGAGTTTGGTAGCAGGATTTCAATAGGGTTTAAGTAGGAATTAACCTAAATTCACCAACTAAAAAAAATGACATCTTCGAGTGCTACATAATCTTAAATCCTATTTTCTCTTTCGATTTACTTCAAATCTTATGTATCATGATCTCCTTTTAATCTTAGCAAGTTGTTGGACCAATCGATGTTGTTGCATGTGAGCACCCATTGTAGTCCCTTTGTTTCTTTTACATTAAGGGTTTTTGTGTTGGGTAGGAGTAAAAATGAAGAAAGCAAGGTCTTGTTGAAGTCTACTCCAATGAGTTATTGTTGTGACTTCCTCACTTGTTCGAAGCCTTCTCAAACAAACTATGGTTGGGATTGAGGTTGTGATATACAAGGAAGACCACTAGCAATTTGTTGTTGGGTTAATGGTGAGGAATTCGTTGGCAGCTCTAGGGCAGAGGAGGTTGTGAGAGAGTAGGGGGTGTTGGCTGGGAAAGTGGGAATAAGAGGGAGTGTTATTTGGGAGGGAGAAGCGGTTAAGGGTTTGGAGTCGTGGCTGCTGAGATGAAATTAGCATGGGTCCAATTAAGGAAGTGAAGAGATGATAGTGGTGTGTGATTAGGGCTCTAAAGATGCTCGAGCTATGGTTTGGGAGGAGACGGAGGGGGAGAAGAGGGATTTGTGGGTTGCAGTTTGTAGGTGGAAGAGTCATGTGAGAGAGGTGGTGAAGTGATCATTTTCTATGCCGTGCAATTTTTAATGATCACAAGGAAGGGAGAGGGAGAGGGAGATGGGGTTAGTTAAGGATTGAGTGGGGTAAGTTGAGGGTGCGAGTAGGAGACATGCGGGAAATTGTGGGAATCAATTACGAAAATGATAGGTATTGGCCCCTTTTTTATTTATTAATAATAAAGATGATTGAAATTAATAATAAAATCTCATTACTTTATAAATTTTGAAATGAGTTTTTGTGTATTGATCTCTTCTTGCAAAATTCTTGTCACTCGTGCTACTCAATTTTGTCTCAACTTCTTATGTGTGAGTAAATGTCACGTTTTACTTTCATGTAGCTGCTCGAGCAATATGGGCGCCAATTTTGGATAATTTTGACATTCTAGGCATATCAGTGCTATCCGTTTTGCAAAATGAGCAACGATAGAGCAGTTTTGTGTGACATTGCATTCGTTGTTAGAACTTTTCTTTGCATTTAATCGAATTGCTCATGGGGATTTTTGCTTAGTTTTTTTTATGCTCCGGAGGCATCGATGTAGTTTATTTTGAAAAATGGGTGATGTTTAAATATTTTTGATATATGAGACGCCTTCCGGTGGGACTAACGTGATGTTGTGCCATTCTGTCACCATTTTCACACCATTTTCACCATTTTCAATCTAATTGAAATATATGTGGAGGCCAACAAATGTGTATGTCATTAGGATCTTATTGAAATTGGTTTTAGATTTAGTTCATAATTTTAGCTTTGATGAAGTTTTGTCTTTTTATTGGCAGGAAGCATTTGCAGTGGTAAGGGAAGCATCAAAAAGGGTTCTAGGCCTTCGTCCTTTTGATGTGCAATTGATGGGTATGTTTTAAATAATCTAAATCACGTTTTTCATCATTTTAGTGGATGTTTGGGATCACTTATGTTTTGCATTTTTGATATGTTTTTTTTTTTTGTTTTGTTTATTTTTTGACATGAAATATAATATAGTTGATATTTTAAAAATATTTTGTCGTTATTTTTATTGAATTTCAAATAAGTTAATTTAAGCAATGGTTGTTAGCGAGACAATGGTGTGGTTGATGAAATGTTGATGAGAGTAGTGGTCATTAGTGTCAAGGGTGGCCGGTTGTTATTGTTGTTTTTAAAAACACAGAAGGAAACCTAAGTTATTTCGAGTGTTTCTAAAAATATCTTATTTTCTTAAAAAAAATAAAAAAGTTAAAAAACATCAAATAAATACATTAAAAAAAAAAAAAAGTGATCCTAAATTGGCCCTTAGTATTTGTGGCATATTTGTGTTCTAGTACTCAGTTTTCTCACTGAAGATATGTATCTTTAAGTGGAGTCTCACTAAATTTTTTTGCAATGATATCGTTTTGATGGCTTTACAACCACAGATTATGTTAGAGAATGTCTTGATAAATACTCGTCAATGCAGGCGGCATGGTTCTTCATAATGGAGAGATAGCAGAGATGAAGACTGGAGAAGGAAAAACACTTGTGGCTGTTTTGCCAGCATATTTAAATGCATTGACTGGGAAAGGAGTTCATGTAGTTACTGTAAATGATTATCTTGCTAGGCGTGATTGCGAATGGGTTGGCCAAGTTCCTCGATTTTTGGGACTGCAGGTTGGCCTAATTCAACGTATGTCACATCATTTTAGTCATGCAAGTTTTATTTTTCTTCATTTTTTTCTTACAACTTCAATATTCTTTGAGAAAATGGTATTTTTTTCTTTTTTCAAGCAGATCCTTCTCTTTCCGTTCTCTCATTTTATTCGGAGATAATTTTGTGCTTATCATTTTAATGATGCATTTTCTTGCAGAAAATATGTCAAGCGAGCAAAGAAGAGAAAACTACTTGTGTGACATAACATATGTCACAAACAGTGAACTCGGCTTTGATTATCTGAGAGACAATCTAGCTATGGAAAGTATTCTCTCAGAATCCATTGAGCTTCATGTTACTATAGTTGGCAACTTTCTTAGTAGTTTTTTCCTCTTCCATTTTCTTGTGGAGCTGGTTGCTTGAGCTTTTCCTAATAATATTTCTGTTCTTTTTTTGCATTTTCAGTCCGTTGATGACCTAGTCCTGAGAGGATTCAATTACTGTGTGATTGATGAAGTTGATTCAATTCTAATTGACGAAGCTAGAACACCACTCATCATTTCAGGTCCAGCAGAGAAGCCTAGTGATAGTTACTACAAAGCAGCGAAGATTGCCTCGGCCTTTGAGAGAGATATACACTACACTGTATGCGGTAGAAAGTCCCAATGATTTGATGCAATAACTTGTTTCTCCTGAATATTCTTAAAAATATTTTTATGATTCTTGGTAGAAACAAGTTATGGATACCTTAGTTAGCTTAACTTGTAAATCGAATGCTAACCGACATTGATCATAAAGAAATAATAAATACCTCAATAAGTAAATTCTTTAAACTCTTCATGGTTGTCTTTTGCTGAATGGTTTCAGGTTGATGAGAAGCAGAAAACTGTTCTGCTTACAGAGCAGGGTTATGAAGATGCAGAAGAAATTCTGGGTGTGAAAGATCTATACGATCCTCGAGAACAGTGGGCTTCATATGTTCTAAATGCTATCAAAGCAAAGGAGCTCTTCCTTAGGGATGTAAACTACATAGTTCGTGGAAAGGAGGTTCTGATTGTGGATGAATTTACAGGTCGAGTTATGCAGGTGAGCATTCCAGCTCATAGGATTCTTTGTAAATGTTGAAGATCCTTTTTAGCAGATTATGAAAAAATAGAGATTTTGTTTCAGAATTATTTTTACCTGTCAGAACGAAGTAATATTAAATTTTGTCAGATCTTCTATGCTTGAGTTCCAATTCGCTTACTTTCATAAACTTTCACTTGCCTGTTATAGGTCCTTCAGGTTTTAAATTATTTCGATCAAATCCAAAATTTGTTCTGTTGGAGTGCAGTAATGTCTGTCCCTCGTCCCAGTCCGTTGATAGGAAACACTTGACGATCTCAAGTAATTCCTTTCAATCTTTAAAAAACAGCGAAAATCCTCCAAAAGAATCCACACAAAACTGAGAAAACAGTAGAAAATTTGTATTATTTGATGAAATAGAAACGGAAAATACCAAGATACAATTGATCTTCTATTCAAGTGGAGGATCTATCTCTCCCAAATCTCTAGATGCTGCTAGAGTCCAAAGGAAAACCTAAATCTAAGAGATATCAAATTTTAGCCAAATTCAAGATGCCCTAACCCTAGGAAAATAAACTCTTTAATGTATACAATTCAAAAAGAAATCTTTAAACAATCCCTACATTCAATTTCCCTCCTAAACTTCTCAAAAAAACCTTCCAAAGATGCTCCGTTATCTCCCGCGGTCGGATCGACGTCCAGTAGAGGCAGAAGATTTCTGCCTCAGTTTCGCACGGGTCGGTCCCGTAGGACTGGTCCAATGGACCGGTCTAACATCCTCTCTTTCTCTCTCTAAAACATTGCACCCAAATCTAAATAGTGGTTGTGGTACTAAGGAGGTTGCAAGTGGGCCACCCAACATCTTTCTCTCCAGAACCCTTCCTACTCTCCCTCTGACCAACGCATCCTGACTGTATAACTATATTATTAAGAATGCTCAAAATTTAGTTTTATGTTTTAAATGTCATCATTACATGCATTTTTTAGTGTGAAAGTATATCTGTTTCTCTAATCTCAAGTGATTTATTTTTTTTCATTTGCTACTAATTTTACAGGGCAGAAGATGGAGTGATGGACTTCATCAGGCTGTTGAAGCAAAAGAAGGCTTACCAATTCAGAATGAAACTGTTACACTTGCATCTATCAGTTACCAAAATTTCTTTCTACAGGTGCTATGACCTTCACCTGCAACTGTTTCCGGTCAACTTCAATTCTACAAATCTGTTTCTATCAAAATGTTACTATAATTAAATCCCACCAACTTTAAATTTTACAATTTTTTTCTATTAGAAAATTTGCGGCAAGTATTTGTAGTGTTTTGGAATCTAATACTTCCTAAAGATAAAGATAATAAGAACCTGTTTAGCAATTTTGTTCCTGATTATTTCCAATATCCGCAGTAGTAAATGTTTTCTTGTTCAACTACAGTTTCCCAAGCTTTGCGGCATGACAGGCACTGCAGCAACTGAGAGTGCAGAATTTGAGAGCATATACAAACTGAAAGTTTCAATTGTCCCAACAAATAAACCCATGATAAGAAAGGTATTGAGCCTTTAGATCTTTGGCTTATTTTGGAAAAGGGGCAGTGAGATTTAACCGTATCAGTCTTAAGCTGAAATCTGGAAGTATAAGCATATATCGATATGCTATTGCCCAGACAACATTTGTTACTATAAGATAGTATGAAGCATGCAAAAAATTCTTGTCTTTTGCTAAGCAATGTATGCCTTGCTAGAAAAAGTGAGTGCATATAATTTTTCTAAGATTTTATTGAAAGGGAAGTTATTTTCTAAATTTTGTACTTGTAACAAGACAAGTCAGAAAAGGGATTAGAAGACTCGATACTCTTTTCATCCTTTGAAACTTGACCATATTCCACTTGCAGGATACCTCAACTTTTGCGAGATATAAAGATCATTTTGGTTTTCTTTGTAGGACGAGTCAGATGTAGTTTTCAGGGCTACTACCGGTAAATGGCGTGCTGTTGTTGTGGAGATATCGCGAATGCATAAGACTGGTCGACCTGTGCTTGTTGGTACAACTAGTGTTGAGCAGAGTGATGCTTTGTCAGAACAGTTGGATGAAACCGAAATTCCTCATGAGGTGAGTCTTTCTCTTGTTTCATCTAATTTGTTGAAAAGGAATAATTTTGCATGAACAGTAAGTTTGATTGGCTTCCATCTTTGTATTTGTTTCTTTTCAATTGATTTTACAGCCAAGAGATTTAAACAACCAACTTCCATGTATGATTGTTCTTATTGTGATGTTCATAACTATCTCATAAGCTAAAAATGTAATTTAATGGTAGTTGGGGCTAATGAAATGTCACTAATTCATTAAAAGAGACTAGATATGCTAAACAGTACTTTGTTTAATTGTCATTTGTGTTGCCTGTTTTGGTGTAATTGAGGTTAGTATATTTTGTTTCACGATCTTAAAACTATTATGCACAGCATATCTGTAAAGTTAATGAGAAGAGGTACTAGAGGTTAGTTGATCTTATAGGGTGAGTTTACTCAGCATGTTATGCTTGTTCCAGTGATGAAATGTTTGTCCTTAATGAAACACAAAACCTAATTGTATGCTTTAAGTTTTGCACGAAGGTGAAGAATTTAGTGTTTGGGAAAGATGGGAATGCTTGCTATGCGCAATGGCAATGCTTTCGTTTGTCTAAACCCGATTATTATTATTATGTGATCATAACTGGATTTATCTGCTTTTGGGGTCAACATATGGTTAAAACTAAGGCTTCGTTGGGGACGGCTTTTTTACTGCTTCTTGAAGCAGCTTTTTAGTATAAAAATAATTTTTATACTAGAAAGCTGCTTCAAGAAGCAGTAAAAAAGCCGTCCCAAACGAAGCCTAAGTTGTTGGACAACATGGTGTTAAAATGTCTTTAGTTTCTCACATAAGAAAAAGGTGCTTGCTTTTAAAAAAGTACCTTCTATTTCATTGCATTCATGAAATTACCCCTTTATTTGTGAAGCTTCTTAATGCGAAGCCAGAGAATGTGGAAAGGGAAGCCGAAATAGTAGCGCAGAGTGGCCGTCTTGGGGCAGTAACAATTGCAACGAACATGGCAGGCCGTGGAACAGACATAATCCTTGGAGGTAATGCAGAATTCATGGCAAGGTTAAAGCTACGAGAGCTATTGATGCCTAGGTAAGATGATCTGTTAAAGAGAATAACTATTATCATAAATTCATATTCTGCCTGAAGTTTTGGGATTTCAGTGAAATGCCTCATTACACTCTGCTGAGTTATATTTTAACTTGACCTAGGCCAATTGCAATTTCTCTAAAAAATTTCTGAGATTTTTCACTTTTGAGAAAACCTACCATATTATCTATGTTGTTCTTGCATTTTGCTTTGTTTAGAGAATAACTACCAACTAGCTATATTTTGTGTGTTTTCCATGTAACATTTTTGCTTGAACTTTGCATAAGAAAGCATAAAAACCATTTTGCCTGATAGGCTATTTATGCAGTAAATTATTTCCAAACTTTGGAATTATATGCTGGGCATGCATGCTCTTCTGCTATTATTATTATTCTTATAGGGCAGTACACCTGCAGAGTCGTCAAGCCTGCTGAAGGAGTTTTTGTTTCTGTGAAGAAACTTCCACCAAGAAAGACATGGAAGGTGTACAAATACTATATTAGCATAAATATTAAGAGTTTGATAGCCGTTTGCTTTTTTTATCCTTTCATGGCATTTACAGGTTAAGGAAAGCCTATTCCCATGTGAACTTTCCAATGCCACAGTATCGTTGGCAAAGGATGCAGTGGAATTTGCCGTTAAAACGTGGGGCCTAAGATCATTAACTGAGCTTGAAGCAGAAGACAGACTCTCTTATTCATGTGAAAAGGTTAGATTGCTATTCTGATACTTTTTCTTTTTTTATTGAATGGAACTTTGACTAATTCAAATTTGATAAGCAGAATTAAATTTTCTACGTAATTTCTATCTTTAATGTAGAAGATCCTGTTCACCACTAATGTTTGCATTCTTTTTTTCCAGAGATTTAGCAATGGTTATATTTTTTTACTAAAAATCAATTACTTATATCAATGTGCATATAGTAGATATTTGTTCCATCAATAATGTGCATATTGTAGACAGTTCTGTACTATTTACTGGAGCCATTCTTGATTATTTGACATGGAAAGAAACAAAAATAAAGACAAAAGTTGAATCTTGATGGAAATGGAAGAAAGAACAATTGACCCTTGAACTTCAACCCTAATTCAATTTGTACCTTCTTATCCCCTTCTATTATTTGATTATTTGAACTTCTCAATTTCGAGTTTATTTTCCCTGTGAAAATCCTATATTTGCTAAAATTCTTAACTGCGGAATCAGACAAGATGAATCCAGGCTATGCTTCATTGTTGAATGCACTTTAAAACATGGAAAGATGTGCTAATTGATGATATACTTCGTGCAAAGCACATTGCAGGGTCCTATGAAAGATGAAGTCATAGCCCAGCTGAGGAATGCATTCTTGAAAATAGCAGAAGAATATAGGGTCTACACTGAAGATGAAAAAAAGAAGGTTTGTCTTCATATTCACATAAGTGTGTAATAT
Source organism: Dendrobium nobile (assembly GCA_022539455.1). Lineage (NCBI taxonomy): Eukaryota > Viridiplantae > Streptophyta > Magnoliopsida > Asparagales > Orchidaceae > Dendrobium > Dendrobium nobile. Next base: position 68,237,257 of record CM039726.1, on the reverse strand, counting down.
GATATGGCTAAGGTTAGATAATCACTTTTGCAATTCTCTTATAGGTCATACAAGCTGGAGGACTTCATGTGGTAGGAACAGAACGGCATGAATCACGACGAATTGATAATCAGGTTATAAACTCCTGTTTTCTTAATATGAAATGAGGCGTAACATGTAGACTTAGGCTTCATTTGGGACAGTTTTTTTGCTCATTTCTAAAACAACTTTCTAGTATAAAAATTTATAATTCACGACATTTTTGTACTAAAAAGTTGTTTTAAAAAGCTGTAAAAAAGTTGTTCTAAATGAAGCCTTAATGTTACATCAAGTTTTCTCTTGTGCGGATGTTAAGAAGTGAAATTGATCTTGAGATTTGTAAAGGCTGGCTTTAGATCAGACATGATACCTGCCCAAACTGAGCTAGCTCAATGCAGAAAATTAATTATTTTATTGAAAAATTTCTTTATTTTGATTAGTTAGTGTTTGAAAGGCATTATATTGGTGCTATTTGGTAAATATTTGATTAGTCCCCCAAAATTAACAACAAAAAATTCCAAATAAGCTACTATTTTCTTCAATTCTCATAATTATTAAATATTTTTTAAATGATAAAAAGGGATTAACAGATCTAATCCAACCTAAGTGTTGTTCATCGTTTCCCTCAAGGGAGTTGATAAGCATGAAAACCACATGCCTTCATCTCCCTTATGGTTAGAAGTTGGTAAAAAAAAATTGATGCAAAATAGACTCTTAACACTGTGTGCTACGCTCAACATATGAATCAAGATTGAGGACTCGTATGTCCAATCTCAAATAATTGGGATAAGATTAATAATGATGGCTATGATAATTAGAATTTGCATAAGATATTAGGTCTCTCTTTCTTTGCTTTTTCTGTTTCTTGATACAAAGCGATTAAACCAGGCTAATTCTATTGAATGAAATATACTTTCTTGAATAATTTGCTTCTTTTGAAATTCATATTATAGTTATTCATTACTTCAAGTTTTCGAGATTGCAGTTTTAGGCTTAGTTTGGGACGGCTTTTTTGCTGCTTTCTAAATCAGCTTTCTAGTTAAAAAAAATTTTGAATTGAAAGTTTTTGTACTAAATAGTAGTTTTATAAAGTAGCAAAAAAATTTCCCAAACGAAACCTTAATTGCTTCATAACTTGAGTTGTCATTGTAAACAGCTCCGTGGTAGAAGTGGTAGACAAGGGGATCCAGGAAGCTCAAGGTTTTTTCTCAGCCTTGAAGATAACATATTTCGAATTTTCGGTGGAGACCGGATACAGGTTTTGGCTCATTATTGTTTTCCTATTGGTTTGTTAAAATATAACATTTAATACCTTAATAATTATATAACTTTAGACATCCATGAATGCATAAATGAATCGTCAAGTATTATAATTTGTCAAGAACCATATTAATATTTCTTTTAGTTAAATCAGCAGATATGTGCAGTCTAGTCTTAAATCTAAGAATCTGAGGTTAATTTATATCACTCGGCTTGATTCAAATAGACAGCTTACCACAGCTCTGTGCAAAATGCAAAATGTAGGGTTTGATGAGAGCTTTCAGAGTTGAAGACATTCCAATTGAGTCAAAAATGCTAACCAAGGCCTTAGATGAAGCTCAAAGAAAGGTTGAGAACTATTTCTTTGATATAAGGAAGCAGTTATTTGAATATGATGAGGTCTTGAACAGTCAGAGGGATCGCATATACACTGAAAGAAGGCGAGCTTTGGAATCTAAGAACCTCCAGTCCCTCATTATAGAATATGCCGAGCTGACAATGGATGACATCTTACAGGTAATCTGATTGGTAGCTCAGGAGTCGATATATAGGCTTCGTTTGGGACGACTTTCTTACTGCTTCTTAATGCAGTTTTTTAATACAAAAATTTTAATTTTTATACTAAAAAATTATTTTAAGAAGCAGTAGTAAAGCCGCCCCAAACGAAGCCATAGTCTTACTAATTTATGGAAGCTGGCACTATTGCATGCATCTTAGCTTGGATAACTATATCTTATCTCGTTTCTTAATGTTGGTAGGCAAATGTTGGCCCTGATGCTCCGAAGGAAAGCTGGGATTTTGATAAACTCATTGCCAAACTTCAGCAGTAGGAGATTATTTTGTGATTTTTTCTATTGATGTCTTTTTTAAGTTATACAGCTAGATTTAGTTATTACACTTAACAATTCTCCTACCTATATAAACGGTAATTTCAATTGACTCATGATTTACACTATACAAAAATGTTCAGATACTGCTATCTGCTGAATGATTTGGCCCCAGAATTGCTTAGAGATAAATGCTCAAGCTATGAGGAATTGCGGGAATTTCTTCATTTACGAGGACGTGAAGCCTACTTCCAGAAAACTGTATGTTGGATTGCCATATCTCTTCTTTAATATGGAATGTATAATGTCGCTCTACATGTTTTTTACTAACTGCAGATATTTGCAATGAAAGATCTTTAAAACGGTAATGATTTCTACTGTGGAGAGATTTAGGCTTCGTTTGGGACGGTTTTTTTATTGCTTCTTGAAGCAACTTTTTAGTACAAAAATTTAAATTTTTATACTAAAAAACTGTTTTAAGAAGCAATAAAAAAGTTGTTTCAAATGACACCTTAGTTCCTGCAGTGCAGCTTGATTTTTTAATCTGTCCTTTGAGCCCGTAGTTGCTATAATAAGAAAGAAGTTACTGTTGCCTATTTTATTTTGTCATTTTTTTGGGCGAGTGTGGATTTGTAATTGTGTGCTTGCTGTTTTATCCAAGCTCCTGCTGTTGACATATATGCAGAACATTGTAGTCTAGATTTGAGCAAGAAAAATTCTGTACTTTTCAATCAGATGCACACTTAAGTGGATGCCATGGGAGCTGCTTAGCTGTTGTGGCAGCTGAGGCACATTTTTAAAATCAACAGTTAGTACGAACTTCATATTTGACCTACAGGTTCATCACCTTCCATTTATTCAAAAATAAAATATTTTAACAGATATAAGTTGTTCAGACAACACTAAGGCATTTTACCTGGTTTTCTCTTTTCTATGTAAAATTTACTTCTTGAGAAGTACCTTAAGCTATTGTAGAGTGAAAATCTTGAACTAGATTTTGCAAAAAACAAAAAAAACATATTTGATGCTGGGATTTATTATTTTAAAAGTGTAATTTGATGTCACATAAGCAGTTGATATGGTAGCAATTTAAATATGGGTCTGCTAAGAGAGTCCAAAGCATTACTCACAGAAAAATAGATATTTGTGTTCAACCAAAATAACATTGAAGTCCAATTTCAGGAAATGGTGGAAAAACAAGCACCAGGTTTGATGAAGGAAGCTGAGCGGTTCCTAGTTTTGAGCAACATTGATAGGCTATGGAAAGAACATCTTCAAGCAATTAAGTTTGTCCAGCAAGCAGTTGGACTAAGGGGCTACGCACAGAGAGATCCGCTCATTGAATACAAGCTTGAAGGCTACAATCTCTTCCTTGATATGATGGCACAAATCCGACGAAACATCATTTATTCTATTTACCAGGTTACTTGTCACGGAGGAGAAATTATTTTGTGTGGATAATGACGCAGCTCTATATCCGGAGGCTAATCAGATGCAGCCGCGTTAACGATATTGAGCCCGGTACCGAGCAATAACGAGCCGCGGTACCGAGCAGGGGTGACGTGACGTATTCTGATTGGTCTCCGAATAGCGTTCGGCGTCCCGCACAGAATAATTTTCCGTCACAGAGGCATCTAATTCATGTTTTAGGCTTCAAACTTTCTTTTTTTACAGTTTTTCTTATGTGATACCGTTTCACTTAATGCAGTTCCAGCCACTAATGGTGAAGAATAATGAGCAACAGAGCCAAAAATCACAAAGAAAGGATTCAAAAGGAAGAAAGGCAGATAATGATGCAAACACAATTGAAGCGGCACAAGCTGCATCTTAGATCATTTTGCTTGCGGCTTCAAGGAACATGTGTTTGTTCAGTGAATTTTCTTCCTGCCATTAATAGAGCCATCCTAGAAGGTAAGTATAGTGGAGAAATTGTCTATGAGCTGATGATACAATGCATTCAAACTGATATCAAGAGTATAATTTATGCATCGATTGATATTTTTCGAAAGAAATTTTGTTCCTTACTGAGCACTGTACAGTTTATTACTCTGGTGTGAAAGAATATGTTTGTAAAGGTTCCAAAATAAGGTTTCTTTATGTTATTTGATGCTATTGAAGTTAGAACAGAGTTGCCAAAAAAAATGTTTATACTTTTAATCATACCATGCATGGTTGCTTAAGTGATATAGCCTAATTCTTTCCCTACAAAGAAAATTTTCTATGCAGATTTAGGCTTCATTTGGGGCGGCTTTCTTACTGCTTCTTAAAGCAAATTTTTAGTACAAAAATTTTAATTTCTATACTAAAAAGTTTATTGCTTCTTAAAGCAGCTTTTTAGTAAAAAAAAAATTATGTACTACAATGCTACTTTAAGAAGCAATAAAACAACCGTCCTGAACAAAGCCTTAGTTGCGAGTTGACTTTTTTGATTAGTTTGTTGCAAGGGTGGATTCCACCTCCCGGGTTCGAGAGCTCCACCCTCGTAAGATATCTACCATTTGTGCTTATTTCATTAATGGCGCATCGGAGATTCATTCTATTTTATTTGCCCTAATTCTTTATTTATACTCACTTGAATGCTACAGGCATTGGTTGATGGCACATTCTCTAATGGGTCTCATCAACGCCATGACATGGGAATTTGAAGGTTTATACTCATTGGAAATGCAAAACGTAAGCTTTGAGGTGAATTCAATGACATTCTTAGTTTTGGGGTTATTTTTGTTGTTTTGTGTTGACTCCTATATCAAAACATGCGAGAAGAAATGAAAACGACGATTTAAGCAATGCGCACGTCGGCGTTGCGCGTCACTTGAAGGGTTAAACAACATCCGATTGCCAAATGGACTGTGGAGTTGCAATCAAGACGTCGAGTTCGCCTAAGAGGGCCTCGTAGTCAATCGGTTGAAGGTGATGACCGACACATGAAATTGACGCGTGGCATCGCAAACGGATTTCACTGTTGCGTCCAGAACATTGTTGACACCCAAAAATCACTATAAACTTCTTCAATTATAATCACCCGGTGGAACTGCATGAATCTCGAGGCATAAACCGAGGAAATTGGCACGCGACGCCACTTGAACGTTGTTTTGTTTGAAACATTGACATGACTAAAAAATAATTTTCAATTTAATCAATTAAAGTTGCGTGAGAAGATCAGCACGCATCTCAAGGTAATGTGCGCAAATGGAGGAAATTGGTGCGTGACGTTGCCCAAACGACGTCTGATCGAAAAATAGACTTCACCGTTGCGTTCAGAACATCAATAATACTAAAAAATTACTATCACTTTGTCCAACAAAAATCGCACTCGCAAATCAATGTGAGACTCGAGGTGATTACACGCGAATCAAGGCGATTTTGGTCGATTGATGTGTTGTCATCATTCTAAGTTAATAATAATAGTAATAAACTCAAATCATTGTCGATGTTATTACTAATTTAATCAAAAAAAATTTGAAGTCCAATGAAAAGTCAGAGTCAAATTGAATTCACAAACCTCATATTGTTGAAACTCACACACACATCACATACATAAGATTCAAACCCAAGACCTCTTAGTTGGTAGCCAAATCTCCCATCCAGCAGATCAAGAAGAGTTGCTTCTTAGAAGAAACATTTGAAGTCAATTCGATGCAATGGGGTAGTGTGTAGGCGAAATCGAAGGAGAAGAGTTTGTGAATATTTTGAAATATTTAGATATTATATTATCATCACCAAACTCATTGGCCAATTATAATCATCAATAAGGGTTTTATTTATCCCAATATAATAATTATTGAACTACTCTACAAGAAAGGTTGGACTATTGTAACATAAAATTGTCGAAATTCAAAGGATCGTTTTGGCCCTTATTAAAGATCCATCTCATAAAAATTATTGTGCTAGACTTCACACATCATCATAAATAGCTAGTCTTTCTTGCATAATATGACATTTCATAGACTTTTTTAAGCATCAAAATAATAAGTATTTAAAATGTACTTATTATTTCAGAAAATCTTGGCTTCTTATATTATATAAGCCTTTAAATTTACTAATCCCATTTCAGATTCATTTTAATAAATCTTCGACCTTAAGACGTCGTGCATCATCATATTTATGTGCAAAATAGATCATTCCAGTCAGGACAACAAGCTTTAGGTTTTGTTTGGAGTGGCTTTCTTATTATTTCTTAAAGCAGTTTTTTAATAGTAAGATTAAAATTTTTGTGCTAGAAAAATGCTTTAAAAAGCAGTAGGAAAACAGTCCCAAACGAAGCCTTAATCTTATATGAAAACAAACGAACCATTTTCCATAATTTTATTTTTAAGTTTAATTAAAGTTGGAAACAGTCTTGAGTTTGCATTTTAAGGCTTTGACTTAGGATAGGATGTAATGTGCTACAATAGTTTTGGTATTATCTTGCAAAGGGAAAAAGTAAAGATTGGTATTTACTGAAGAAATATTCAAATGCAAGATCTCTTAAGACAAATTCAAGCACACATCATATACATAAGATTCGTACCCAAGATCTCTTAGTTGGTAGCAAAAACTTCTAACCAGCAGATCAAGAAGAGCTGCGTCTTAGAAGAAACGTTTGAAGCCGATTCGATGCAGTGGGGTAGTGTGTAGGCGAAATCAAAGGAGAAGAGTTTGTACACTTCACTTGAAGTGTCATATAATGTTTGTGAAGATTTTGAAATATTTAGATATATGATCATCACCTAACTCATTGGCCAATTATAATTTTCAATAAGGGTTTTATTTACCCCAATATAATAATTATAGAATGACTCTACAAGGAATATTGTAACATAAAAATTGTCGAAATTCGAAAGTTATTTTTTGCCCTTATTAAGGTCCATCTCATAAAAATTATTGTGCTAGTCTTCACACATCATCATAAATAGCTAGTCTATCTTGCATAATATGACATTTCATAGACTTTTTTAAGCATCAAAATAATAAGTATTTAAAATATACTTATTATTTCAAGAAAGCTTGACTTCTTATATTATACAAGCCTTTAAACTTACTAATCACATTTCAGATTCATATTAGTAAATCTTCGACCTTACGACGTCGCGCATCATTATTTTTATGTGTAAAATAGATCATTCCAGCGCGGACAACAAGCTTTAGGCTTCGTTTGGGATGACTTTCTTATTGCTTCTTAAAGCAGTTTTTTAGTACATAGATTAAAATTTTTGCTCTAAAAAGATGATTTAAGAAACAATAAGAAAACCGTCCCAAACGAAGCCTTCATCTTGCATGAAAACAAACGAACCATTGTCCATAATATTATTTTTAAGTTTAATTAAAGTTGGAAACATCTTGAGTTTTCATATTAAGGCTTTGACTCAAACTACAATAAGACTTAGGATAGGATGTAATGTGCTACAATAGTTTTGGAATTATCTTGCAAATGGAAAAAGTAAAGATTGGTATTTACTGAAGAAAGAAAACATAATACTTATTAAAAATGCAATCTTGCATGAGTTTTTCTTTTTAAATTTATGTAGCTAAAAGTTGGAGTAGCTCCAGTGGAAGATAAGATTAGAGAGAGTTGCCTTAGATGGTTTGGTCACATAAAATGTGGCGACCTTCCAATGACCCGATTAACAAAAGTAGACGTATTAGATTTGGCTTATGTTAAAAAAAGTAGAGGTAGACCTAAAAAGACTTGATTAGGAAAAAATAGAAATGACCTTTCTTTTTTAGATTTAAATAAAAATTTGACTCTTAACAAGACACAAAGAATAAAAAATTATTCTTGTAGCTGAACCCACATAGTGGGATAAAGGCTTGATGTTGTTGTTGTTGTTATTGTAAATTTTGTCAATTTTGTTTTCAAATTTTTTTTATTAAATTTAGTTTTTCAAGAGAGAAAGATTGCATTTTACTTCAATAATTTGAGAATAACAAAGACGGATTCTTGGATAAAATCAAAGCATCAAAGATCGAACAAAAACTTGCAGCTTGTTTGGACTTTATCAAAAAAAAAAAAAACTTGAATAAGTCCACAAATCAAGGAAATTGGCGCTCCGATTACCAAACAAACTGGTCAGTTGCAATCAGGATGTTGAGTTAGCCTAAGAGGAGATCCCTTGCAGTCAAATAGGGCAAGATCGGTCCAAGGGGACAACCGATACTTGAAATTGATGTGTGATGTCGTCCAAATGACGTCTGATCGCAAAACATATTTCACTGTTGCGTTCGAAACATCATCGACACCCAAAAATCACTATCAACTGATTCTATTGGAATCACCCATCGGAATGGCATGAATATCGAGACGATGGACCGTAAACCGAGGAAATTGGCACACGACGTCACACGAACGTCGTTATGTTCGAAATGTCGACAGTACTAAAAAATCATTGTCAAGCTGATCAATTAAAGTCGCACGAGAAGATCAGCATGCATCTTAAGGCAACGTACACAAATCGAGGAAATTGGCGCTCGTCTTTGCCCAAACAAAGTCCGATCGTAAAATGCAAGGTTTTGAAAATTGGACCAGACAACAAACTGGAAGAATGAGAGGTTCACGGTTCGAAAGGTCGAACCGGCCGGTCTAGTCCGATTTTCAAAAACATGGTAAAATGGTCTTTACTGTTGCCTTCAGAACATCGACAATACTAAAAAAATTACTACCAAGTTGTCCAACGAAAATTGTGTGCGCAAATCGATGAGATTCACAAGCTGATTGCACGCGAATCAAGGAGATTTTTGTTGATTGTCGCATTACTATCATTTTAAGTTAATAATAATAGTAATACTCTCAAATCATTTTAAGGTGATTTTTGTTGATTGTTCACACCTCCAACCTATGAACTCCACAACCAAAATCCCAAACCCCACTCCCCACAAAAGTTGTTGCCCGTAAGCTTCTCGAACTCCTTCCAACTTATGCTCTGGCTAGGTTCTCTACCATCAGGACGTCTCGCCTCTCCTTTTGCATTGCGGAAGTCGCAACTTCTAATTCTTTGTGTGTGTATGTTGGGGGTGGAGGATTTAGGGTAATTAAGACAAATTCACGCACACATATATAAGATTCAAACCCAACATATCTTAGTTGATAGTCAAAGCTCTCAACCAGCAGATAAAAAAAAGTCGCATCTTAAAAGACACATTTGAAGTCGATTCGATGCAGCGGGGTAGTGTGTAGGCGAAATCGAAAGAGAAGAGTTTGTGTGCTTCACTTGAAGTGTCATATAATGTTTGTGAAGATTTTGAAATATTTAGATATTATATTATCATCACCTAACTCATTGGCCAATTATAATCGGCAATAACGGTTTTATTTACCCAGATATAATCATTATAGAACAACTCTACAAGAAAGGTAGGACTACAGTAACATAAAAATTGTCAAAATTCAAAGGCTCTTTTTGGCCCTTATTAAGGTCTATCTCACAAAAATTATTGTGCCAATCTTCACACATCATCATAAATAGCTAGTCTATCTTGCATAATATGGCATTTCATAGACTTTTTTAAGCATCAAAATAATAAGTATTTAAAATATACTTATTATTTCAAGAAAGCTTGGCTTCTTATATTATACAAGCCTTTAAACTTACTAATCCTATTTCAGATTCATATTAGTAAATCTTCGACCTTAAGACTGTCGAGCATTATCATATCTATGTGCAAAATAGATCATTCCATCACGTACGACAAGCTTTAGGCTTCGTTTGGGATAACTTTATTATTGTTTCTTAAAGCAGCTTTCTAGTACAAAGATCAAAATTTTTATACTAGAAAGATGCTTTAAGAAGCAGTAAGAAAAGCATCCCAAACAAAGCTTCAAAAGAAGCTTTAATCTCGTATGAAAATAAAAGAACCATTGTTCATAATATTATTTTTAAGTTTAATTAAAGTTGGAAACAATCTTGAGTTTGCATTTTAAGGCTTTGACTCAAATTACAATAAGACTTAGGATAGGATGTAATGTGGTACAATAGTTTTGGAATTATCTTTCAAAGAGAAAAAGTAAAGATTGGTATTTATTGAAGAAAGAAAACAAAAAACATAATACTTATCATTAAAAAAGCAATATTGCATGAAATTTTCTTTTTAAATTAATGTTGCTAAAGGTTGGAGTAACTCCAGTGAAAGATAATATTAGAGAGGGTCGCCTTAGATGATTTGGTCACATAAAATCATGGCTTTCTGATGACCCGGTTAGAAAAGTAGATGTATTAGACTTAGCTTATGTTAAGAAAGGTAAATGTAGATCTAAAAAGATTTTGTTAGAAAATATTAGAAAAGAACTTTCTTTTTTAGATTTAAACAAAAATTTGACTCTTAACAGGACACAATGGAGAAAAGAAGGATTCAAATAACCGACTCCACGTAGTGGGATAAAGGCTTGATGTTGTTGTTGTTGTTGTTATTGTAAATTTATGTCAATTTTTTTATTAAAATTAGTTTTTCAAAAGAAAAAGATTGCATTTACTTCAATAATTTGAGAATAACAAAGATGGATTCTTGGATAAAATCAAACCATCAAAGATCAAACAAAAAATTGCAGCTTGTTTGGACTTTATCAAAAATAAAAATAAAAAAAAAGTGAAATTAGATAGGGAAATGCCATATAAACTATTCTAAAAGTTAATGAGTCCACAAATTCAGAAATTGAACTGAATTATAAAATAAAAATATTAAATTACATTCCTTGATTTATTCAACCACAAGTATTGAAATCATCATTTTCAAGACTGCTGGATAGTTGAAAACTGCGGCTTGATATTGCTGACGTGACCCATTCTGGTTGGTCTTCGGATGACGTTCTGCATCTGGCCTCTGCACATAATAATTTCTTGAGAAAATGAAACATTTTTTTAATAGCAGTATTGGAACTCAATTGAGAGAGAGAGAGAGAAAAGATAAAATAAGAAGACAAAGAGCTCTGAAATCAGAATAATGTTATGCATGTGACAAAGCTATGGCTGAGGGCCCTCATGTCCTTGATATTGCCTCCCTCACCACATAAGAATATCAGATTATTTCATCTCAACCTTATAAAAAGAGGAATCAAACTATGTAGTTGGCAAATACTTCAGCAAAAAAGCTTCAAGTTGCATAATTTGTTTGGAAAAATGGGCTCTTGGGTTTGTAGAATTGCTTCTCCTTTTAAAAAGGTCTGCACCATCTTCATCTCCTCAAGAAAGAGAAGGCACCAAACTGGTTAGTTTCTCCTCCTCCTACCTCTCTATTTCTCTTCATTCACTTACTATTTACCTTACAATCAAGCTATATGTTCTTCATCTTGATAATTTCTTTCATGAAAAAAGCTCAAATATTCATATTTTTTCTCAAGTTAAATCATTTTAAGCTAATAAATAAGAATTAAGAACCTTATATTGCATAATTTAGCTTTTCCCCAAGGAAGATGTACAAGCCTGCTAAGAAAATTGAGAACTGATTTCAAAATAAAGTAGTTTCATGGATACTTTTTTTTTTTCATTAATGTTTATTAAAGAAAAAATTACTTTTATTATTATCATAATTTTGCTGATTACTAAAGAAAAAAGTACTATTTATTGTAGGGCATGGTGGCTACTATAGCATGAATCTCCAACGCGAGATCATGGCGTGCCCATATGAGGATGTGCATGTGATGTGGTCAATCATCAATAAAACGACGAGTAGAGAGAGGAGTTTATGATCATGAAAAATAAAATACATTAATTCGAGATAGAAACCTATATGTTTCAGACCTACGGTACTGTTACGATATTCAGGCTTCGTTTGGGACGGCTTTTTTATTGCTTTTTAAAATGGAGTTTTAGTACAAAAATAAAAAATTTTGTACTAAAACTCCATTTTATAAAGCAGTAAAAAAGCCGTCCCAAACGAAACCTCAATTTGATCAATCTCAAGCTTTTATATCCACACAGTTTGACAGGGCTTCATTCCAGTTCAGTGAATTTTCCTTCTAAGATGCAACAACAAACTGGTATATGACTTCTTCATAAAGGTCCCTTCCATAATTTTTTTAAAAAATTTCTTAGATTGGAAGGAAGGAATCCACATGGATATTCATGTTTTTTTAGACTTCCATGGTGAGATTTTGGTGAAATAGATCATATAGTCCCATGCCTTGTAATCATTGGAAAAGGAAAAGCTAAAAAGAAAGTATGTTTATTGTAGTTCAATACAGTATGTAAAATAGTACAATAATCTCTTGTCTTTCAAGAGAAAGAAATGTTTAGTATGATGAGCTGAATCTTTTAGAACTTAGAATATCTTTCCCCAATTTGTTCTTAAGAGAGAGAATTGTTGCAAAGCATAAGCTGAAGAACATTATTTCATTCTGATTCTTCCTAATGGTTTAAGGAATATATAGAACTGTTGATTTCTGGCCTGCATTTCAAAATCTGAATTGGTTGGTTTCTGCACTGCAATTCAATAAATTTTTGTATTACATGCATCCTAAAGCAGATTTAAAGGTTTTAAATTCATGATGATAAAAAAATTGAATTTTGGAGAATTTTTCCTCCAAAATTCAAATATCCTTTCTATCATATTTTTATAAACTAGCCAAATATAAAAATGAGAATAATGAGAGGCATTGAAATCATCATTTTCAAGGCTAAAATAAGTCATATTGATTAACCAAATGAGTCAAAAATAATAATTATTGTTGAATCTATAATTGTCTATGTCGAACTATACTTGGGGCATCTCCAACCAAAAAACTCATTTTCCACTCTAAAATATAGTAAAACTCCAAAATGCAATAACTTGTCTCAAATCGAACTTCATTTTCTAACATAAAAAAAGAATATTACTAGTATATTCTGTTTCATATTTTATTTTATATTTTTTAATCATATATTTATATTTATCAATTTTAAACCTATTATATTTTTAAAAATTATGTTTTTTTTTCTCGATAAAAAAATTTGGGATATTTATATGTTCTAAATAATAAAATGTATATTTAAAAAAATAAAAATTACATTTAGAACACATAAAATGAACGAAAAAAATGCAAGAGCAACTAAACATTAGAATTATTATATTATTCCCACAAATGATCAATAAATGCATTTCATAGTGCAATGTGGACATTTTTATATTTATCGTAATTTTTATGTTAATGTTTATCTTTAAAAAATTAATTACATAAAAAATATTTTAAATTTTGAAAAATAATGTGTTTCTAAATTATTATTTTTTAATTATTTATAATATAAATTTATACTTAAATAATTAAAATTACAAATCAATTATATAAAAAAATATATGGCGGATGAACAGTGTGACGCCAATATTGACGTCGCACTGTTCATCCGCAAACAATTGCCAGAAAAAATGGCGTTCACTTGGGACGTTTCAGGGCCTCCATTCGTTGGTTTGCTGAACGGCTGGTGAAGCTCTAAGAATATCTATCGAGAAGATAACAAAAAAATTGAATGACCTAACATTCTTATAAGCTAGCATCTCAAAGTACAATCAATTAATCAAATGACCTAAAAAAGTAAGTATTGTTGAATCCAGAATCATATATGAATCACATCGAATTATACTAAGAAGAACGAAAAGATAGTAAAGAAATAGAGATGGAGAGAAGATAATTCTAGAGTGAGAAGTTCTAAAATTTTTATAAAATAAATTTGAGTAAAGAAAATTTACATAAATTGAGATCACTCACTCCTTTATATTTATAGATTTGGATTGAGAGTTGAGCGTTTTGAAATTGGCTACATATATAACTATATAAAAAGAAGATAAAAATATAACTATTGTGTAGCCCAACTAAAATGTCTGACATACAAAAGTTATCTACCAAGCTATTTAGAAGTGTTTGGCTTAGTATGTATTGGTGGGCGAATAGCTAATCAATAGTTTTCAATATGGAGGACGTCGCCCACTTGAGTAGTCCATAGGGCTGATCTAAGTGGTCGTAATCGCTTACTTGGGAACAGTTGATTGGTCATAGCCACCTACTTGAGGTGAGTTTGGCCGATTTGGCTTAGACTAAGTAGATCAAGTTAGCTTAAGGTGAGTTTGGCCGATTTGGCTTGAAGTAGGCCGTCTTGATTTGAACCTAATTTTCTAGATGTTTCACAATACAACCATTATATACATAGATATAGTTACAACATTATCGTTGTTTTGAAAAATAATCTTTTTGTTGTTGAAAAAAAAAAATTTATCTGAAGGTCTGTTTAAGACTATTTTTCCGTTGTCTTACTTTTTAGATAACAAGCACAATTTCATAGCTATTGCTTACTTACTATTACTTTCTAAAAAAACTTTAAAAAAAAAATTCAGTACTAAAAAAGCAGTAAGATAGTATCTCAAACAAAGCCCGAGTCGATTTCTCCAAACCATCTTAATAACCAACTTTATAAAACGTTATAGGCGTCCCAAATAGACACTTAATATAAGCAAAATCACTGTAAGAAAAATGACTTGTTTATTCCAACTCTAGGCCTCATAAAATTCTATAAAAAATACTTTACTTAAACTTTAAGGAAATTAATCTTATAATTAGATTTCTTATTAATCATTACAAAATTAATGCTTATATGAGTTGCACATAAATTTTAAAAAAATATTAATTGGAGTTTTTGCTTTATAGTTGGCTCCAAATCCTAAGACAAAACTTAATAGGTGATGCAGTGATTAGGAGAGTCATCCATTATTGTGATTTATAGAAAAAAATTGTTTATTGTACAGTAAACAACAAGAAGAAATGAGAAGTGGATGAGCTCACTAAACAACTGAAGCTACATTGGTTTTAAATTGTTGAAGACTCATCTTATAGACTTTTTGAAATTTTGACATCAAAATATTGTTATTAGTTCTTTATAAGCTCTTCAAACTTTAATTTTTGCCAAATATTTTATCCTCATGCATAAAATAAAGAGGGATGAGAAGGATAATTCAAGTCACTTGATCTAGTGACTCAATGAAAAAGGGCCGAGCAATGGCGACACGTGTCCTAAATGTTCCCCTGCTCGATTCAACCATGGGTTCTTGAATCTTAGAAGACTTGTATAGCTTGAAATTTGATTTGTAGTGTGAGATGTTGGTCCAATTTTAGTTAGGTTCTTCCTGCAAGTTGCCAAAATATTGTAAATGCTTATATATAGGCATTGTAATTAAGCTGATGTATAATTTGGGAAAAATTGAATTAAGCTTTAGGTTAATTTTTCTCCTTTAAAATGTGTCATTCCTTCTCTCCCTCTCCCTCTTTCTTGCAAGAAGCTCAAGAAGAGCTCAAGATTCCTCCTAAATTTTTAACATTTGAAGTAGATTATATAATTCTGATGGAATACGAACCATTGGATTATCAACAAAGCCTTCTAAAAGTAAACACCTTTTGATTTAGTCTTCATTTGGGACGGTTTTCTTATTGCTTCTTAAAACAGTAAGAAAGTCATCTCAAACGAAGCCTTAAAGGACTCCCAAAGATTGAAAGTAGATTCGTGGAGCTATAAAAAAAAAAAGCTAATGAAGTTTGGATGTCAAATCCTAAGATTTAAAAAAAAAACAAAATAGTCGAAGAATAAAAATATTGATATAAATTATCTATTTTTAGATTTGACAAACACTATTTTAAATTTTCATATTATATATAGCTAAAATAAAATGAAATTTATTTGAATTGAATGAAGTCGACAGTGTACACCAAAACACTAAGAAGCTACTTAGAATTTTACAGAATGGTTATATAAAAAAAACACAACAATACTTACGCGGTTACTCCTCATAAACTACCAATCACCCCTTAAACATTAATAAAAACAAGCAGAGCAATCCACTTCTTTACATTTTTCTTTTCTCCTTCAGATTACAAACTCTGTGAAGGAATTTCTCCTAAACGAACATTTTGATCAAAACATGCCCATAAAAATTGAAGATTTCCTCACCCAACTGTATGGACATTGAAAATTTTCTCCAAATCCGCCGCCTTCGGAAGGAAAAACTTGGTCGCCGGCGCCGGCGCGTACCTCCGCCAGCTATTGTCGCCACTGGACTCACTCCTCAGCTTTCTCGGAGCCGGCGGGCAGGTCGTCGGCTCTGGTATTCGGCATTCCGCCCCCGTCGGCGTTCGGCAAGCCGACTCTTGCCACTCCACCTCCGTCGATATTGCCGCCGGTTCCGCCACCGAAGGAGCCATGGGAGTTTAAGTCTTGAAGATGAAAATTTGAAAGAGAAGAGTTGAGTGGATGTCTAAAGAAGTGGTGGGGTGGTTTAGTAGCAAAGACAGCCGCCGGTGTTGACCGTGACGGGTTGTCTGACCAGCAGTTCTTATTGAGATAAACCGCGTACGGCACTGACGTGTCTGTATTGAGGTGTCGGTTAAGCGTTGACTGGTTGACGGCCGTGGTAAGGAGGTCGGCCAATTTTGATGGAGAAATTATTAGGATTCGAGTTATGTCCCAATAAAAATATGATATCTTTATTTATATATATATATATATATATAATAAATTACAAAATTATGTACATAATTTATACAAATTTATATACATAAATATAAATTATGTACACAGTATATACAAATTTGTACACACTATACACAATGATACATGTCATGTTTTTATTGGAGTTCGGATGTAGTTTTACGTCCGGACTCCACACGTAATAATTTCTCATTTTGATGAGAAAAAAGAGAAAAAATATTATGGCTTTTTTGGAAGATCTTCCTTACTATTTTATAACATGAATTTTTAGTATAATTTTTTTAATTAAAAAAAATTATACAAAAAACTGCTTTATAAAACAGTAAGAAAGTTGTTCCAACCAAAGTTAATCATTCTTTCGGTTACTAGACATCGTTGGGAGACAAATGAGAGCGCGTCATATCATTTTTTATGTGTACCGGACCTACCGGTATTATTTACCGCAGTGTACCAGGTGACGTGGCGCGCTCTCATTTGTCTCTAAACAGATTGATGACCACACATAATAATTTCTCCCCGAACAAAACCTAAGTTTATAATATTTTTAATGGGATTTACATACATGCCATAACTTTTCAATATATAATTTTTAATATTTAATTATATAATATTTATTATGTACTTAAACATTTTCGATGATAGAAATTATTTTAACTTTGTACAAAGATATAACACACATTGATAAAAATTATAGAAGACAAGAAAACATTTACAAGAAAATCTAAGAATTGGAAGAACCACAAGGTAAATGTAGCCCATCTAAGATTTTGGACTAATGCGCTCAATTGAGACAATAGTAAAGGGTAGGAAAATAAATTTAATTTATTTATTTTTTATCATTTGGATGAAATATTGAATTCTTTCCTTTAAATTCTCTTATCTTTTTTGCAAGTCATTTTTCAAAAGAGCAATATAATTGAAGAATTAAATGTATGTACATACATTATGTAAGTCATAGGTAGCCCCCTTGAGGATCGCTCGATAAAGAAAAGTCAGAGATACGAAGATACTCGCCCTAATATATTAGCAATATAGAAGCTTGCCCATGACAAGATCAATCAAGTAGGCACATATTCTAAGCGAGTTTGACCAATGAACTAGTCTTAGCAAGCCTGTGTTCGAAGAATCACTCACCTTAAAAAGACTTCGTTCTTCAGTAGTTCTCCCCCACAAAAGTTATCCACCTTCCACATATATCTTCATCTAAGATATATGTAAATTAGGGGTGTCAATTTTTGACATGACCCAAAACACGACCCGAACCTGACCCGGAAAAATCCGGGTTAGGGTCAACCCGGACCCGAAACGTGCCGGGTTCGGGTTCAACAAATCAACCCGTTTTAAAAAATCGGGTCGGGTTCGGGTTAACCCAGCAACCCGAAAATGACCCGAAATTGACATGAAAATTCCTTTTTGACTTAGAAACACAAGATTGGCCCGTTTTTTATCCGATTTTGACCCGAAAATCAAAGATTGGCCCAATTTTGACCCGAAAACTAGCAATTTTAGATCAACTTCGGGTCATTTGTGTGGGGTCGGGTTGACCCGGACCCAAATCGGGTTGGGTTCGAGTTCGGAAACCTGACCCGTTTTTAAAAATAGGTCGGGTTCGGGTTGACCTGAACAGTGCCGGGTCAGTTCCGGGTTCGACCCGAATCCTACCCGTTGACCCGAATTGACACCCCTAATGTAAGTTAGCAAGGGTATTTGCCTTCATGGACTCGCCAAATATATTCATCCTGAAAAACTCTTGAAAACTCACAAGGGAAGATCTTTCATGATGAAAAAAGCTCATGGCTTGGAAATGCAATATTGCTGTTAGACCCTGAATTGCAAGAATCTTCAATACAGAAAAGCCTCAAGTGAAGCAGTATCTCCCTCAAGCATGAGTTGATTGCAGCCTGATGCAAAAGCTAAGATAATTCTCCTTAAGGCCTTTGTTTATAGTTCCCTTTTTTTAAACAATTGACACTTATAAAAATAGTAAAATGAATAAATATAATTCAAAAAGAAAAAATTCCAACATATTTATTACTCCTTTATAAGTTCCATCCTAATCATTAAGGTGATTGTGGACCCACAACCAATTCAATGATCATTACGAATATGATGAGACATGATTGACAGCTTGATTTAAGATAATTGAGAAGAAATATTTAAGCTTAACCATGTGATGGTGACAGGGCATAGGCTAGCAAAAATGATGATTTGGAGATGAAATATGACCAAAATACAAGATGTAAGATCAATTGATGGCCCCATGAAGCCCAATTGGGGTACAAACGAGTCGAGTTCGAGCTCGAGCTCGAGCTCGAGCCAGGGGTTATTCGAGTCGAGCTCGACAGCCAAATATTGAGATTGAGATCGAGCTCAAACTAGACGAGCTAGAACTCAACTCGTCTTACGTCGAGTAGCTCCATTGACAGATACTCTTAGAGATAGGATACAAAACGAGCATATCTATGAAAAGGTTGGAGTAGCTCTAGTGATAGATAAGATTAGATAGAGTCATCTTAGATGGTTTGGTCATGCAAAACGTTGGCCTTCCATGACCTTTTTTATTTTTTTTTCATGACCTTGTTAGTAGAGTAGATGTATTAAATTTGAAGTATGTTAAGAAAGATAGAGTTAGACCTAAAAAAATTTGGTTAGAAAATATTAGAAATGACAGTTCTTTATTAAATTTAAATAAGAATTTGGCTCTTAACAAGGCACCCAAGGCACAATAGAGAAAAAAGATTTATATAGCCGACCCCACGTAGTGGGATAAAGGCTTGATATTGTTCTTGTTGTTGTTGTTGTTGTTGTGAACATGATAACTTCATTTTTGTTCTTAGTCCCACATCACCTAGCCTCTATATCTTTGTGCCGTTTATATTATTTTTTGGGTTCATATGAGTAAAGAAGTCACATGAAGTGATGGAGCCATGTGACAACTCATAATTAGTGCTTATTTAATAAAAAAATTTATTATAAAGCTTAACATGTATTTTAAAATAATAATTTAAAATAATTTATTAAGTTAAGTACTTTTTATGAAATTAATTAATTTAATTATATACTAACTTATTTTAAAAATTAATTATTTTATAAATTAGCAAACCGGTTTTGGAAACCTGCCCCAATTAACCAGTCAAATTGGCAGTTCAAACCAGTTTTGATCGATTCATTACGAAGCCGATTTTGGGAATGAACTGGACCGGCTAGCAGATTGGTTCACGGTTCAACCGATTGACTTGGCCAGTCCGATTCAATTTTTAAAACATTGGTTCAATGGGCAAAGTAGTTTTGATTCAAAAAAAAAAAAAAAACCTTAGGAAAAAAAAATTATATAGGTTGCACTTTAAGAGTTTTTGTAGAAAAGCTAAAAAAATAGATAATGTGTTGAAAACCACTTTGAATTATTGATTTTTTTCTATACAATAGACCAAGGTATGCATAGCATCCCACAAGAGTCTTAAAGTGAAAATAAATCAAAGCTAATTAAAAAAAAAGAGAAAAAATGCTCTAAAAGGGGTAATTGGTTGACATGTGGGTCCCACCTAGAATAGGCTATGTATGGGTTTGAGTGAGCCAATGTGTGCAAAGGGTGTTGGCCTTGTACACCCATGAATATCTATGCAGGTACTTATTTGTAGGTGTCTTATATGTTATGTTTGGGTCGAGCAATAGGAGAATACCCTTCACTCTCGAATCAACACGTTTGACGAACTCGCTCAGGAGCTAAAAGTAGCTTAATACTGGAGCACAATGGATTGGGCCCGGCCACAACCTCTCGAATCAACCAAATTAGTTATTATCATGGATCGATGGGACTATAACAACTGTCATTCGGAAGATAGGTAATTTGTTATTTTAAAATCTAATTTTTAAGCTTAATTAGTAATTATAAGTGTTCTTAAGTCAATTGGGGCTTAAATCGTTCGAAGATTTGGGTCGAAGAAGCGAAAATATGATATTTGAATTTTTTCTATTGCAAGCACTATGGCGTTGGATCCGAGCGCTCCAGCACTCCACGCTCGGGAAAATGCTACTTTTGAGGGTTTGGAGGTGTGTTTTGGGTAGATGTATACGTGAGATAATTAAATGAATTTAAATTTTGTGCACTCTTGATGATTGTTTTATACTATTAATACTTAGTTGCTTTGGTGTAGATGTATATGTGAGATAATTAGCTTAGTATGTTTCAGAAATTAGGATTAAATTTCTCTCTAGATTTTGGGGCGTCACAGAGACACCTATGTACCGGGACATAACTCCTACATCCTCTCGAACCCTGAAAAGGGGGAGGACAAAGTGGGGTGCGGGCAGAGGAGAGATCCTTTCCGGCTTCCAAAAACTTCTTGAACTCTTCTATCTCCACAAAAGAGAATATGCCAAGAAAAGGGGGAAGAGAGAAAAGAAATTAAAAGATCTGTAATCCTCAAAGCATTGTATTACTTCTCTTCTATAGCTCATTCTCCATAGTGTAGAGCTCCTACTTTCACCATTCTTGTATTTCTAATTTGAATAATAAAGATTTTGTTTAAATTCATCTCTCCCCTCTCTCTTTTTCCTAAATTCAGAACTCATTACATTCTCACCATAGGCTCCCAGCCTACAGGTAGCATAAATTACGTTCCGACATATGGTCTTCCACGAGCCTAAATAATTGTTTTGTCAATGTTGAAGTGTGAGCCATTTGCTCTACGAATTAAAGAAGCCACTATCATATAAATGGACTAGCTAAACTAAATGTATTTCTCTAAAGGGAAGTTAAATAAGGATATTATAAGTCAAGAATTTTTCTTCTCTGTGCATTACAATGCATGCATTTACAAAAAAGGAAAGCAATGCTAAGTTATCATACAGCACAACATGCAACATAATATTGAATTACCAAGAGTAAATAAAAATAAATATAATAATTTTTTAAAACATTATTCCACAAAAAATGAATTACAGTCAAATTCATCAATACAATCAATGAATTGATTGCCAAACTTAGAGGCTCATTCTATTTAGTAATATACATACAAATTTAACAATGTATATGCATTGAAACTAAAAGAAAACCTCATGGTAAGGTCACAAAACTCAGAAAGAAAGCATCACAAAACCTCAGAACCTTGGTGAGGAGTTCCATCCATATTCTGAATATATTGGTTGTATCCAGGAGGAGAGAAAAGTTGGCCTGAGCTGCTGCTGCTCATTGACTTCTCAATCTCCTCCTTATTTGCTATGATAGATATAGGGCGGTCAGGGATCGGCGGCACAGTCAAATCACTATCTAAAATCTTCAAAACCTGATCCATAGTCGGCCTAGCGTGAAGCTGTGGATGTGAACACAGCACTGCAACAAGCACATACCTCTCCAAAACCTCATTAGGCCCCAATTCCTCCATACCTTCCTCAATTACATCCAACGCTCTCCCTTCTCTAACCAGGGACCAAGCCCAGTCAGTCACAAGCCAATTCTGTCCATCTTCACTTGTTCTAAATGCCTTCTTTCCACTCAAAAGTTCAAGCATCACAACTCCATAGCTAAAAACATCACTTTTCTCAGTTAACTGCCCAAAAAGAGCATATTCAGGAGCAACATAGCCCAAAGTTCCAGCAACTCTGGTGCTCACATGAGACATGCCTTCAGGTGCGAACTTAGCAAGGCCAAAATCAGCCACCTTGGCCTCAAATCTCTCATCAACTAGAATATTACTAGCCTTTATGTCTCTGTGAATGATCGTCGGCCGTGCACCGCAATGCAAATAAGCCAGCCCCCTTGCCGTCCCCACTGCAATCTTCTGCCTCGCCGGCCAGCTCAATTTCTTCACTCCAGAACCAAAAAGATGATCATGAAGGCTCCCATTTGCAATCAAATCACAGACAATAATCCTCTGATGGCCCTCCATAGATGTAGTCGCCGTGCAGTACCCTCTAAGACCCACCAGGTTCACATGACGAACGCTCGCAATCACCTCCAACTCATGCACAAAGCTCGCATCCCCAGCGGCAGAGCAATTCTTGAAACGCTTGACAGCAACCTCACTCCCATCCTTGAGAACACCTTTGTATACATTTCCATATCCTCCTCTCCCAATCATATTCTCTCTAGAGAAATTTCTAGTCGCCGTGCGAATCTCCTCGAAGCTAAACTTGATCAGAGTTGTGCTGCTGCCGATCAGCGGATCAGATCTCGCAGGCGTTTGGCTCCACCGTTTTCTCCACCGCCGCCGTCGCCGGCGGATAAAATACCATGCGACAAACGCTACGATGGCAGTTAGGGCAGCCGCAGCTGCTGCAATTCCGGCGGGAAGAGCAGAGCCTCCACCAGAAGAGGAGGATGGTGATGAAATTTGAAGAAGAAAGAGACAATAAGCAGTGGAGGAATCACCTGGACCGAAGCGATTGGCTGCGGCCGCATAGATGAAAGGGTAATCAGAGCAATCAGTGGCATTGGAGACATCCGGTCCAACTAGGTAAGAGGCTTTGACACGGTTAATTGTGGTGGTGCAGGAAGTGCAGGAGGAGGAAGACGAGAGCGGCCTGTCGCAGGAGGAGTTGAGATCGGTGAGGGCATGGGAAGGGAGCAAGGCAGTGAAAGCGGCGCGGGAGGTGAGGTTCATGCAGGGGAGAGAGATGGAGAGGACGGATAAGTTGCAGGAGGAAGGGAGCGAGATGGAGAAGGGGGAAAGAAGGGAGGAGAGATCAGACCAGCAGGAGGAGGCGGAGGAAGAAGGGGGGACGAAGAGATTGGAGGTGAGGAGGTAGTGGGATTCGACGAGGTGGAGGATTTGGAGAGAGAAGCCGCAGAGGTCGGAGGGTGGGGAGGAGGCCGCGGCGGATACGTAGGGTTTAGCGATGGAGAAGTCGAGGGGGCAGCGGGTAGAGGTGGAGTTTTGGGAGAGGACGAATGGCGGAAGGAAGATGATGAGGGGGAGGAAGACGAGGATGGGGTAGACGTGATTGGTTGGCTTCATCTCCTAGATGATGCGGGGGGGAAGATGGCGTAGTTGCTGCTTACAGAAGAGAGAGAGAGAGAGAGAGAGAGAGAGCGCGCGCTTCGAAGTTTCGTTGTAGAAAGATACCGGAGAGAAGAGCAGGCTGCGCAGTATTGGAGTTTGAGGCCGCCGCCGGTAATGTTGAGTATGGAGGTGAGATGGGATAAGCCCCAATGAGATTCCATAAGTGCTCAGGATTTAAGAATAAAATTATTAAAAATATTTAAAAATTATACCTTAAATTTTCCATTAAGTGATTTTTTTATTTTGTATTATAATAATTAATTAAATCATAAATAATTTTTCTTTTCCATAATAAATGAGCTGGATCAAATTTATAGAATACAACTCTAGCTCTAACTTAATTAATTACTTTGCTCAAGCTCAAGCACGACTACTCTAGTTTGTCTCGACTCATTTCCACCCCTCGAGCTGAGGGATAAAATTTTTTGGTAGGATTGCTATTATATTTTATTAAATTATTTAACTATTAAAATATAAAAGATTATATGATTATAATATTGTATTTTATTGATATAAGTTTCTTTTGGGACAATTTTTATACCGCTTCTTAAAACAATTTTTTAGTATAAAAGTTTTAATTTTTGTTCTAAAAAACTGCTTAAGCGATAGTAAGAAAGTCATCTCAAATGAAGACATTATCATACATGCACTAAATGCATGTGAACAAAATTTAAAATTATAAAATAATATTATAAATACTTAAACTCAAATTACTTAATCTATGTTTTCTATAAGGATATTAAATTAAACATAATAAAGTTAAAAATAGTGAAAAATTGTCTTAAAATTGTAAAACAATTGTTGATAAATATTTTTGGATAATTTTAATTTTTTAAAAGCACAGAGATATAAATATTCAAGTTATCATTAAGTTGCTCCAAGCATAGTGTTAGAATTAAAAAAAACTCAAAAAATAATTGAAAACAATCAATTTATTGCTTAAGAATATAGATTATAAGTAATTGAATTAAAAAATAATTAAAATATAAATAAAAAATAAGTTTAATCATACACATTTATAAATTAATTTTGAATATATTAACAAACATGGTGATTAATTTTTTATTTAAATTAATAAAATTTACTTGAATCAAGTCTATTGTTACATTTTTATTATTTTAAAAAAATCATTAATAAGTTTTGACAAAAAATTATTAACCACTTTGATATTTTAAAATACATGAAAAAATAGTAATGAAGAGGTGGGGAATCTATAACATTTGGTAGGAAAGAAAGTGTATTAATTAGATAAAATAATCATTTTAAAGGTTAATACAATCTCAATAACTTAGATAACATATAAATTATAAACAAAGAAGTTGATGCAACAACATGTAAACATTATATGCCTTATATATCATTCGGGTCAATTTAAATCTAAATTTTTTAAGTCAAGTCTATATTAAATTGTCGAGTCAAGTCATTAAAACACTACAGGAAAAACGTCATTTTCCGGCGGCCATTTTCGCCGGAAAATGGCCAAAATCCGTCAGAAAATTGCATTTCCGGCGGATTTCCGGCGGAAATATTTTCGCCGGTTTCACGCGCGTCGTTAAATGACTTCCGGCGTAAAATAATTCGCCGGAAACATTTCCGGCGAATTTCCGACGGAATTTTCGCTGGAAAAACATTTCCGTCGAAATTTATATGCGCCGGAACGCCAAGAAAAATTAAAAAAAAAAAAATTTTATGCGCTCCGGCAGCTCCCTATCCGCCGCGCTCCACAGCTGCCCAACCCCGCCCGTTGTCCCGTGGACGCTCCGTCGGACTGACTTCACCCTGCCCGAACAAGCCAACCCCGTGAACACAGCCCGCGCTCCACGGCTGCCCGCGTGGACCAGCTGCCCCCCCTCCCCCGCGCACCCGCCTGCGGCGGGATTCGAACCCGCACCACCTCCCCCGCGTACAGGAACTTCTGCCAACTAGTCAATTAACTAAAACTGTTAAACTTGTTACGTTTTTTTTATTTAATGTATTACAGATTAATTATTAAATCAATTAATTTAATTTAACAAAAAAATTTTTAAATTAATTAACTTAATTTAACAAAAATAAATAATTTTAAATTTTTATTATAATTTAAGTTTAAATTTAAATCTTTTTTTTGTTTTTAAATAATTAAATTATAATTTATTTTATTATAATTTAAGTTATTAAATTAAATAATTTAAGTTATATTTTAAAATAAAAAATATTTAATTTTTAATTTCCGTCAGAAATTCGCCGGAAATTCCGCCGGAAATGTATTCGGGAAAAATACGTCGGAAAACCAGTCAAAAATTTTGTCAGGAATTCGATGAAAAAAATCCGTCGAAAAGCCGCCGGAAAATCCGCCTGAATTTGCGACGAATTTTTTTCCGCCGGAAATTCTGTCGGAAATGAGCTGTTTTCCTGTAGTGAAAGTTAATTTTTTTTTAAGAGAAAAAAAGTCAAGATGGTCTCTTGACTCTTTATGAAAGATCAAAATAGTTCTCAGCTATATTAAAGTATCATTTTGATCCCTCAGCTCCTTAAAGAAGAATTAAAATAGTCCCACCATGAGACTATTTTACTAGCCTAAATGGCCAAGCTTCTTTGAAGTGATAGTTTTCGTTTGCAATGAGGCGACATTTTGCATGACTAAGTTTGCTAGCCTTTGATGTGGAAACCTCGACAACTTGTTATAAAAACATAATAAATGCATACTAATAAGAATAAAATAGACATAATAATTTCATGCCAACTTCAAACAAGGGTAAAAGAAGCTTGGCCATAATAATATTTGACACGACACGAAAATCCGACCCGGAATTTTCGGGTTAGACTCGACCCGTTTCCAAAAACGGGTAGGGTTCGGGTTCCCAGATTCGACCCGTTCGAAAAAAGGGTTGGGCTCGGGTTGACCCGACGGGTTGACGTGCCAACCCGGAAACCTATTTGAACCCCTGCCCGCCCTGCTGCAGCGAGACCACGCCCCGCTCGACCCCACTACTGCCCGCGACCTCGCCCCGCCGACCACACCCGCCCCGCACCGCCGAGCAACCCCGCCTGCTCGCCCGACCCCGCCCGCCCCGCGCGACCCGCCCGCACTCGCCCCGCGCGACCAGCTTTCCCTGGTCGGGTCGAGTCAACCCGGCAATCCGCCAGGTCGGGTGCGGGTTCGCATTTCCGACCCGTTTACCTAACCGGGTCGGGTTAGGGTAGACCCATTTGAACCCGGGTCAGTTCCAGGTCCGACCCTAACCCGAACTGTGACCCGAAATTGACACCCCTAGTAAAAGCATCAAAATGAAGTAAATAAAGTGGAGGACAAGCTTGAAGAACATTAAGTGAATGGCAAATATGATAATAAGAAAGCTTCTAATGATAAAATGAAGCAAAATGAGCAAAGTTAAACAAAAATAACCTAGCAAATGCTTACAACTATGGGTGTCAATAATTGAACCCGACCCAAAAAAAATTCAAGTCCGGGTTGACCCGCTTGATAAATGTCTAAGGCTCGAGAAAGAACGATGATATTTTAAAACTTGAAATGATAGTGTGAGAAGACTATTGATTGAATAAGGGAGGCTAATACTTATTCAATAGAGACTAATATAGTTCAATTTGGTTGGATGTATTTTTGCATTAACAAACATAATTAGTCATTTGCTTGTAATGATAGAAAGATAATTGCATTCACTTATAGGGATGGTAAGATATGTTTTAGTCATTGTAGATTTCTTAAATGGTTGGCCTAATTTATTTGCAGTCACTAATGTGGATGATAAGATATGTTTGACTCATTGCATATTTCATAAATGGTTGGCTTTTTTTTATAATAGAGAGTGAGATATTCAACAAACTATTGAATCTACAAATAATTTCATCTATGATTAGATCCAAAAGAAACTGCCCAAAACATATATAGGCAACTAAAAAATATAGGCTTCAATTGGGATGACTTTCTTACTGCTTCTTAAAGCAACTTTCTAGTATAAAAATTTTAATTTTTAAACTAGAAAACTATTTTAAGAAGCAATAAAAAAGCTGTTCCAAACAAAATCTTAGGCTTCGTTTAGGACGGCTTTTTCGTTGCTTCTTGAAGCAGTTTTTTAGTAAAAAAAATTAATTTTTTAATTAGAAAGCTGCTTCTAGAAGCAACAAAAAAGCCGTCCTAAACGAAGCTTTAATCAATGGATAGAAAGTAAAGTGATTAGAGAGATATAGATGGAATTCTTAACTTGGAAATGTATTGTAATGAGATTATTGATTAAGTAGATGTAGCTTTTTCTTATCCAATAGAGACCGCGAAATTACAAGTTGGATCATAGCTATACTTTTGTTCTACTGTCCATAAATAGTTATTTGTTTGCAACAATAGAAATATAGCTGAACAGAAGTGAAAAATATGGGAAAGAAATTTGAGAGAAATATTGCAGGAAGAAAAAGAGGCACGTTGATTATGAGAATTTAATTATAATAATAATAATTTTATATTTAATATTTGTAGTAGGATACTCATAAAATAAATAGTTAATATTTTATTAGAAAAAAAATAAATGAATGCAAAAAAAAATATTTGAGAAGAATAAAAAATCCTATTTATAATAATTATATAGATTTTTAACTCACAAATCTCCTTACAAACACCCTTCATTTCACCCTCACAAGATGGAGAAGTTATTTGGTGTAGAGTCCGAACATAGCTCTGTATCGGAACTCCAATTAAATCTTGACACGTGGATTAGACACACAGATATTCAATTGGATTTCATTTTTTATTTTTATCTTGTTAGCCCGACCAACCCTACCTAATCTAGAGTTTTTTATTTTTTGGAAAAAGGGTTTAGGGTTGGTGCTCCATTTTAAGGAAAAACTTGTGAAATATCTCAAATACAAATATTTAAGACTTTTACGAAACTGTTAATACCTAGTGAGAAAGAAAAATGAGAAATAACCGATGAATATTGAGGAGAACATTGCATTCTTTGCGAGGATGTCATGCTCAGAGGATGCAGAGGTTGAAAGGAGGTATACAGATATCCAGGAATCGGAAGTTAATTTGGTTGGAGATGTTGCAGGTTTCAGCATTTCGATCAATTTCTAATTCATCCCAAGTTGTTATAAGAGTTTCCCAAAATTTTTTAATTTTTTACACAGGCTACGATGTGTGGATATTATGCCCATGCTAAAATAAAGCGTAGTACTCGACTGGGTTTTAGCTGCGTAGAAAAAGCGCATCAAAGCTCAGTACAAGCACAATACAAGTGTACTAAATATGCAATGAAACAATAAAAACTGTGCATTTATTATGTTTTTGTTGTTGTGCTTTTATTGTACTTTTACTCTACTTTTATTGTGTTTTTACACCATATTTGTTGTACTTTTACTTCGTATTAGCAGTGTGTGTATAAGAATGAGAAAGAGACATACGAGGCTTACTACAATTATGCCCATACCTTGCAGATGAGTTGGGGGTATCGAGAATGCTGGATTCTTTATGAGGAATGCATATAACTTTATTCAAGAAGAGGAAAGTGTAAATATTGAATTTGAGGACATTAACTCTTTGATTCAATTATCCAAAGATCATCAAGTTAATGACAAAATGTTTGCATGAGGTGCTGGAATTGATGAATTTGATATATTATTAAAAAAAATTTGGTTGATGGGATGTGTAGGATAGATTTTGACTATTTTAGAGATGTGTTGATTTTTGATAGTAACTATATAGGCTTAATAAATATAATTTAATTTTCACACCATTTGTCAAGGTTAATAATCATTCACATAATATTTTGTTATGGGTGGGTTTTTATCAGAAGGTTCTACTTCTTATGAGTGCAAATCTTCGTAGTTAATTACCCAACCCCTCCTAACGCGTAGAATAGTACTCTCAATTAAGGATAAAATATATTTAATTAATGACAAAAATGCAGAGGTGTGTGCAGCAATGTGTGAATGTTCCAAACCCTAGTTATGGGGGATAAAGGTAAACCCGATTAAGATCTCATGGTTTTGTCATTCTGAAAATACCGTAGGTTTTATTCTACCAAGACTAGTGATCATTAATTTTAGTGCCCATGGAATATGCAACTATAAGTTGCCTCTTCTTAGGGATCCCAAATAAACTGAAGTGCATATATATTCATTATTTAGTTTGGGTAGGGATTTATAGCTCAATTTAGAAGTTGCCTATAGTTTAAATTTAAAATTGGGTCTTATGGCCTCATTTAGGAGTTGCTCGTAATTTAGGTTTGGGTTGGGTCTTACAACTCCATGTTGGAGTTACCCATGTTATTGTATTTAGGCAGGGGCTTACAACTTTCCTTTGAAAGTAGCCCTACTAATGAGTCTTACTGCCTCAATTAGAGGTGGCTCATATAATGAGTCTTACAACTTAGTCCTATATGCTAAGATGCCCAATGATTTGGTTCAGATAAATATATCTTATTGCTTCTAGATTTAGAAATTGCCTACAATGGATCTTACGACCTAGCCCTGTAGGCTAAATGACCCGTATAGTGGGGTTTACAAGTTAGCCCTATAAACTTGGATATCTGTTAGAGGGGTTTAGGATTATGTTATTATATAAACATTTTTCCTTAAAAGTCGGACTTACGTCTTTCATTGAAAGTGGACGGGAAGCTGGTCTTATAACCTAGTCCTATAGGCTAAGTTGCCCCATATTATATGTGAATGGGGATTTAGAATTATTTTCCTAATCTATGAGACTTACTACTTTACTTAGAAGTGGCATGGGGTTATTTGTTGGTAGATTGGTATTGTATATACACTGGTTTATAGTCTTGTTTATTAGTTTGACACTCATTAGCCTGTAGTTATTGTTTTGACACTTACTAGTCAGCAGTTATTTTCTACTCTAGCTTTCAGTAGTGTACTTATTATTTTATGCTCATAGTAGTGCTTGTAGTTATTCTACATTAGCAACTTTACTTATTTGTTTTGCTCTGTTAGCATTAGTTTTTCTTATTTACCATATGCTAGCTTTTGTCTACTTGTTTGCATGTGCTCGTAGCTTGTAGTTGCAAAGCCTGGATCATGCAATTGTAGAGGTTTGGAAAAGCTTAGAAATAAATCATGACACTACCCTTGAGAAAATCTGGTTAACTTAAAATTCAATCTATCTTAGGAAAAATGGAACACTAAGCTTGCAGAAGCGAGGTTTGTGCCTGAAGCGATTATTTTGTTTTCCTGAGCAAACACCATGTAACCTAGTTTTCAAAATTGAGATATCATGAAAGCGCAATTAAAATGAGGAGAAAATGAACAAAAAACAACTTATAAATTTTAAAACCATACAACTTAGTTTTGAAAATTAAAGATGTCGATATAGGGTCGATACCAATGAACATGTCGATATAGGGTCGATACCAATGAATGCACAACAAAAGTGCATCAAAAGAGAAGCAAGGTCTTGTTGTTGGATGATGAACTTTTGCTTAGTCTCAAAATGTGGAAAGATTGCACCTGTTTGCAATGAAGCGTCAAGAATGCCAAACAAGAAAGAAAGTGAGAAGTAAAATTCAAAAATGGAAAATAAATGAAAAGATCAAATGAGGTAGCTCGAGTCTTTTGAACTACTGCCCATTAAATTTTTTTTTTTATCTCTGAGTAGGATCGGGAAGATTGGAGTCGCAGAAATAAAAACATAGAATACAATCGAAATGGTCCGAGCTCGCATCACCTCTATCTCAAATCCTCCTCTGCCGGTCTACCCACCGTCTCCGCAGAACTCCATATTTCTCCATGAGGGGAGCCGATCTGATTAACACGAAGCTCCCGGCGGATATTGTCGCCTGCATCTTCCTCCGCATCGCCGGCTCCAAATCCGACTGCGATGCATTCTCGCTTGTGTGCCGCCGGTGGCTCGCCATTGATCGCAGCTTCCGCGCAACAATCCGGATCGGCGGCTCTGGTCGCGCTGATGAGGTCGTTTCCCTGCTCGTCCGCCGCTTTTCCGGCCTCCGCAATGTCTGCATCGATGAGCGACTTCCCGTGTCTTCCGTGCACCAAATTCTTCCCTATCCCTCGCGCTCTCGTTCGGTAACTATTCTCCTTTATCTATGAATTTTCAGGAAAAGAAGCATCTTTGACCTTTGACATGAAATTGTCATAGATTGGAAGGTAGACATTCTGTACGCCCTACAGCAAAGATGGAACTGCGCCGCATGTGTTTGAAGGGTTATGGAGCATATGGTGTTTTTTTTATTTTGTGCTGCCGCAACTGAGAGTGAGAGTTTGATAGATTAATTATGATATTGAGGTCATTTAGGGCTCATTTGGTTACTTTTAGCGGAAATCATATTTTAGGAAATGCTGTTATTGTTTACACTCATTTGAATTTGAAAAATGAAATGTCACTTTTGACAGATTTGAATGTGTTTGTAGTGTTCTATAATTTCAACATAACCAAATTAGTCCTTATAATGATTTTTTTTGTGTTTGGTTGTATACTTAACTTCATTTGTTGGTCCATTTTTTGTTTTGTTTTTCTGCTTGCGTCTGGCTTTGCATTGAAGAGCATTATTGCATCATTCGAGTATATATACTGCAGAAACTCAATATGTTGAAACATGTTAATTATTAGTAGACTTGGGCTATTTTGTGCCAAGTGAAGCCAAAAAGTTTGCCCTAATACATGAGAGTATACATAAACTTTAACATTGATGAAATGATAATAAGATAAGATGCAAATGGAAAAATCTGACAGGCAAGTTCGTGCCAAATGGCAATATATGAGAGCATATCTGAACTCTGTGTTAAGTAGAAAATCTGTTTAGCATGAGATGATTTTAAATTTGAAAAAACATTAATTTTCTAAGATTGAAATTTAAAATTATGATAATTTGACTGGTTGCTTTTTTATGGGTGCAATTTCAAGCGACTTTCTGATAATAGTATAGTTTTTGAAGGTGCTTTTAGAGTTTGAAATCAGTATTGATTTCTTATTACATCCAACTAAATGACTGAATCGATAAATTCAGAGTTTTACCATTTGCAACAATTCAATAATTTCTGTATAACAACTCTCCATCTACATCAATCTACCATACCACGAACAACAACTTTTCATCTACAAATCTAGTAATCTATAGACAACAACGTTCCATTTCTGTTGAATAGTTAATTCTTAGTACCAACATTAAATATTGGTTTCCATATTTGTTTATATCATTGATAGTTATTTCTTTATCTATTTATGTACAACTTTTCATTTTATTTTTACACTTAATAAAGGAATAACATTCAGTCTTGTATGCTCCTGTTTTCTACTTCCTCTCTTCTTGTACTGAATTTCAAGATTTTAAAATTTAGGATTTCAGAAAGTCTCATTAATTCATTTGGTTTGATTTTCCATATCCAATCTAGATCCTTCTCAAATCAATGATAAGAGTTGGCATTATTATTGTTTTTGTCTTTTTTGTAGATAATTAAGCTTGTTTTCATAAATCAAAATTTTCCAAATCACATATTAGTTGCAAAAATCCTTCATATCAAACCTTTCCTTGCCTTGCCATTGAGCTGCTATGCCGTTCTTTGATTTAGATGTTACGAAGAGATTATTTTCTTGGCGCTTATTGTGTTGTGCTGATAAGCTCATACATTTTTTTGGGACTGATTGCCTGTTTGCTGGGAAATGTTTCTCACTTTTACATAGTTTACGGTTTGATTTCATGTTAAAACATACTTTTTTACACAATTTCTATCTTCCTGTAAGCAATTCGTGAGTGTTGTAGAGTTAAACGACTCCCAACTTCGGATGAGAATAATAAACTTGTGTATGAAATTTAAATCTTGAAAAAAAAGTTGATGGACATTTTAACGGATTGCTAGTTATGCCGAGAACATGAGAAATAGTCAAATAGGTTTCTAGTCCTCTGCAAATATTCTTCAGGGCCCGGCAAACACGGTTTAGATAACTTCTTAATTTTTTTGATGCAGAAAAGGAGACGTCTCAATTCATCTTCAGGTGACCATCATCTCATAAAGAGTAGTGTGGCTGGAGAGAGTGAGTTTGAGCAGTTCTGTCTTACTGATGTCGGCTTGTCTTCTCTTGCCAATGGTTGTAAGGCACTCCAAAATCTATGCCTAATATGGTGTCCAAATCTCACATCATCAGGATTGAATAGTATAGCTGAGAATTGCAAGTTTCTAAAATCCCTTGATCTACAGGTAATTTTTATGTCATTATGCGACTTCAGTTTTTTATTTTTTCGTAAAGGTATAACCAGTTGAAGTAATCTAGCTGTAATGTAGCTCAATAACATTTTAAATCGTTCAGTTTTTTTGCTTAATGTTTTAGGTTCAAGTTCAAGGACGTTTATTTTTTTCAAATGACAGAAATGAAGAGATCTAATTTTAAACTTCTATTATGTATTTTCAATTCTATATAAATTTGTAAAAAAGTGCAAGCTGTTAGCTTTTAGCTATTAACCGAAGTTTGATTAAAATTGTGCGTTAAGTTTAACTTGAAGCTAATTTGAGGATCTTTTTTTTGCTTTCATATGAGCTTATCTTTTTTGCCACTTTATCTGTATATGTCATTATAAACATATCAATTTGAAGGCTTTTTTGCCTCTATATGGGCTTACATTTGTTGCTCTATTTATACAAATCATTATAAACATATCAGCTTGAGGATCATTTTGTTTTCATTTGAGCTCACCTTTGTCATCTTATCCGTATAGGTTCTCATAAAAATATCATTGCCAACGTACTCTACATAACATGACATTTCTTAAGTTAATTTTATTTTCATTGCTCAACATTTGAATGCATATAAAAATTAATTTTACCATGCCCTTCAATTATCGGCATTCATTTGAAGCTTATAAGTGTTGATTATCCTACTTTTAAAAATATAGCATTTTAATAAAATACAAACATAGTACTAATGCTTCAAATTACATTTTTCATAATTGAAATTGGTGTGTAATTATGTAATCATAATTGGTAGATTATAAATGTGCACTTTGTAATATGAAATTTCTTTTAATGCATAGTGTCTAACTTATAAAATTTACATACAATTGATTAAGATAAATTTGCTCCTTGAATTAGAAATTAATTTTTTTACCCAACTGGCAATTAGCCATAGGATACACTTCCTCATTATGATCACCTCAAAATTGTGTTTTTATAAATAATCTATGAATTGAAACTTTTTTGAAACTGTAAAATTTCCCAACTCACAACTTAGTTCTAGCAAATAATAACCTCAAAAGAACATCTCATACATAAAGCCTATTACTTTAGGTCGATGTCGTTGAGTTGGGTTGGAGAGTAATATGGAAAACTAAATGTTTTGAAAAAAAATCCTAGCTTCACTTACTTTCTCCTTTGTTTCCCCTTCAGCCTGCTCTCTGCGCTAGCTCTCTGTTTCATGGCTCGGCGATTACAGGATGTGAAATGAGGGTATTAAAGCTTAGGTTTTTATTTTTATTTTATTTTTAGTATTAAAATTAGGTTATATATTATTTAAGATTTTATAAATGCTTATATTGTTATCACTAATATTCTTACATCAAAAACTTCGCCGCCCTCCAATTCCATCATAATCGTTGCGTGTAGTTTTAGTGTGAAATCTTGAAATTCTATTTGTAAGTTCTGGGCTGGGACAATACTAATATGAACAATAGATTAATTGATTTAATTCTATACACAATAAAACTTAATCTAAATTTAGAATGAAAATTTTAATATTAAATTAACTTTATGAGCTAATATGATGATATTTATATATACTCTTATATTTATCAAAATGATACTAATAAAATATAAGGTTTTATAAAAATAGCTTTAATCATCTTAGTGAGGTGTGAAAAAATGGCGCATGAAAATTTTAGGACTTTAATTGTTATTTTTTCATTTTTTTAATATTCTAATTCTTCTTTGTGTATTAGAGTTTTGTCCTCAAAATTTGCTTCTTTCATAACTAGTCAAACAAGCGAGAAAATTTCTATTTCATATCCTCCTTTTCCAGTGTTGTATTTTTTTTGGATCTATGCTTCTATTTCACTTGTACATAAGAGTGGTATTTGTTCTTTAGCTCTCCAATATTTTTTTCTGGTTCTTCAAAATAAGTCAAATTGTTCTCCATCTTAGATTCTTAATTTCATTTTGTGGCACTCATTAATTTAATCATTAGTGGCCGCCAATTTTCGGCATTGATACATGAAATATATTATGTAAATTAGACATATCTAGTGATAATGCTAGTTTGTATGTTTCTATTTCTCTTGCACATAGGAGAGATGCTTGTTCTGTAGCTCTTTAATATTATAGTCTAATAATTTTTTTCTGGTTCTTCAAAGTAAATCAAATTGTTTTCCCCTCAATTTCATTTTGTAGCCCTTGTTCATTTGACCATTAGTGACCCATTTTCTAAACATTGATACATGAAAAATATTATGCAAATCATACATATCTAGTGGTAATGATAGTTTGTACATTTATATTTCACTATTTGACTTTAATTGTTATTTTTTCAAAATTTTTAATATTATAATTCTTCCGTGTATTAAAAATTTTCCTGAAAATTTACTTATTTCATAATTAGTCAGACAAGTAGGAAAACTTCTATTTCATGTCTCCCTCTTTTTCCCATGTTACTTTTTTTTTTGGATCTATGATTCTATTTCACTTGCACATAAGAGAGATGTTTGTTCCCGAGCTCTCTAATATTATAATATAATATTTCTAATATTTTTTTTGATTTTTTCTGGCTCTTCAAAATAAGTCAAATTGTTCTCCACCTCAATTTCATTTTGTGGTACTCATTAATTTAATCATTAGTGACCCATTTTTTAAGGATTGATACGTGAAAAATATTATGCAAATCAAACATATTTAAGTGGTAATGTTTCTATTTCACTTGCACATAAGAGAGATGATTGTTCCTGATGTAGAACTACAATGCTTGAAGTAACTATGAAACGAGTTTGCACGACTTATTGATTAGAGCAATAACAAATAGAACTATTAGCAAATAAAATGATAAAACAAAACGTAAGAGCGGTCACATTCGCTTGGGCTAAGTTACACATCAAGAGCTTTGAATCATCAAAATAACATAGGAAATCATTATCATGCAAATATAATAGCTTTCAACGAAAATTCCTAATCTAACAATGAGATTAGAAACAAATGAAATGCACTCAATTCTCTATGTTTAGTAAGCTTGGCAGAATTAGGCAAAGGCGATCTTCATGACTAACATCAAATCACAAGGAAGGGTGTGGGCTCCGAAAATTCGGCCCCGGCCTCCCCGCCGCGCTTTTCTTTTATTTGAGCGAGGGAGTTTTAACTGAATAAGTTCCGAGGTAAATTTTGGAAGGCAGATGGGTTTGTAGATAAGACACTACCCAGAGATTTCGCCCTCATTTGGTGAGGACTTTATGATCTGAGCTCTGGTTTCCTATAGGCGCAAGCCCCTATAGTTAATTACCCCTCCCGATCACGAGAGAGAACTTTCGATTAAGGCTAGTCATCGATCATATACGTAGAATATACGTGTTATCTGGCATATAGTAGCAGCAATGGGTTTAGGATATTGAAGATTGGGTTTGGATTTGGGTATTTAGAAAGGTTTGGAAAGTTTGGTATTTAAAATAGAAATTTCACCATCGTGCACTTAAAGCGGATGGTGGGGGAATGGATGATGGGCCCGATCAAGATCCCATGGTTCCGTCGTCCCGGGCCATCGTGGTCCCTGGTCTACTTAGTCAGAGGAGGTAGTCGACCCAACCTGACAGAAGGATCCTTGTCGGCAGCCATGGGTTGCTTCGTCCAAGGGGACCTTGTAGACCTGGGGGGGAGTGTTTGTCTAAGGGGACAAATTTAAATCCACCTTAGCTGACAGAGGGCTTTGTGCCCTATCAATCATATCCTATTGATTCATATCTCAAGAATTTGATGCCAATAAGGAGCGTATTGGCTCTGGCCATAACCGGTATATCGTGGTGCCATTTGGCGGCAAAACCACTCGGTTCAGAGGGCCCCGGGTCGTCGTAACCGTTTATTCTGCGGTGGCCATTTGGCGGCAGACCGCCGGTTAGAGGACACGTACCACGTCCTTACTGGCAGGAGATTATTTTGAGAATGGATCCTAGTGATATTTTCGACTAGGCATTTCGCTCTTCGTGAGCTAGAGTTTATTTGAATTTGTCCACCCTGGCAGACTGTTGCGGAGGGTGGATGGATATTTGCTTTAAGTGATTGATGGTTTGATTTCGAATTTAAATATCTGGATTTTAGGATTTTGTGGAATTGTGGATTTTTGGGTGGAGCTTGGAGGATATTTAAAAATATTTGTGAACCCCTCCGGTTGAGATTAGCGTTCAACACGGCCATCATCGGGGTATTTTAGGGTCATTTCCTTTTGTTGATTGAACCCTGTCAACTCGACCAAGTTGTTGCTCGAGGATCGGGTTTCTCGTAGGCTTTATGCCTTTGTTCTTGAATTTTCTTGATTTTAGGCCTTGAAGGCCTAAAAAGAATGTATTTAAATTAATACACCGGTCGCTACAACCGTGTATTTATTTAAAGGTTCGAACCCTGTCGACTTCTATTGATCCGTATAGAAGGATCGGGTTCTATAGGCTTCATGCCCTTGTTCATGAATTTTCTTGATTTTTAGGCCTTGAAGGCCTAAAAAGAATGTATTAGAACAAATACATCGGTCCCTACAACCGTGTATCTATTTGATAGTTCGAACCCTGTCGACTCCTATTGATCCGTATAGAAGGATCGGATTCTGTAGGCTTCATGCCTTTGTTCATGAATTTTCTTTATTGAAGGCTTTAAAGGCCGAATACGAATGTTGTAGACGCCTTCTGTCTGCTTGTATCAGTGTTGCAGATCCGGTGGCGTGGCGTCTAATGTCGACTCCCCCTTTCTCAATCACCGGGGGATGACTTTCTAGACCTTGAAGTCCGTTAATTTGCAAAGGACTCTTTTTGAGATCATCACTATAATGGATTTATTATTTCCGGTGTTCGTGGGCACTAGAACTATTTTCCTCTTGAATTTAAGAATTTTGGAATACCGGGAAGTTTAGCTTGGATTTGTTCAAACATCTCTTCCATTCTACAAGAGGTGTTCCTTTTGTACATCGGGCTGCCTTTGTACCCGGCGTACTGGAAGATCTTGACCACCAATGTCGTAGGTGATATCTGTACTTGTGTCCACAGTGATTCGTTGTTCTTTCAATACACTATTGTTATCCACAAGAATCCCTTTGCAGGGGACCGTCGTTATAGGTAATATCCGTACTTGTGTCCACAGTGATTCGTTGTGCCTACGAGGTACTCACTGTTGTTATCCACAAGCTGGTTGTATCCATTTACGAGGACCCGTTGCGTCCGCCACGAGCTCCTGGAACTGTTCGTAGGAGACCCATTGTTTCCTACATCATGCCCACCTGTCACCAATCTCAGGTGTTTGATGGTTGAATTTGTTTGTAGAGGATAGATCTTTGATTGTTGGTCTCCAGTATCGCCATCTCAATCAACAGGCATTTGTAGGGATTGTTGTAGGAATTCATGCATCTTTCATGTGCATTGGGATTTCATCTCCCACTTGTAGCTTGTTGCTAACTTAGAGAACTGTGCATTTAGACCCTGATTTGTTCATTCATCCAAAGCCTCAGTCTTATGTATTCCATCGAACCCAAGTTCAAGGTTCAACTCATGCTTGAGTTTTATGTGTTCTTGAAAGTTCAAATTCTTCATTTGCATGCCATTTTTGTTTGAAAATTTTCTGGCACTAGTCCTTTGCTTACATCAAACATTTATATTCATTTGAGAACTTGGGACTTTCACATCTTTAAGAGCATTAAGATCTGACTCCTTGCAATTCGTATTGAGTTTAAGTGTAGTTCAAAGTTTTGAATTCAAGTTCAGCTCTTTGTGGTCCACGTTAAGATCTTCGTAGCTCATTTGCAAGTTTAGGTTCTTGTAGTTTTGTTGAGTTCAAGTTTGAATGCATCATTTCAAGTGATCAGATCCATAGATCCATGAATTCAACCTGGTCTGAGTTCTGAGTGCAAGTCCAAGTTGATTTTGGTTCAGGATCTTCTGAAGTTCTTGCAAGTTCAGCTGAATATTCAAATTGATTTGCATTTTATTCCAATTTGATTTTGTTTCATTTGAATTCGATCCTTATTAATCATTTGAGTTTTGTTCAGATTTAAGTCCACAAGTCCTCTGTTCTTCGTACAGGTCCTCTGCTCATTTAGTTCAAGTTCTGTGTATTTTTGTTCGAGTACAGGTCTTCTACATTATTGTCCAAGAAGGTCTTCGAATTGTTCAAGTCTTTATACATTTCAGTGAAAATTTCGGCAGCATCCCGGCATATCCCCATTTGGGAGAAAATAGGGGAGCTGGGCCTTCCCACCACGCTACTCGAGCGTGTATGGTAGGTGTCCTTAGACACCGCGGCCGTACAAATTTTCATCCCACCACGCTACAAGAGCGTGTATGGGGCCTTCAGCAGTATCCGTACCAGAACAGCAGTGACGTACCAGAACAACAGTGACTCTCCCCACCATGCTACAAGAGCGTGTATAGGGCTCTCCCTCCTCGTCGTATGCATCGCACCGGGCTCCCTCCTACCGTGCTACAAGAGCGCGTATAGGTGGTTCTCCGGTCCGCTGCAAACGTCGAGAATGGGATTTTGGAACATCATACCTTTGCGTAGCAGTCGTCGGTAGTGTCGGTGTCGAGGTCGAGGACCGTCCCCACCACGCTACAAGAGCGTGTATAGGGCTTACCCGCCTCGTCGTATGCTTCGCACCGGGCTCCCTCCTACCGTGCTACAAGAGCGCGTATAGGTGGTTCTCCGGTCCGCTGCAAACGTCGAGGACGGGATTTAAGTTAGAAATGTATACCTTGAAGTCCGGCGGGGGTTGTCGGCGACTCTGGTGGTGGCTCGTGGATCGAGGCAAGGGAAGGGAGGCTTCTTGTATTATTATTATTAGTATAAAAAAGTAATTTTTAATTAATTATAATTAATTACTTTTTTTAATAATTAATTATAATTATTATAATTAATTATAATTAAAATAATTAATTACACTTAATTTTTAATTAATAATAACCAATTAAAATTAAAATAATAAATTTTAATTAATTTTAACTGATTATAGTTAATTATTAATCATAATAATTAACTATAATTAGAATAATTAATTAAAATTAATTAAATTAATTTTAAATAATTATTATTAAGAATAATTAAATATAATTAAAATATTTAATTATAATTACTTTTAAATAATCATAATTAATAATTATTAAAATTAATTAACTATAATTAAAAGAAATTAATTTTAATTAATAATAATAATAATATATAATAAAAAAATCTCTCCCTTTCTCCCTCAGGTTCGGCAGATCCATGGGATTCGGCCGAGAAGCGCGAGAGGTATCGGATTTACAGTTGGAGTTAAGTCGGATCTATGCTAAATCCAGCCAAACGATTTCGGTGTGCACGTTAAATCCCGGCGATGGGTAAATCCCGGATTTAAGGACTTATGGCTTAAATCCCGCATTTACTAAATCCCTTAGTTCGGTGGATTTCGGGATTTGGCCGAAGAAGAACACAAAGGGAGAAAGTTACCCTCACAGCCGGCAGAGCTCCCGTTGTTGGTTCCGAACAAAATGTTGCAACTTCCGATCCTACATGCAGGGAATGTCGTGGAAGATGCGAAGTCGACTGGCCAAGAGAGAACAGAGGGAGCAATCGAAGGGGAGGGAGATCACTTCACAGCCGGCGAGCTCTCCTTGCTTCCGATCAAAATGTCTTAACTTCCGATCCTACAGGAGGAGTCGTCGAACAGCCACGGAGGTGCCGAGGAAGAAGCGCCGAAGGGAGAAAGTTAACTTCGCGGCGAGCTCCCGTCGTTAGCTCCGATCAAAGTGTCGTAACTTTCGATCGCACAGGAGGGGGGAGATCGGAGAAGAGCAGAGGAGTCGGGAGCTTGATCGCTGGAGAAGAAAAAAAGTGCGAATGAGAGCCATTCGCCCTCGTTTTAACGACACGAAGTCGTGCGGTCTCGACGTGCGAGGACGTGACTTCGGCGTGCGAGCGACGTGCCGAGGTCGTGGCCGGACGGGTAGGTAGAATTTTTTTTTTCTCTCTTTTTTTTTTTTTATTAACAGGTCAACAAAGGGATTAGACTTTAAGAAATACAAGAAAAGGGAGATTAGAAAACCTTCGTCAAGGATTGGTTGTAATCCTCCACTCGACGGTTCCATGTTGCTCTTCAATAGCCTCGACCAAGGTATCCAAGATGCGCTCTACGTACTCTTTTATGGTGTGGTTGATGCGCGGGTTGATGTTGAAGAAGGACGAGTGTAAGATGCAAACAAATCCTTGCTCGTTGTAGGAGAGGCCGTAATCAAGTTCCGGATCGGCCATCCATGAATGCTAGATGACGGTCGCCTCCAAAGATCTCTAGTAACCTTGCAACTCCGTTTAGAGAGAAAGAAGTTTCTCTTCAACTTGAAACGGAGATGATGAAGTATGGCCGCCCACAATATGAGGATTTGGGAGAGGAGAGGTAGTTTAAGAAGGAAGAACAAATTAAAAATTTGAAATAAATTTCAGATTTCTAATTGGGAGGGATTTAGGAATTAAGTTTGAATTTAATTCCTAGAGGGGAAAGAGGTGCTAATGTAGAGAGAGGAGATTGGAGAGAGAGAGAGAGGGGCGGCTGCATAATGAGGGATGGGGTGAGGGATTTATTTCCTAAATCAATTGTTTGGTTTTGGAAATAAATTATGAGTTATGGGCTTTGGAAAATTCGGCCGAGGGGTGGGGAAATTTTGAAAATCTTTCCAAGAGAGAAGATGGGGCTTTAGGAAATAAATCCCCAATTCTCTCCTAATGGGGCCGGCGGCTATGAGGATTAATTGGGCTTAATAATGGGAGGAAATCAAGCTTCTTAATTTGGG
This sequence comes from Dendrobium nobile, assembly GCA_022539455.1. NCBI lineage: Eukaryota > Viridiplantae > Streptophyta > Magnoliopsida > Asparagales > Orchidaceae > Dendrobium > Dendrobium nobile. The sequence goes on along the minus strand of CM039726.1, from coordinate 68,194,796 downwards.
TTTTAGGGATTAGGAAATAATTTAATTAAATCTAATTTGAATTTGAAATTCAAATATATTTAATTTAGGAAATTTCCTAAAATAGATTTAGTAATTTAGGAAAGATTTTAAATTTCAAATTGAATGAATTTGAATTCCAAAATCTGTCTAAATTATGTCAATCCAAATTAGGCAATGAAAAACAAAGGGGAGAGGGGATCTATGGCAGGCAGGTTGGAGTGGCTCGGGTATGGAAAAGGAGAAAGCTTTGGGTGTGATGCGGCCTTTGGTGGTGGGAGGAGAAAGGAAGAGATAGGAAAAAAAAAGAACCACGAACCCGACTCGTTTAGGTTGGTAGGTGATGCGCAATTCTCTCTCTCCTAGGGATCTCTCTCCGATTTCTCAAGCTCTCACAAGAACTCATGCAAGGGGAAGAAATATTTTAATCAATCTTTCATTAATCTCAAACATGGTTTAAAATTGCGCAATATGAGGCTCGCCTTTGCGCAATTCCAGTAAAAAACGCCACGATGCTTACGCCTCGAGTTTTTTTTTATGAGGCTTGCGCCTCAACTTGGTTGAGGCCCGCCTCGCCTCACTGGCACGAGGCTTACGCCACACACTATATATATTAAAACTTACATAAATCTTGAAGTAAATGTCCGATATTGGACTCTATAGGAGAGGAGGAAGGGGAGAGAGCAGTTCATCATAATGATGATTCAAATGAAGAACCCCTTAGTGATGACAGTGTTGATGACTTATGAGTTCTTATGTGATATGTCATTGCTATTTGTTTTTTGAAATTGGAATTATATATTAATGAAAAGAATACTGGGATTTAGGAAAGATAGAATTTTGAGTTGAACTATATTTCATGTTGTCTTATTATTGGGATATTTTGATTTCACTTCATATCTTATGCTTTTTTATGCTTTATATTATTCACTCATTAGTATATAAAAATTTATTATTTTATGTTTACGCAATCTTTTGATTTTGAGGCTTACGCCTCGCCTCACGAATGAAAAACGCCTCAATACCCGAATACGCAATTTTAAACATTGATCTCAAAAGATGAATACTAGGGCTATAAATAGTCTCGTATAAAGACTCAAAAAGATAAAAGGACAACAATGCCCCTAGGACTTACATACAATCTCCCTTAATAAAAAGGTACAACGAGAATCTAATAAAGCAAACTAATAAAGCAAATACAATATGACGTCATAAATAAGAAAATACATAAAACAACTCAGAAATACAATGACTCAATCGTGGCCGTAGATCGACGGCCACGTCTCTGATAGACTCTCCACGATCTGATGTCCCCATCATTCTCCTGGGGCGGGAGAAAGCTCGACTCCGTCGAGTACGCATCTCTGGTACTCTCGTAGATCTCTAATGCATCGGGTTCAATCTGCTGCAGCTCCTTGCGATCCAACCATGTGTCATCTGACTTGGGCTTTCCTTTCCACCTGATCAAGTACATCCTTCGTCCACCCACCTCCCTTGTGGAGATGATATCATCACTCAAGACCGCGTCCACCTTTTTTGCCATGGGTGATTTGGGTATATTTGATAGACGAGGTAGGTTTGGGTTCTCACAAGGTGGGGGGGTCACACAAGGCTACTGTATGAGTGGATTTGGTGGGTTGAAATCAGGACCTTCATATGGCATCATAAATATGAAAATACATAAAACAACTAAAGAAATACAATTACTCAATCGTAGCCGTAGATCGACGACCACGTCTCTGATAGACTCTCCATGATCTGATGTCCCCATCAGTTCCTTATCTCTCTAATTTTATAATCTATATTTTTTTTCTGATTCTTCAAAATAAGTCAAATTGTTCATCTCAATTTTATTTTGTAGCACTTGTTAATTTAATCATTAATGACCCATTTTCTAAGCATTGATATATTTGGCAGTTATGACATTGTTAAATGAGGACAACATAAATAAAGTAAAATAATAAACTGAATAATACTACTCAATAAACTTGGCGTCCATGTTTCATCATGCAGACTGTTATGAGTGTTAAAGAAAAATAACGTTCCTTAATGGTTGTTTTCTGCTACTTCTGAAGACCCTGGTTGCTTCAAGTATGGTTATTAGTTTATTAAAATTTGTTCCTCAAACTACTATCTGCTATAATCCAAAGTGATTTTAAAATGTTTGAAACTTTTATGATATGAAATGTTAAATAATCTCTCCTCTAATTGGGATAGAGATATTGCTAATCGAATGCCATTGATAATACTGTTTATTCTGTATGTTGATATTTGGATGGTATTTAAGCTGATGGATTATTCCTATAATTAGCTATACTTGTTCTGGTGGTTTGTTTGAAGGGAGTGCAGTCTGTTTTTCTTTTGGTCAAATAAGTGTATATTTTGATTTCCTAATCATTCATAATAGGAGCAATTCTAACTAGTGTGCCTGCTGAATATAATTTTAATAGTCATTGTAGCATGAATTTGGAATTTGGTACACTTTTTTATTCTCCAACACCTCATCTTTGGACCTAAATGTCAGAATGCTTCTGTTTGGGATATATTTAAATTGTTACCTGGGTGCTACTGTATTCCGGATTTTATTTTGCAAAGTCACATTGTGGTGTGCCAAATCAACCAAAATGCTGCTTAATCTACCTCACATGCTTTATCTGCAGTGATAAAAATACTAAGAAAAACGTAACAACTATAAACAATTATTCACAGGAATAAAAATAACTTTCCATAATATTGAGACGGCTTTTGTTCTTTATATGTATGAGGAAACAAGCTCTGTGCAGGAGATTTTGGATGCGTTGATAACTGTGTAAATCTTGTTGTTTTAGAATGGTTCTGTTTTTCAACCAATAGGCTAGCTATATTATGTGAACCAGTGGACTAACGACATCATGTCACATGTAACAATAGCTTTTATGGTTGTTTTTGATCAATGGTTCAATGGCCATAGATTTGTAGTGAAAAAAATTATAAAAAGATTAATTATTTTCTTTTTCCTGCTGTTATGGACAGTACTAGAAAATAGTTCTGAGGTGAATATATTGTTAAATATTTCTATGTAATTTAATAATGTTTATCCTTTTTAGATAACTTGCTTCAATTGGAGATGATGCGTTTATTCTGTTGGATTGCTTGATGTAAAAAACGTCTGATTTCTCAGGGTTGCTATATTGGAGATCAAGGTCTTATCGCTATTGGCCAAAATTGTAAACTTCAAGATTTGAATTTGAAATTTTGTGAAGGTTTAACGGACACAGGCTTGGTTGGTTTGGCCCGGCATTGTGGGAGATCATTGAAGTCTCTCGGCATTGCAGCTTGTGCTTGGATTACTGATGTCACCTTGGAGGCTGTAGCATTCCACTGCTCCAGCCTTGAGACGTTGTCTCTGGATTCAGAATTAGTAATGAATAAGGGGTTAATATCAGTTGCCCAGGGTTGCAGAGCTTTGAAGGGTTTGAAGTTGCAGTGTATTAACATTACGGACGAAGCTTTGGAAGCTGTTGGTTCTTTTTGTTCATCATTAGAATTGCTGGCTTTGTATAGTTTCCAAAGATTTACAGACAGGTTCTATTCTGCACTATCAGTTAGTCCATTTATTTTCTATTGTTGGCATATTTTTGGATTCATTAAATGGATAACTATGAATAAGTGGATTTTTTTTTTGATATAAGTCATATCCTTAGATAAACTGCAGACCGTTTATTGTGTTTTGCTCTTTCCTTGGTTATGCTTGTACTTATAAGTGTACTTGTACTATTTCTGCATGCATCCATTTAGTACTATAAAAAACACAATATGCGTCAACTCGTGCACTAGGGGTGTCAAAATATGCTCCGACCTGTCAACCCGATCCAAAAAATATGGGTTTGAGTTGACATGTTTAATAAATGGTTCGGGTTGGGTTTTTTTAACCCATTTATTAAACGGGGTGGGTTCGCGTTGACTCGTGAATCCATTTTTGACCCACAAATTACCCTTTTTTTATTTTTTCTTGTAGGTATAATCTTCTTATTTTTGATCAAATATGTAAAATTTTATAGTTAATAAGTTCTAAAAAATTTTCAACCAAAACATGTTAACGGGTCGGATTTGGGTTGGTGTTTTTAACTTGTTTATTAAATTGGTTGAGTTTGGGTTGATTGGATTTGAGTCGGATCAATTTCTTGTCATACTCGAACCCAACCTGTCAACCGTTTTGATGCCCTTATCGTGCACTTACAATCTGGGAGGGAGTGGTTTTCTTGGGGGGGGGGGGGATGTTTAAGGTGGTGAATTTGTTAAGATATTGAGCTATTAGTAGTGTATTATTTTATAAAATACTCTATTTAATACCGAAATTTGTAGATGTCTGTCTTCAGACTATGCATGGCAGCTATACCATCCTTTTATCCTAGTCAAGGAAACTCTTTTGTGGATTTCTAATTGTTCCACATGTAACTCTCAGTCCTTCTTAGCTCCTCCAGGTCCTAGTTGAGGGCTTCTAGTTTCTGTATTTTCTATGGCTGCCCTCCGCTCCAAGTTTGACTGCTAGGCAGAGGATGTAACATCTGAACCGATAACCATCGATTCCATCAACAAAAGTCGTGTAGGAGACAAGCACAAGGAATCGTGTGCATGAAGGTGAAGGGTTGATGGGTTGATTAGTTTTCTGTCCCTTAGTGTCGCAATGAAGACATTGGTAGCTTAATATCGAGGAAGTCAAAGGGAGCGGTCAGTTCCTTCAATTTTGCCATTTGGCGTTGCGATGGAGGCGAACGAGCTTTCCGTTACCTGGTGTCTAAGAGGATGAGGAATATGTATTGATTCTATCGTTTGGAGTTTTGAAGGAGGCGACCGTTGCTTTAGTTGCGAGAAGAGTAATTGATTTAAGTCCTATAAAATAGCGGGAGATGAGGGAAATCGGGGAGGAAGAAAGGGACCGAGCGAGAGTAGATGACGAGTGTTTGAAAGCTAGGGATTGGCTGACATCAGAGAGAAAGGTTGGTTTAGAAAATTTTAGAGTTGATTATTTAGATTATGAGATTTTATAGTTTCAAATTTTAGATTTTTTAGAATAAAGGGTGAATTATATATATAAATAAAAATTTATTTAATTATGAGATATAGAATGAATGTTTATATTTTCAATTTAAAACTCGATAGTGGCTAATGATAATTCCTATCATATTAGAATAAAAACTTAAGATTGTATTTTATTATTAAATTATATATTACTATTATTGGAAATATATTGAATTATAGATAAAATTTAGAATAAATTAATAATAAAATTTTGGAAATGCTATTAAGGAAATTCATTTTAAAATTTATGCCCATAAATTTTGAAATTTAATTTTAAGTTATATTATTTAATTGAACATAATGATAGTAAGCTTTCAAGGTTAATTATAAAAATAATTAATGGTGTAAGAGCAAATCTTATTGTATAAAAATAATTTTGGAAAGAAAAATAGTAAAATATCCAGCAACAAGTGTATTCTAGAATTTTTAACATAGCTACTGTCAAAACTAGCTATAGTTGGTTTTCCATAAGGATTTTTTATTAGGTTCTCTATTTCTCCTTTCTTTAATTATCATTATTTTCAATTTATTAGCATTTGATCTATCAGTTTCCTGCATTATCTTCTAATAAGCCTAGCTGTTCAGAAGTGAGATTTGGTGCAGAGGACAACCTTAGGAAATCTACAAAACTAGAAGCTGTCAGCTAGGAGCAAGAGCTAAGAATGACCTCGGAGTAGCCACAGGATAGCTAGACATCTACAGTAGAGTTTTCTTAACTGGGATAGAGGATGCTACAATTGCCTTGCATGGTGCTGAGGATAATCATCCAAGAATATGGTATTAAACAGTCAAAAAGTTTTCTCTGGGAGACAAATATTTCTTGTTACAGGAGTTCATTATGGAAGCATGATTCTTGAAGTTTTTTATTGTTATAAAAGATTCTTGAATTCTTTTGTCCTCTTTTCTTCACTATCTTATGGTGTCAAGTCTTGATGTTATTTTCTCATGTACAACTATAATTTGTAAGCTTTCTCGTACTGGTTCTTTTGAAACTTCTTAAGGACTTCCTTTTGATTAGTAGTGAGAGGATTAGCATGCGGATGCTTGGATCTTATTTGATTGCTTGTTATACATTTGTTCAGTGGTTTGGTACTGATGGCATTGTGGCGGTTCATGAATTTTTTCTAGCTTCAGTAGGTGTTCGTTTCTCTGTCTGTTGCTAAAAATTGTTATGCTTTTGGATTCTCCAGAGGCCTGTCTGCTGTTGGTAATGGGTGCAAGAACTTAAGAGATCTTACTCTTAGCGACTGCTATTACATCAGTGATATAAGTCTTGAATCAGTTGCCCGTGGCTGTCCCAAATTAAAACGCTTGGAAATCAATGGCTGCCACCACATTGAAACATTTGGTGTGGAGAACATCGGAAAATCTTGCCCGTATGTTCATGTCCTTAAAGATGCTGATGGTCTGCCTTACTAGTGGTTTTCTAATTATATATTTCTATTTGCATGCTTGTATGTACGTATTTGCGTTAGTTATTACTTGCTAAATCTTCAATTTGAAGAAACGTCCTTTCTCTAATCAAGTTAAGGATCTAAGGTACTTTTGCAGCTTATTGATGTACAACTAAAAGTAATTTATTAAAGCATCTATACATTTTTATTAACGCCAATTTTTTATTTTTAAAAACTTTTTTTGTTTGAGCAATTTGAAATTATAAGATAAATGGAAAGCAGAATATGAGAAACATGACAATTTATGTATCATATTTTTTGATAAAATTTCAGACTTAATAACATTTTTGTGCATGTCTTTTCTATGATGTCATAATTAGTTTAATGAAGCAACCCTGCTTTTTCAAGAAATGCCACTTGATTAGTTTATAATTTTGAGGTTTAGAGATGCTTTTAAGACTTTATCTTGGGAAAGATGAGCATCTATAGATTCTAGCAACAAATATTGATTTTGCTTTATTAAATTTATTTATTATTATTTGCTGAATGAAAGTTTAAACCCTGTCTATTCTTTGATCATTTAAAATTACCATTACAAATACATGCCTTAAGAATGGTGAGTTGCAGTGTCTATCTTCAATTTTCAACGGCGAAAATCATTCATGTATGTCATTATTTTAAAGAAACTGATGACTTTGCCCTGGTTAAAGTTAATAAAGGCATAGTTCAATTCTAGGACTTGCTTTAAATACATATTTAGCCTTCATGTGACAACTCAGTTCATAAAATGTAGCATGTTTATAATTGATTTAACGAGAAATATGGTCAGCCCCTGCCACACTACATTACAAAACCTTTTCATTTTCTCTTTGTAAAATTTTATGCCTTTTGTAGAACTCGAGTACCTTTTTTACTTGGTTTTTGTTTCATTGAAGGTGAAACTAGCATTTACTAGAGCATCTTAACGGGGGAATACCCTTAATATTTTTAAGTTGATTTCATGAAGTTTTTGTAAAAATAGTTGGTGGTGTGATGAAATGTGCAAGAAAAGATAAAAAATAGGAAGATTTGATATAAGAATTAGTTGTAAAAGCTCAGAAAATTGAGAAAGATATAGAATACAAAAAATCTAGCTTTTAGTAATTTATATAATAGATTAGATACTAATGAGGACAAAAATGTATGCATAAGTTAGCAAATTAAAGAGATAGGAGAAATAATGATTTAGTTCAATTGAAGCGTATTAAGGATTGGCGATCAAAAAATGCTTTTAGAAGAGGATATTCAACATAGGTCGATGAGATATTTTAAGAAAATTTTCAATGAAGTTGTGAGAATGTGATTGACTTTAGCACATTTAATGAAAATAGAGTTATGTGTTTTGTAGTCGTATTAGTAAAATCAAAGTTGTAGAGGCTTAAAAAAAATAAAATAGTAGACCTAATGGTATTCCAATAGAAGTGTGAAAATGCTTAGGAGATTAATGGATTTTTTTGGCTTACTAAACTTTTTAATATTGGGTTATCAGAGTGATGGTGAAATAGATAGGAATATTGGGTAGTTGAAGTGGAGGAATGCACCGAGCTTGTTGTGTGATAGAAAAGTCCCCCTCAAACTTAAGGGAAAATTCTATAAGATGGTGGTTAGACCTGCAATGCTTTATGGTGTAGAATGTTGGCCATTAAAAGATAAGCATAATATTAAGTTAAGTATTGTAGAGATGAGGATGCTCGGGTGGATGAGCGGCTTTACTCTTAGAGGTAGCATAGAAAATGAGGATATACGTGAAAAGGTTGGAGTAGCTCTAGTGGAAGATAAGATTAGAGAGAGTCGTCTTAAGATGGTTTGGTCATATAAAGATGCGGCCTTCCGACGGCCCGGTTAGGAGTGTAGATGTATTAGATTTGACTTGTGTTAAAAAAAGTAGTGGTAGTCCTAAAAAGAATTGGTTAAAAAATATTAAAAATGACATTTCTTTTTTACATTTAAATGAGAATTTAACTTTTAACATGGCACAATGGAGAAAAAGGATTTATGTAGCCAATCCCACTATATAGTGGGATAAAGGCTTGGTGTTATTGTTGGTTAAATTTTAAAATAGTCCCCCGTCCATCCTTATATGACCATTTTAGTTAGGGGTGTCAATTTTTGACACGACCCGGAAAAATCTGGGTTAGGGTCAACCCGGACCCGAAACGGGTCGGGTTCGGGTTCAGCAAATCAGCCCGTTTTAAAAATCGGGTTGACCCAGCAACTCGAAAATGACACGAAAACTCCCATTTTACCCGGAAACCTGAGATTGACCCGTTTTGACTCGATTTTGACCCGAAAAATCGAAGATTGATCCGATTTTGACCCGAAAACTAGCAATTTTAGGTCAATTTTGGGTCATTCATGTCGAGTCGGGTTGACCCGGACCCGAATCGGGTCGGGTTCGGGTCCGAAAACCTGACTCGTTTTTAAAAACGAGTCAGGTTCGGGTTGATCCGAACAGTGTCGGGTCAGTGGTCGAACCCGACCCGTTGATCCGAATTGACACCCCTAACTTTAATCCTAGAGTATAACATTGCTCTAATTTAATCCCTCAACTATTCAAAATTGATCCGAAATAGTCCCTTTGGGACTAAATTGTGATCAATTTTGTTAAGTCAAGAGACTAAATTGAGATCAATTTTATATCACAATTACAACATGAGGGACTATTTTGTATCATTTTATATAGACGATGGACAAAATTTGGGCAACATGATACTCTAGGACTAAATTGGCCATGCACGAATAGTCTGAGGACTATATTGAGATTTTCCTATTTTAATATTATTTTGAAGACTAAAATATGCCAGATAAGTGGAGTGTTTTGGTTCATATTTTTAAGAATAAAAGTGATGCATACGAGTGTGAGAATTATAGAGGAATTAAGTTTATGTGTCATACATTAAAATTATGAGAGAGTAATTGAGCATAGGCTACGATTTGATATTAATATTTCTCAAAATCAGTTTAGATTCATGCTAGATAGGTCTATTAAAAAAAAAAATGCTAGATAGGTCTATTATAGATCTATACATTTATTGAGGGTTTGATGGAGAAATATATAGAGAGTAAGAAGGATCTACATGTGTTTTTTATTGATTTACAGAAAGCATAGATAATGTTTCAAGAGAAGTGCTATGGAGAATTCTCGAAAAGAAAGAATGTTAATAATGTGGGGATAAATCTTTTAAATGGGAAGCTCTCTTAGAGGTTAGTATAACTAGGGTTGCAAATGAACCGAGCTTTCGACGAGCTACTCATGGCTCGGCTCGATATGGGCTCGTTTATGTTCGTTTGATAAGGTAAATGAACAAGTTTGAACAACTTTGACAATACTCGATAGCTAAATAAACAAGCTTGAACACCCTGAAGTTCGACTCGTTTATGTTCACGAACAAGATCGTTTAGATTTCGTGAACATGCTCGTTAAAAAACTCGATTAAAAAGCTAGATTATGTCTTATTTAATTAAAAAGATATTTAACTATTAACTAAAAAGATATTTAACATTTATAACTAAGCTAGTTTATATTATTGTTTAACTAATAATATATTTAATATTATTTAACTATTAGACCGTTATTTAATTAATAATATATTAAGATATAGCTATTAATGCTCTGGCCCAAATATTCCCACTAAAAAAATAAAAATAAAAATCTCCCTCCCACACACAGGTTTTTTTATTATCCTAATTCACGCCTGATTCTCTCTCTCTCTCTCTCTCTCTCTCTCTCTCTCTCTATCTTCCGTGGCGTCAATAGCTTAAAAAAAACTTGTAGGGGATTTAGTCCCACACCGCCTAGAGGTAACTAGTTGTGCTTTATAAAAGCAAAGCATCTTTCAGCCCATTAAAGAACTGCGGACTGGGGCGGGATCAGCCTTTTTGGATTTGCTGGCTGGTTTGATGACGAGCTTTCTTTGTTTAATGAGAATATTAATATAAAATTTGTTTTGTGTTCTGCTCGGCTCGTTAACGGCTCGATAAGATTTAACGAGCAGCTTGATTAGAGGCTCGTTAAGCTTAATAAACGAGCTTGAACATGAACGCGAACTAAACTCGAACAGTGTACATCTTAACGAATGCGAACTCGAACAACGAATAAAAAAGCTCGGCAAACTTCGAACCGAGCTTAAACATGGTCTGGTCAAACGAGCTCGAACATGAACATGTCTGAGCTCGGCTCAGCTCGGTTCGGTTCGTTTGCAGCCCTAAGTATAACGACACCCGAGCAATTGTTTAAGTGACATCAAGTTGGCTGCAATATCAAGCGATTATATCAAAGGTCAAGGACAAGTTAAAAGCCAGTTTGGGGCTATAATAAAGACTAATCCCACTTTATGGTCTGAATTGTGAGCTACTTTAAGATCAAGCGCAACTTCAAAATATGCACAAGTGCTTCTCTATCTCTATATGGAGAGTTACATGAAGAACTGTGTTGCGCTGAGGGTATTGTTAGAGGAGGAAATTATTATCTTATTCATTAGAGATCCACTCTATTTATAATTGGAGATTAAAAACAATGCTCTAGGTTAAATCTAGATATCATGCATCACACCCCCATTATAATTATATTAAATTTTCAATTTTAGCTCAATCTTTTGATATCGTTAAATCTGGTGATCCATAAATTACAAAAAAATATTTATAAATTAGCGAATCATGTTTCAAAGAATGGTGAAATCGGTTTGTAAAACAGACACCTAATGGTCTCAAAATCCTTGAACCGATAAGTGTCAATTTCTTAAGGAATTTCACCTAAACCCAAAAATTATGAAAAAATTAATGAAACTAAAACATAATATTATATATATTTTGACGAAGACGATTTGTGATTTGGACTTATACTGACTCCTGAAATAATTTTTTGATTATTGTCGATAAAAAAAATTTCGTTAAAAAAATTAAGGATTTTCACACAATTGGCACTAGGGGTGTAAACGAGTCGAGTCGAGTCGAGTTTAGGCCCTTATCGATCTTGACTCGTTAGATGGAAAGCGAGCTCGAACTCGAGCTCGTCTCACTGTAAACGAGCTCTAGCCTGCTCGCCAGCCATGGGCGGGAATTTTTAAATTTAGGCGAGATTTTAAATTTTTTTAAAAAATAGGCGGGATTTTTAAAATTTAAGCTGGATTTTTAAAACTTAGACAAAATTTTTAAAAAAATATGAAATGTTAAACATTTGAATAAATTTTATGTGATTCTATTATTATTTTTAATATTTAAATTTAATAAATAAAATAAAATTATTTTAAAAATATTAATATATATTCGAGCAGGCTCGCAAGTTCATGAGCTGAGCCGGCTCAAGCTCGAACTCGAGCTCGATAAGCTCGGCTTGCGAGCTCATAAAATAGTCAAGCTCGAGCCGGCTCGGCTCACTTACACCCCTAATTGACACACTTGAATTTTATGTTTATATTGATGAAAAATGAGAGTTTTGACTCATGGAGAACTTAGGAGAGGCTGTCACTGTTTAAGAGAAATAGAGGCAAATCTAAGTGGTAACTTGGATCATAGATACTATGTGAGCCATGCAGGTGTCATGCCCTAGGGTTGTGGGCTAGCAATAATGAATGAGCTTGTGGCTAGTGTATGGAGTTTGCAGGGAGGTGAGCACATGGGAGAGCATTGTGATGGGTGGCAGGTGGGTCATGCATAATGAGCTATGGAAGAAAGGGGAGGGGGAGGGGGAGTACTGTAGCTTGGGCAAGAGCTAACGTGGCTATGATCCAACATTAGGGGAGAAATTAATGTGTCTTACTCACTAGTGATCCTCCCTATTTATAGTTGAGGATTGAATACAATGTTTGAGGGCGCACCCAATTAATGTATACCACTCTTCAAATGTAGAGATCCTTCTTGTTCAATGTACTTTAATACTAACAGCTCCAAAGAAGAATCAACTATTGTTGAATGATGGAGAACAAATTCTTTATAAAGTAGAAGAGATGACGGCGCAGAAGAACTATATAACAAAAATAACAAAAAATGGCTTAGCTAATCAATTTAGGAAGGGCTTCTAGAATGTACACTGGGTTTTGATAACACTTTGTAGCTGGGAAGGTGACAATTTTTTTAGCAAGAATTAAATGATATTATGTTTTGTTGAGATTAGCTTAGGGTTTTGTTTGCTCTCATTATAATTTGAAGGCCAATAATGCAATCTTGTTACCTTTAAAGAGCTTATGAGGAATTAATTGAAACTTAAACACGCCTTGTTATCCCTCTCTCTTTACAGCTTTCCTGCTCCTTCACCTCTCAACCATATAAATTGAGAGCTCAACTAGAATGATTGACACTTGCTTTAATTAAAATTATACTCAACATCTAACGAGATTTGCCAAAATGTTTCCGAAACCGTATTAAGCCATCTAAATTCCAAGGAAGACCATCATTTCCTACAAAAAAATTTGATCGCAAAACCTGGAGGGCTCATTTACCTGTATAAGTTCTTCCACCTTGTGTTTGCTTCCTTTCATTTCAAATTATCCATAAACACTGGAAGAAATTCTTTAGGTAGATTGAAAGTGTTTTAAACTGCACTTGACTATATATCAATTGATTTTTTTTTTCTTTAAAAAAGCTTCTGTAGAGTTTTACTGCAACAGGAGTGATATTCTTTACTGGCAGTTTCTTGATGGAGTGGTTGCTACACTTGACCACATGATTCTTTAGATACGAGCTTTTCGCATATATGAAAATGACTTACCTAAACAAATTGTGTATATATGAATACGACATGAATTTTAAACATGTAAAAAAAGGACATGAATTTTAATCTTTTTATCTCTGAAAATCATAGTACATTTTTTGTGTCATGATTAACAGAGAACTTCTGGACTTGGCACTGTTGTACTGTCCAAGGATCAGGAATAGTGCGCTTCACGAGATTAGCAAAGGCTGCTTACATTTGCAGGCTCTTGACTTAGTGGATTGTTCAAATATAGATGATGAAGCTCTCTGTAGTATAGCTAAAGGTTGCAGAAATCTAAAGAAACTCCATATTCGCCGTTGCTATCAGGTAATTATTTCTTTTAAAGTTCACATTATCAGTGTTTACTTTTAGATTGTCGGACACTAAAACATAAGTCGTTGAGATGGTTGAAAAAATTGCATTTAGAAAAAAATATAGGGATTCTTGTATATGTTATACTCTTAAATATTGAAGTTATACTATCTTCTTTAATTTTGAATTGTTTGTGATGCAGTAGAATCAGCTTATTGGTTCATTCAGACTCATTTTCCACTTATTAGATGTAATGTGATAGATAACTTTGAAAAGTTTGTACACCATGAAGCATCACATCAGCTTATTGAACATTTTAAACAAATAATCTAGCAAATATTAACAAACGTTTCTTGTTCATAAAATTTATTAAATTTATTAATTAAAAATTATTATATCATTATGCTATAATAAATATAAAATATTTATATTATGTATGTTTATCAATTTCATAATCAAATATTAATCGAGTTTTTAATGAGTTTATTGATGTAGAACATAATGACCAAGATGATTTAGATTAGGATTTTGCACGCTTGATGATTAAGATCATGTTAACTAAAGCTTGATGTTGATTTAGACAATGAAATAAAACACAAGAGCGATAACAAAAGCTTAGGCCAAGTCACCTGCAAAAAGTAAAAATCACATAACAATCAATTACTCTTGACGTTGCAAACGAAATGGGTTTCAACAAGAAATCCCTAATCTAACAATAAGAGTAGTGCTATGCAAGATCTCTCACACAACTCCTAATAAATACTAGGCTTTAGTAGGAAGAATCAACACAACTTTTCATAAGGCAATTAATAACTACAATTGAGAGTGACTAAAAGATAAAAGAGTAGGAGGAAAGTTCACCCAAATAAACACGACAAACAAGGCTCCGATGTGGTGTTTATGTGCTTGAGAGGAAGTAAACAGCAACCTTTGATTCTTCTCGATGTCTTTGGACAGCAATCTGATTTTAAAACCGGCGGAACAACAATATGATATGGTTACAAATGCTGGACAGCAGCTTTGACGCTTGGGAAATTCTGGACAGCAATCTCCAACGCTTGTATAAACCTTGGGCAGCAGTTATAGGCTGTTGGAGGCTTTTGAACAGCAATTGTAACGGCATGGACAGTAGCTTGTAAAGCTGCAGATCCCTTGGACAGCTCATAGGACTTGTTCAGAAGTCTGAACTTGACTGGGAGAACTTCAGATTTCCAGATCTCTGGATGCAGGAAGTAAGGAATATGGTGGGTGGAATTAGTGAACGGCAGCAGGAGTAGCCTTGGGATAGATTTGATTACTTAGGTTGCAAGTTCAATTAGATCCCAAATTAAATTGGGGAGAGAGGGTGATAGGAGAGAGGGGGGGGGGGGGGATTTAGGATTATTTTCCAAAGGAGAGAGACTTCCTTATGGAAGGAATTTAATTGGTGGGGACATGGGAATTTTGTCCTGGTGAGAGAGAGAAGAAAGAGTGTTTAGGTTCAATGTATTTGGAGTTAAGACATTAATTGCTCAATTAATTCATATTTAGACTAATTGATTTATTTAATGGCCTTTCTGAAGATAGAATTAATGAAATAGGAAGGATTTGAAATTTAAATTTGAATTATTTCAAAATTCAAACTCCTTCCAAAGATAGATGAAGTTAAATAAGGAAAGTGAAGCTTTAGGAAATAATTTTGAAGAAGGGGTAGGGATTTAAGGCAAGAGTCTATGGCTTGCTTAATATGGAATCTTCAATTAGGTAAGTGAAATTAAATCTCATTCAATTAAAAATTGAATTGATATGAGATTTAAATACTTTCCTAAAATAGATTTCGTATTTTATGAAAGATTTTGAATTTCAAATCACTTGGAATTCAAAATTAATCCTAATTATAGGCAATCTATATTAAGAAATAAGAGAAAAGGAGGGAAAAGGCCAAAGAGGGGCCGATGGTTTGTGGTTGGGTCGTGGATGGTGGAGGGGAAAAGAGGGAGAGGTGCAGGTGGAGGTGGAGTGGGGTTTAGCCGGCGGTGAGGGTGGATTTATGGTGGCCAGCGGCTTAAGGTGGGGGTTTGGCTAGTGAATCCGGCGGCCAGGAGGAAAAGGAGAAGGAAAGAAAGATACAAGAACGATAAACAAACCACAAACCCGACCGTCTCCAAGGTTGGTGGGTGATCCGTTTTCCCTCCCTAGGGATTCCTCCAAAGCTCTCTCCTAGAACTCTCACAACTCAAGAACACATGTGCAGGAACTTTTTTCATAATAATCATTCATTAACCCTCCAAGAAGAAGAGGGAGGCTTTAAATAGTCAAATACATGAAGGAAAATAATAAAGACGCTATTGCCCCTAGGGCATACATAAGACAAAGTCCTCAAGTGAGGGTAGAAATGAAAAAAGAACAATAACAAATCAAATACATAAAATAGATCAAAATAAATAGGAACGATTGTAGTCGTAGATCTCTGATGTCCTCATCACTTATTCACGAGTTCTGAATCGAATACAAATCGAGCTTGTTTACGAGCTTTAAATGATGTTGTTCGTGAACATAAATGAGTCGTACACATTATTGTTCAAACTTGTTTATTTAAGGATTGAATATTTAAAAAAAATGTTCAACTTTGTTTGCTTAGTTAATTAAACGATCACGAGCGAGCTTTAATTGAACCGAACAATGGGTATCTCTTTGAATGGTTGGTTCGCTTACAACCCTAAAAGTGACGTTGAGGATGCTATGTTGAATAAAAAATAGTAAATGAGCTTTAATTTTATTACCCTTAAAAGTGTGCAAACATATTATGCAAATGCACAATCATTCACATATCACTTAAAGTGAAACTTAAATTACCTGCATGCCCTGAGGTCCATGCTAGATTTTCAAACTTAAGGTCTAAGAATGTTGCACGGGTCAAACTTAAACATAAGTTTAAGTCCAATCCTCCTCCTTGAATGGACCAAAGTTGACACGACTTGAACTATTGAACGAATACACAACCATAGCATCAATCAAAGTATTTTATTTTATACGTTTGTATTAAGCCTTCAAGACGCATTATAAGAAAGATTCGCCCAGTAAAACACAAATTCTCCTGACTGACACTTAGGTCTTCAAGGTCTTTTACAAAAAATGTTCTCTATTTAAAATATAAACTCTTAGAACCGATGCTCATTGAATTAAACGTAGTATTTAATTTTATACGTTTACATTAGTTCTTCAAGGTCTTTAATGAAGAAAACTTATATATTAAAATACAGACTCTCAGTCCTGCTACCTATATGAAAACCCTTATAATCGATTGTCGAACCTGATCGTCTATTGGCAAGCAAACAAAGTTAAGTTTTCACTAATAAAATGAAATTATTCACAAACCTCTATGATGGTCATGTTGAAAGTTAATATCAAATAGAAGAGCCTCTACCTTTTAAATACTCATAAATCTCAAAATTAATCATTAAGGAGCTCTGATTTTAATAAAAATTTCAAACTTAAAAATCACTAAAATTTAAAATATTCAAGAAGAAATTAATCACATACATATTAAATCAAAAGTTCATTCAACAATTGCAATAGTTTGTTGAGGTGTATAAATTTGAAAATCACTTCAACTCACAAAGAATGAATGTCCAGTTGAAACAAATTCATTCTCAAACCATCTCTTGCCGATAAGGACGTGACATGTGTCCTTTAATTGGTAGTTTTGTCGTCAAATGGTACCACAGATAAACGATTATGATCTGGGCCCTTTGACCGACTGGTTTTACTACCAAATGTTACCACTAAATTATAGTCACAACCAGAGCTTGTATGTTTCTCAATGGTTAATTACTATTGAGTAATGAATTAAAGGGTATAATCAATAGGGCATTAAGCTCTTTGTAAGCTAAGGTCGACTTGAATTTGTCCCTTAGATAAGAACTCACCCTAAGTCTACAAAGTTATCTTGGATGACGCAACCTTTAGCTGCTAACAAGGATCTTTCTATTAGGTTGGATTGACTACCTCCTCTTACTAAGTAAATTAGGGACTATGACAGTCTGGGATGATGGAATCATGAGATCTTGACCAGATCCGTCATCATTCTCCCATCACCCGCTTTAAGTATACAATGATAAGTTTCAAATCTTAAGACCCCCCCAAATTTGATCTTAAAACGCTAAAGCTGTTGCTACTATACATTTGGTACTCAGCCCCTATCCAACGGCTAGCCTTAATCGAAATTGTTTTCTCGTTATTGAAAGGGGTAATTAACTATAGGGGCTTGCCCCCATAGGAAACCAGACCTGTCCTCACAAAATGAGGGCGAAATCTCTAAGTAGTGTCTTGTCTAAAATTTAATCTGCTTTCTGAGAATTTCTCCTAGAACCTTAAACTTGTTAAAACTCTCCTCGTCGACAAAAAAGGCGGACAGAGGCCGGGGCGCGAATTTTTGGAGCCCTTAATTGATCATAGGGATCATATGATTGGGAGTTTTCTGTCATGATTTGAAGAGGGTAATTATTCATGGGGTTTTGTGCTCATTATAATTTTTGACCTTAGATCTTGATTCAATAATTAAATGATACAATTTAAATAGACTCAATCTACGCCATGAAAAATTGCTGCCATTGTCTCATTAAGTCAAGGAGGTTCGAGGGGTACTTTTCCTAAGCAATCAACGAAGTTGATAGATGAATTTGTTTAAATCTTTCATTATCTTCTATTGAAAAGATCCCCATGTCCTATCCATCTTGTATGCATTCCATTGATGGCTTAGCTACTATGGTGCTTCCTATAAGGCGAAACATGCTAATCATCCATGTCCTTTTCAAACTTACATAAAGAGTTTGTATATCCGTACATATTGATAATGCAAGCATAAGATATAGCCTATATGATTGCCGTTCCCATGGTCAACCTTAAAAAATTATAACAGCTTACTGCATTTTCTCTTTCTTGGTATAATTTAAGTTGAACATGTTTTATTTCAACTTGTTTAATTTCAGGTTCTGCAGCCAACAAATATGATTTATGCTAAGTTTTGAACATCAGATTTTGATTTCATTTTCTAATTTTTTCAAGGTTGGAGATCACGGTGTTATCTCTGTTGGTGAAAATTGCGTATCTTTGACTGACTTGAGCCTTCGTTTTTGTGATAGGTAAACATCCTCTACCAATCTACTTGTATTTTTTGTTCATAATACAAGTAAAGTCATCTATTTTGAACACTCAAGACTTTATTTCATAGTATTGCTCTTGCTTCATATCATTAGGCATGGTTTTTTTTTTTTGCTTTGAGGTGAAACTAAATCATGCGTGCTTGCTTGCCTAGCAATTTATAACACCATAAGCACTACAATAACAACAGCAACATCAAGCCTTTATCCCACTACGTGGGGTCGGCTACATGGTCCTTTTTCTCCATTGTGTCCTGTTAAAAGTTAAGTTTTTGTTTAAATCTAATAAAGAAATATCATTTCTAATATTTTCTAACCAAGTCTTTTTAGGCCTTCCTGTCTTTCTAATAAAGAAAGATCATGACATGAATCATTTAATACATAAATACTGAAATAAAGAAAATATTACAAGGTCTTAAACTATTCAACAGCATGCATAACACAACTTTATGGAAGATATTTTACATAGTGAACTAAATAATTACTAACAAAGAGCATATCAAAAAGCAACATAAATATTAATATTTAAAAGTAGTTTGACTCATCCCTTTAGAAAGGATTATTACAAAAGGTTGATGTTGATTGTGAAATGCTTGGGGTTTGTAACACAAGCTGACGAACATAAATTAATGTAGAGCAATTACAGTAAGAATGATTGCAAAACTTTGAGACATTATTTGGTGGGGACATGGGAATTTTGGCCAGGTGAGAGAGAGAAGAAAGGGTGTTTAGGTTCAATGTATTTGGAGTTAAGACATTAATTGCTCAATTAATTCATATTTGGATTAATTGATTTATTTAATGGCCTTTCCAAAGATAGGATTAATGAAATAGAAAGGATTTGAGATTTAAATTTGAATTATTTCAAAATTCAAACTCCTTCTAAAGATAGATAAAGTTAAATAAGGAAAGTGGAGCTTTAGGAAATAATTTTGAAGAAGGGGTAGGGATTTAAGGCAAGAGTCTATGGCTTGCTTTATAGGGAATCTTCAATTAGGTAAGTGAAATTAAATCTCATTCAATTAAAAATTGAATTGATATGAGATTTAAATACTTTCCTAAAATAGATTTTGTATTTTATAAACTAGTCTTTTGTGGCCTAATGTGGCTAAATAATTAACCAATCTTTTTTGTACGACATCAATTCACCTAGTTTGTAAAGAATTGTCTCTGAAGAGTTTCCTGATGTGTGAGGAGCAATAGTATGGAGAAATCCGAAAAGCAAACAAAATTCTAGAGGCCTAGTTGCCTACAACTTAAATACGTCTTTGAAATCTCAACCATGTGGATCTACAATGGACTAGGAGGCAATGACAGCATAGTTCAATCTCTTTTATGTGTGAATTAAGCAAATTATAATCATCTTAAATAACGTCTCTTGAAGTAGTGGCAAGTAAATTGAAACAAGGGTCACTTTAAGAAGTTGGAGAAGAATACTTGCTTTGTGATACTTGCATATATCTACATGTCATAATCATTAGAGTTTACCTGAAACATTATCTCAAGCTCAAACACTTCATCAGATTTAAGCTCTCTTATTATCCCCCACTCTACCTCGTGAACAATAGTAGACTTGAGTGCTACCAACTCATAATTATTTTGAAGGTCCACTTCATCTTCAATAAAGACGGGACATCATAAATACTTTTATAATGACCGTCATCTTAATGAGAAGGATGATAAAATTTTGGCACATAGTGTTAAACTTAAAAAGTTTCCAAGATAATGTTGATTAAGAGGAACACATGGAACTTGTATGAATTTTATGTGACTGATGGAAAGAATCTTCTTTGAACACGTTCATGTTAGGGTATCACCAAAATATTTTGTAGAGGATAACTTTTGGAACCTTTGATGATGAGAAAGTGATGGATCATCGTATTCATAAATATAAGAGAATGATTTATGTGATCTATTGAAAATTACAATTTTCATGGTGATCATTGCCAACATCATAATGGTATGACTTACAAATCATATTATGCGAACAAGAATTATAAACATCAACATATTTGTATGAGTGGAGATATGTTAAAGGATAAGATTGACATCCACAAGCTTAATCCTCTAGAGTATGAACATAAGAATGATAAAAATGATATTCATAATATGCGAAAATCATGTATTGTGATAAATAATGCATTGAAATTTGACAGTTGGAGAGAAGATGCTCATGATGAGACTTTAGAGTTTCTATTGGTGGCTACCACCAAGAACTTTGGCTGTTTTTTTGGGTTATGTGGAAGATCTTTGGATCATTGAAGAGGAGTTTCATGGCAGAATTAGTGATATTGTTGTTCTTAAGAGTGTGCAGAGGATGACAACTCCTACGAGAACTATTATGAAAAGGGTAGTCATGGGAGAATTTTTTACTCTTAACAAATTTAAAATATTTTATGATCAAGTATGGTATAAAAAATAATATACTATCCTGAGAGATAGAAATATTATTTTAATATGAACTCAATAACAAAACTTGAATGTTATTTTTTGCATACTTAGAGATATATTTGATTGAATATAGTTTATTTTATTCTAGGGTGCAGGTATCTCATAAGAGAAAGCTCCTATTTACATCCCAAGAATATTGGGCTCTTGAGAATATTTTTTTTATTAAAATAATGTTTTATATTTATTTTATTAAAATATTGGTTATTTTTTTCTATATGATTACAAAAAATTATTTGAAAGATTTGGTTTTTGAAATTTCTAGGATGATTGGATCAACTTAGAACTAATGAGTAGATGATAAAGAAAAAAAGTGTAAGAGTATCTGATTTTAAGAAACTCAGAGCTATTGAATACTATTGTATGTTGAGCTTTATATTTTAAAATTAAATTAATGTTTAAGTTTACCAATTTGATTTAAAAAATTGGGACTTATGTTCTAACAACATAAGGTTAAGAAAATGTTTAAAAAGGTGAGGGTTTATGTTGTAACTGAAAAAAGCATTAGTCTTGGAGCTTAAATATAAGATGAGAATCACCAATAATTTATAACTCAGACCTAAGTCTACCAAAATGCATGAGGCTTACAAATTTAAAATCTCGCTTGAGGTTAATTCAACCCGACATTTAGTTTTATAATCATTGCTGGAAAGTACAACCCATTAAACTCACCTAAGATCTTTAAAGTTATAAAATTTTGATCTCAATGCATAAGATTGTTTTGATTTTAGGAAAGGGCTTACAATTTAGCGACATAAGCCAAGATGACTAACTTTGAGGGTATGTGCATGTTACCTCATATATATTTTTATTATCTAGTCCTTAATTTGAGGGTTGCTATTTTTATATGCGACTCATGAAACTATTCAATGATATTTATTAGTTAAATATATTGGTTTGATGTATAAGCAGTCTTATGAATAAGTAATCAGTCAAATTCAGAATTGCATAGTAAGATCTACAAGGAGATTTTCATTTTATTTTTGTTTTGAAAAGCTTGCTTAGTTTTGGATAAGCTATTCAATTTTCTTTAAATATTATTTATGATTGGATTTTAAGATTGCTTACATCTTAATAGGTAGAAAATTTAATTTTCTAATAGCTTACAACATAAAATGTCTAGACCACCTCTAAAGAAAGCACTAGAAAAAATTAGGAAAAAAAATGCATTTTTAATGTGCAGTCAAGATAAATGAGCAATCAATCACAATAATCAACCACAAAATGATGCAGGGAACTTTTTATAGCCAGAAAAAAGAAAATGATATATGAGTTGCCTTAAACAACCCAATTGAATTTACTGACTCAAGTTTTGACTTCTAATGTTGATGTAGGCAGGGGGGGTTAAATCATCTTGAATTGCTTCTTGACCTTGGGCTGCTTGCTGTTCTCGGTTTGGGGGCTTGGGCTGCTTGTTGTTCTCGGTTTGGGGCCTTGGGCTGCTTGCTCTTCTCGGTTTCTACTGCCTATTGTTGTTCCCGTGGTCACTCCCTCTCGGTTTTATCCCCTGGCTGTTTTCCTGTGAAGTGCTGACCTATTTCCTGTGCTGGCTCTTCGGGTCCCTTGCTGGCTGGGCTTCTCGTGACTTTTGGCTGGGCTTCCCGTGGCTTTTGGCTGGGTTTCCCTTAGCTTCTCTCCCTGTTTTCTGTGCAGAATTTCTGCTGGTTGTTATGTGTCTTTTGGCCTTTCATTTTCCCAAATATGATTGGATTTGGTTGGAGGTGCTGTGGTTGTTTAGCTTCTTCCTTTGCCTATAAATTAGAGATGTTTTGAGGCTTGTAGAGGTAGGATATAATGTGATTTTTGGATAAAAACTTGAGAGATTTTTCTTCCTTCTTTGGAAAAGCTTGCGAGCTTGTTCTGTGCTTCTCTTCTCCTCTAGGAAAGCTTGCGAGCTTCTCCTTCGTCTCGGACTTCTTATCTCGTTCTTCTCTCCGCAAGTTCCCTTCCACTTGTATCTTTCTTCTCAAAGCGACAAATGGCAAGCTTCTTTAGGTGTCGTTTCTATGTCATAAATTTGTAATGTCATGTTATGATGTGATTTTTGGGGATATTTGTGTATTTTCTTTTATCTAGGAAGGTTGTCTCTTGCTTGCAAAAATTTTAGGGTTCTTTCCAAATTTTTGCTCGCTTCAATTTGGTATCAGAGCAAGTTGGTATATCTTAGGTCATTGAGTCAAGTTGTTGTATGAGTTTTGGTGTCATGTAAGTTTTTTTTTTTTTTTTGAGTCATGAGTCATAGTCCATGCAATCAGCCTTCAGAAGCCTTAGGTCAAGATTCAAAGCAAACTCAAGTTTCATCAGGAGATGAATTCTTCCAACCGGAGGAGAACTTGATGTAGGCAATGGAGGGGGGGGGTGGTCAAATCATCTTGAATTTCTTCTTGACCTTGGGCTGCTTGCTGTTCTTGGTTTGGGGCCTTAGGTTGCTTGCTGTTCTCGGTTTGGGGCCTTAGGCTGCTTGCTCTTCTCGGTTTCTGCTGTCTGTTTCTGTTCCCGTGGTCACTCCCTCTCGGTTTTATCCCCTGGCTGTTTTCCCGTGAAGTGTTGCCCTGTTTCCTGTGCTGGCTCTTTGGGTCCCTTGCTGGCTGGGCTTCCTGTGACTTTTGGCTGGGCTTCCCATGGCTTTTGGCTGGGTTTCCCGTAGCTTCTCTCGCTATTTTCTGTGCAGAATTTCTGCTGGTTGTTATGTGTCTTTTTGCCTTTCATTTCTCCAAATCTGATTGGATTTGGTTGGAGGTGCTGTGGCTGTTTAGCTTCTTGCTTTGCCTATAAATTAGAGATGTTTTGAGGCTTGTAGATGTAGGATATAATGTGATTTTTGGATAAAAACCTGAGAGGTTTTTCTTCCTTCTTTGGAAAAGCTTGCGAGCTTGTTCCGTGTTTCTCTTCTCCTCTAGGAAAGCTTGCGAGCTTCTCCTCTTTCGTCTCGGACTTCTTATCTCGTTCTTCTCTCCGCAAGTTCCCTTCCACTTGTATCTTTCTTCTTAAAGTGACTAATGGAAAGCTTCTTTAGGTGTCGTTTCTATGTCATAAATTTGTAATGTCTTGTTGTGATGTGATTTTTGGGGATATTTGTGTATTTTCTTTTATCTAGGAAGGTTGTCTCTTGCTTGCAAAAATTTGGAGGCTCTTCCCAAATTTTTACTCGCATCAAATGCATTCAAGATTTCACTTTAGAGTTCATATTTTTTGTTCACCATTTCATTATTATTTCCCATAAATCTACATGACTTCCTAAACAACAACAACAATAACACCAAGATTTTATCCCACTTTGTGAGTTCGGTTTAGGGGTGTAAGTGAGCCGAGCCGGCTCGAGCTCGACTCGTTAACAAGCTTGCGAGTCGAGCTTATTGAGCCACGAGTTCAAGCTCGAACCTATACTCGAGCTCGCCTATTAAACGAGCTCGAGTTCGAGCTTAATGAGGCTCGGCTCGCACCGGCTCGTAATGTTTCAATTTAACCATTAAGTAATTTAACTAAGTTTTAGGCTAGACATGAAGTAATTTAACCCTTTCAAAGCATGTCCAAAATGTTTGGTAACCGAGGACAGTTTTAAACAAGGGCGTGCTTGAAGTTATTGGAGCCGTTATATGGTTTTATGCTTAGGATGGAGCTAGGTGACCATTTCATGGCATGAACAAAAAGTTCCAATTTGATTCAGAAGGCCTGGCTCAGACTTAATGGACTTTTTTATTTGACCCGAAATGAAATATTGCAACATGTACTCGTGTTTGGTTCAGTGAAACTCTGCAGCCTTTTGCAAGACTAATTTGCAGTTTGTCTTTATAGACTACAGCTGACATAGTCCTATTTTTAGCACATAATACATCAACTGGTCCTTACGTTAGTTTTATCCAACATATGTTACTATGGGTTTTCTAATTGCCTCCATTATGTCTTGTTCGCACCTGTCAACCGTGCTCTCCAACATGAGCCTATTTAGATCAAATGAACAAGTACAACATCACAACGAGCTATTAACAAGGCGCATGGTTATTTGGCAAAATTTTCTTGGCGTAGAAATTTTGTTGAAGGAGCCTAAAATAATCATGTCAATGTCTACTTCTGTGCATCAAATTTGATAATATCAGATCAATAAAGGACAGTCCAGCTGACAATGCTCATTGCTCATGTCTGGGAAAATTAGTTTCACTGAAAAAGCTGTGGCCAGAAGACATGGTTATGTATTGTTTGACTTGCTCATTAAGGCAAATGTGTGCTCAATATCTTGTCTATCTTCTAATAAACTGGCATGAATTTTATTGTTTTTCCAGAAAAATGAACGCTACCGATTTTTTACTCTGGACATCCCATATATTTTTCTCTTATGTACAATGATGTCCAAAGTTACTCCCTTATTCTGTATGAAATTGTATTATATTAATTTTTTATAATTTTCTTATGATTTCAAATTAATTTCTCATAATTCTTAAGGGTTGGCGACGAGGCACTTATTGCCATTGGCCAGGGTTGCCCCCTCCAAAATTTGAATGTAAGCGGATGCCATCAAATTACAAATGCTGGGATTACTGCTATTGCCAGGGGTTGCCCAGGGCTCATTTGTCTTGATATAAGCGTTCTCCAGGTTTATCTCTTGCTCTCGCCTGCTTTGACAATGAAAGCTAAGACTGTCCTTGTGCCTTGTATCTTTAGATGCATGCTATTCACCATATCACACTGAAATATGGTCATACAATAAATTAGCTTTCTTTTTTTTTTCTTTAACCTTGCAAGACTTCTTAGATATCCTGTTCCTTTATTGGCCAAATTACTATGTAATTTGTAGTGAAAAAGTCCAAAATAATCAAGCCACTATTCATAACAGGTCAATTTAATCCTAGAATATCATATTTCTCTATTTAGCCACTTGACTGTACAAAATTAATTCTAAACATTCCCTAACATTAAATTATGATCAATTTTATGGCAAAATTTTAATCAATTTTGTATCCCAATTTTACTTTTTTTTGTTATCCCAATTTTACTTAATTTATATCTAATGGGTTGTTTAGGATTAATTTTGTTTAGTTCATGGGCTATTAGATTTTTCTTTTAACTTATGAATTTATAATTGCTAATACCTTATTTAAGAAAATAGATGAGCATCTCATCACTTATAAGAATGGATATAATAAAACTCAGATTGATTATTTTCTTTTAAGAAAAATAAATCGTTTAGATTGCAAAGATTGTAAAGTTACTCCAAATGAAAGTTTATGTACCCAACATTGCTTATTATTTTTGGACTTTAAGATGAATGGTAGAAAATAAAAAATAAAGTAAAACGTTGTTATAGGATTAGACAGGTGAATTTAAAAAATATTAATAAAAATATTTTTGAGAGTAAGATTCTAAATTTTAAGATTTTGTTTGTGCATGAAGAAACTAATATTATATGGAAAAAAATTGCTAGTGATATTAAAAATGTTGCAAAAGATGTGCTTAAAGTATCAAAGAAAAAAGCTACTAATAGTAAAAATAGTTTGTGGTGGAATCAAAATGTGCAAGAAAAGATAAAAAATAAGAAGATTTATTATAAAAATTGGTTCATCTGTAAATTTTTTTATAATTGAGAAAGATATAAAGAGATTCGTAAGGAGTCTAAGTAATTTGTGATGCAAAAATTTTAGCTTTTAATGTTTATATAATATATTGGATACTAAGGATGGCGAAAAATATATGTATAAGTTAGTCAAACAAAGATATAAAAATAGTAAGGATTTAGTTCGAGTGAAGTGTATTGAGGATGAAGATCAAAAAATGCTTTATTAAAAGAGGATATTCAACAAAGGTAGATGAGATATTTTTCTAAACTTTTCAATGAAGATTATGAGAATGTGATTGACTTTAGTAACCTTAGCACCTTAAATGAAAATAATTTTTTTTTTTTATCGATATATTAGTAAAATGGAAGTTAGAAAGGTTTTAAAAGAAATGAAGTGTGGAAAAGCTATTGGATCAAATGATATTCCAATAGAGGTGTGAAAATGCTTAGGAGATGAAGGAATTTCTTGACTTATAAACTTTTTAATATTATTTTAAAGACTAAAAAGATGTCAGATTAGTAAATAATGAGTGTGTTGATTCCTATTTTTAAGAATAAAGGTGATGCACAAAATTGTGCAAATTATAAAGGAATTAAGTTAAAGTGTCATACTTTAAAACTATGGGAGAGAGTATGGAGCATAGATTATGGCTTAATACTAATGTTTCTCAAAATCAAATTGGACTCAGGCCGAGTAGGTCTATTATGGAGGCTATACATTTATTGAGAGGTTTGATGGAGAAGTATAGAGAGAATAAGGAAGGATCTACATATAATATATATTGATTTAGAGAAAGCATATGATAAAGTTCCAAGAGAAGTGCTATGGAGAGTTCTAGAAAAGAAAAGGGTTAATAATGCTTATATTTAAGTCATTAAGGATATGTATGCAGGGGTTGTTACTTGTGTTCAAACACAAGGTGGTTTGACCAAGTATTTTTCTAATTTAGTTGTATTACATCAAAGATCAGCTTTTAAGCCATATCTTTTTATTTTAGTCATCGATAATCTCACTAGACATTTGCAAGAGGTTGTACTCTGATTTATGCTTTTTACTGATGATATTCTTGTTGATAAGACTAGAGAGGGAGTTGAAGGTAAACTTGAATTATGGAGGTTAACCTTAGAGTTTAAAGGCTTTCGTTTGAGTAGATCTAAAATTGAATATATGGAGTATAATTTTAGTAATAATAGATCTACTAGGGGGATTGCGACTTTGGGTGATCAAGTCATTAATAAGAGTACACGATTTCGATATCTTGGGTCTATTGTTCAAAGTGATGGTGAAATAGATGGGGATATTATTAGTAAGTTGGATGGTTGAAGTGGAGGAATGCATCGAGCTTGTTGTGTGGTAGAAAAGTCCCCTTCAAACTTAAGGAAAAATTCTATAAGATGGTGATTAGACTGCAATGCTTTATGGTGCAGAATGTTGGCCATTAAAAGAGAAGCATAATATTAAGTTAAGTGCTATAGAGATGAGAATGCTCAGGTGGATGAGTGGCTTTACTTTTAGAGATAGGATACGAAATGAGCATATACGTGAAAAAGGTTGGAGTAGCTCTAGTGGAAGATAAGATTAGAGAGAGTCGCCTTAGATGGTTTGGTCACATAAAACGGTGGCTTTCCGATGACCCGGTTAGGAAAGTGGATGTATTAGATTTGACTTATGTTAAGAAATATAGAGGTAGACCTAAAAAGACTTGGTTAGAAAATATTAGAAATGTCCTTTCTTTATTAGATTTAAATGAGAATTGAACTTTGAATAAGACACAATGGAGAAAAAGGATTCATGTAGCCGACCCCACATAGTGGGATAAAGGCTTGATGTTGTTGTTGTTGTAATGGGTTAAATTGGAGAAATGTGATATTATGTGGCTAAATTGGTCACATACAAATAGTTGGTGGGATTATTGTAGGCTTTTTTTATAATTTGTATGTTGCATTTTTCTTTTGAATTCCTCATGTATTTTATTCCTCTACAGATTAAGTTGTCCTCATTCATGCGTACCCAACTCTTAAATTTTCTCATTATTTGAGAATTAAGCATCTTGAGTGCACTTTGTTGAATTCACTGATGATTTTGCCAAGTATGCCTAAGAATTGTATTGCTATAACCCATTGCCCAATAAACCAACTGATCTTTTTTCTTGGCAGATTTGGTGGCCATCTTGCATGCATATAAATTTTGCAAAATTTCACATGATTTCCGGTATGCATTGTGCTCATTGTTACTGGTAATAGAAACTCATAAATGTGATTTTGTAAAACAAAGAGTCCTCATTTTTTGTTGTATGCTTTATATCGAGTTGTTATTATTTTTTAGGAATACTTATTTGTCAACCAAATTTTAGTTTCTAAAACCAGGAAAGAGTAATTTGAACCATCTCATCATTTTTTTTGCAATATTTCATGATTTGGCTGGATATAATCAACAATCAGGATGGATTTATGTCTTCCATAACCCCCCAAATGGAATGATTTCATTCTCACCCAACGGAGTCAATGAAATCATTAGTTTCTATAACGCGATTTTAATCTCTAAATAATGAAATGTTCCTTTATTAAATTTGTGTGGATTCTTTGATTATACATTGTCTTTTCTACAGAACTTGAAGGACATTGCGCTTGCCGAGCTAGGTGAAGGGTGCCCAATTCTTAAAGAGATTGTGTTATCTCACTGTAGGCAGATAACTGATGCAGGTTTAGCTCACTTGGTGAAAGGATGCACTAGACTTGAAACCTGCCACATGGTTTACTGCCCATCTGTAACATCTTCAGGCATAGCAACTGTAATTTCCAGCTGCCCTAGCCTGAAGAAGCTTCTTGTAGAGAAGGGGAAGGTCAGTGAAAGATCCAAGAGAAGGGCATCCAGTATCCTCTCATATCTTTGCGTCGACTTATGATTGACTCTCCATGCAAGATGACTTGGAAGGTGTACAGATTGTTTTGATGGGATCTTTTAGTCCAAGATTTAGGGTTTCCATGGTCGAAATTGGCTTGCATCTTTTCTTGTTTCTTTTATGAGTTGGCTGCCTATGCGCATCTGTCCCGTGTGATTGTTCACATTGGAGAACAGACACCGTCTGGGTTGGCGATTCGTTACGCATTTTGCGAGATTCATTCATCTTTGTGTATACCTGATTTGGAACATTATCGTTCCACAGTTTTACCTCAGATTGATCCTATCGCGACTGCTGTAGCAAATCCGTGTGCTGGTAGACTTTCTCAGTGAGGATCCAAGCGAAGCGCTGAGAGGAATCCAGAGTCCTTGTTCTTTGCAGCTTTCATGGGTAATTGTCATTTATCTCACCTAAAACTAGCTACCATAGAGGATCCTAAGGTTTGGCAAAATATGGAATGCCTATCTTCCCATTCAACTTTCATTGATTTAATATCAAAATAACTCTTTTTCACTTACCTACTTGTTTTAGTGATTTTAGTACTGTCAGTGATGTATTTCTTATATTGGAATATCAGCTATTCTGTTATATTACAATTTTTAATGGTAAAAAGAGTCATTTTAATAGTAAACTACTGAACTACTAAAACTTGGTAACATATGGGAGATATTTGGTATTTTGAATAATGATGATAAGTTTATTTGTTTATATTATTGAATATGGTTTAATAAGTAGTTTTTTCTGAACTTAATAAAAGATTCATTAAATGATGTGATAATTGCTTATTTTGATGATTTATTTTTGGTTATTCAATCTATTCATTTATTTGTCTTATTTACTTTTTAAATTGTGTTTGCTATTATAGAGATAAGTATGATAAAATGATTAAATAGGTATATATATCATTCAATAAAATATTTTGATTTTTTTTTATAATAGAAAAATTCAAATATGTCTAAGTAATAAATTGTAACATCAAATTCATCATTGCTAATATTATTTTATTTTTATTTTTTTTTAAATATATTAAAATATGATCTAAATAGAGTGAAGTTATAATTAGCTTTATACTGAATTCAAGTATATTAATATAAATTTTGGTTTTCCTTAATTGATGAGGTTCATGATTTTAAAGAGATCTTGTTGAATTTTCTTCCAATGAAGAAAAGAACTAATTGGTCTTTCTCTTTTTTTTTACAGAAATATATGATAAGTTAATAAATAAGAGTAGATTAATGCTTCATTTGATTACCCGTTGCCTTTTGTAAAAGTAGAATTAAAAATTTTGTTTGGGAGTGTAGATTTCTAACGGAGAATTTAATATTAAAAAGCTTTTGAAAATAGTACAAAAGTTAAATTCAAAAAAAAAAATTTACAAAAACATCACATATAAATAGCAATCCAAAAATAATTTTATTGTTTTGAAACAAAAAAGGTAAAATTAAATTATCTCAAATGAGGCCTAATCCTGATGTATGGTATGATTTTCCTTTAGGTAATGAAAATGTCTGATATAATGAATAGCATATTCATAAATAATATGAAAAAGTTAGATGTTTATGCATATTGCATATTGAACATTTTAATTTAGGACCTATCTAGCTATTGGAGATGCTGCAAACAAGACTTAAAAACTCCATTTTACTAAAATTCTACAACTATTTTGATTAAAAAAAAAGAAGTTAAAGTTTATGGTAAAAAAATGTAATTGAATTTCACTTGATATTTCAGCAGATAAGCCTCTTTAGAACTTGTAGATATTCATACCTTCTAAAGAAGTGTGATAAGCCTCAGAAGAGAAATGGCACAAGTATGACAACTCTCAAACATAATTCCAGACTTTCATCAGAGAAATGAGCTATATAATTATCTTCTGCTTCAATTATTGCAGAGAAAAATTTTTAATTTTGTACACATAAACTGTCATAAAAAATAAAATTATGATAACCTCGATCATACAATAGGAAGCCAATGCAATTCCAAAAACATCTTTTAACAAACCAGTTTTATTGAGGCCCTCAAAACAGAACTAATGACCTTAATCAGAATCTACTATGTGATCTTGGTTTCTTACTTTAATGGAGGTATAATTCTCCAAATGATGCATATAAACTCTATCGTATGCTTCAATAGTCAGAGCTGAAGCCAAGAAAAGCTCCAATTCACTGATAAAACGTTCTGTTTTTCCACCTAAAAATGGCATGGCAGCTTCAACCAGCAGGGTTCTGAATTTTTCCTGCCTCTTCTCAGGATTAAGGTTAACGGTATTTTCTTGATTACTGCAAACAGAACAAAGTCAAATTAATACAGGTTTGATGAGATTTATAGAAGCGAGCGTTACAGACAGTAAGAAGGCTAACGATGATCATAAAAATTTACAATCTAGCTCAAGATTTCAATGCAGAGCATGCAAAGTCAAGCTGACAGGATTGTCAAACTGTGAATCTTAGTTGAATGCAGGATCATACTTAGCTCTTCATAGTAGATCATAACATGCATGATCATTATCCCGTCCTCTTGAAGAGAAATTATTAGGTACGAAGTCCGGACATAGAGATACGTCCAGACTCCAACAAAATGTTGACATGTGGAGTGGACATCTAGATATTCAATTGGATTTATTTTTTTTACTTTATATATTTAATGTGTCCGTAGAACTTTAAACCAAGCGCAACAAAAGCGCATCCAAAGTGCAGGTAAAGTACAGATAAAACGCAATCAAAGAGCAATAAAAAAGCACAACAAAAGAACAGTCAAAACGCAACTAAAGTGCAACTAAAGCGCAACTAAAGCGCAAGTAAAACGCATAAAAAAAGCAACCAAAGTGCACTCCACGTGTCAAATTTTAAGTGGATGTCCAGACGACTCCAAACCTAATAATTCCTCCCTCTTGAAAGCCCTTTGTCATTTTTGTCCCCTTGGCCGCCACCCCATTACAAGCGCAGTTGGTAAGTGAGGAGTAGAAAACTTTAGTTGAAGGATGGTGGTTGATCCCAGTGGAGGTGTCGCCAGAGGGGCTGCTGATGGTGGAGCCAATGGGATGGGAGGTGCATTGAAAACCGGCCAGTAGGGTCCCAAGAAGGGAGCCATTCTTGACTTTCTTTGATACCATTTTGACGTAAGATATATGGCATGACTACTACTTAAAAAGCCTAGAGGCCCTAGACTAATGGCGAGGTGAACCAATGTTTCATAGTCAAAATAAAACTACCTCACACTCATTTGATGCTATGAATCCATACGCCCAAGGCTCAATAGTCAATTATGGTCAAATGCAAGACAGTTAAAGTCAAGACGGACATCAAGGATAGCA
Source organism: Dendrobium nobile (assembly GCA_022539455.1). Lineage (NCBI taxonomy): Eukaryota > Viridiplantae > Streptophyta > Magnoliopsida > Asparagales > Orchidaceae > Dendrobium > Dendrobium nobile. The sequence continues at coordinate 68,161,946 of CM039726.1, read as the reverse complement.
GAGAACCCAAGAGGAAGATGGTGAAAGAATGAGCAGTTCCAAGAAAGAAGAGAGCGCAAAGTTGTTGAAAGGCACAGAAGATATGAGCCCATATCTTTCTGCGTCCCAAACAAGAAGGGACGCAGCTGATGAGCACCAGATAACATAAATAAAAATGTAATGGATCATTACGGTTAAGATAGGGATAGGAAAGCAAGATTGACATTTTCTACTTAATGGATTTATATATGGTGTAAACAAATTGAGGTTGTGCAAGCTATAGAGTGATGTTCAACTCAATTCATTAAGCAGACGAGCCAAAAAATATTTATTTGTATTTCGTCTTTCACTTACCAAATAGACCACAAGCTATTCACAAACACGAAATCTACATAAAAGCTCTAAAGAAATTATAGAATATACATGTCACCACATATATATGTGTATATATCTATGCAAATATCAAACCAAACATGATCAAAAATTGAATAAACAGTCGTTTTTACAGAACTAGATCTACAGCATCAAACCTAATAAATAAAAAATCTGAAATTGAAGAGGCATAGTGAAACACATTTTCTATTACAGCATGAAACACACCAGAAATGTGTACTTTTTGTGCTTTAAACATGTTAAAGAATAGATGATGCATTTCAAATGTGATACGCGTTCATATAGCATGTCTTACGTGTGCATTTTGCAGCAACATGAACAACAATTTGATTGAATCTAATTTGATCTATGGAAGAAAGTGAACTTGATAAAAATTATAAAGAATCGGCTCATTATTTCATTTTAAGATTATTATAATATTTATATGATCTTAAAGGGCTTCTAATATGAAATATACAAAATCAAGTAGTAATAATTATAAAACCATTGCAATAGTCTATGGATTGATGAGTGGCAAAACAATAATTATAACAGTGTATGGATTATTGAGTAAGAGCAAAGATCCTTCACATTAATAAGGTGATAGTGAAAGAGATAGGAAAGAGGACGGGTGTCTTGGTGAATTTGAGTCCTAATTAGTATATTATGCAGGAGTTTCATACTTTCCCTCAGGTGAATGAATTGATATCATTCATTCAAAGTTTGTCAAATAATTCTTGAAAGACTACTCCTGATTAGGGGTGTCAATTTCGAGTCACGGGTCGGGTTCGACTCAAACCCGAAAAATTATTAAAAAATAGGAAAAAGGGAAAAAAGAGTGGCAATGAAGGATGCAAGATTTTGTATTAATGCAATGATGAAGGCTACAATAATGAGAATACAATAAAGAAAAAACTTAAGCCTCCAATACCATGACAATAATTGGAGAGGGACTGGTTGAGTATTTCCTATGCATGCTTAGCAATTGGTTAACCACAAGAATCTTGGTAAACTTAGGAAAAACTTAAAAATAAGAGGCTATTGATAGCTAACTAATCCAAGAAAAAACATAGTTTGATGTTATCAGATCAACCGGTGCATCTAATAAGTCCGAAACAAAATAACGGGAAAGATGAATGAATTTGTAAAATGTTCTCATTCCTTAACAGCATAAAAAAAAAATTCTTGGCCATAACATTTTTTCAAACAAAAAAAAAATTAATTACCTTCTAAAAAAGGCTTCTATCACACCATGAACATGATGAAAGATAATGTCCACATCTTCTTCCTGTACAAAAGTGGCCTCATATGAGGCATTTAAAATCAATAGACTTATTTCAAGAAGCGTATTAGAAGTTCATAAAGAAAATGAATGACATTAAAACTTTTAAAGGGTGCTGGCTTTGCAAACATATTAAAATAGAATAAAAGATATTTAGAAGAGGTTTTTCATTGGTGAATGATATTGTAGAAAAGTGGAAATAATGATATATATATATATATAGAATTTTACTGCTTGAGACTGCTTGATTCCGTACAAAATGTGGAAGCATATATAAACTTTTCTTAAAAGACTTATAATAAAATAAATCAAAGCTAATCACCAAAAAAGGAAAAAATTTCTCAAAAGAGGCCGGTGGTTAGAAGAGGAAGAGGAGACTCACATATTGCAATCTAAAGGTTACAAGAGAATCGATCCAATGATTAGAAACATTTATTCGTGTGCTCAATAATAACTATCAAACTTGATTGACTTGTGGATCCCACGGTCTTTTAACAAATATGGATATCAATTCAATAAATGACTACCAAAGAGTCGTCAAAGGAATGCAAGCAACCATAGGGTTGCACTGGGTCCAAGATCAGCCCATAACATGATAGAACACGATCCAAACACGCTTTGTGGAAAGGGAGGTGGCATCAGCATGATGGAGTCAAAAGTTTTGCATGGTTCAACCATGAAGGTATTTGTCCTTGACATGTCAACAAGAGTGGTGTGGGTTTTGAGAGAAATGATGGGGTGTTAAAAACAAAGAGGTGTACAAATACACATGCAAGAGTACTCCAATATATCATCAAATAATATTAGGAATTATAGTTAACATATTCCCAATAATCAATATGGAAATATTACCTAAAATGACATATTTCCAAATAGATTTGTTAAGGGATATCATTTAAAATATAATTGAAATTTCTCTCATAATTTTTGTTAGGAAATTCATAAACTATGCTAGGAATGTTTAAAAGTAGTAGTACTAAATTTTTCAAATAAATTGACCAAATCAATGTGCTAAATAATGTGGTTCTCTTTATGGTCTAATTTACTCTTATCATTGTATATTAGATTGGGATAAACTCGTAGTAATAACCCTGACATGTGATGCATTATGTTTTTTTCCCCCAATCTTACCTAGAGATAAGATGAAAATTTAATGCAAGACATGTCAGGTAGATAAAAGGGTAGACCAAAAATAAATTACATAAATTTTTTATTAATATTACCCCAAACTTTGAATAGACATGACATAACTCTTAAATTTTTATTATGCATGTCATTTAGCCTTTCAAATTTAGCAACTCATGTAAATGAACGACAAATAATATTGAACTATCAACCTAAGATGTTTGAAGAGTAAATGAATACATGCAATCTCACTAAAGGGAGGTATGATGGATAATTTTATTAAAAATAGAAACCTTATGATAAATCCCTAAGAAAGTCTCCAGAACTTCCCAAAAATAATAACTTGTTGATGAGGACATCAGGCCTTGGAGAATTTACCAGAAACAAGGCCGACGAACTACGGCCACAATCGCACTGATCTACTTCTGATTATCAATGTATTAGATTTATTATTTTTTTATGTTTAATGAGTTTTATTGTACATTTCCGTTTATGCCCTCACTTAAGGGCCTAGTTATGTGTATGTCGTCTTTTGTATTTTCTTTGTGTTTTGGGCTATTTAAAGCCTTCCCCTCCTTTGAGGGCTAATGAAGATTATCATGAAAAATTTCAGCTTTTGTTTCTTGTTTCCTATGTGTTGTGAGAGAGAGCTTTGGTGAGAACCCTACGGAGGGAAATCGGATCACCCACTAGCCGCAGGAAGCGTCCGGGCTCGTGGTCATCTTCGTCGTACTTTCTTCCCTCCTCCTTCCCTCCGGTCAAAACTCCCCCAACCCGCCGGCCAAGCATTTGTCCCCTTCCCCTTGCCCTCTCAAGCCTCCAGCCACCACAACCCAAGCCCACTAGCCGCCGGTTTCCACTCCACCCTAACCTGACCTGCCGGCCAACAACCCCCCACATCAACCAAACCCTAACCCTAATCCCCACATAGCTGCCAGCCACCTCCCTTTTCCCTTGGCTCCATAAATTTCATCTTGCATTCAAAACCATTCCTATTTTAGCTCCCTTGGTAACGAATTTGAATTCAAAATTCAAACAAATTTGAATTTGAATTTGAATTTGTTTCCTAAATAAGGATTCCTATTTTAGGAAAGTTACTTAAATTAGATCTATTTAAATTTCTAATTGGATTTGATTTAAATTAATTCTTCATAATTTAAGATTCCAATTAAAGCAAGCTTTAATTCTCTTTTCCTAAACCCACTCAAGCCCCAAGCATGCCGCTGGACCCTTGACCCCCTTCCCTCTCCCTTTCACATTAAATTCCTACCTTCTTGAGAGCATCAATTACTTCTCTCATTAAGGATTATCTTCCTTTCTTTCCTCTTGTTTCAAATTCAAGTTACATAACCCCAAATCCCTCCAAACAAAAATCTGAAATTATTTTCAGATTTTGGAAATTCCCTATCCCATCCCCCATTACCCGCCAGCCCTTCCCCACCTCCTTCCCTTCCTCTCTCCCAAAACAACTCCTAAACCCTAATTCCATGTTTCCAAGTTGCTGTCCAGATTTTCTGGACTTTGCTTGGCGGCTGTCTAGAAAATTCCTGCACGTCTCATTGCTGTTCAGCCGGCCGGGAGATCATCGTTTGCAGCCCGGAAGTTCCAGCACACCAAAATCTATCGTTCCCTCATGCATGACAGATCCAGAACTTGATCACGAATTCGTTTACGAAGACCAAGGCCACGTCGATATCCTCAACTCCCCTTTCTTCAACCTCAACCTCGAGGTTGACCAAACTGTAGAGGATTACATGGAGAGGATCATCTTCACCCTTGCTGAAACTATTGACAAGCAACTTTCTTCCGTCCAATGGAAAATTGTCTCCAAATCCTAACCAAAGTGAATCTTCCCCTAAATCTTACCCCAACTTGTGGTTTTAATTGATTCATTAATATCATGTTAAGTCTGTCTGCTAAAGCCTAGTAATTTAGAAAGTGAGTGAATGATTTCTTCATAGCGAATAATCTCATTGTTAGTGTAGGGATTCCTTGTTGGAAATATTTCATGAATGTTCTATTATGAACCCGTTGATTATTTTGTGATCCAAACCTCTAGTCGTGTGACTTGGCCTAAGCTAGTCTCATCTCTTTCTTGTTTTATTTCATCATTTAATCACTACAAATATTTTAATTAATAAAGCTCTCTAAATTAAATTGTGCAAGATTCTTTTCTAACATCGCTTTGGCATTTAAGTCTTGCATCACTTGCACTCTAGATAAAACTAATAATAAATAGCTCAAAAGTTCGGGTTGTGGTGCCTTTAGCGACGTATAAAAGGAGCAAAGAAGATCATAGAATATGAAATCAACAAAAAGAAGAGAGAAAAAAACTATGAGCTAGAGATTCAGTTTCCAATGATGGGAGAAAGGACCATGACACCTGCCAGCCAGAAAAAAAAAATCATTGTAGAAGTAGTTAACCATAAGTACAAGACAAATTTTAGAATACGGCACAACCACCTAACTCATGATGAAAACCACAACAAAGTGATGTTAAACAATATGGCCATAGGAATGAGAAGCAATGTGAGTAAAATAAACATGGACGATAGTGGAGAATATGGCAAAAAATAAGGCAGGATCCTAAACCATAAATTTACAGAACAGATAGGTCTCGTAATTTTTTAATCTCTGAGAAACATGTTTGCAGCTATCAGCTCTCCTTCAACAAAAAATGATTAGAGATATAATCTACTTATGGATGACAATTAAACCATGTCAATGAAGCATTAAAAGGAAAAAAAAAAAAGAATATTCAGAATTTCAGATTGCTGGTTCTATAGTACATCAGTCATTAGAGGCAATGGCATACAAAGTTTTTTTAGCGCATGGAACGGAAGCATGAGAAAGGGAAAATTAATTAAACCAAGAATTTCAAAATTTTAATTAAGGCTTTAAACATATATTTCCAAAGAACAACACATGGCAAGAACATAACAAAGACATCTCATTGGAATTAATCCTTTAAATGGTTTCGAATACCAATTGCATTATGAATATAATCTTCAGCAATACACATGCCTTCAACTGTATGCACACACAGAAAAAGGGAACATTATTTCAAAACTTAAAAGTATCCCATAAAACTAAAAATGAAGAAAAAAATTTATTATACCTTAGTGAGAGTTTGGATCTCCCTTCTCAACCAAATTGGAAGCCAAATGTTCTTCTGGCGATATCTATGTTGCTTCCAATATCGTTGAACACTGAATATGTTACCTTTAATTCCAGAAATGTATTATGGCAAAAAAAATGAAAAGTAAAACAAATAGGTAACAATTGAGTGCTAGCTATTACCTGGCTCGCTGCTGTAGCACTGTAATCTGAACTCATGGCCACTTGTAAAAAAGCTTTAAAAAGATAACCATCATCTCAGTAAGGTTTTTTTTTTCACAAAGAAACAGATGGGAACTCAATATACAGAAAAAAAGCGGAAGTACAAGGAAAAAAATCAGCCACCAACCTATCTTGACAATCCCCGTTCAAATAAAACCGGCGAAATGATTCTCCATCAAAACTATAAACAATGGAAAAGTTTTCAACCTGCATAAAGATAAAAATATTATGACAAAAGGTACACTTACAGAAATGCAAGCCGCACTGCTAAAAGGATGTACAAAAAAATTCTTCCTGAATCAATCGTTCTTTTCCCTGGCAAACAGAACGGAAATTTTAATTAAAGAAATTGAAGGATGATGGCTTTAATATGTTAGCAAATCATCTTAAGAATGTTAGGAAGCATATTTAGGCCCTGGAGGGGTTCTGTGATAGGTGTATTTAGGGTCTAGGCCATATGGGTCAGCCAAGGGTAAAACTTGTCAAAACCTAAGAGTTTTTTTTCATGTAGGTTTTGGGTTTTGGTACTACAACAACAACAACAACAAGCCTTTATCCAACTATGTGGGATCGGCTACATGAATCATTTTTCTCCATTGTGTCCTATTAAGAGTCAAATTCTCATCTAAATCTAATAAAGAAAGGTCATTTCTAATATTCTAACCAATTCTTTTTAGGTCTGACTCTACCTTTCTTAACATAAGTCAAATCTAATACATCTACTTTCCTAACCGAGTCATCGGAAGGCCGCTTTATGTGACCAAACCATCTTAGGCGACTCTCTAATCTTATATTCCACTGAAGCTACTCCAACCTTTTCACGTATATGCTCATTTCGTATCCTGTCTCTAGGAGTAAAGCCACTCATCCACCTAAGCATCCTCATCTCTGCAACACTTAACTTTAGGTTTTGGGTTTTGGTAATGAGAAAATATTGAAACCAAGGCTAGGAAACACTTGGAATGTTTAGAGTAATGTACTGGATGTAATTTAGATTGCTTCATAATTTTTTAATAGTTTTAGAGGTTTTTTATGGGGTTTAGAACAAGATTAGGTCTGGCTGAAACTGTCTATGGGTTTAGGTTTGGGCTTTAATGGAAGGGTTTAATGTTAGGCTTGAGGACTGGAAACACTCGTGATTGATATAAAATTATTTCTAGAATAATTCTTGAGTTTTATCACAATTTTTCAAGAGGTTTAAGATGCTCAAATGGTCAATGAAATAAGATTAGTTCATGTCTATACAAGCTTTGGCTGTCAACTTTTAAGGGATTTTTACTCAGAAATCGTGATTTTGTGGAAGAAATGACGGGAAAATAGTTTGATATTGTGAAAGAGAAATAGGAGACGAGATATACAATAAAAAATAACAATTTGGAGAGACAAAATCAATTACTTATAAAAGTGATTAGCGTTGAAGATATAACCCAATCTCCTCAAAGAAGTAGCTAATCACCTAGCCTTCACTCTCTCTTAGAAGGAATTTTAACTTTCTTCAAACACATCAAATCCTTTTTTTTCCAAGCAAATAAAACACTTATATATATTCTTACCCAATCAAAATTCAAAATAAATAGAAACAGAGGGAAAAAGGATGGTGGGAGCATGGGCGATCAATCATGTGGATGAGAAGGGGGTGGTTACACATATTTAACCACTCATAACCATGACTCTAATCAGTGGAGACCGGCCACTCCAGTTAGAATTTACTTATTTGAATAACTTTTACTTCAAATAATCAAATTCTGTTGATTTTAAATGGTGTTTCCCACATTATTTGAAAAGGTGAACTTCCAAAATTCCATAGTTATGAATTATCAAAATCAAATTAAAAAAATCTGAAATTCAAATTTTCATATTCTCAAATATTCTACAATGGAAATACTAAAAATACATAAGTATCATAAATTACATAAAAATGGGTATAATGTAATTAAAAGCTAGTCAATTATACTTGGAAGCAAATTTTTTGCTCTAAGCTTTAATGAATGGTCCACTTTTTCTTGCATTGGCACATTGCACCAAATCAATCTCTAAGCGTGATTTGATATTAAAATGATTCCTATGGTAATGAAACTTTGCATAAAGGTCAAGATGGTTCAAGGCAAAGCTATCTACGCTTAAAAAAGAAATTTCAAGTCTGAAAGAAATTAAATAATATGAAATATAAAATGATAATATGACCTAAAACGAAAGTTAAAAAAAGGCATACCTAGTATTGAGATTATAGATGAAAAAAAAAGGAGGTGAATGAAGCCCATGGCATTTACGAAGATGTAGAAAATCTAAAATACACAGAAAAATTCCTATCTTAAGGATTTCTGTACCAGTCTAAGCTCTCCTCGTTGTCACATAGGATCCATTAATAGAAACCATAGAGAAATTAAAAATAGAAAACTGCTAAGTCTAAACTGATAAGTTAAAATTGCTTGTACAAAAGGCAAAAAACTGATTCTCATAGGATGCAAAAAATAACCAGTAACAAACCTTGCAAAGAGGACATTTTACGGAAGGTGCTGATTGACAGTATTTTTCTTTGACAAATTCGGACCACTGAACAATACAATGATAGCAAAATGCATCTGTTAAAAAAAACATTGAAGCAAGTAAGACATGGATATAGATCTACTAAAAACAGCTTCATTAGATTTGAAGAAAAATCCACTTCAACCGGGCTATCCATTGAAAATTGATAAAATCAAATCAATAAAAACACAAGACAGCAACCTAAAACCAGGGCCTAAGAATAAAATGGTCAATCACATACAGTAAGAAACATGATAAATTCCCACATAAGCTCCAAATGAATATCATTTCTAATCAATAGATTATTACAAAAGCTAAGTAGACAAATCAAACAGTTTCAAGTTGCTTCGAAGGGCCAAGTAGCCAGCAGGATATCGCGGAATGTTTAAAAATTAAAACCATATATACTCATCATCTAAAACAAAATTCACTATAAATCAATATTAAATTCATGCAGATGCTCAGAACCCAATTAAAAAAAATCATTAAATGCATATATAGGGAATGCAGAAATTGTAGGATGCCAAAAAGTTAATCATGAAGGAGGTGCATCAATAAAAAATGTAGAATTAAATTTTACGAGTTGCTTTCAGCTTCTAGATTCATTTTTCATTTCATATTCAGTTTTTATTCCAGATTAATATCCCTCCACAAGAATATACGACATGATATGGAGATATTAATTTATTGTTCGATGCACGTTTAAATCATCATAAAAAAAGGCTCATTGACCTCATATAATTCAATATTTTCATGATTAGGAATTAGAAGTTCATCATATTCTTGCACAAGGGTCAAAATTATATAGACACCAATAACAAACAACCTTAGTAGTTTGCGTACCAATAGATTAATCATTGTTAGTGCAGTGAGTCTATGAGAGTAAGTGTTTGCCAAGCTGGCGTACAAACAACGATTGCTTAATAGACCAAAGTGGACTTATTCTAGAAGTGACAAACTGATTTGCATTACTTCTAAACATTAAAATAATAAATAAATAACTGATGTCCCCATTTCCAAGGCTTTATGATGAGATACATCTGTAGTCCTTGGTTTAAAGAGACATACTTATCTCAATCTTACAGTAAAATCCATTCACAAACCTAGATATTATTAACATTATTTATTTTTTTTGCAAATCACACCTAGAATTCAATTCTTCAGAATAAATATTCATTAACACTTTGACTGTCTTGCCGAAGGTTTATAAGTTATTCAACTATTCTAGGTTAGGCATTGTTTCTCAGATGTGTTTGCTTCAATGCGCAACATTAAGTGGCTCTTTTACTAATTAGAGCACTTAGAACTAGTGTGTGTGTGTGTATATATTACAAATGAAATATTTGAAATGCTACTGCTTTATTGGATGTTTTGAAGATTCATGAATGTTTTATTTTCTGCGTTATGTCCTGTGTCGATTGGAAGGGGGGGTCTATGTGGGGTGTAACAAGTGAGAGGTTGCTGAAAGGGAGAAGAGAGCTAGATTGTTGAGGCTAAGGTGAAATTAAGGAAGGAGCAACTGAGCGGGGAGCTATCATGATCCAGTGTGTGAGTAGGAAACCAATGAAGGTCGAGTTGATAGACATCAGCTGACCATAAGGAGTTGTAGCTAGCAATTAGCAATGGCAATAGCTTACATGGCAAGATCTTCAAGATAGAAACGAATGCTTTCTACATGAAATTTTGGTCATATGCATTCTAAATGAGTAAAATTATATTCCTCAATCTCCTCAACCTAATAACAGGAAGACAAATTAACTTAACAAAAACCATGTTTTTCTATTTCATTGGCAAGCTTTGATGTGATATTCTTATAATTATAAACAAAGCCGGTAAATACATACCAATGCATCCCATTAATGAGATAATTTGGAAAAAGATATAGAAAATCATTGTGTAAATATTTGATAGCGTTGAGATTCCATGTTCAGAAGTAGGATTGGGTAATATAAAGCAATAAACTTCCAAGTCAACCATCCCATATTTTAAAATACAGGACAAACCATGCTTTGAATGTAAAGATATCAAGCCCCACCCACAATAACACATCTTGCTTTCTAAGCAATTCCTTGTTATTTTAAGAACATCAGGTACATTTGAAACCTAGATAAGACGGTAAGAATGTGTTTCAAATGGGCTAACTGTGCTCACTTTTATGATAAATAGAATAAAATTGTCTCATCAAGTCAAAAAAGAATTAATATTTCATCCATAACATAGGGCATTGCAGCCTGCAATGCTCATTTGTCCTGCATAACATGTAATTTAGTCAAGATTTTATAAAATCAAATAAGGAACTCACCTCAAATTGTTCTAGGGCTACTCAGGCCAATGTTATGGAGATAACAGTTCGAATAATGTTGTTATCAATTAAATGCAGTGTGTTTGGTGCAATGTTATCATAAATAAACAAAGTAATATTATCTACAAAGATAAACTATGATTATCATCTTTCTTTTTGGTGTTATAGTCATTTTGCCATCAAAACAAAGCTTATTTCATTCATTATGATATTTATTTGAATTTTTAAGCAAACTAAACAACTGACATATAAATTTGAAGATTTTATAGGCTCGATCACATTGAGCATATAAAATCTTCAAATAAATTATATACTCAATGTGACTGAGCCAAATATGCAGTCACCATAAATCCTTCCAGCTTAAATTGCAAGAGTAGATGGACTTATGGACTCCTATTGATGTGAATATCTTCAATTCTGTTATTTTAATCACACTTTTGTTCCAGCAGTAGAAAAAACAACTCCAATGACCGCTGAAAGGTTCATATGGGAAACATTACCAACATAGCAAAAGAATACAAAGAAAGTAATCAAATTTTAAGAGGATCGTGGTCGAAGAAACAAAATAGCATAACAGCAGCATAAAAATAAGTACTTTCCGAATGCTCCTTAAGACCCTAAAAGAACGGAGACCGAAAAAAAGGACACCGATTCTTACGAAAGCAACGATCAAGATATGCTTCTCGTCGCAGAGGTTCGTAACAAATAGGGCACACTTCTGGCTCGCTTCTTCCTGAGGTTTCCATGGTGAGAGACGGTTATCCAAGATCTGCGAACCGCGAAGACCTCATCAAGCAGCCCACCTTGATATGTTCGTCGGGGGCTTGGATTGCTAAGGAGGTCCACGGTTGGGAGCTTCAACATGTGATGAGTTCGTCCTTAGACGCGTCATTAAAAATACCTCCATCAAATATTAATTATGAGGCATCATCAAATTAAAATTTTCCAAAATTAAATGTGGGACTATTTGACCTCCAATTTCATCAATCTTATAATCAAATTGGAAGTCTCAATGAGATGAACCTAATGATATCAAAATCGGTCCAATTTGAACCCAAATGGAATCAAATTTTAGTGCATATTTGGGAACTCCAAAACATTAGTTAAATGACCAAATGATATTCAAATATGACATGCTTATACTACGGTCCCTCTAGCCATCGTCGCCCGCCGACTATGGTCGCTCCGACCTCCTTTGCTAGCTGACTACGGTCCCTCAAACCTCCACCGACTGCAGTCCCTCAAACCTCTGCTACCAACCAACCTTGGTCTCTATTGTAATAACTCATATTTTAATCCAGTCAAATAAATTTTTTTGAGAAGTCATTATAAGTCTAAATTACAAATTATTTTCTCAATAACATAGATATTATTGTGCTTTAATTATAATCCTTTTTTTCTATTTTTTTGACATTGATGCAATTCCTCGTGAAATTTATACCTGACGTCACAAGTGGAGATTTTAGGACCGTCATACATCCGTTTTGCAAACTGGTTTTATTAAAAAAAATTCAAACATGATGAGTTAATTTATAGATATTTTTCTATAATTTTTATTGCTCTAAATTTGAAGATATAAAATAATTTATGTGAAGTTTATGCTAAAAATTAAACATATTGCATAATTACCAAAATACCCCTAATTTATTTTTATATAAATATCCTAATTCGCTTATATAACTTTCATAAAATTCATTTCACTCATTTCATTTTTTTAATAGAGAGTAGGCAAGGAAAACAAGAGAGAAAAGTGATGAGAGAGAACAAAAAGCTAAGATTTAAATGCCGTAAAGCAGTTTTTATCAGTCGACCCTATTGAAAAAATTGTATTTGCTGTACGTAATCATTACCTTATATATGATTTCAATGATTTTATGTATTTTATAATTTATGCATTTTAATTTGGTCAAAAACTTGCAAAATTTATGATATTTTAAATTTTAGCAAATTTTCACTGCATAACTTTTGGTATGTAATAGATGTCATTAATATGAGCTTTTTTATTGTAATATTATTGAATTTCATAAGATAAAAAATAAATTAATATATTTTGTATTATTTCTATAGATTGAATAAATGATATTTTTACTCCATACTTATTGTTAACACAAGCATTACTTAAGTGAATGTGGATATGTAGTTGAGTAGAAGCTGATCGCTATTTCTGTTTTAGTATTGTGATAATAATGTGTGTGTGAGAAAAACAAGTAAAGACTAGTTATTCACTTATGTTGGTTAGAGATTGACTGACTTGTACAGGATAGTGGGCCGACAATCTTTTCTTTGAATAAGGTGGTTTGGTGTTGTTCTTTACTGATTCATGTGATTCATTAATTGGGAGTTATAAGGAGATGATTATCATACCAATGAGCAAAGAGTAACGACTATGTTTGTGGAGCCAACGGTTTGTTAATACTAATATTGATAATAACTATTGAAAAAACACCATTTTAATCGGGATTCTTCACTTGTTTAGTGTTTTACTAGAATACTTGTTACTAATTATTCATTAATATTGTACAACTTTACTGATATTGTCTTAATTCACTATCATTGTATGGATCTACTATTACTACTACTATTATTGTACTGCTATAATGTTACTGCTACTGGCAATGTTGATTCATTAATTACTAAGTATGGAATGCATTGCTATTGTCACATTTATACAAATTTGTTGCATTGATAGGATATCACGGTTGTATTGAAACGGCCTCTATATTGATTTAGTGGGCTATTGAGTTACAAATTTCACGATTTCTTCTTTGTAATGTTTTACTGGTTTCTCAATCATATCGGTTTCTTTATCGTACTACTTTATTGCTTACGGACTTTACTGACATGGGCGGATTCACCTTAAGCCCGGAGGGAATTGTCCCCTGAAAAAATTAAAAAAAAAAAATTTATTATATGTTTTTTTTAGATAATTTGTCCCCCTATATGTATTTTTTAGTTTTTATTACAAGGGTTTTTAGGAATTTTGACGCAATTTAGCCTTATTCAAACTCACTTGAATCTTATATAAACTCTTAATCAAAACTATATTTAGCCCTTGACCAATCATTAAAAAAGGGTATAACATAATTTTGATTAATAATATGAATAAGTTTGAATAAGGCTAAAATGTATTGATCATTTTCGGGAATGATCAAATAGATTTGTCTACTGTTTTGAATATTAGTAAGGTGATTCGATGGTGATTCGGTCATCTTTCTATTGGCAAATATGTTTGAAAGACGGCTCTAAAATGACAACTAGTACATATGTTGAAGTATAACGGTCAAGAGGTTTAGAGTTTAGAGTGTGAAGCTTACTAAACCTCAAATATGATGAGTAGTGAATAGTGATAGATCATCACAGTGATTTTCTACCTGAAGATGTTCACTCTGTAATTGCATGAAATAGAAAATGAGCAGATGAATGGCCGCATAGCATTGCTTAGTGAAAGTTCTGCCAATTTATCTAAAAAATGGATTTATTTTTGTCCAAAGAGAGCTTTTGGGCATATTCCTAAAAAGCAAAATAGACAATGTTTTTTCCAATTTCTAGCATTATAGAGCTTGCACACTCAAATTTCACAATATATATCATATTATACAAATTAAAAATTTATTATATTTCTTTTTTTAGTTATTTGTCCCTTTTACTCTAAATAAATTATAAAATAATATTGTAAATAAATAATTAGAGATAACCATATGGCTCATAAGATAAGATGAGATCATAGACAGTAAATTTTATGTGATTCAATAAATATTTCTTGATTCTCTATCTTTATTAGATGTAAGGAATATACGAATTAAGGTGCATGACCCATGATAGAGCTTCTCAGTTAAACATAAAGTGTAATAATGATTAGGGTTGTCAAAATCGGGTCACAGATTGGGTTCGGGTCGAAACTGAAACTATTTGACCCGATTGGAACCCGACCCGTTCGCACGCTTATTCTGTTATTCAGGCAGGAGCAGCTCGTCATTACTTTTGATTTCCGAACGCCGGCAAGGACAACGGCAGCTCGGGACGCCGTCAAGGCCAGCGGGACGAACGGCAGTTGCGGAAGCTCGAGACGCTGATAAGGGCAGCCAGACTTGTCGTCTTTGTTACTTCCAATCCTCTTGTTGCCGAAGCCAAATGCAGGCCGATTGCGGGCTTGCGGCAATGATAGGGACAACAATAGCGGGACAAACGATGGACGTAACAAACGAACTAACAAACATGAAATACGAAGTGACGAACGCGATTCGGTTCAAACGGACATGATAGAGACGGTTCCCATGTCAAAACCAGGTTGTTTCCGGGTTAACCCGAACCTAACCCAATTTTATAAACGGGATAAAATATCCAACCCGAGCCAGACCCGGCTCGGATTCGGGTTGATCCGAACCCAAAATTTTCATTTCAGGTTCAGGTCGAGTTTTTCGGTCGTGTCAGATATTGACACGCCTAATAATGACATGAATTGGCTAACTAAATATATCACCAACACCCATTTTAGTACTCTACCCACCAAAACAAAACAAATGATAAAGTCAATCACTTGAAAAACCTAAAATTACTTTACAAAATAAAACATAATGTATAGGGATCTAAAGACTTATACAAACCAATTATGTGGAAGCATTTCAAAAATTTTCATTCATTCAACTACATAAGTTCTAAAAAGCATAAAAGTTTATTTGCATAACATCTAAATTTATTATATACATACCTTAATTTGTTTTGTATATTACACTAAAGCTATACATCAAAATATATGTGAAGAAATTAATATGGTAAACTAATCATGAACTTTACTAGAATATTAAAATATATATAAAATAGTCCAGTACATTTGTAATTTTTATAAAATAACATTTCTTGAATAATAATTGGCACAAATATAGTACATGAGGCAATCTTACTAAAAAAATATTTTATGAAGTTGTTCAATATTCAATCATAAAATGCACTATTTTAATCAAGCTTATGTGTGCCAACATTAAAGACTAATCTTTTTATAATATTATTAGCTTATTTTATATTTATTTATAAGATAACTTTTTATTTTCATTTTATAATATGTTGTGTATGTGAATATAGGTTCATTAGACATTATACTTTAGTGGACTATGCAAAACTCATATCACATATCATAGAGTTGAAAACCCAGCCCGAATGTTACACATTGAAGACACTTTTGTCACAATAGGAAGATATATTACATGCAGAGTCTTCAGATGCAGAAAATCGTTCGTTTTATGACTGTGTGAACAGTAAAAGTGTAGTGGTGAACAGTAAATGCATTCACAGTCACAAAACCGAACGGTTCTCTATATCCGTACTCCACACGTAATAATCTCTCCTCCATAGGGCCTCACCTTTATTACCTTATATGTACATGCATAAATATATCAATTTAAGGACCATTTTGACTTTATATGTGCTTAGTCACACGATCTATACGTGTCATTATAAATATATCAATTTAAGGACCATTTTACCTCCATATGAGTTCATATTTGTTGCCTTATATGTACATGCTATTATAAATATATCAATTTTATGAATTTTTTTTGGCATCCATATGGGCCCATTCTGTTGCCCTACCTATACATATCATTGTCAACATATTCCACATGATGTCATCTTTTAAGTTCATTTGATTTTTATTATTGACATTTAAATTTATTCCTTTTGAACATAGTGACCACCATTATGCATCAATAAATAATTTATAAATGAACATTAATATACTTCCAAAATATGATCTTAATAATATACTAATATTCTTCTAATGCGTCTTTTCATAATTTAAAATGAAACATAGTTTTATAAGCATAATTGGTCTTGTGGAAGAAATAATTAGTTTTAAATAAAAATGTAAGTATCAGTCTTCGGCATCGTTTGGGGCAGCTTTCTTACTGCTTCTTAAAGTAATTTTTTGTACTTAAAAGCTGCTTTTAGCAGCAGTAAGAAAGACGTCACAAACAAAACCTTAATGACTTTAGAGGACATGCAAATTGGCCTTAACATCAAATTATCGACGATCCCTTCCTATAAACCAAAAACATCATAAATATGCGCCAATATATAGTTTATCTATAAAGTTTACCTTATACGAAAGACCAAATCAATATGCTCCATGAATTAAATATTGAGTGTTCTACCATTCAATGATTGATAATAAAAAAACCTCATTTACATCAAATAAATGTATGAAATGCAACTTTCTCAATTTATAATATTTTCTTACTTATAACATAAATCCAAATTAAATTAACCTCAAATTAAAATTTCAAGTCAAAATAATTCCTCCTTCAAACCTCAATGCTTATTGCTTTGATTAATTCAATAAAGCTTGCCTTTCTATATAAAATTCTTCCTTACCTCCTTTTTCTCCTTTCTTTCTTTCCTCACTTCGATTTGCTTTGAAGTGTTTGCGTTTGAGATTGACGAGGCTCGACTCGCGAGCCAACTCGAAGTTATTAAATTTAAATATTTAAAATAAGTAATAAAAATCCCAGCCACCCACATGTATTTTAAATCCATGCTCGCCCACGCGTGTATTTCAAATCTCAATCGCTTGCCCCTCTCTCTCTCTCTTTGATAGGCTCAGCCACAGAAAAATAAATACTAACAACAAATGCAAAAAATTTGTACAATACTCTTTCTCTCTCTCTCTCTCTCCTCTGATAGGCCCGACCATAAAATGATAAATGCTAACATTAAACTTAAAAAATCTACTCAATACTCACTCTTTATCTCTTTCTCCCGCTAACAGCAAACCCAAAAAGCCTCTGAATAAGTTTTTTGAGGACTGCGCCGGAGGCTCGACAAGCAGCTCGAACTCATTTACGGTGGAACGATTCGAGCTCGAGCTTGATTTTTAAACTCGACTCAAATTTGAACACGATATTTGACAGTTAAGCTCGACTCAAACATTCCTGATTAGAGCTGGATTTGTTTGCACCCCTAATTTGGGATGAAACCCGCTAAAATTTAACTGTACCAAATACACCACTTCATCTGTAGCGTGAAACGAAGCGAAGCCCCCGAACCGTTTGGCTCCTACAGCGTCCTGCTTCCCCTCGCCCCTCCGGCGAAATCGAGCTCCTGTTGAAGTTCTTCACAGCTTGTATAGGTCTCGCCTGTGATACTTCTTCACTACGGGTTTCGACCTATGTATTATCGGTCTCGCCCGCGACACTTCTTCTTAGCGGCTGGTCGCAACCTAGGTGTTTCGCAGCTTGCATCGGTCTCACCCGTGACCTAGGTTTATTTCCTCCCTATTTTAGTTCACATATTAGTCCAATCAAAGTTTTGGTTTGTCTTTCTGTGTATTTTATCTTATGATATTCTAGGAAGAAAAAACTCTGCATTTTTTTCATCTCTTGATTTTTTGTTGTCATTTTCTTTCTTCTTGATCTCAAAATTCCGACCTCTCGTGAAAGCCTTCGAGTCTTCCTCTACCTAGGTACATGTGATTCAGCTTTCAATCTTCATGCATGTAAAATATATCATGTCTGGCTGGCAGGACAAGTTATCACCCCTGACTAGGTGCGGAGGAGAATAGTTTATGCTTGTTTATATTTTTAAATGTAAAAATATTATATAATTTACTTTTGTTTTCTTACTTGATCTTCGTTGTGTTTGTCATCTTTTATGTTTTGGTTATGAAATGATTCTATTATGTACTGATTTGGACAAGCTTAGAGAAAGTTAATTCATCAATATCTTAATGCTAAAGATGGCAAGATTTGTTAATGATGCAAGTCATTTTAAATAAATAATTGGTAAAAGAATACAGAGAGCTTTGGGAACATCATATATAGAAAAAAAATTAATAACTATTAGATGCAAAATAATTACAAACATGCTAACTATTAGAAGAAAAATAATTACCTAATTTTCTTCTAGTTAATTTAACTTAGGTTTAATATTGGTTACTATATAGATGGATGAATTATTCAAAGATCTCAAAGCACGATCATCTACTTTGAGTGAGTATTGGAATGTTGCAGGTGTAGAACAAAGTCAAGATAATTCAGTTGTCTATACAATGATAACTGCAACATTGAGCATTATATTCACTTTATTGTATGAGATAGGAAGGGAGGGAAAAAGGTATAATCCTGAACGAAATATTCAACGTGAAACAAATCTCTCTAGGTTATATTATGGATGTGATTCATATTGCATTGACATGGTGCAAATGAGGGAACCTTTTTTCAATTTATGCAATTTGATGCGCACAAGATGATTACTGGTAGATACGATCAACGTAAGGATGTAAGAATAAATTGTTATGTTATTGCATACACTCGGGCAAAGTGTCCGTAATCAAATCATCAGATTTAACTTCCAATGCTTAGGGGAAGCAATTAGTAGATATTTCAAAGCTTCATTGTATGTTGTAGGAGAGTTGCACCATGATTTCATTATGCCTCCACTTCTCCAAACTCCATGTAAGATCCAATCAAACGATATGTTCATGCCTATTTTTAAGGTATACTCTATTCACCTATGTGGAATTTACATGTTTTGTATTTTTAATATACTTTATACAAAAAATAGGATTGCATTGGGGCTATAGGCGAAACAATCATTAAATCTAAGGTACCTAAGAAAATTGAGTCTATGTTTAGAGGAAGAAAACCATACTCAACCCAAAATATTTTAACAACAGTTGAGTTCAATTTTTGGTTCACATATGTTCTTGCTAGTTGGGAAGGTTCAACACATGACGCAACAATTCTTAGGAATGCATTAGAAAGACCATTTGGTTTATATGTTCCCAAAGGTATGAGAGTTATAAAGAACTTCCTCAACACTTATGAATTCATAAAGAACTATCTTTTATACTTCCTCGATAAAGAAAACTTAATCATGTCATGTAACAGGTAAATATTATCTAGCTGACAGTGGGTACTCCCCCCGAAAAAGTTTTATAGCTCCATATCTTGCAACAAGATACCATTTGAAGTTGTTTAGTTATATTCAACCTACGAATCGTAAAGAATTTAATTTACGACACTCTTCATTACGGACTACTATTGAGCGTGCTTTGGTTCTTTAAAAAATCATTTTACAATCTTAAAATGTGAACCTTACTTTTCTTTGCAAACTCAAGTTGACATTGCCTTAGCTTTTAGTATATTGCATAATTGGATAGTTACAGAAGGTTCAGTTGATTTTATTCTATTTGAGGATGAGTGGGCAAGAAGAAGTTACTCTAGGAGTAGTGTTCAAACAATTATAGATGACTCTTGGGAATGGTTGGATAAAAGAGATGACATTGCACATGCCATGTGGCATCGTATACAAGACTTTAATTCTTTTTTTTTTTGGTTGTATGATCATCTTACTTTTTTTGGAAGAAGTTACTTTGTTTAGATCAATTTGTTGTAGTATGTTTTGATATAAATGACACCTTCATTCATTTGTATTTCTACGTTTGATAAATTATATGTTCTATTTGCTATAAATGATTTTTAATATGTTTAAGATAATGGATCCTTCACAAACAAATATTCCATCTTGTTATAAAAGTAAGAGAAGAAAAAAAAATTGTGGGGCCTAAAATCGGAGTGGATTGTTGGGTTACTACAAATTATGAGTGAATATTAAATGCTATTATGTGAAATGCCCAAAGCTTCAAAGAATTTGTTTATCAAGGAGTCACTGAAAAATTTAAGGAAAATTTTGGTATAGAAGTCATAGGAGAGCAATGCAAGAATCAAATTCAATATCAACGAATAAAATATATTCACATTCAGGATCTGAAAAGATAATCAAGGGTATCGAGGGACGAAACTAAGAAGTGATAGTGATGGGGCGTGAGGAGTACGTATCACAAATTCAGGTATTACTTCCATCACTTTTTAAAAAATAATAATGACAAGCTATGTTGCACCGATATGGATACGGCGATACGGATACGACACGATACGGATACGGGACACGCCAATTCTTAAAAATACAGGATACGGATACGGTGCGGATACGGCATTATAATATATAAATAATACATAAAAATTAATAAAGTAATCAAAGTGTAATATTTGAAATGACAAAAAAATTGAAATAAAAGTAAGCATTAAGTATTGAAATGTCTAGTACAACAACAAAAACAAGAAGATAAATTGCCCAGCACATGAAATTTTAACTATTCAATAGAAGGAATGATAGGATTAGCTTCTTCAGTGGTTTGTCTTTGAGTTTCTATATCATCTTCAATAAATATCATAGCTTCTAATTCAGGCTCATCAAGTGAAAGATTAGCAATTTCTAATATTCCCATATCCTTAAGAGATTCAAATCCATCTCCAGCAACATCCCACATCCTGTTGTCTCCTTCCATATAAGTTGGAGTTTTCCTTGAGAGAAGTCGAAGGTTTGTGTGCACGTAAACTAAATCTTCAGCCCGTTGTGGAGTAATTTTATTTCTCTTCATTGATTGGATGAATGAGTATGTGCTCCAATTTCTTTCACAACAGGATGATGATGAAACTTGGCCAAGCAATTTTATGGCGATTGTTTGAACTAGAGGTGCTGAAGCTCCATGTATAATCCACCACATTTTTGGATCAATTCTCCACCTATCACGCAATGACTCTTGGTCACCAAAGTCCTCTAAATAACCAAAAAATTTAGCAAGCTCAATATTGACACTTCTTCTCTCCTCCTCATTTGGAAAATAACGCTTCAAACATGTTTTCCTCATATTTTAAATTTCTAAATCTTTCTGTGGAGAAACTCTTTGAGGATCCTCTTGAAGCCATTCTTTAGTTGAATATCTTCAAATAACATTAAAATGAAATAATGAAAAAATGTTGAAATTACAAAACAACAAATTGTGAATTCATAATAAAAAAATGTTGAAATTTACCTTGGATTTAGTGAGTGAGCCAAACAATGTAAAGGTGTATTACTTTTGCTCCACCTATCTTCTAAAATAACATAGATAACATCCCAAAAGCTTGAGTCTTCATGAAGTGTCTTCCTCTCATGTCTATATATAATTTCTTTTACTTTGGCTAGCATTGAATCCCACATCTCATAAATGAGATGTAAACAAGACTTATCCGTATCAGCTACTCTCAACATCTCATAAATTGGGTCTGTGAAATTTATGATGTATTCAATCTCATCCCACCATAAATCATCTAAAAGCTTCTCTTTTACATACCTAGCCTTTCCAACATCATCTTCCCTATAACATGTCCATTTGTCAATGATTACCATAGCTTGAAGAGCATTTTTTATTTTTTTGAATCTTCTCAACATCACTATTACTGAGGCAAACCGAGTTTCAGCAACTGCAAGCATCTTTAAATTAGAGAAATCATTGAACATAGAGAGTCTCATGGAGTGATTCATAATAAAATTTCTAATTATAATTGCATCTCCAGCAATCACTGTGATCCAATGACATTCATTATAGGTGATTTCATTTGCCTCGGTATTCTTAGCTGCACAAATATTCTTCAAAGCAAGATTAAGCGTATGCACAACACATGGTGTCCAGAAAATATGAGGATATGCTTGCTCTACAAGTAGACCTGCAGCTCTACAAACAGGTGCATTATCAGTAATGACCTGAATGATGTTTGAAGGCCCTACCATCATGATAACTTCTTTGATTAAATTAGAAATGAAGAACTTATCCTTGTACTGTCCTTCACAGTTTATAGCTTTGATAAACATATGATAGCTCTCTGTTACAGCCATGAAGTTGATAAGTGGTCTTCTTCGTGGATCTGTCCACCCATCACAAACCAAAGTAACTCCTTTTTCCTTCCAAACTCCTATAGTAGGCTCAAGCAACTTCTCAATATTGTCCCTCTCTCTTTGCAACAACTTCGTTCTAATGACATTATATCCTGGTGGCACGTATCTTGCAAGATTGTTATTGCATGCATATGTAAAGGTATTTTTGTAATGTGGATTCCTTGCTAGGTTAAAAGGAAGTCCAGCTGAGTAAAACATTCTAGCTATTTCCCCGTCTAGTTGTTCTCTCATTTGTAAATTAAATGCTTTCTCCAAAGCACTATCTACAACATGTTTTCTTTTTTTTGGTTCAAATCCCTCCATTCGAAAAGGTCCTTTGTTTACAGTACTGTCATCACATCTAATTGAAGAAGATGATGAAGGATAGGAAGCATGAGTGCCTGGAAGTGGAATATGTTTTGGAAACTCTTTTTTACTCCTTTGCTCAGCTTCACTGATTTTTCTTTATAATTCAGCCATTTGTGATGAGCTTATCTTCGGGCAAACTTTGATTCCATGACCACTAATCTTCAACAAATGAGCTTTCACTCTATAATATGATCCTTTGTATGATGCATTACAAAAATTGCATTTGAATGCAATATTGCCTCCCCCTTCTGATGTTTTACCTATTTTTGTAACATAACCCCATAAAGGTTTGTTATCTTCAATATTAATTTCTGATGGACCATCATCATAACCAATTCCTGCTCCACTAGAACTCATTATCCTACAAAGGATCTATACAAATTAAAACATATGAATTTGAAACATGAAAAAATTTAAGTGAAAGTGTAGATATATTGCGACTCTGTCGGGGGTCCAAGGGGGCGCTGCCCCCTGGCGGGGTTCGACCTGCGGGGGTTTTAGGGGGCAGCGCCCCCGAAACAAATTTTTTTTGTAAGAGTAATTTTGAAGTGCTGTTTATTTTTAAAGTTGTTTTTATGGAAAGATACCGAGCATATTTTAGCTTCTCGGTGCCGCTTGGTACCATTCGGTACCCCTCCATACCGATCAATACCGAGCGGTACCGAGTAATACCAAGTTACAGTACCGAGCGATACTGAGTTCCAATACCGATCAGTACCGAGTTACAATATCGAGCAGTACTGAGTTCCAATACCGCTCGGTACCGAGTAGTACCGAGCAGTACCGAGTTCCAATACCGAGCAGTACCGAGTTCCAATACCGAGCAGTACCGAGTTCCAATACCGCTTGGTACCGAGTAGTACCGAGCAATACCGAGTTCCAATACCGAGCAATACCGAGTTCCAATACCGAGCAGTACCGAGTTCCAATACCGAGCAGTACCGAGTAGTACCGAGTAGTACCGAGCAATACTGAGTTCCAATACCGAGCGGTACCGAGTTCCAATACCGAGCAGTACCGAGTTCCAATACTGCTCGGTACCGAGTACCGAGCAATACCGAGTTCCAGTAACGTTCGGTACCAAGCGGTACCAAGTTTCGATACCGAGCCTATGATTAAGAAAATGAAGAACGATGAAGAAAACGAACCTACACTGCTCACATCGCCTTCACTGTTCGCGTTGTCGAGCCGCTTTGTCGACGAAGGATGATCCTATCGACTTTAATGCTCGCGTCGTCAAGCCTCTTTGTCGACAAAGGATGATCTTGTTTGCTTCTATGCTCGCGTTATTGAGCCGCTCCTTCAACTATAACGAAGAAGATGAACACGTGTGTGGAAACGAAAAACCTAGCTCTTTGAAATGTTGCTCCGTGTTTTGAGCGGAAACGGTGGAAAGTTGAAAAGAAAAGGGTAAATCGTGGCTCCGTGTTTTTTTAATAGGGCACGCGTATCCGATACGCGTGTCCAGTCAAATTTAAATAATATTTTAATCGGACACGGCAAGGCCGTATCCGACACGTATCCGTGCCGTATCGGAGGCGTATCCGTATCCGACACGTATCCGATACAGCACGCCTCGTAAATAGGAGTATCCGTGCAACATAGATGACAAGTTAATACTGTGTAGTTTATTATGTTACATGCTTTTCTGAAGAACGCTACTTATATAAACATTCCAATTGCAAATTATGTAGAATTGAAGAAAGTATATGACGAAGGACATGCCACTGAAGTGAGCTTAATACGAAAATTCTCAAACTTCACTTGAGAATCAGCAAATATATTTAGAAGATAACGAGCCCTCAGGATATATGGATGCATCACAAGTAAGTAATTCGACTGATGTGGAATTTATAGAAGATTTCATAGGAACGACAAAGAGACCATCGTCTTCATCTTTTAAAGGATGTGGTACAAAAAAGAGGAAGGTGCCTGCCATTGATCTAACACATCGTGAGTATATTGTCATGATGGCTGATAACACTATCCAGAGTACATCAAGAGCTTCCCAGGAAAGAAAAATGTTCATTGAGGTCATGACTAAGATTTCAAGCATCTGTCTTTTTGAGAAAGAGATTAATATGATATACGACAACTTATCAAGGAATCGTACAATGATACAATCTTTCCTCTCAAAACCTATGGAGTCGAAGGCTAGATGGATGCGTAAAGAGCTAGAAAATGATTTATGTTGTGGAAAATGTTAGAAATTTGAGTTGTAATAGCTATATATTTTTGGAGTTGTTTTGTATTATGTATATAAACATTTTGAGCTGTAATGACTTCAAATGTATTTTGGATTTATGAAACATTAATATTATTGTTGAGTATGTTTGTAGCATTAATATTAAATTTACTATATGTATGATTGCTCATTTTCAAATGTCTGGTTTCTATTTTCAAGTGCTCCAATATATGAAATTTCACATTGTTCAAATAAAGACAAGTTGAAAGACATAAAATGAAAGAAGTATTAAACATGTGAAATGTAAAATGATCATAGGAAGTCATATAGATATAAGTACACGGCTACCTTTGCATGACATATATTGTTTAATTCTTTAGTTACCCGTTGCTCAATTTCATATTAAAGCATGCATATTGATCTTCGTTACATTGTAATTGAAATTGGTAGAGTTTACTTGATACCTGCTGAGTGTTAGCTCACTTCCTAGTTTTGGGGTATTTTAAGAAAACCTACTAATTATCAATGGCTGACAGACCCCCATTTATCTGCCGCCGTAGGGAGACGCCGGGTGACAGATTCTTTTATTTATTTTGATATTTTGTAATAGATGAATGCATAAGATGACATGTGATAGAGGGACATCTATTTTTATAACAGACTTTTATGTATATGTTTATTAATGAAAGGAAATATTGTTTAGAAATGAATGGCTCTTCTTATTTAAAATTTGGAGAATTATTTTATTTGTTACATTGAAATGTTTCAAATATTCCGTACGACCATCTGTTCCCGCCTCGTTAATTTGAGCTTATCGGGCTAGGTTGTGACAAATTAAGTAATAATTTGTGTTTTTGAAAAATGAAGTTACCTAGAAATCATTTGGTGACATATCTATTACATCTTATTGATTTCTGAAGTATGCCAATTCAACGATCTAATTTTTTTTTTCTTGAAACTTGATGTTTGATGGGTGATTTAACTTAATGCTTTAGCTGAAAAATTTTACATTTAAAAGATTCCTATTATGATGGCCTCCATAAAAACAAAACACTGCAAAGATGATTGTCGAAAATAATTTAAAGTTTACAGTGGCAATAAACCTTGGATATTTGCTGAAATTAATTTCTTCATGCGTAATGTGGTTTTTTTTGCTTATATTTTAGTTATTAAAAATGTATATATAAATCTTGTAAATAAGCCTGGCTATGTCTAGAAATAAGCCAAATTTTGAGATCTGAGGCTATTAGTATATTCATTTGTTTATAACGTTTTATGTATGATCATTCAATCAAAAGAATTAGTAATACTTGATCCTTAATGTACTCTTATTATATATGTCTAGATCCACGACCTTGATGTTCGGTTGCACTACCATTGAATAATAATTGTGTAGAAAATCTTGGAAGATTAACAATAGTAAATTTGAAGTTTTAACACTCTCTTTCCGCACCCCCAAAAGTATCTCTCTCTTTCTCACATGTGTATAAATATATAAGTATGAATCTTGGTTACTTTTTTTCAAATGGGCTTACCCATTATATGAAGCTCCTATCAATATAGGGCCTATGGAGGGGTCGGTTTGTGTTACCCTTGTACTATAGGGACTGTATTTTTGTGACTCAAACTCATAACCTCTTCAATCTTAATGGAGGCATTACTTAATTTCTCTTTTTTTTTCGCATAACGTTAATGCTTGGGTCAGCATAAATAGCTACGTAATTTATCAATGGCAGGTATATTTCTCCGTTACATGATATTCTTGAAGTTGATGCTGAGCATCTCATGCAGGGTTTATTTTTTTCAGGCCAACGTGTTTTTCTTTATGATCTTGAATCTACTTAATTATTATTTACTCAACATTTCATTTGGACTGCACGATAAAGTTTTGGTTGTCCTTGTGTATTCTCTTATCTAATTTAATATCTCATATCTCCATTTTGTGACTGGCAGATGCATTTCTAAGTGAAACACAAAGCTGATCCCTATTTCCCCGAGCTTGGAAATGTCTACATTGAATCCTTTGAAGAGGGTGGTGTCTCACGTTATTTTGGATTTAGACGGCACACTTCTAAATACAGGTGATGCACTCCTGATTTTGATCTTCTGACACGTAAAATTCTTGTGCTTGTATGTTGCTTGCCAATGTCCTAACCTTTCCCTTTTTTTATATAATTTTCTGTCTTATGTTTATAATTTGTAACAGACGGCATTGTGGTTGAGGTGTTAAAAATAGTCTTAGCACGATATGGAAAGAAATGGGATGGCAAAAAGGCTCATAGAATAGTAGGGAAGACACCATTGGAAGCAGCAAGTGCTGTTGTGGAGGATTACGAGCTTCCATGCACGATAGCAGAGTTTATGTCCACAACCACTCCAATGTTCTCTAATCAGTTAACTTCCGTTAAACACCCTTAAGCTAATTTGCTTGTTATTTTGCTGAATAAATTTCATGACTTGAATGTATCTCTATTAGCTAACTAACCCATCACAAAAAAATATGTTGTTTCTTTTTTGGGTAAATTGAGGGTAAAACCCATTCATTTACTGCAAGGAATAATTATATAGGCAAAGATGAACACACGATTACTACTCTACACCAATTTGAAATACAACCATGAGCTGCACAAAAATAAGCATTTGCTCAAAAGAGAAAGAAAAACAAAATATTGATAGATCTGAAGGTAAATAAAAAAATTCTGGACTCATAATAGACAAAAAAAAAATCCAATATAATATGATCAATTATGAGTGACAGTAAATTGCGACCCCAGTATCTACGAAGACCCTCTATGAGCTGCAAGCTCAAAATAATTGGGAGAACCCCATTCATCATCTTCTAGCTAATATGCCTCACGAGAGAATTATAAAAACCCCCAGCTAGCAATTTTTGCATATTTAGCTTTTGTAGATGATTTTTGATGATGTGGCATTTTAGTTTATATTTTTTTTCCAAATATTCTTTCATTTCTCCTCTCCAACCATAATATACATTGTAGAAGATAGATGCAAAGGCTACATTTTTGCTGCAGAGGTGTTTTGTGAGGCTGTTGAATCCATATCAGCAGTTCGATTTTATCTATTAGAGGAATGAAGTTAGAATTAAGAAGTTTGCTCATAGAAATAAGGGTATGTGATAATTTTATAGCTACATTGAGGGTATTGATAAGTTGATATTAGTTTGAGGTGTTCTTGGAGAAGATGATAAAGCTTTTATGATGGTTAAAAATTTGCCCTTAAAGATTCTGAAGTGCAGAATAATGTTTTGCAATACCTTCATATTTTGTTGATTCGCTTTCAAAAAATAAGGTCATCAGCACATAACAAGTTTCAGATATGGTAATTATCTATGAAGATGACAAAGTAAACATTGTTTAATATTATTTTTTCAAAGAGATTAAAAATATCATCCTTAACATTGCAGAATAAGTAGGAGGAAAATGACAATTTTGTGTTAAGATCACGAGAGGAGTTGAAGAACCCTTTCAAGTTCTCATTGATGTATATAGAGAACTGAGTATTGTCAATGCAAGCTTTAAAATCATTTTTGCTTCATTATATGTATTAGAAAGAGTTTAGAAACAATGTCAAAGTCTTGGAAAATTTCAAGTTTTACACAATAAAAGCTTTTTTTTATATTGACTTCGAAATTAACTAAAGTTTCTTTAGTAAGAAGAATGTTATCTATAGAGATTCTATTATACAAAATGTTTGCTAAGCTAGGATGTGAACAATTATAGGCATGATAAGTTAATCCAGCTACAATAAGTTTAGCAATGATTTTGTAAAAAATATTATGTAAAGAGATAGGTTTGAATTAAGAGATGTTCTTATCATGGTGACGTTAAAAATAAGAGTAATCCTAACGGCTTTTACTTGCTTGAAGAGATGAGATTTGAAGAAGTATTTGATAGTATGAAAAATATGAGAATCCACAATATCCTAACATCTCCTCATGCAAGACATGTTGCCTCAAAGGTAATGTAGGTCTCTTTTCCTTGAATCCTTGAATGATGGATATTTCTTGCTGAAATTTTTCTATGCCAAAGATTATGATATGACTTAAACGAGTGGTCCTTGATTTTTTTTGATAAACTTTTTATTCCTATAAATAGTTGCTCGAATTTAAATTAAAAGAGATGAATTCACCGCCATTCATATTTAGGTAAAAATTCTGGACGTATCATTATCTTGTTGAAATTCTGTGGGCATTACTAAAATTGCTAGTGTTGTGGGTACTACTTTAGCTGTCAATTATCTCACAGCTGGAAAAACTAAGTTAATTTTTGCAAGGTCTTTATCCAGGTAGAAAGTAATACATTTTTTTATGATGAAATTGCTATATCTGTAGGGACAACAAACCGCTCAAAAGCATCAGCCTAAACTTAGCGTTTAAACTCCAACCATGCTAGTATTACTATAGATAATCTATCTATAAATACTGCATTAACATCAAGATTCTTCTAACCAATCAGCTAGCAAGCAACCCAATACATAGACAGTGGCACAAATTCCCCCATGCAAAATAAATTCTCATCTTTTGGCTCAAATGATGAAATCTCACTTAAGTGGTATCCTGCCTCTCTCATGAAGTAATTGCTTATTTGTTGTTAATCTCGTTTACAAAAATGAAAGTAAAAATTTAGTCACCATCTCTACAAAACATCAATGACTTATCCTAACTTTGCCTCTCGGAATGTTAGTCTTCCATGGATTGGATCATGTCCTTATTTGTAAGAATATTATTCATTTTTAGAACCTTCATCTTTTTTATATTTTGGTGGTAAAAATTAGCATATCTCAAAGTCTTAACCCATGATTTTGTAACTCTTATAAACTTTCAAGCCTGGTAGAATTTGACTTAAAGTGAAATACAAGCAAAGTATTCTTTAAGCCCATTTTTCATGGGGAAATCAATTATTGTAATACACCATTTTTCCTTCTTTCTGTTATTTATGTTGCAAATGCTCCTAATAGGACTACTCTTTGACTGAGATTAAAAATATTGAGGCTCAAATTTATTAGCCTTTAGCCATTTTGGGTTCTTTTATTTATTGCAAGAAGATTGATGAAAAATTTGTTGTTAACACTATCTATATTAGTAAATTATGCAAGTTCAATAACATAATATTTAACTAATGCATTTAAACTTAAGTTTAGTGGGTTTAAATTTCATTTGGTTTAATAATAAAGTCGATGACTATGTTAACATCAAATTAGATAGGATTCTTATTAATTATGATTGGTGGATCTTTTTTGTTATCCTAGTACAAATTTGACAATCTCAAATATTTTGATCACTCATCATTGATCATCCATACTCAATATTAAAATATTAAGAGATGCAAATTCATCTAAAAAAATTACTGTTCTAAAATTTCATTGGGATACTTTGCCCTTTATTTTTTGTGGGAACCAGGAAAATTATGTAGTCCTGACCACATCTTTTATAATAAACTTCATAAACACAAAATTGTTATTAAAAATGCTAAATGATATTTATTTATTGGTTTGACTTTCATTATTGTTTAATAAAATTGGGCAATTTATTTGTTTTAACTAGGGGTGTCAATATTTGACCCGACCCGAAAATTATTGGTCTGGGTCAACCCATTTGGAAAATTGGTCGAGTTTGGGTTTCATATTCTGACCTGATTGCAATTTCGGGTAGGGTTCGGGTCAACTCGAGAACCCTAAAGCAACCCGGAAGTAACCTGAAAGGCTGAAACTCATCCGTTGGGCACGCCCGTGCTGTGCTCACCAATTGTGCTTGCCTGCTCGCCCCTGCTCACGCCGCTCTCGCCCCCCGCATATGCTCGCCCCACTAGTTGTGCTCGCCTGCTTGGTCACTTTCTTGCTCTCAACTAGGTCAGCAAATTGGGTCGGGTTTGGGTTTGAGTTTATGACCCGTTTAGTTTATCGAGTTGGGTCATTTGAAGGTGGGTTAGTTTTGGGTTGGACCCGAGCCCGACCCGAAAAATCATTTTGACATCCCTAGTTTTAACCTTCTAAACGAATATCACATTAATCCCCATTTGAATGTAAATGCTCAACAAATTGCTCAGCTTCTCTCAAAAGCTTATGGTGCTTGGTTCTCTTAGATTATTTAGAGAGGCAAATCAAAATGGCTTGAAAATGGTGAAGATGATTTAAAATTTTTTTAATGGGAGAATCAAAGGAAAGAAAAAAAAAACATAATTATATTAGAGAACCTTGCACTAATATAGGCACTTTCTCAGATCATTCTGGGATTACCAATGCTTTTGTAAATTACAATAAATATCTCTTCAAGTCACACGAACTTAATTTTTTGAGGCCTTGCTGTCACCTAATTGTAGCTGCATTCCACATCATCTTACCTCTTTGCTCATTGTTTTTGTTATTGAGATTATGGAGGTGGTTGTTCTTCATCTAAATTTTTCGTCTCAAGTCATGATGGGTACACTTTTGATTTTTGTACTTCATGTTGGGATGTTGTAGGTTTTTATGTTTATGAGGCTATCAAATACTTTTTCAAATCTTATTTCTCCAAACAAGTAAAGGCCAATGGGATTACTCTTATTCCTGAGATCTATCTTAACAACATCTCTGATTTTAGATCTATTTCCTTATATAATATCTTTTACCAAATTATTGTTAAAATCCTTGTAGTTATACTAAAATTTATCATGCCTATAATTATCCACCATAATCAAAAATTTTCTATTGATAATATTCTTCTTGATAAAGAAGATTTAAGTTGATTTTAAAGGCAACAAGAAAGAAAACTTTTATTCTGTAAAGCTTGATAATTTTCAATTCTTTGACATTATTTCTAGAGACTTTTTAATTCAGAGAATGAAAAAAAAAGTGTTTTCTCATATGTTTAACAATTTTGTTGAGGTTTGCATTGGCAATGTTCATTACTTCATATGCATTAATGATAATTTAGAAGGGTTCTTCAACTCTTCTTCTGGTCTTGGACAAGTTTTTTCTTTCCCTATTGTTACTCTATATCATTATGAATGATCTTTCTAATCTCTTTGAAAAGGTAGTATAAAAAATGCCCACTTTGTCATCTCCATGGGTAATCAC
Organism: Dendrobium nobile; assembly: GCA_022539455.1. Taxonomy (NCBI): domain Eukaryota; kingdom Viridiplantae; phylum Streptophyta; class Magnoliopsida; order Asparagales; family Orchidaceae; genus Dendrobium; species Dendrobium nobile. The sequence continues at coordinate 68,129,645 of CM039726.1, read as the reverse complement.
CATATCTCATGCTTCTTGTATTCTAATAACCTTTTTATTTTTGGGAAAGTGAATCAACAAACTATAAAGTCTTTGCAAGACATTCTTTTGCACGTCAAGAGCCTTTATGAGTTACTTTTTAATCATCATAAAAGCTCCATCATCTTCTCTAGGAGCACTCCAAAGGAACAACAATTTAGCGATACTCTTAACATATCTAATACTTACAAAATTATCACATACTCGAGCATCCCTTTTTATATGAATAGACTTCTTACTTCTGACTTTAGTTTTTTAATGGGTAAAGCTGATATGGTGTTGGAAGTTTGTAAAGCAAAATCATTTTCTTTTATTGGCAGGCTCTAATTCCTAAATTCATCATTTTGGACTACCATCACTGGATCAGATGGGTTATATTACCTAAGAGCTATTACAAATTGATAAACACACTTTGCTCTAGGTTTTTGTTTCATGATGACTTAAATTCTAAAATGCTGCATCTTGTATCTTGGTCTAATTTTTGTAAGCCTAAGAAATTTGGGGGCCTGAGACTATTTGCTAATTCAGCTCTATACTTTGCCTACAGTTGCTCCTTATTTTACAGAGTTTAGAATTTTCAAGAATTGCTTGCTTGTTGATGTAAACATAAATATGACTAAGAAACCTTCATCTACTAAAGCTCTTTAATATGTAAGAACCTTAAAAGGCTGCACAGGCTATCAGACACCACTTCTCTTTTAAAATTTATGATGGTTTTCTTTTTTAGGATCCTTGGTGTGAGGGGAATTGCCTAAACGACATACTCTTTGATACCTCCATTCATCATAAAATCGACTCAAGTGCTTCACTCTCGATGTGACTTGTAATGGTGAATGGTATCACTCTATCATTCTTGTGGCGGTTTATAATAGGATTAAAGATGTGGTCATCAGTTTATAATAGGATTAAGATGTGGTCATCGGTGCCAATCTTTAAGATGATTCAATGTTTTAGCAGGAAGGCCCCAAACTACATTTTAGCACTTTTATCTATGATTTATATGCAAACAATGCGGTTATTGATTATTGGAATATATGGCATAAGAAATGCGCTCTTAGGTCTCTTGTTTTGCTTGGTTAGTTATGGTGGGTGGTTTAAGAATATCTGATGCTTTAATATATTTGTAATATTGCTGCTGAAACGAAACGTACACTTTTTTTAATGAATCTAAAAGTATTAAGGATCTGTTTTTTGAATGTGACTATACGTTTGAGGTTCTTTGCAATATCATTCCCACTTCGACTTCTTTCTTGCTGTGAACCGAACCTACTCCAGATCTTTGAGCATTCAGCTGCCTTGCAAAAGATCTCTGCAGCCAAAAATACAACCTTCTTATATATTTATTGCATTGTGCATTACATTTGGAGAGAAAGAAATAAAATAACTATGATGCACATACATGGACATGACATGACATGACATGACATGACCACATCAATTTTTGAGAATATAGGACACGGATGTAAGTTATACTCACAATTATAGTTTTTATATATCTTAAAAATATTGTATAAAATTTGAATAAGCAGGATATTAAAAATAATTGAGAAATAATAAATCATTTAATTATGTTTTTTTGCTTAAAATGATTAATATTAGGATATCGAGAGTCGGACATCAATGTTGTATGTCAAGAGGGGAGATGTCAATGCTGGCATTAATGTTATGCAATGGACATTAGTAGTTGATGTCGAGACGGTGACATAGATGAAATATCAAGATGGCACGAGGGTATGATTGTGGATGTAGAAATTGCTGGCATTGAGTATCAATATCAAGACAACATCAAACTTCAATGTTGAGATGTTTTTGAAATGTTAATGTTGTGATGATATCGGGCATCGATGTTGAGATAACATCAGACGTTGTGAAACCGTAGTCGCAACTCATTAGAGAGAAATGAAAATGATAAAGTTAGAAGAACGGGGTAATGAGTACAAAAGATTAATTTGAGGCTTTGGAGAGGAAATGAGAAATGTAGATTTTATTTTTTTAATAAATAAAAATTTGAAATCCAAAAAACTATATTAAAAAAAAAGTTTTTTCATAAAATTTTTAATATACGTGTCTAATTTATTTTTAATATTTTTTAATTGAACACATCTTCATCGTTTTCAATGTGTCGAATGCGTGTCATGCCCAGTACGTGTCGGATATTGCATACCTCTTTGAAGAGAAGTGTCGGTGCATCATATTTAAATAAGATTTGGAAAAACTATTAATATGACGATACAGATATGGATACGACACGATGCGGATACGGCGACACGAATATGAACGATACGGATACGGGACACGTCAATTCTTAAAAATGCAGGATACAAATACGGCGCAGATATGACATTATAATATATAAATCATACATAAAAATTAAGAAAGTAATCAAAACGTAATATTTGAAATGACAAAAAAAATTGAAAGCAACATCATTTGTAGCATTATATCTTATAATATCAAAATAAAAGCAAGCAACTAAGCATTAAATATTTAAATGTCTAATACAACAACAAAAACATAAACATAAATTGTTCAGCACATGAAGTTTCAACTATTCAATAAAAGGAATGATAGGATTAGCTTCTTCAGTGGTTTGTCTTTGAATTTCTATATCATCTTCAATAAATATCATAGCTTCCAATTTAGCTCATCAAGAGAAAGATTAGCAATTTCTAATATTCCCATATCCTCAAAGATTCAAATCCATCTCTAGCAACATCCCACATCCTATTGTCTCATTCCATATTGGTTGAAGTTTTTCTTGAGAGAAGTCGAAGGTTTGTATGCAAATAAACTAAATTTTCAGCACGTTGTGGAGTAATTTTATCTCTTCATTGATTGGATGAATGAGTACGTGCTTCAATTTCTTTCACAACGATGAGGATGAAACTTGACCAAGCAATTTTATGGCGATTGTTTGAAGTAGAGGTGTTGAAGCTCCATGTATAATCCATCACATTTTCGGATCAATTCTCCACCTATCACGCATTGACTCTTGGTCACCAAAATCCTCTAAATAACCAAAAAATTTAGCAAGCTCAATATTGACACTTCTTCTCTTCTCATTTGGAAAATAACGTTTCAAACATGTCTTCCTCATATTTGAAATTTCTAAATTTTTATGTGGAGAAACTCTTTGAGGATCCTCTTGAAGCCATTCTTTAATTGAATATCTTCAAATAATATTAAAAGCAAATAATGAAAAAATATTGAAATTACTAAATAACAAATTGTAAATTAAAAATGAAAAAATAATGAAATTTACCTGGGATTTAGTGAGTGAGCCAAGCAATGTAAATGTGTTTTACTTTTGCTCCACCTATCTTCTAGAATAGCATAAATAACATCTCTAAAACTTGAGTCTTCATGAAGTGCCTTCCTCTCATGTCTATATATAATTTCTTTTATTTTGGCTAGCATTGAATCCCACATCTCATAAATGAGATGTAAATAAGACTTATCTGTATTAGCTACTCTCAATATCTCATAAATTGGATGTATGAAATTTAAGATGTATTCAATTTCATCCTACCATAAATCATCTAAAAGCTTCTCTTTTACATACCTAGCCTTTCCAACATCATCTTCCCTATAACAGGACCATTTGTCATTGATCACCATAGCTTGAAGAACATTTTTTATTATTTTGAATCTTCTTAAGATCACTATAACTGAGGCAAATCGAGTTTCAGCAACTGCAAGTATCAAATTAAAGAAATTATTGGACATAAAGAGTCTCATGAAGTGATTCATGATAAAATTCCTAATTACAACTGCATCTCCAGAAATCACTGTGATCCAATTACATTCATTGTAGGTGATTTTCTTTTGCCTCGATATTCTTAGCTATACAAATGTTCTTCAAGGCAAGATTAAGGGGTTGTTTGGTATGCAGAATTATAAGGGTAAAATAAATTAATTGCACGCATTTCTTAAATTATGTCGTTTGGTTGGTTTTGAGCGAAAAGTAAGAAATTCCTCGGATGCATCAGCACTGTATTAGAGAAGGCCGTTCGTGAGACTTCAAAACCCGCTCAAATTGAGCGGGTTAGAAATACTCTCGCGCGAAATGTTGCCTTATGAGCGAGAGCCATTGATCGGCAGGAACGCGGTTCTCGGCGCCGAGGATGTTGCCGGCGTTTAGCTGCACGATTTCTTGGAACCTGCCGGTCGTCAGAATAGTTAGGAGGGATAGGGCTTAGGCGGGGAAAATTTCGGCATTGTTATCGAGAATGATTGAGGATAACTTACCCGAGTACGTATACATCAGCTGGAGAAGAGGAACAGGATTTTAGCCAGTCGTGGAGGTTGAGATCGGAGTCGGGAGCTTGGGCGCCAGCATTCTAAGTTCCGACAAACATTCCATGGTCGCCGGTGATAGAAAAAAAATTAGATTTGGAGGCAGAACAGAGTAGATAGAGAAAGATAGAGTACCAGATAAGTCTTTTGAAATGAAGAGCGAATCATCTTTATTGGAGAAGCTCTTCATTCTCTGTTGGGATTCAATCGCACCTGCTTTTTGAATAAGATGAATTAATTGAATACTAAAGGTAATAGTTGCAATAAACTAACAGAGGAAGTGATTGAAATATACTCTTAGACGTGCACTCTGTATTAGACTTCAAGTCTTTTCCTTTCATGAATTTATGCACCACTCACCTCAGTCAAGAGTAAGACTGTAATAATTTTAGGAGCATAATATGAGTAAATTTCCACATAGTGATCACAAGATTGCTCGAAATAAGGAAGAGATTCTACCTTAAGATTTTTGCCGAACCTTCTTTTCATTGCTTCCAATGAAAAAAAGATGGTTTCCTGGTGAGTACAAACCCATTAATAATGAATATTCTACTAAAACTATTAACCATTCCATCCACAAGATAAAGATAAACTAGGAGAAGCAAATATTCGCTTTTTTTAGTTCGGATTTTTCAGGTCATTGTTTTCTAGGAAGAGGAAGAAGAGAGCAATGGATGTGACAGTAGTAAAAATCCACTCGAGAGTGGAGGAGTCCTTATCCACTGCCTCAGTATCCACATAATTCAAAGGAGGAGATAAATGAAAAATGTAAATATAAGGAAAATTGATTTAGATCACTCCCATATAGTTTGAGTATACTTAAAATATCTAAATATAAGTATGTGAATATTCACTTAATCAGCGCCTTGTAGATTTAGATTCAAGTGATTTCTAGTTAAGTTGGGTAGATACTAAATAATTGGTAAGTCGAATAAAGTTTTAGCCTTCGTTTGGGACGGCTTTTTCCCTGCTTTCTAAAGCAGGTTTATAATCTAAAAATTTTAAGTTCAAGAATTATTTGTGCTAAAAAGGTGTTTTAGAAAGCAAAAAGAAAATTTTAAGTTCAAGAATCATTTTGAGTGTAGTCCAATTCGGTTTCCTTGGTTGCTTAGGATCTTCCATATGTAGTCAAATTAGTAATTTTTTCCTGGTTTTATAGAAATGTTGCTTAGTAGATATAATATATTCTTGTAACGTTTTGATAAAATTACTAACAGATGGATGCATGTGTTTCCATTGTCTTTCAAATTATTACAAAAAAAAACTTCTTTTACTTTACTTTGGATTTACCTAACCAAACAAGGGAAACATTTCTCCTCCGTTTATTTTGCAGTCAACCAAATAGTCTCAAAGTATTCATAATGCATTACATTTACTTTATACTGCATTTATTTTACACTGCATTTTTTTTCAGGCAACCAAACAGCCCCTAAGCGTATGCACAACACTTGGTGTCCAAAAAATATGATGATAGGCCTGCTCTACAAGTAGACCGATAGCTCTACAAACAGGTGCATTATCAGTAATGACCTGGATGATGTTTGAAGGCCCCACCATCATGATAACTTCTTTGATTAAATTAGAAATGAAGACTTTTTTTTATATTTTTATTATTATTATTATTATTTTTAGAAATGAAGAACTTATCCTTATACTGCCCTTCACAGTTTACAAATTTGATAAACATATGATAGCTCTCTGTTACAGCCATGAAGTTGATAAGTGGTATTCTTTGTGGATTTGTCCACCTATTACAAACCAAACTCCTTTTTCCTTCCAAACTCATCTAGTTGGCTCGAGCAACTTCTCAATATTATCCACCTGTCTTTGAAACAACTTTATTCTGATGACATTATATTTATGTGGCACGTATCCTGCAAGATTATTATTGCATGCGTAGGTAAAGGCATTCTTGTAATGTGGATTCCTTGCTACGTTAAAGGAAGTCTAGCTGAGTAAAACATTCTAGCTATTTTCCCATCTAGTTGTTCTTTCTTTTGTAAATTAAATGCTTTCTCTAAAGCACTATCTACAATATATTTTCTTCTTTTTTGGTTCATATCCCTCCATCCGGAAAAGCCATTTGTTTACAGTACTGTTATCATTTCTAATTGAAGAAGAAGATGAAGGATATGAAGAATGAGTGCTTGGAAGTGGAATATGTTTTGAAAGCTCTTTTTCACTGATTTTCCTTTGTAATTCAGCCATTTGTGATGAGATTATCTTCGGGTATACTTTAATTTCATGACCACTAATCTTCAACAAATGAGTTTTCACTCTATATTATGATTCTTTGTATGTGGCATTACAGTAATTGCATTTGAATGCAATATTGTCACCCCCTTCTGACGTTTTATCTATTTTTGTCACATAACCCCACAGAGGTTTGTTATTTTTAATATTGGTCTCTAATGGACCATCATCAAACTCAATTCTTATGCCATTAGAGCTCATTATCCTACGAAGGATCGACACAAATTAAACCACATGAATTTGAAACATGAAAATTTAAGTAGAAGTGTAGATATGTCGCAGATATGTCAGGGGGTCCAAGGGGGTGCTGCCCCCTAGCGGGTTCGACCTGCGGGGTCAAGGGGAAGCGCCCCTGCGGGGGTTTCTTGCTCGCGTCGTCAAGCCGCTCCGTCGATGAAGGATGATCTTGTCGGCTTTAATGCTTGCGTCGTCGAGCCTCTTCGTCGACGAAGGATGATCCTGCCCTCTTCTATGCTCACGTCGTCGAGCGGCTCCTTCGACTATAACAAAGAAGACGAACGTCTGTGCGAAAACGAAAACCCTAGCTCGCCGAAATGTTTAAGCAACATAAATGAATAGGGATATCGAGCAGACAGCCGAAATAAATAGGGCAAACTGCGGCTCCATTTTTTTTTTCGTTTTTTTAATAGGACACGTGTATCCGATATGTGTATCCGATCAAATTTAAATAATGTTTTAATTGGACACAACAAAGCTGTATCCATGCCGTATTGGAGGCATATCCGTATCCGACATGTGTCCGATACAGCATGCATCGAAAATAGGAGTATCCGTGCTACATAGGTGGATCACCTTGGTTTGTTAGTAAATATCATCTGAAGCAACACATTTTAGAAAGAAAGTTTAATAAAATTATTAAGTTTTGGCGTGATTGGTTGAAATTGATTTTTCAAATATAAGGCTGAGATTCTCTTTGACTGAATTATCAAGGTCTTTTTTTTGTAATTTTTCGTTTTCATATTTTTAGAGACATTGAGGTAGCTTTTGTTGATGCTATCCATCAAGCTGTTTTAAATGGTAATTTTTTTTATTTGACTAACAATGCAAGAACTACAGAACACTGTCCCGGTGTATTATAGGCCCTTTTAAAGAACTAAAAACATGACCTTTTGCTCGTACACAACATTTGCTTTAAGAAATTTGTAGAGTCCTCCCAGTTGTAGAATATATATAATAAAGCTAATTTGCATTCTTCTAGTATTTTTATTTTACAAATTAGATTTGACAATTTTTCAATGAAAGTTTGTTGATTTCTAAATCTATGCATGCACAAGTATGAACATGTCCTGAAACTGTTATTTCCTTTGGCTTTAACCATCATGTCTCAAAACAACACATTTGATCATTACAGGTGGTGCAATATTAAAGCACTTCCAGGTGCTAATCGATTAATTAGGCATCTAAAGTCTAAAGGAGTGCCATTTGGGTTGGCTTCAAACTCTCCCAGACCAAACATAGAAGCTAAAATTTCGTATCACCATGGTAATATAATTTATGGAAGCCTCTCTTTTAAACTTTTTGACGACATAAACAAGTACCAAAGCTTTGCTGTAATTTATCCTATTTTTGTGATATTTAGCTTTTGGTTTCTTATTTCAATAATTAGGATGGGCGGACTCATTTTGCACCATTGTTGGTGGTAATGAAGTCAAAAATGGAAAACCATCACCTGATGTGTAAGAACCTTAACGAAATCTTGCATTATTTGTAATTGCTATTATACTTAACTAAAATATTTGTTCTTTAGTTTCCTTGAAGCAGCAAGAAGGATGAAAGTTGATCCTTCGAATTGCCTGGTTATTGAGGATTCATCGTAAGTATTTGCTAATCTTATAACTTCTTTCACGAACTTTGCATCATGTACTGATATATTTTGTTTACTATAATAGTTTGAATAGATTTTGTTACATCAGTATTTTGTAAATGCTGACATGTGCTTTAATCATCACTCCTTAAGTAGGAATTTCAGTTTGGTTGAAAGCTTGAAAAGCTCATGAAACAATAATTTTCTGAAATCTTTCATTCCTTAGTTTCAACATTTTATTTTTCTGAGTTAGTATGATTCATTTCACTACAAAGTGCACGTGTAGGTTGAACTGAAAATCCGATTATAAGTCAACAATGCTTAACATCATTAGTAGAAGAAATTTGATGCCCATATCAAGCGATGTGTTTATAGTTTTTAGCTAAGACGTTTTAGAATACTTGCAGACTTGAAGGATTAAAAAATGGCATATAAGCATACTTACATGCTTATGGCTACCATATTATTTGGATGAACCTTTATATTGTTCTTTTAGGAAGTAACAGTGCAATGTAGGTGAATCCCCTAGTGAATGAGTCCTCCTTTATGAAGAAAAAGATGATGGGGGTTTGGTTATGGGAGTACTCTCTTAGGTCTAGTTTACGGGTTATGGTTCCAGGAAAGAATTTACCACGGGCTTTAATAGATTCCTTGCTGTGGAAATGATGGTTTGTCTTTGAGTTCAGAGTTAGAGCGGCAGCGACCAGTGTGGTTGGTGAAAGTGGGTCTGTCTAGTAGCAAAAAAAAAGTGGAAGCTTCGCACGGGTGAGAAAACCGGCTTAAACAAGTTCCCTATAGCAAAATGTTCTTATGGTCCTTGACTAGCTTGGAATCTTGAATTAATCCTCCAGCATAGTTAATTGATAGGTCATGCAAATGGAAGTGGGATTTTACAACAATTAAGCACTAAGCCATTGAAAAAGCCGCATCATTATCTTAGTATGTTTGTTTATTTAAACAACATTTAGTCTCTCTTGCAATGATGATTGTATTGCAGATCTCTTAAGTTTGTTTTAGAAAATAGATGCTTCAGTTAAATAAAAGTTTTCATTGTTACTACGTCTTCCTGTCTAGCTTAACTGATATTTCTCGAGTGCTTTGCATTATTTGAGATATAATAAGGCTGAAAAAAAATCTCATTTGTTATGCAATTCAAATGTCGTAATATTTGCATTAAGTTGATCTAGATCTTCCATGTTGGGTTTCATATAAATCAAGTTAATATATATCTAAAAGTTTCATCCGTTGTAGATAATAGCTTGCTTGGATATAGTGGAAATCTAATCTTCCTTCATATTTGTTCACCTTCTTAAAATGATGGGGAAGAGAAGGGTTATTAATTAAAAGCCAACCACTGTGAAGACCCTACCGGACATTCATTTCAAAGCTTTAGGGGTGGTTATAAGGGTTTATGATTTCTGGTCTAGATTTAGCTGAATATATTTACTGTATCTTAAATATGCTTTTTACTTGTGTTAGACCAGGTGTTATGGCTGGGAAGGCTGCCGGAATGGTAGTGGTTGCTGCACCATCACTTCCTAAACAAGCCGGTCTTTGCAACTCTGCTGACGAGGTGATCAATTCTCTGCTTGATTTGCATCCTGAAAAGTGGGGGTTGCCTCCATTCGATGATTGTATGCTTCTTCAATCCTGATATCCGTTTCACCTACACCCACGTTATATATTTCAATTACCATCTGTTTCATGGTGATCCATTGTTATTGAATGCCAGGGATTGAAGATACTCTGCCAATGGAACCTTGGCATATTGGAGGACCTGTTGTGAAGGGTTTTGGTCGTGGGTCAAAGGTACTTGGCATACCTACTGGTATGTTAAAACCTAATAACCACACTTATTTTAAGCTTTCAAGTTCATTAGTATTTCTTAAATTAATCACGACTAGCTTATTACTTCAAATTTACTTTCACTTGAGTATGATAAGGGTGTGGTGCATGCTTCTGCATTAACCATTACAACTGTTGGCCAAGAATTACTTATTTAGAACATATTTGACTTAATTAGGGGTGTAGGTGAGCTGACTAGCTTGGTTAGTTAAAGGGGCTTGGCTGTAGCTCTAGATTTGATGGGCTATGAGTCAGCTTGTTTTTCAGCCGCAGGCTTGTTTAGTGAAGGAAGGTATTTTCTAAATCTAGAATGACAATGGGTTATGCAGAAATAAAATAAAAATATTGTATCCTAGGTTCTAAAAACCGGGCTGAACATGAATTGAAAAAAAGGAATGGCTTAAGTTCAAATATTTAAGCAGAATTTAACTGATGGTTGAACCGCAATGGCATAATAGATAATAAAATTATATAATTTTTAATTAAACATCATAATAATGATGTTAAACATCATAATAACGACTTATAGAACATACACATGAAATATCTTAATATTTAATTATTCATCATGGGTTATGAATTGCATGCTTTGGACCTCAATTTATAGACTCTTCATAATTTAGGTTTGGCAAAGGATGTAGTTCAATTTAAATTTAGATTAACCCTTTTATTTTTAAAATTCCCAAAAGAGGCAAAAAACCATTAGTTTAAGGGTTTTTTTGGAATGATGGCCGGTAAATATAAGTGACCATGGAGAAATAGTCTCCAAGGTGAGACCTGTAATGCTTTTTGGCACAAAATGCTAGTCATTAAAAGAGAAGCATAAAATTAAGTGTTGTAGATATTAGAATGCTCAGGTAGATGAGTGACTTTATGCTAAGAGACAAAATGTGAAACAATTATACACGTGAAAAGGTTGGAGTAGCTCCAGTGACATATAAGATTTGAGAGAGTCGCCTTAGATGGTTTGCTCCATAAAACATCGGTTTTCCGATGACATGGTTAGAAGAGTAGATGTATTAGATCCAATTTATGTTAATAAGAAAGGTTGAGGTAGACCTTAATAGTCTTCGTCAGAAAATATTAGAATTGATTTTTTTATTAGATTTAAATTAGAATTTGATTGTTAATATGATATAATGGAGAAAAAAGATTCATGCAGTCGACCTCAGGTAGTATGATAAGGGCTTGATGTTGTCATTTGTTGTTGTTGGATGGTAAATAGCGAGCGTGTGACTTGAACTTATGACCTTGAAGAAATTGTCTTCTCCAACCATTGGATTGCTGATCCTTTCACCATCCAATTCAAATTTGAAAGATAAAAAGCAATTCATTGTTCCTATCCACCACACTTCCCGCATATCCCCAGGTAGTATCAATAAAATTTTGAAAAAATATATGAAACAGGAACCTGGAATCCGCCTACCATCATCCGCAAGCAACAAATGGCACTACATTTTTTTTATGAACATTTCACACAGCATCATGATTATATTAAATGAACTATGGGTAAAATACTTACTGAAGATGAGGCAGTGAAAGTGAATTTATGTGGTTTGGATTTGTACAATTGAAAAAAAAAACCCCCAATTTGATGAGTAGATGACATTATTGTTGAAGAATTGGCACAAGTAATTTAGATAGAAACTACAACAACATCAAGCCTTTATCCCTCTACGTGGGGTCGGCTACATGAATCATTTGTCTCCATTATGTCATGCTAAGAGTTAAATTCTCATTTAAATCTAATAAAGAAAGGTCATTTCTAATATTTTCTAACCAAGTCTTTTTAGGTCTACCTATACCTTTCTTAACATAAGTCAAATCTAAAACATCTATTTTCCTAACCAGGTCATTGGAAGACTACCGTTTTATGTGACCAAACCATCTAAGGCGACTCTCTCTAATCTTATCTTCCACTGAAGCTACTCTAACCTTTTCATGTATATGCTCATTTAGTATCATATCTCTAAGAGTAAAGCCACTCATTCGCCTAAGCATCTTTATCTCTGCAACACTTAAATTAATATTATATTTCTCTTTTAATGGCCAACATTCTACTCCATGAAGCATTGCAAATCTAACCATTATTTTATAGAATTTTTCCTTAAATTTGAGCAGGACTTTTCTATCACCCAGCAAGCCTGATGCATTCCTCCACTTCAACTATCCAACTTGAATTCTACTAATAATATCCCCATCTATTTCACCAAAAAATTTAAGCATTGTTCACACAAATAGATTTAACATCTCATACAACATAATAATTAAAAAATAAAATTTCATAAATCTGAACCCAAACAATTGGGATATGTTTAATGATAATGTTGATGGCACTTTAATTTATTTTTTTAATCATTTATAATTTTAGGGATCTTGAAATGTTGCGCAGGTGGATTTGATTTGACCTGCTGCATATGCTGCCTTGCACTGCTTGAAATGAAATCAGAAGTTCTGATAGTTTTACTAAATTAACCTTTGTTTGCGTTGCTTAGAACCTGATTAGTTTTTTGATTTATTTTTCAAGATTTGGTTCCTTTTATTCATAGTATTTTTTATCATTTGATCTGTTTCATTTTGGTGTTACTACAGCTAATCTGCCACCAGAGAACATCTCTGGTTTATTATCTGAACATACATCTGGTGTTTATTTTGGCTGGGCTGGACTGTCTACTCGTGGTATCTATAAGATGGTTATGAGCATAGGATGGAATCCATACTTCAATAATACAGAAAAGACTGTGGTAAGTAAACTCATTTGCAGAACTTTGCTCACCATATTTTTCAAGTAAAAATATTTCTCAAAATTTTTCTCCCTGCAGGAGCCATGGCTTCTCCATGAATTTGATGATGATTTCTATGGGGAGGAGCTTCGGCTTGTTGTTGTGGGCTATATAAGACCAGAGGTATTTGAAAAAAAATAAAAGAAATTTTATTTGCTTGCCTATCACAATTTTTTCCATGTAGAGTAATATTTCTTGTTTATTTTTCTAATGTATATAGGCTAATTTTCCATCACTTGAGAGCTTGATTCAGAGAATCCATCAGGATGGGAGGATAGCAGAGAAAGCTCTTGAACTTCCAATGTATGCAGGTTACAAGGATGATCCATATTTGAAAAATTCTCTTCAATTGAACAATTGTTGCTAATGATGGAGATAAAGCAATTATTATTTTGGAATTGTAATCTCTGTTAAGAACTATACTATTTTATAGCGAGCAACAACAACAACAGCAACCTCAAATCTTTATCCCACTACATTCAGGCTTCGTTGGGACAGCTTTTTTTCTGCTTCTAAAAACAGCTTTCTAGTACAAAAAATTTAGTTTTTGAACTAGAAAGCTACTTTAAGAAGCAGTAACAAAGCAATCACAAACGAAGCCTAAATCGGTATTTTATAGCGAGCATACTTTGAATAAAAAAATCTTATGCTGTTTACATTTAATAAAAAAAGATGTTTTTATCATTGTTAAACTGCAGTTAGTATACTTAATAATCAAATGTTTCATTTCCTGCTTGCTGAAGGACGACTAGTCATACACTTAGCCTAGAAATTAGTCATCTCTCCTGTATGATGCCTTGTTTAATATAATGCTTACTGTAATAACTGAATACTTCATAGCTTTTAGTCTTATATTTGAGTAATTTTTACTAGTTCAAATTGATTGTTTCATTGTATGAAATTGTGCACTGGCCTTAAAAGTATATAGTCAAATTAATAAAATTAATTAATGCTTCATTTGGTATAGTTTTCATATTACTTTATTTTTTCAGATCAGTCACAATTTTAGTTTTGATCATTATTTTTTCACTGATTTTAATAATTTTTTGTGTTAGAAAGTTATTTTTTAGAATAATTTTGAAAAAAATTATTTTTTTCATAATAGATGTATGATCATCAAGTTTTAAAAGAGAAAAAATTAAGATTCTCTTAGCTAAAAGTATTAACCATTGTGATAAACATGCTACAACATTTCAACAACTTATGGTTGGTAGGTTTCAGGCTTGATTTTAGGATTTAGGGTGGTGGCTGGTTGTGATGGTGGCCGGCGTTTGTGGTGGTGGTGGATGACGGAAGCGATCGGTAGTGGGGGCGGTCGGTGGTGGTGGTGGACGACAATGAGTTGTGGCGGCTGCTGGCAATGGTGGGGGTGGTGTCGATGGTTGCTGGCAGCAGCCTGTGGTGGACGTCGAATGGAGGTAGTGGTGGGTGGTGATCTAGCGAGTTTATTTGTATAAACAATTTTCGCTCAAAATTGGGCGACTTTGATTTATTTTAAAAGGGAACTAAAATGATTTATACATCTACTTTGTATTCCAATCAAACATCACATAAGCTTGTTTCGAATCAAAGATAGCCAAAGCTCCCAGCAAATAGATCAAGATGAGTTGCATTATTGGAGTAATTCGATGCTCAAGAATCTCAATAATGATGATTTTAAACTTATAAGCACATGTCAAATATTAGGCATATTTTTTCTTTATAATTTTAATTAATTCCATATTTATTGGAAATTCTAATATGCCTATTTATTTATGACATAATTATCTCTCTAATTAAGAGAATTTCGATTTTATTAAATTTAATTTAGAAGTCCTATGATATAATGAGAGGTTTGATTTATCAGCCTATTAAATTATGAAAAATAATAATTTTATTTTAAAAGTATAAAATATTTTTGGAAGTCACATCAAATTCTATGTTTTTTGTTTTTAATAAGGGTATCATATAATGTGCCTGTAGCTAGTCAATAGCCATCTTGTTTGAATTGTTAAGTCTTCCATCAACTTTTGAACACAATTATATGATAATCTTTTTTCACTTTGAGCAAATTGAATATTTCATTATTATATAAATATTGCTACCATATTTTTAAAAGTTTAATTTTTATAAGGATAGAAATATATTCTGAATATTTCTTTAATTAAAAATTATGATATAATAGACATGAGAGCTTATACACAGTAAAAAATTCAAATGATTGAGCATAAATCTCCATGAAATCTTATGAAATCTCATTTGAATATTATGTGATATGACTAAGGTTTTGTTTGGGCCGGCTTTTACTTCTTCTTAAAGTAGCTTTTTAGTAGAAAAAAAAAAATAATTTTTGTACTAAAAAGCTGCTTTACGAAGGCCAAATATTGTGTAATCCTGACAAATTTTTGATGTGCTAATCTTCAAGTATAACCTATAGAAAAATCAACTCCTATGTTGTTATTTAATGTTAAGTCGTTTACGTGCAATCTCACTAGTAATTCATCATGCTATTATGTCCCTTCTCCTATGTTGTTATTGCTTTGATTTGTCATTTATACAACAAGCCATGAATAAAACACACTAAAACAACTATAAGATTAATAAAGAAGATATAAATTATCACTAAGTTTTAAGTTAGGATGTCATATGAGATAAGAACACAAGCAAGAAATACATGTAGGCTTCGTTTTGGTCAGTTTTCTTACTGCTTTTTAAAACAGCTCTTTAGTATAAAAATTAAAAAGTTGTTTTAAGAGGTAGTAAGAAAACTGTCATAAATGAAGTCTTAAGTTCCGTTTGGGACGGTATTTTACTACTTTTTAATTCAAATTTGTTTTAAACTACGGGTTTTTGTACTAAAAAACTACTTTAGAAAACAGTACGTAAGAAAACTATCCCGAACGAAGCCTTAATATACGAATTGGTGAGGGACAAAGAAGGGGAATGTGTAGGAAATCAGTCAACATTACTTTCATATGGAGGTTGATTGGTTCAAAGCTAAATTTAGTCAAAGCTGAAAATGAACATGAAAAGTCATTGATTACTGAATGACTTAAACTGCACATAAAGTTTACCATTTGACTGAATAAACATCAAGCTGACCTACAATTGATTGAATGAATATTAAGCTAAAGTTTTTTTGTTTATTTGAATTATCATAATACAAAAAATATGAATTCCCCTTATTTATAATTTGACCTAAAAGTTTGCTTTGAGTGAATGAATCCAAAGGCATTGGATGCTCTTTACATTGGATTTCAATGGCTAAAAAGTTAAAAAACAAGGCAAAAATTGCCCTATATCAAGGCATTTCAGGCAGGATTTGGCTTGTATGATGAAAAAAAAAAAAACCTTACAATAGGATGTTTTTGTTCCCAATAAACTTTCTTACAAGTGGCAGCGCTCCGATTACAAAAAGTACAAAATAATGTGCTATTTTTTAAGATTTTGACTACTAATAATGCCAAGGCACGATTAGGGTGTAACTGAGTCAAGCTGATTTGTTAGCCGGTTTGAACTTGGCTCTAAATATTTTGTAAGTTGAACTCGAAGAGTGAATGAGCTAAGGTTGAGCTAGCCTAGACTTAACTCATTAGCTCGTTAGATAGTTCATTTATAAACTATTATTATAGCATATAGCTAAATTATATTAAAATTTAGGAGTTCAAATATTAAAATATTATAAATATTTTCTTAAAAATGATATTTCACCTTCTTATATCAAGTGATTTTTATTATTTCTCTTCGAATTGTACTTTTTTAAATAACTTTACTATAATAATTATTTGAATTATAATCATTTTTCTTTTTTGTTATAAATGAGCTGGCTTGATCTCATCGAATAAGCTCGAGCTCAAATTTGATTAATCAATCAAACTCAAGCTCAAACTAAGAATCACTCGAGTTCGGTTCGACTCGACTCTTTTAGTCCTCTAGACATCATATTTGATCATAATATGTCTTAAATAATAAATTTGTGCTTAGTAGGACATCCTTTCAATGTTAAAAGCCTACACAATTTTTTGTTAACATTACACTAAATGTAAAAAATATATGAATTTTTTCACAAGAAATTAGAATGACTTGCCCGTACTGGTAGGCCACCAAAAATTCAATATTTACAAAAAAAAAAAAAAAAGAATATGAATATGCTAATATAATAATAATAATAAGCATCTTCAAAAGAAAGGTATATTTATTAATTAAAGTTAAAATAAAATAGAATTTGTAAGGACAAAAGCTATATTTATAAGAAAAATTCCTCCCAAATCAAGTTGAGCTTAATTTTGCCAAATCAGAACTAAAATAAAGCTCAAATTTAGGCAAATTTTAGATTCATCCAATCTTAATTGATTCAAATGTGAACCAAACTCACATAACAAATATTCATTTTAATCTATTTATCTATAACAACAACATTGAAGCATGATTTATAATCATTGATTAGAGACATGCTTACAAAATTTAGCTGTGGATGTTTAAAAAGTCATTTTAATTAGCACAAATCTTGATACAATATTTAGATTACAAATTTTTTTAGAATTAAATTTAGAATCACTCGGAGTCAAAGTTTAACATATTTATAATGAAATTAAGCGTCTTGGTAAGACGGACCTGATGACACCAAATATAATACGATCAGAGCCAAACGAGCTTAAATCAAGCGCCTAAAAGATGGTAAAAATTTTTGGGATATTATTCTTCAAATTTTGCATGCTTATAATCAAAACAAGTGGCTTGACGAGATGAATTAAACAAACTCAAGATCATAGAATTTTATATGAGCAGTCTGATAGAGTATTATGAAAATTGGACTAAATTTACTAAAATGCTCACTCTAAAAATAATATAAATAGATTCTCTTTCTTCATAGAATGGATTTGGACTTAAATTAGGAGAGAGCTTGGAGATGTGAAGAACTTTAAAGCTCTACGTGACGTTGGATGCTGACTATCACCACCAACCATCAATTCTATCACAATTTGACAACCATCTTCTGACCATGGGCATCTGACCGTCACTCAACTGCCATCATTTGATCACCAACCACTCTCGCCTTGATGTCATCACTCAATTGTTGTTATTCGATCGCCCTTACTTGACTATTATTAGCTGACCATCATCACCAGACTAATATCATCTCACTATATATTTCATCTTCAACATTCTCCATCACATCTACAAAATAAAAACATGTAATATTGTCTTCACTAATTCAGATAACAAGTGAACTTTTAACATATTTATATCGTGGATCATTTAATCTATGTCATATCTTGTGATTTTTTTCCCTTTTCGAAATTTGCACGTAAAATTTTTGGAACTACTGTATCCTTTTTTGTATTTCAATATGTGTTGGATCTTTGTGAAAAGCTAAGACATTAAAATTTAATGTTTATTGCCGCAAATTTTCTAATATGCAACAAGCCTTACTATAATGTATATACATAATGTTGTAAATATGATTGATATAAATAAATGCACAAAAAAATATTTAGAGATTTTGTATATATAGTTGTGATAGAAAAATAATAAAATAAAACTCCCATAAAATAACAAAAATAAAAAAGAAATTCTTTCTCACCACTTTAACCGCTACTAAGGGTTTATTTTGGATAATTTTTTATTAGCTTTATTTTTCAAATTATAATTATACTGTTTTTGACTAATAGTATTTTTATTGCGTTTCAGTTTTTTTTTTTTTTTTTTTTTTGTGTAGAACAACTTTTCATAACTAATTAGCTCCACTATTCATGATTTTTTCAATCAATAAAAATAAATAAATAAATAATTTTGAAAATTATTTAAATGAATCACAAAGAGAAATTTTTTTCATAATTATTGAGCATTTGGTTTCAATAATTATTTTTAAATAAATTGTTAATATTGAGACATGTGAAGTTGATATTTGGCAATTAGTGGAGGATAATGAAGTAATTATTCTTTAGAATATTTTCTCACCCACTCCCTCCTAAAAAATATCCCATCTCGTATCAAAGAAAATCTTTGATCTTTGACCAGTTCTGATTAATTAAAAGCAAAAAAAATGTCATTTAGGTTTTGTTTGTGACAACTTTTTTAATGCTTTCTAAAGCAACTTATTAGTACAAAAATTTCTTGGATTAAAAAAATTTGTACTAAAAAGTCATTTTCGAAAGTAATACAGAAGCTGTCCCAAACGAAACCTTAGGCTCCGTTTGGTTCAGCGTTCTTACTGCTTTTTAAAGCAGTTTTTTAGAGCAAAAATTTCTCGAACTAAAATTTTTTGTACGAGTAAACTACTTTAAAAAGTATAATGAAAGCCGTCTCAAAAGAAACTTTATCATTCTTATGATGATGTAAGGATGTTTATATTTGTCAGAGTGACCAAATTTTGACTGGTCTTAAATTATTAGTTGATGGGACCATGAAAACCTCATTTGATTGAGCATTATTCCATTGCATGAATCTCATGGTAGTTGAAGAGGATTAGGTCAGTGCTCAAAACTTTCAAATAAAAAAAGGACCAAATAAGCTTGAAATAACTCGAAAACTCCTCAACAAGTATCAATGCATTGCGATGAATCATTGGAAATCAAAATTGTCCAATTGGAACATCCAAGGGCCCCCAAATTGGCAAATTTTATTGAAAGGACTTGACCTAAGCCAAATTGGACCGGTTTGGTCGAACTTCCATGCTTGTACTGATGAAGGATTTTTTTAGTATTATGTTAAGCACAAATTTTACAATGACAACAAACATGCTTAGTATTTTGTGATTCAATGACGAAGGTTTTAGCTTCAAGGAACTATTGTGATCTTTATAGGTCTCCATTTTATGAAACGAGTTGTCCATTACCCAATGCAGCTCATATATGACTCATTATTAATTCGATGATAATAAATCATATGCAGTGTCATCTTACAGATTACTAAGTGTTCTTATAAGCAATCCAATATAGTAGTAACCATGATATCCAAGAGAGTAACTTGGATCACCTAGAGATGGACTGATCAAGTAGAGAATTCATGAAGACTCAAATGTAATGATCTATCAAGATCATTTGTCCTACTGTGCACTTAAGTTATTCTTTGTAAATTATTTAACTTTTACTTAGAATTTCAAGAAGTGATGAGCACACAATATAAATGTAAGTTGCTTTGCTTAACTACAATTGTCCATGAGCTAATCTTATTGAATTATATCATCTCCATTTTGCTCATTGTTCACTCTTGTAATTGGTCTAACACCCTAACACTTAAGATTCTAATAATACACAAACATCTTATTTTGCTTGGTCTTTTGGGAAATCTATCTATTGTCACTATAGCCTAATAAATTTAAATAATTTAGATTTTTAAAATGTTCATACTTTAATATTATTTCATGTTATTGATCCTAAAATATGGAATATGCATTTGAATGGTTATATTTTTCCTTACACTTTTGGAAAGTGTTTTTTTTTTCTTGAATCCATTTGATTCTTGGAACAATGATGAGATTGAGTTTAAATGATTTGAATGATAAATGTATTCCCTATTTCCATCAAGCTTGATTGGATGATAAACTACTAATGGTGCATATGAAAACTAATAAGAAAATTTTAGATGTTTTCACCTCTTTTTAGTAAGATGTAGGTGAGAAAAAGATTGATGAAAATAGTTTTAAAAGAACATTAATAACCTCCAAAGCGATGAAGGACAATCATATATGTGTGTGATGAATCTTAACTTATAGTTGAACTGAACGTCTCGATGAAAAAAACCCATCGATGCTTCTAATGATCCGAACCGACTCCAAATGAGTTTAAATCAAGCACTTTAGTTATATATAAATTGATTCTCATTCTCTATAAATAAGATGTTCAATAGCTGAGAGAACTAAAGAATTCTTTTGTATTTCCTGGTTATTACTATCATCGATCACAATCATCATCATCAATTGCCATCACCATGGTTAGACTTCTGTCCACTCTTAACCGTGTTATTAGGTTTCAATTGTCATATGTGGCAATCAGATTTCTATAGTTCCTAAAAAAATTTGTGATGATTATTCTCAATTATAAGCAACCCATCTTTTTCTATGGTAAGGAAAGAAGATTTTTGAATCTTTTATTTTATAGTAGATTGTTACAACAAGGCCATACCTCAATAGTTTTTCCTCTTCCTAATTTTTTCACATAAAATGTTTCTAGTCTCCTACAACATTTTTTGTACGTGTGTACTGAATTTTTGTGAATGACTAAGATATTAAACACTAACTCTACAGGCCCAAACTTTTTCAGCATATAATAACTATAAATTCATGAAGATATTTACTATGAATTTATAATTAAATAATAAAATATTAGAACAAAAATTGCTCTATAAGATATTTCAAGTGTGCCATAAATTTTCATATCATAGGAGAACCTGTTAAATATCATATGTTTATTTTTAGATTCATTAAAAAAAAGGTCAAAATATTCCAACCAAATTTGAGTAGGACTTATTATTATTTTTTTCCATTGACTTTTGCTTTATATATATAAAAGAGTCCAAGAATCCTTAAAATTTATGCACAAATTACAGCTGTGATTAAGTAGGGTGTCATATATTTAATATTTTAAATATAAAATATATATGTAATATGATTACGCAAGATTACATAAGATGATTTTATGAATATATGATGTATTCATATATATTAAATAATAATAATAATAAGAATTTATATTTTAAAGTCATTAATGATCTTTACATAATCTTATAGGGATATTTTAATCATAAAAGTTATTATCTATTTGGTCACACAATAGCATTGGTTAAATTTGAAGCACCTATTAAATCTTTAAAATAAATAAGATTAAATTTGAGTCAACTTGAAATTTCTAATTTAATTTATCTTTTGATGATATCTTAGTCCTTCATAGATAAAAAAACATATATAATAGCAAATTATTATTATTATTATTAGATGGAGAAAAGGTCAACATGTATGTTTCATACAGTCTTTTTACTGCTTTTTGAAGCAATTTTTAGAATAAAAATTTCTATTTAAAAAAAAAATTGTAGTAAAAAATTATTTTAAAAACTATAAGGAAATTGTCCCAAATGAAGCCTTAATTTAATTTCTCGTGTTTGGAAAGTTATTATTCAAATTTCTTTTGGTTAAATTGGGTATAATTATTTTATATTTTTATATAATTATTGAACTACATAAAGTAGTTTTAGGTGGTTAAAGTTTCTCAAAGGATATTTCCATATATATATATATATATATATATATATATCCTTCTCCATTAGTTTCAACCTCCAAAAATGCTTAGTACATTACTAAATAATCCAAAAAGAAAAACAAGGGCATTTTGATACTTTGAAAAGGTAATTAATGAAATTACCTATATTATTTTTAAGATTTATGCAAGAGACAAAAATAAATAATTTATGTATATTAGGACATTCTGATAAAAAAATAATCAAAATAGTCTTTAGAATTATTATATCTACTTTAAAATAAGTGCAATACATAAATAATTTTAATTACAATCATCTCAAAATAAATCCAACAATTTTAAAGTTCATTCTAATAATAAAATTTGATTAAGATATCCTAACATATATATATATAAAACATATAGAGTAATTTCCAATAATATATGGTTTCAAATACTTTCATTGATGTTTACTTGAGTTTCATACTTATGGATGATTGCATCATATGCCCTAAATTACGCTTATAATCCCCAAATCATACAATGGAGTACTATTCTACATACAATATTTGACTCTTATCATACAAATTTTTAAAAAATTTTGTACTAAAAAACTGCTTTAGAAAATAATGAAAAAGTTATCCCAAAGAAAACCTTAATTAAGCTAAACTTTTACTCATCTACACGGTGAATATGCTACAACATTAAATGCTTAGAAATCATTGCTACTATCTTTTGTATTTTGCTGAGATTTGTTATATCTTTGTCTTGAACATCTCCTCTCTTTTTTCTCCGTAGAATTACATAATGTATCTTTCTACTGCACATCATTCATTTTGCCTCTAACATGTAATTATTGTCCATAATGTTTGAGCATGCCCTTAGTAATGATGAACAAATGGATCTATTGCTACATACAAGATTATCTAGTGCCAATGAATATATATCTAGTCATACAATCGGATAGCTAGTTAGCTTTTAGATGATAAAAAAGGATTTGTTATGTGGAGCTAGATTGGTGAGTCAATACTAATGAATGCTTGTATAAATCAATCATGCCCTTAAGTTTTAAGGGTCGTTTGGTTAAATTAAAAAGGAATGAAGAGTAAAATAAAATAATATAAAAGAAATGTTGGATATTTGAAATGTTTGAAGTTTTTTTAATGAGTGTAAAATAAAATGTAGGTGATATTATTATTATTATTTTGGCTTGAAGTACTAAAATAAATGTAGTGTAAAACCCATTAATGATTGTAGTCAGTGGCCAACGATAGGAGGTGGCAGAGGCCAAAGGTGGGCGGTGGTGGCGGTTGCGGCGACCGACAATGGAGGCAGGGGCTAGCGTCAACGATGCCGATGCTGGCAGTATTGACAAAAAAAATATAGTAATTGAAAATTAGCCAAATCTAACCATTTCTAAATGCACCATAATTTAATTTAAGAGTAAATTCTAAGAAAAAAAAAATTTCTTTATATTTCTTTTAGTTTAGACCAAGAAACAATATTTTAAAAATCCTTGTATTTAAAATACTTTATTCCACTTCTACTTCAAATCAAACTGCCCCTTAATGATTTTGATTATGTTTTCTTTAAATATAATATGAAACTCATTAATATTTTGATTTCAATCAATTTCCATAGTTTCAATGAAAATTAAGAGTTTTAACCAAAAGACTTTAGCAGCCCTCAAAATCCCATTATAATTCTATCAACAATCTCTTATGAAATTTCATTTGCATTGTAATTTAAACCTTAATTTAATAACATATCCTCTCTTTTTTAAGCCTTATCTTTTTCTTTTCTTTATAACAATTTATTAAAAAAATATAATTAACACTGAAATTAACCATACAATGCATCTATAAATGAATAATATTATACTCATAATGAGGCCAAATTATTGTCATTTGTCATAGCCTTTCTTTATAACTATTCATAGAATAATGTGATATAAATAAAATAATTTGAATATTATATTATTGATGCTTTAATCACTTATCATATTTGTGTATGCTATTTATTTTATCATTATATATTATTGTTTGATTTACATGTATGTCAACCTCTATTTGTCTTTGATTGTGTTGAATAAGTTGTTGTTTTAGTTAACATTTTGCATACAATTAAGCAAGAATATGTCATAATATTATTGATATAAACATTTTTCATACATTCTAGAAAAGGTTAATGTCCCAAGTTACTCCATGAAATCATCATCATCTTCAGGGTTGCTATGAATTGCATTAATATAAAATAAAACACTTGATATATACAATCATGCCTCTCAGACTGAAGTGGTCACATCACCCAAGAGAGAAACTCGTCTGAAGGGAATGTGACCTCGCAGCAAGTTGATGTAAAATAATGAATCTTTTGAAATCTAAGGCTTCATTTGGGACAGTTTTTTAATGCTTTTAAAAGCAGTTTTTAGCACAAAAAATTTTAGTTCAAGAAACTTTTGTACTAAAAAGTTACTTCAAAAACCAATAAGAAAGCCGTCCCAAACAAAGCTTAAGTCTGTGCATAAAAGACATCAGTACTCATGAATCTCCAAAAGGATTTTATTTGAGGGTTGTGCTAATTTGGTCATATTCAAACACTATTTAGTCAATAAACTGAGTCCAATTTATTTGAGATTATTCATGCAACAAATTAGAATTTATTAAGTTTGATCAAAGAGGGAATTTATAATTACTCCCAACAACTACTATCTACCATCATCACACTTGATCATGCACATGAAATCAAAACTGCTCATCTACACAACACTTAAAAAAGTATTTATATTATAAAAAAATCCAAATTTCTCACCTTTTTTTGAAAAAAAAATTCTCCCTCTTTGAAAGCTCTAGTGCATGACATCAAGATATACACAGCTGTAGTCATTGTAAACCTAAGTAGAAGCTTTCACATGGCTGATAATTATGGTGAGGAATTGCTATAAAAGCTTTAGGTTTCTAGAAACCTAATTAAGAGAGAGAGAGAGAGAGAGAGAGAGAGAGAGAGAGAGAGAGAGAGAGAGAGAGAGAGAGAGATGAATGACAATAGGATTTGGACACATGTGAAGCAAGATATATGGAGGATCTTGGAATGGCAGTTGGCCTCCCTCTGATGATGACATGAGAAGATTTTCTAAGATTTCTCTGGCCCTCCTCAACTGATTCTTGAATTGGAGCTAAAGATAAGTGAAAGTTGCAATTTTTTTTTTCTTGGTAAGGATATCAGATATAATATATTATTGTGTCATAAGAGAGATATAGTGAGAAATAAATGAGAGAATGTAATAGAAATATTTACTTTTTTTTTCTCTCTAATTCTCTCTCTAAAGCTATTTTTTCCTCTAACTCTTTTGTTACTGAAGGGGTAATATTTAAGTAAACATGCATATATTATAAGAGATTTAAAGAGAAATACATGAGAGAATGTAGTAGAATTATTTACTTTTTTTTGTGTTACTTTGTATCCAAATCTCTCTCTCTCTCCAAATCTAAAGATAAGATAAGATTGAAATAATTTTTTTATATATTTCAAATACAATATATTATTTTATCAAAGAAAATATATAGTGGCCATTTGATTTGCTAAAAAAAGTGATTATTATTTTTTATTTAGTTTGAAGTAAAATAAATACAATGTATAGCTCATTGATCTTTGTGGTCGTAGGTGACAGCAACGGTATAGATTTGTGGCAGGTGATAGCGGATGGGCAAAGTTAGTGGTCAGCAGTAGGTGGCAAGCGGCGACTAGGGCTACCTAAAATGCAAGTGAAGTCAGCTCATAGTGTATTGGAATTTGATGAAAAACAAATGAATTTTGAATACATGAAAATTGAACTACAAAGTGAATTTGTACTTCAACAAAATTTTTTTGCATTCTTTTTTCATCAAATCATACATACAAATTTATACGACTCTTGTATTTAAAATGCTTTACACTACTTTTTTATCAAACAAAACAGCTCTATAATAAGAAATAAATGAGAAGATGTAATATAAATATTCACTCTTTCTTTTTTTTAAGTATTTTCTCTCTTCAGTAACTTTTTTCTTACTGAACGAGTAATGTTTAGCTAAAGATGATTAATGAGTGCAATAATTAGAAATACATAAGAGAACGTAATAGAAATATTTACTGTATTTTTCCTATTACTTTGTCTCCAAATCTCTCTCTCTCTCTCTCTCTCTCTCTCTCTCTCCCCCCCTCAAATTTAGAGATAAGAAACGTTTGCAATAAATTTGTAATATATATCAAATAATATGAGAGATATAATGAGAAATAAATCAGAAAACGTATAGAAATGTTTACTTTTTCTATTACTACATCTCCAAAACTGCTCTCTCTCTCACTCTCTCTCTCTCTCTTGCTACGGAATGAATAATATTTTGAAATCCCTGTACATATTACCTATAGTTTCTCCCTCCGAGTCATCATATTTTGAAATCGATGTACGATCATTTCATTATCAATACATATATTTTTTTAATAAAAGTAGACAATCATTCATCAAAGAGTCTCTCATACAATTGCATAAATAGTTCTTTATAATGCTCATTAATATTACAAAGAATGCTCGTTCGATCATTACTGTAACAAATGACAATATTATAGCAAGCTTTATAAGTATAAACATCAAAGGATAAATATCGTTCTTCCTAATCTCCACTTATTTATGAGCAAACTCTTCATTTTTTTTTAATTCATAAATGCATCCGTCGATCTTACATCAACAATAAAATTTAATTTTGTTGTCTATTATGATAGTTTTATTTCTTAAAAATTTAACAAATAAAATTTTGCCAAGTGTATCAATCATTTTTTACCAAAATTCAAAAATGAATGATCATATGGATTCAAACATGCCACACACATAAGTAACTTTGTATTTATTTCATTAAACCTGTTGTTGAATCCTTGACGCTATATATCTATCACAATGTAAAATAATTTGATTTTATAATGATATATATTTGTAATAATTTGAGCACGGCGCCTTTATCTTTGTTGCATTACAAAAATATCAGACATATTTGTAATGATTATGTTATTCTTCTCACAAAATAGTCCAACTTCTTTAATATCTAATCCATCATCTTTCATATTTTGAAGTATTTGTTTGCATACATTTACCAAATTTAAGGCATTTATAATATATTGATCCTTTCTTTGCAACACTTGTGATAATTTATTTGTAACTCATAATATAGTCTTCATCATATGCAAGAAATTTAAAACTTTATACAAAATCAAGTAGGGCATATACTTCTTCTTTTTGCTAAATATTAAATCTATCTTGTATTACCATCTCAAAAATCATTGTTATAGATTCAAATAGAAGAATTAAATTGACGAGTGAACCATAATATGAACCCCAACGAGTATCTCCAGGTCTTTGGAGAGCAATTTCCTAGTTCAAACCCTTACCTTTGATAACTCCTCAATATTGTAACACTACTCAATTTTTTTTATTTTTTACTAGATCATCTTGAAATAATATTGATTTTTTTCCATCCATGGCTTCTAAATATCTTAAAATTTTATCAAACACTCAAATTACATCTAAAGACAATATTATTCTCAAGTGGTTTCATGTCTTGAATCCTCCACCATAAAATATCCTTGATTCAAGTCCCTAATAGGAATCTTAGGGTTAGCCATGGCCTAAAAACTTGTTTTCCCCTTCATTTCAACCACCACCTGAAATAAAATTATTTTGATTTTTGACCACTCAAAAGTATCCTCTAAATTCTTAATCCCCCACCACATCAAGTGAAAGCCTTGGATCAACCCTTCCAAGGCTAAATTAACTTTGTTATTATAGCAAAATCTTGAACTCTAGCAATTCAGCACATTAATTGGGCATTTGAAGCTTCTAGAACCAGTGGTGTTTAAATTTGGTATATCGATCTATTATAATATAGGGTAAACTCTACCTTCATAATTTTATGATTTCTTACTTCAATAAAATTAATTATAATGTATGTGTTAGGTTCTCATATAATGAGTTTCCAAGCTTTTGAATTAATTGTTGATGTCTTATTAGCTACCTCCACAATATAACTTAATCCTTCACCTTGAGCTGGCCTTAATGACCACCACACACTTCAAACAAACTATTTTGTGCACAAACGCTGATTTTATACAAGTTTGCTTGTCATGTTAAGTAATAAATAATGAGTAGAGTATCACTCCCCCGAGTATAGGAATTACCCTATGTTCACTCTAGTACGCTTACATGAATTACCAAATTTATCTTATTTTTAGAAATCAAAAGGTTTGCTATTAAAAGCTATTAAATAAGTCTTTAAAATAACAAGCATATATCTAAGTGGCTATAAACATATGATAGTTAAAGACTCAAGAGTGCAAAAGTTATATTTCTCTTAATATTATTCTGAATCAGAATTTAAATACTCCTTATCTCTTTTGAGCTAGTCAAAATATCTAGCTAAGATTTCAGTGATTTATCTCTTATTGGTGTATGAGACAAATGTATGCATTTCGATTAGGGTCATATCCTATGAATAAGATTCTACTAGATATCTCTTTTTCAGTTGTCGAAAGTCAATTTTACGGTTATAATTGATAGGGGAGATGCAAAAATTTGGTAGTTAGGGGTTGTGAAGGCATGGTTAATGCCTATAAGGGTGAATGGTATCCATTTCCTTCTAACAAAAATATAGTCACTTTAAGGCTCCTTTGCACTTACAAAGAATTCACGAACAACTGGGACTATAGTTATGACGCCCTAAGATTTAATTAAAGGATTAGACTTACTTAAACATATAATTAATTAACTCATCTACCAATAATAACAACCAAAGCTACTAAATTTTCCAAAATATAAAAGCAGCATTATGGTGATTTGGAGCTACGACACTCCTTCCTTTGCACTTCGGCTTCTTGCAATCTATTTGGATCCAACCCTTTACCATTGTAGCACTAGCTTATAGCGCTCCGACTCTGAGGATGAGCATAATGTGTGGTGTTGTGGTGCTCTTTAGATTAATAAGTATATTTGAATAATATACGTACAAGTTAAAATCTATTCAAACATTAGTCTCTCGTAGCTCTAAAAATGATAAGTTGCCTAGTGCATACCTCTTGCCTAAAAGAACTCATCAGTCGTGAGTTCAATTTGAACCCTTTCTCCTTGATGGAACTTGTTTGCATCATTCAGAACAAAAAAAAGTCAACTAGTTCATTTGCTATATAATCGACAAAAAAGATCTCATTTCAACTACTCGTATCTCTATGTTTGTCTACAAATAGTGGTCATGATATTGTTTGAGGAGATGAAAAAATTGATATTATGAGAGTCCTCTTTCTTTTAATCTGCAAGATTTTTTTTCTTCTCTTTCCCCTTCTTATCAAATCTTAGTCGAGTTTCATGTAGATCAATTCTGCAACATAATTTTATTGAGTGGCATTAATGGGGGCGTGAACCACTTTAAAAAAATCAATGACCTACTATTTAAAATGTAAAAAATCAAATTAAGGTATATTATTTAATTATGGATTATACATGTTTGAGCATATTTATTATAATGAATAAAACTAGTATGTGTAATTATTTGGAGGCTAAGAAAGTTTTTATATCTATTTCATTATTAGTTTCATACACAACATTTTTTTTAAAAAATTAAAAGCACTTATCTATATTGTTGTTTGCATCATCTCATTGAAATGGCACTATGTACCTTTTAGAATTAATTAAAATGATGAAATAGTTCAACAATGATCTTAGAAACCTAAATTATAGGATCATGCCATTGTCTTGTATGGCTATAGATAAGCCAAATAGACTAAATATTAGATCTCACATAATAATTAAAGAAGCCAACCAAATATCTTGTTACTAATCCTATTATAAAAATTAGTTGGCATAATAAGACATCTCATATTATGACATATAGGTTCTTAGTTTCCATTAAATGAGGTATCTATAAAGATCATCAATAGTGTGATACCATTTCTATGATTGAGATATATTTCCTTATAGGTCACACCAAATTTTAAATTTGTTTAAGGTCTCTACATAAATTAAATGAAGTATGAATGATTTAAAAGTAATATAGGATGATTATACAAAAAAAAAAGATATATTCTTCTACAAACATTATTCTAAATATATCATAAGCCCAAAGAGCAACTATTGCAATTAAAATAAATAAAATATATTGTATTTCCATGATGAACAAAAGTACAAGAGAATAAGTAAGTAAAATTGAACCAACTATCCTTGTAATCCCCTTCCCTTGGCTTGCACACACTCTTGCTCTCCATCTAGACTCTACCTAAGACTTGATACAAGAGAACAAATGGTCAGCCCTCTCATAAAATTCAACCAAACTATTTATGTTTAACACATAAGACTAACTCGGGTGTCACCTCGCTGGTAGTGGTAGCACTACAATACTGCTAAAATAAACTAACGCTACAACATTGATAAATTTCACCATTATGGCGCTCTAATTGAATCGACGTGTCACTTCCTTATGTTAATTGAATTAACTGCTCCACAGCGGCGCTCAGGCGATTTGGCGCTATGACGCCCTTGTCAGTGTTGCAGTGTTTGTGAAGATCTTGCGCTATTGTGCCTAGAGGGCGTTGTGGTGCTGGGCTTCCACCCCTTGCAGCACCATGCTCTATTTTTAGTTGAATTTCAAGGTTGAATGTTGTGGCACTGTACAGTTTTAACATTGCAGTGTTGGGTATTTTTTTTTAATTTTATAACTTTTTAATCAAATTATCCTATACAAAACTATCAATTGAGATATTTTTAAAGCAAAAGAAGATAGTATAAAATATAATAAACTCCTTTGGCATCTAATCCACTTGGAATTTCACCAAACATTCCATGTAACATCTAAAGACAATATGCTCAAGTGGTTCCATGCCTTGACTCATCCATTATAAGCAACCTTATATCAAACTCCTCAATGGAAGTCCTAAGTTGGCCATGACCTAACAATTTGTTCTACCCTTTCATTTTAACCACCACCTCAAAGCAAATTATTTCAACCACTCAAGAGTGTCCCCTACATTCCTAGATGCTCATCATTGTAACTGAAAGACTTGAATCATCCCTTCCAAAGCAAGGTCATGAAATTTATTTAAGAAAAATATGCTAAGTCATTAAAACTAAGATTGATATATAAAAAAGTTTTGATGTTTTGACTAATTTTTCTTTTAATAGAAATGAATTTTAAAAAAACTTGGATGATAATTAATTAATTTTGTATCAAAGTTGAGATTTAGTGATCATAATCAGTTCAATCAAATTATATTTTATTTGATTAAATGTTCTGATCTTTATTCGCACTATTTTATGGCTAAGTTCATGATGTGAAGATAAGGTTTATAGAAAAAAATATTATTCTTCACATAAAATTGTTATTGATTTTGCCTACCTAAAAATAGTAAAAAAATCAAATGGAAGCTTAGCAGAACAATATATAAATATAAAAACAGATCCCAACAATCTTTGAACAGTGCACAGAATTTTATATTTTAGAATACATCAAAAATTATGCTGCGCAGATTCGGAGGAAATCGATCGGATCTTGCCTTCAGATTTGTTTGATTTTTTCCAGATTTCCTCTTTGTTTTTCTCTCTCTCTGACCTCTCCAGCAAAGTGAAATCTTTTGGCCACTATAAAGAACCAAAAGAGAAAATAGACCAAACACCCACCTTTCCTCATCCTCTTATCTTTGCCCTGCAACAAAAGCCTAGCATTTCACCGACGATGACCATCGCCGCCGATGCTCCTCGTTTCCACGTCCTCGCCGTCGACGACAGCATAACTGATCGGAAGCTCATCGAACGACTGCTTAAAACCTCTTCTTACCAAGGTACACACTACCTGCTCGACCAAATGCCTCGAAAAAAAAAGTGTTTCTTTTTCTGATTGTAAATTTCGGGTTTCTGTTTTGCTTAGTTACTGTGGTGGATTCTGTGAGCAAGGCCCTGCAGTTTCTGGGTTTGCTTGAAGATGGTACTACTGCAACGCCTCCGGGACAAAAGGTAGTTTTTTTTTTTAGTTAGAGTGGATGTTTGTCTCTGACTTGGTTGAATTCAAGTTTAGAACTTGTTTGTGATATGGTGTTGGATTAACTTTTTTAATGGTGGATTGCAGGAGGTTGATGTGAATTTGATTATTACTGATTATTGCATGCCGGAAATGACAGGTTATGATCTCCTCAAGAAGATCAAGGTGAATTTTGTTTTGAGATTTGAATTTTTATTATGGAGTGTTATAAAGGACCAAAATTTGAAATTGATGAGTTTTCTGAATCTGTTCTGTTTTGTTGTTAATTAAATTAGGAATCTTCCTTGCTCAAGGACATCCCAGTAGTCATCATGTCTTCTGAGAATGTGCCCTCCCGAATCAATAGGTGAGTTAACTTTGATTTTCTTTATGTTTCTTATGTTATTCATCACAATATCTAGAATTTTATTGGAGTCCTGAATTTTATTTGGTTTAAAGTTATGGAAAGAATAAATTTCAATTAAGCATCCAACTCTGCTCAACTATAAGTAATTTAGTTATTTGTTGCTGGTTGGACTATATAGGGGATGTTTGGCTACAAGTATGATTTAGTAAATCTTGTAAATCTAGATTTTGTGAACCTTGAGAGGCTTAAAATCTTTAAATTGTGAGTGAGAGAAATACTTGTATCCATTAAATCTTGTTAATGTTGGGATTTAACAAATCCTAGATTTAATAAATCTTAGATCCAATTACTAACATGAATGAAATAAGATTTATCAAAACAATAGGATTTGAAGTCATCAAAATTTTATATGGAAGGACTTACACTAAGGCTTCGTTTGGGACGGCTTTCTTACTGCTTCTTCAAGCAGTTTTTTAGTACAAAAATTTTAATTAGGAATCTTCCTTGATCATATTATTTAGATTAAAATCAGACAATGTTTGAAAAGATTTCTGTGCGTGTTACTAGATGCCAAATTTTTAGTATCCTAAATGAAATTTTATTCTTATTGGGGATTAATTTTCTTTTGCAGATGCCTGGAAGAAGGAGCAGATGAGTTCTTCCTGAAGCCAGTACAGTTATCAGATATGAAAAAACTGAGACCTCATATTCTCAAGGGCAAATCCATGGACAGCAATGAAAGTACCAGCACTCCCAGCAGCAGTAGCAAAAAAAAATCTTCGAATGAGGGTATTTTACCCGAGTGGACAAAGACAAGGCTTAATCTTCCATGGAGTTTTTTATCTTATTTTTCATCTTCTACATGTAATTATTGAGTTTTGTTCTCTCTTTTCTTTCATAGTTGTTTATAGGCATGTTTTGGGTTAGTTTCTTCCCAATATTTTTGAGTTTGATAGTTTGTCCAGAGGATAGGAATGTATGAAATTTAAGAAAGAGGAAATGGAAATCATCATATTGTTGATAAAATTACTGGATTTTTTTTTTCGCCTTTTATTTTATTTTTTGTTCTCTTTCCGGTGCAAATGTAACATGTTACCAGCTTGAGCAGTATATTACCAGCTTCTTACTGCCTTTTGTATGAAATGCTACAAATCTGAAGAATTTGTTCACTTAGGAGATACTCAGCATTCTGAGATCTAGATACATGGAAGTAGGATGACAGGATAAATGAGAGTAGGAACTGCTTGTAAAAAACAAATTAAGCATGTGATGTCTTTGGGAAGAGATATTATTCTGTACGGACATCGGACACAACTTATCGTTCATAGGTAAATCAGGTGCAACTACGTCACTAGTACTGAGCAATACCGAGCTCGATACCCAAGCAGTACCGAGCCGCGGTACCGAGTAGGAGGTGACATAGTGCATTTTCATTGGGTTCTGGACGGCATTCTGCATCCGCATAGAATAATTCATCCTTTTGGAAACCTATTGGTCTTCTTACATTAAACCTTGTAGAAATAGGGACTTGGAAGCCAGTGCCAATGTTTAGTGGCATCAAATTAAGTGGGGGAAAATTCTTGTTTTGTTCTGTCAGAAGTGGCCAACCTTGCACTTGATGTTGATAGAATAGGAATTTATGGCTTAGGATGATCTTTGATGTCTTATACTTGGGATTTGATCCAATGGTTAGAAGCAAACTCTTATAGAGAAGTGGCCTTAGTCAAATTAAAATAACTTTGATCATTGCTAAGTTTTATTCAACACATAAAATGTATAGTTCTCTTAGATATTGAAAAGTTCCTTGTGTTTGTGATGTAAAACTATGGGTGTCAATATTTGACACGACCCGAAAACCCGAACCGAACCCGACCCGAAAATTTCGGGTTAGGGTAAACCCGAACCCGAAACGGGTCGGGTTCGGGTTCAGCATTTCGACCCGTTTCAAAAATCGGGTCGGGTTCGGGTTAACACTTTGACCCGAAAGTGACCCGAAAGTGACCCGATTTTGACCCGAAAACTCGATTTTGACCCGACAACCCGAGATTGACCCGATTTTGACCCGAAAAGAGGAGTTTGACCCGTTTTTTACCCGAAAATTAGCAATTTTCTTGTTGGAACCGGGTCATTCGGGTCGGGTCGGGTTGACCCGGACCCGAAGCTGGTCGGGTTCGGGTCAGGAAAACTGACCCGTTTTTAAAAACGGGTCGGGTTCGGGTTGACCCGAATAGTGCCGGGTCAGTTTCGGGTTCGACCCGAACCCGACCCGTGACCCGAAATTGACACCCCTATGTAAAACCATGAATTGAATTTAGAAATTTAACAAAATATTGCTCAAGTAATGAAATTGCAAATTTAATTTTTGTTCTCAATTGAAACTTCTCGAAGATCTTAGAATTTGACTATGGTTAGGCAAGAACTTACACCTAAATTAGCAAGACCAAAAAAATAACAACTGTAATAAAAGTAAAGCAAACGAAAAGCCAATTAGAATCCCGCGGTTAACAAAGAGATTGTCTCACCTTGAGGCCGCTCTCATTTACCTACTTCTAGGCTTGTTGGGAGAAGAAGAACTACACGATTGATGAGACCACTCCTAGGGCGAGGGTGCCGTAGATCCGTAGGGAAGAAGAGGTCGGCGCGGGTCGTGGAGGTGGTGCAAAACGGCGCCCTTCAACGATCCACGTGTAGACAGAAAAATGATCGTCGATGGACTCCACTAGAGCGGGTAGGATCCGGTCCAAATACTCCTCGACGGTGTCGTCGAAGTCGAATCCGACGTCGAAGAAGGGAGATCGGAGGATGTTCACTCGTCCGCGATTGTCGTATTCAAACCCGAAATTCCACTCGGGAACCTCCATGCATCCTTGGAGAGGTGAAAGGGTGGTCACCGCAATTAGATCTCCAAGGAGGATAGATGGGGGGGCGGCGACGGGTTGAAGGCTGGATGGGAGGCCGGCGGTGGAAGTGGGGTGAGGGGGATATGGGTGCAGGAAACAATCACAAAGTTGAGAATAATTTCAGCTTAGGGGAATTTTGGAGGGGGAATTTGAATTCCAAAGAGGGGAGGAATTAATTCCTTAATGAAAATTAACGGGGGGAGAGGGATATGAGGCCGGCGGTGGGAGGAATAGATGGGGAAGGGATTAAACTGAAATTATTTCAGTTTTAGTCCACATGGGGGGAATTAATGACTCCTAATTTGAATTTCAAATTAGAATCATGGGAGTTAATGTAGTAATTAAGGGGGAATCCACCCAGGAGGGGCCGACGGCAAGCATAGGGAGAGAGGGAGGGATTTAGGGAGAGGGGAAAGGGGATTGAATGCTTGATTTGATGACGTGGCAAAAGTCTTAAAA
This sequence comes from Dendrobium nobile, assembly GCA_022539455.1. Lineage (NCBI taxonomy): Eukaryota > Viridiplantae > Streptophyta > Magnoliopsida > Asparagales > Orchidaceae > Dendrobium > Dendrobium nobile. The sequence continues at coordinate 68,093,719 of CM039726.1, read as the reverse complement.
CTCCAAATTAAATTGATTTGAAATTTTTTTACTCATGAAGACTTTCCATATTTGGATTTCCAAATTAGGAAACAATTCAAATTTTGAAATTTCAAATCTCTAATTTGAGGTTGAGGGAAAATATGGGATGATGCGCATGGGAGGAGGTCGTCGGCGAGGTGGTGGGCGGCGGGGTGGAGCTTTGCCGGCGGTGGGGAAAGCCCTAGGGGCCGGCGGCAATAGCAAGGGAAAGAGGAATTTGGAAGAACTCTCTAGTGGGAAGAAGATTAAGCAAAGCAAAGCAAATAAAAATAGATAACTAGAGAACTCACTAAGAGATCTCAAGGGGAAGCACTCACCAAGAGAACTTCATGCACTCACAAAGAGAACAAAGCATGAAAAAATTTTCATTCATTCAATAATCCAAATACAATGACAAAAGCCCTTTATATAGGCTTACAAAAATAAAAAGCATAAAGACGAAAACGCCCTTGGGCTACAATAAGTACTACTTCCCTCATAGGGGTACAAATGAAAAACATGAAATAAACTCATGAAAAGAAAACTAAAGCATCACAAATAAAGGCTCTGAATCAAGGTCGTCGATTGTCGTCCCCGGCGATGGTACACATGTCGAAATTTGATGCCCTCATCATTCTCCCTGGGTGGGAGAAAGCTCGACCCTGCCGAGTAAGGGTCCTGAGAACTCTCGTACAGCTCCAGAATGTCGGGATCCAGTCTCTGTATCTCATCCCGCTCTAGCCAAGTATCCTCCGTCTCCGGCTTTCCTCTCCAACGAACTAAGTATCTGTGGCGTCCGCCATCCCTGGTGGAAATGATCTCATCACTAAGTATAGTTTCAATCTTCTCCATATTAGGTAATGTGGGAATTTTAGGGAGTGGAGGTAAGGCTGGGATCTCACTAGGTATGGACTCACAAGGCTCAAGATTCAATGGATTTTCGGGTTAAAGTCAAGGCCATCAAAGGCTACTAGATCCTCAATGTTAAACGTGGGATTCATGTTGAAACCTTCAGGAAGGTCCAAAACATAAGCATTACTGTTTATTTTAGAAGTTATTTTAAAGGGACCCGCACTTTTAGCAAACAGTTTCTTAACGGCCCCAGGTGGGAACCGCTCTGGCCGAATCCGAACCATGACATAGTCTCCAACTTTGAACTCCTTGAAGCGTCGTTTGAGATCAGCATTTAGTTTGTAATTTTCATTACTTTGTGCAATTCTTTTATTAATTTCTTGATGAAATTCCTGGATATGGGATGCAAATGCAGATGCAGACTCTGACACTCTAATCTTAGAACTCATGGGGACTAAGTCTATAGGTTGCTTAGGTTGGTATCCATAAACAATCTCAGCTGGGCTCATACCGGTGGTCCAGTTGACAGAGTTATTGTAGGCAAACTCGGCAATGGGTAGTTTGGAGTCCCAATCCTTAATGTTCTCACCTACCAAGGTCCTAAGGAGGTTACCAAGGCTCCTATTAACAACTTCAGTTTGGCCATCCATTTGTGGGTGGAAGGCGGTGGAGAACTGCAGTTTAGTACCCATCCTAACCCATAAAGTTTTCCAGAAATAGCTCGTAAATTTCACGTCCCTATCCGACACAATTGTTTTCGGGAGTCCATGGAGTCGGACAATCTCGTTAAAGTATAACTTGGCAATTCTAGAGGCGTCGAATGTTTTAGCACACGGGAGGAAATGGGTATTCTTAGAGAAACGATCTACTACGACAAAGATAGAGTCATGCTTCCTAGCGGTCTTGGGGAGCCCTAAAACAAAATCCATGCTGATGTCTTCCCACGGACGGTTTGGGACGGGAAGCGGGGTGTAAAGGCCCGTGTTCTGTTTCCTCTGTTTAGCTAGTTGGCAGGTATGGCAACGTTTGATTAGTCTAGTGACATCACGCTTAAGGCTGAGCCAGAAAAATTTATACTCGACGGCTGCAATGGTCTTAGCCTGCCTAAAATGTCCGGTTAATCCTCCTGCGTGTAGCTCCCACACAAGAAATTCACGAAAAGAAGTGTTGGGAATACACAACTTCTGAGATTTGAATAAGTAACCATCCTCTAACAAGAAATCATCTACAGGTGGCTTGTCTCCCGCCATTAGTAACGCATATATTTCTTTAAAATCAGTACACTCTTGGTAATCGTCCTTAATGCGTTCAAATCCAACAACTTCTGCTTTCATTTCCCTCGTGACCATGATCCTACGGCTCAAAGCATCGGCTGCCTTATTCTCAGCTCCGGCTTTATGTCTAATAGTATAAGAATATTCTTGTAGGAATTCAACCCAACGTCCATGGCGGGCATTTAACTTCTTTTGGGAGTTGATGTATCTCAAAGCCTCATGATCCGAAAATATTACAAACTCCTGGGGTAGCAGATAGTGTCTCCAATACCTAAGGGACTGGATGATAGCGTAAAACTCCTTATCGTAGGTAGAGTACCTCTGTCGTATGTCATTAAGTTTCTCGCTAAAGTATGCCACAGGGTGTCCCTCTTGTGACAAGACTCCTCCTATTCCGATCCCTGATGCGTCACAGGTTACTTCAAACACTTTAGAAAAATCTGGGAGACGCATAACAGAAGCTTCTACCATTTTCTTCTTAATATCCTCAAAAGCTCTGGTCGCTGCAGTCATCCAATGAAATTCCCCTTTCTTAAGACAATCAGTTATGGGGGCTACAATGGTGCTGAAATTCCGAATAAACCTCTGATAGAAAGTAGCCAATCCATGAAAACTCCTAACATCCCGTATATTCTTAGGCTCTGGCCACTCATTTATAGCTCGCACCTTTTCGGGGTCTGCAGATATCCCTTGAGTTGAAATGATGAATCCAAGAATGGTCACACTATCGGTGAGGAATTTACACTTAGCAGGGTTGGCGAACAGTTGTTCTTTCCTCAAAACTTCACAGACTTGTGTTATATGATTGAGATGTTGATCCACCGAAGTGCTGTAGATTAAGATGTCATCAAAGTAAACTACTACGAACTTTCCTAAGAAAGGCCTCAGAACTTGAGTCATAACCCTCATAAAGGTACTAGGGGCGTTGCTCAGACCAAACGGCATGACAGTCCATTCATAAAGTCCATCTTTAGTTTTGAATGTCGTCTTCCACTCATCCCCCAGACGGATTCTAATTTGATGGTACCCACTCTTAAGATCTATCTTGGAAAAGAGGGTTGCTCCAGTCATCATGTCCAACATGTCATCAAATCGGGGAATGGGAAACCTATACTTGACGGTAATCTTGTTGATAGCGCGGCTATCAACACACATCCGTCACGAGTCGTCCTTTTTGGGAGTTAAAAGTGCAGGAACTGCGCATGGACTAAGGATCTCCTTAATGAATCCTCGTTGTAGGAGTTCATCGACTTGTTTCTTAAGCTCAGAATGTTCAGTCGGGTTCATACGGTAGTGAGGGAGGTTGGGTAGGGATGCTCCTGGCACCAAATCTATCGCATGCTGTATGTCCCGCAGGGGTGGCAGTTGGTTAGGCAAATCCTCTGGGAATACATCCGCAAAGTTTTCAAGAAGAGGCTTAACGGCATCGGGGATTGGTTCTTTCTGGTCCTCATCTACTTCTCTAGCCACTAGGGCATACATGGGTGCTCCTTGGTTGATCTCAGTTTCCACCTCTTTCGCAGTTAGTAAGTGGAGACCTTTACTTTGCTTGACAGGGATAGGCTTAGCTTCAGTTTTGGGAGATTTAGGTTGAGAGGCATTAACTTGATCTTCTTTCCATTGTGTTCGAACACACAGGTGTTCGTCCTCCCATAAATATGGACGTCGCTGTCAAATAACCAAGGGCGACCAAGGATAATTTTACCTACGTCCATGGTTAGAACATCACACCAAATCTTGTCCTGATATCCCACAAATTCTATCGGAATAAGGCTTCGATCCTTAATTTCTATGGTAGTCGAGTTGATCCAAGAAACCTTATACGGGTTTGGGTGAGGGGTCACCTTAAGATTGAGCTTGGAAACCATGGCTGACGAGACTGCATTGATACAACTTCCACTATCTATGATAACCTTGCAGCTCTTTTCTCCTATCTTAATGAAGGTATGAAAAATTGAGGTTCTACGCCAATCGTCACTTAACTTAGGTTGGGCCAAAGCGCACCTAACAACTTGCAGGGTAACGGGCTCTTCTTCAGTAAAAGAGTCTTCTTCCTCATCCACTTGGTGAACCAAATCAGTCTCAGGTTCTTCTTCCTCCTCGTCCACCTCTTCAATTATGGTGACTTTGTAAGGACCAGAACATTGCGAAGCAATGTGTCCGTACCCATGACACCTATAGCACTTGGTTCCAGAATTGGGTTTGGGGGCATCTCGCTCGGGGGCTTTACCTTTGAGGTCCAGGTGAGGTGGGGCCGAACTAGCAGGGGTTCGGTTAGCAGTCGATCCCGAGGGTCGGTTTTGGGGTTGTCCAGACGAGGTTCTATACGAGTTCGAGCGGGAGTCAAAATGCCTTGCTTGGGAGTGGGTTTTAGAATCTTCGAGGTCGAGAACTAGGCTACAGGCTGCCTCTAACGAGTCTACACCTCGAGCAAAGAGTTCCGTACACAGATCTTCCCTAAGGCCAGCTCTAAACATGGATAGGATTTGAGTTGGGGTGGCCGACTCTTCGCCATTGCAATGGATCAGGAAGCCGTCAAAGGCCGAGATATAGTCTTTGACGGGCTTGCTCCCCTGGGTCAATCTATTCCATTTATCAAGGAGCTTCGGGTAGTACGAAGGTGGGAGATATTTTCTCTTAAGTTCTTGTTTCATCATCCTCCAATCCGTGATAGGGTGTTCGCCTCGAGCCTCGCGCATATTCTCTAAATTTGTCCAATACAAGTTGGCTCATCCTATGAGTTTCATTTCAGCAAATCTAACCTTCCTAGCCTCCGAGATATTATACCATTTGAAGTAACTATCCATGGATTTGAGCCAATCCATGAAGACTTGGGGATCGAGGGTTCCATCATAGGTTGGAGCATCAATTCTAATGTTCTTCAACAACTGGGCATCGTTGTCTCTCCAAGGATTCTCATCTCCTACAGGGTCTTGCTGGGGTCTCGGGTTATGGCGGTACTGGTCTCTAGGGTGGCCATGCTCGGCTCGGTTATCCTCGTCGTAGGGTGAGTGAGGCCGTGATGGTGTGTAGATCGCGGGGTTCCCAATACGCTCTATGTTATCTAACCGATCACTGGTTAATCTCCTAAAATCCGCTAAGTCTGTCTGAGTGTTACGAATTTGCTGCGTAACAGTCCCTAATTGGCCCAAGATGAGGTCTAGGGTAGCTTGGAGGTGCTGCGGATCCATGGGATTGGTTAAGGGATGAATGGGGGTAGAGTTGGGGTGGAGGACAGCACTTAATTGCTACAGGAAACAGCTCCTAAAGCCTCCAAACAGCTGCTGGAACGACGGGGACAGCAACCTAACACAGTGGGGAAAGTGGTTTAAGTGATTAGGGTGGGTTGTGGTGTGTGGACAGCAACTAGACAAAGGTTACGGGCACCTAACAGCCACTAAACAGTGCAGGAATAACTCTGGACAGCAAGAATTTTAGGTGTAGCAAGTGACTTAGGTGAAGCGATGGGTGGTAAGTGACCAAAATAACACTTGGGTACAGTAAGCATGCATGTTAACAATGAAAATATGATGCAGGAAATTACTGGACAGCAAATAAAAATAGTGAATAAAATGTTTTAGACAATGTTATGCATGTAAATGATTAATGGTGAGCTAAAGTAGACTTCCTAGGATGCCTCTAACATGAGCAAAGCATGCTAGCCATGCTCTGATACCAAGATGATGTAAAACCAGGAATTGAATTTAGAAATTTAACAAGATATTGCTCAAGTAATGAAATTGCAAATTTAATTTTTGTTCTCAATTGAAACTTCTCGAAGATCTTAGAATTTGACTATGGTTAGGCAAGAACTTACACTTAAATTAGCAAGACCAAGAAAATAACAACTGTAATAAAAGTAAAGCAAACGAAAAGCCAATTAGAATCCCGCGGTTAAAAAAGCGATTGTCTCACCTTGAGGCCGCTCTCATTTACCTACTTCTAGGCTTGTTGGGAGAAGAAGAACCACACGATTGATGAGACCACTCCTAGGGCGAGGGTGCCGTAGATCCGTAGGGAAGAAGAGGTCGGCGCGGGTCATGGAGGTGGTGCAAACGGCGCCCTTCAACGATCCACGTGTAGACAGAAAAATGATCGTCGATGGACTCCACTAGAGTGGGTAGGATCCGGTCCAAATACTCCTCGACGGTGTCGTCGAAGTCGAATCCGACGTCGAATAAGGGAGATCGGAGGATGTTCACTCGTCCGCGGTTGTCGTATTCAAACCCGAAATTCCACTCGGGAACCTCCATGCATCCTTGGAGAGGTGAAAGGGTGGTCACCGCAATTAGATCTCCAAGGAGGATAGATGGGGGGGGGGGGGGGTTGAAGGCTGGATGGGAGGCCGGCGGTGGAAGTGGGGTGAGGGGGATATGGGTGCAGGAAACAATCACAAATGTGAGAATAATTTCAGCTTAGGGGAATTTTGGAGGGGGGATTCGAATTCCAAAGATGGGAGGAATTAATTCCTTAATGAAAATTAACGGGGGGAGAGGGATATGAGGTCGGCGGTGGGAGGAATAGATGGGGAAGGGATTAAACTGAAATTATTTCAGTTTTAGTCCACATGGGGGGAATTAATGACTCCTAATTTGAATTTCAAATTAGAATCATGGGAGTTAATGTAGTAATTAAGGGGGAATCCACCCAGGAGGGGCCGGCGGCAAGCATAGGGAGAGAGGGAGGGATTTAGGGAGAGGGGAAAGGGGATTGAATGCTTGATTTGATGACGTGGCAAAAGTCTTAAAACTCCAAATTAAATTGATTTGAAATTTTTTTACTCATGAAGACTTTCCATATTTGGATTTCCAAATTAGGAAAAAATTCAAATTTTGAAATTTCAAATCTCTAATTTGAGGTTGAGGGAAAATATGGGATGATGCGCATGGGAGGAGGTCGTCGGCGAGGTGGTGGGCGGCGGGGTGGAGCTTGGCCGGCGGTGGGGAAAGCCCTAGGGGCCTGCGGCAATAGCAAGGGAAAGAGGAATTTGGAAGAACTCTCTAGTTGGAAGAAGATTAACCAAAGCAAAGCAAATAAAAATAGATAACTAGAGAACTCACTAAGAGATCTCAAGGGGAAGCACTCACCAAGAGAATTTCATGCACTCACAAAGAGAACAAAGCATGGAAAAATTTTCATTCATTCAATAATCCAAATACAATGACAAAAGCCCTTTATATAGGCTTACAAAAATAAAAAGCATAAAGACGAAAACGCCCTTGGGCTACAATAAGTACTACTTCCCTCATAGGGGTACAAATGGAAAACATGAAATAAACTCATGAAAAGAAAACTAAAGCATCACAAATAAAGGCTCTGAATCAAGGCCGTCGATCGTCGTCCCCGGCGATGGTACACATGTCGAAATCTGATGCCCTCATCAGTTTGAAATGCCTCACATGTTGTGATTGTAAATATGTGAAAGCCTTTCGCAATTAGTGCATAATTAACAAAGAATATAATCATAGACCTAGAGATGCTCTAAAAAACACAGTAGTAGAAACATCTCCTATCAGAGACTAATATGAAGATTTATTTACTTATCAAATACCATCACAATCCAATCCAATATGATGCATAGACAAAACATGTCATATTGTATTGAGTGGTGATAAGCCAAACCCAAGATCAAAATTTTGGGTGCTTTTTCATATTTTCTTCAATTAAAAAAAATGCAAAGCTTCTAATTAACTTCTAGTAAGCAAGAAAATAAACTCATTCACAAATTTCTTTTCTATCTTTTCATTAATAATCAAAAGATATATGTACAACAAAATCTATACACTATAGTTCATGGTTAGAGCAAATCAAGAAATTATTATAACTGTACAAAAATCATAAAGTTAGAAAATATCTAATTGACTCAGATAGATCAAAACTTGGAATTATGGCTACTCAACCGGCTCTTTCCCCTTCCTTTTTCCTAAAACAAAATGAAGAATAAGTGTGAGCCAACACAATTCAGCATATCACACATATCGATCTAAATTTTAATAATTAACTTATTATATATTTAACTGAATTTAAAAATAATTATTAACAATTCTTCATGTTGGGCAGTATAATTCTTGTAATTATAAGAATTTTAAATAAACAATACAGAAAAAGTAAATAAATAATTAGTCCATACATCATAGAAAAAAATTAACATATTTTTCTCAGGCCATTATGACTCAATGTGCTAGCATATCAGAAAACAAATCCTTATGACTCTCAAATGCCTAACACATATCAAACATTTAGAATAGCCCCTTATGACTCCATATACATTCAGCTCAACAAAACTTTCTCCAAAATCGGAGCTCCAAAGAATCACACATTTTCAAACGTATGAGGATATACATCATTACATTGTGATAAATGAAATAAGACTAAACCAATTTCAGAAATTCCCATAATGTTTTAAGGGCAGGCAATGGATTTGACAAGGGGTGTAAACAAGTCGAGTTGAGCTCAAGTCATGGTGTGTTCGAGTTCGACTCGCGAGTCAAATACCGAGTTCAAACTCGATACGAGAAACTCGATTTTGGTTATCCTGCCCGCCATTTAGATTTTCTCCCCCAGTTCTTCGGCCAGTAGAGAAATTGTCCCCATGGTCCATCACTCAATTGCTTTTTCCCTTCGATAATAGAAAGTGGCTAACGGTTGGAGTCCTGTGTTGCTTTTTCCCTTGGATAAATCAGCTTTCCCTAGCTTTTTCTCTTGCATAAAACATTAGCATTTAAAGCTTTGACATTTGACACTTGACAGCAAGAATGAGCCGAAAATTTAATAAGATTTTATATTAGCATTTAATGCTTTTTTTCTTTGACATTTGATATATATATATATATATATATATATAAAGATTTAAATTTAATAAAAATAATAATTATTTTGGTTTTAAAAAATCCAAAAATTATTCGAGCCAGCTCGCGAGCTCACGAGCCGAGCCTCATCAAGCTCGAACTAGACTCGTGAGCTCGATAAGCTCGGCTTGTGAGCCCATAAATGAGTCGAGCTCGAGGTGGCTCGGCTCACTTATACCCTTAGATTTGACTAATAAGCAAATTTTCACAGTTTTAGAGTTTCATCTAATTATCAAGAATTGTTCATAACACTATTTTGAATCTTTAATTGTGCTACAACATTATTTTTTTATGAATATTATTTTTTAACTAGATAAAATAGTGCACTTTCTAATTTGCTAGATTGAAATTTTAAAAAATAATCTAAATATTCATAATAGTCAACATAAAAAAGGTACACAATGAAAGTTTTGTGAGTATGAAATTATCCTCATTTTTATGAAATAAATTTATAAAATTAAATGAAAAAATTCCAAAATTTCTATATTTTTTAAAGCTGAAATAGTTAGAATGTAACATATTTCGATCTGGATAACTTTCAGAATTGGATTGACACCAAAAAAAGAATTTGATTAACCAAAACCTAATTCTCTCTCTAAAATTCTCTTCTTTCTCTCTCAAGCTCACTTCTTATGGGGGTGGATTTTTTTTGTTTTTGATTTAAATGAAAATGAAGTGAATTTTGATATCTTTCTAAAAAAAGATCTAGGTGTCGTGGTGCTCAACCCTACAGCATTGCAATGCTATCACTAGAGAGCACGGTGCCTTAGCGTCGCACCAGCGGCGCGACTTTGAATTATTTTGACAAAAAATAGAGAGCTCATGTGCAGCACGGCCAACCTCGACGTACGTCATGGTGTTCTCAGTAGAATTTTTAAAAATTTTATTCATGCGCAGACCCATGGGACCCAGTTCAAAATAGATTCAGATATTCATGTGCATACAGAACACTCACAAACATATCTAAGAGATGTTAAATGAAAAAATTTTAATGGTTCACCCTTATCATACCATTTCAAAACAGGTGCAAATGCGTACTACTCGATGGTATTACATACTAAACCTGATATTATATTTTGTTAGTGTTGTAAGTCAATATATACACAACTTTGAAATACGACATCTTAAAGACGTTTTGCAATAACTCAAATTTTCATTAAATGAATTTATTTGAAAATATTAAAATATGTATTTTAGCATTGTGGCATTGAGATGGAGAGTGCAACGGTGTCGTGCTCAATGTTCTACAATAATTCTGAATTTAACATGTAATGTAGCAATGTTGTGGTCACGTCATCAACCACTAAATAATATTTTTATATAATATAAATATCTCTCACCACCTAATCATCCCCATCATTCTATTTGGCCTTACCATGGTAGAAAGAATGGAGAGGAAGTGATGTAGTGGATCGTCGGAAGATGCGACCTGCAAGAAGGATTTGGGCTTTCTCAATCCAGGGAAGAAGAAGAAGAAGCTTTCCAAAGCTTTAACAAAGGGATAATATCATTCAATGCCCTTTTCCTACTACAATGCACACATATTTATAAAACTAAAAGAGTTTTCTAGAAACTAGATAAGATGTTCCTAAGGAGAACAATTCTAGCTTAAAATGCACCGCATCATTCTCCCCTTGCGTAAAAAGAGCTCGACTCCGTTCGAGACTTGTTAATTAGAAGGGAGAAAAGGTGGCAAACAAATTCCTGGATCGAAGACTTTGTTCTCAATATTTCTCTCCTCTGGAATAGTCTTTTGGAAATCCACCAAACTTTCCAATAATATCATGTTGGAAGAAGCAAGAACAGTACTTCCCCCAAGGAAATCTAGGTGGGCAAATGCAAAGGTAGTAATGTGTTGCTGAAAGAGGTTCCGAGTAACATCTGGATTGCCCTCCGAAGTGTAAGTCGGCTGAACTTTCTTCCATCCTGCAGGAAATTCTCCGAAAGTGATGGTCTTCCGCTCGGCTGCGTACCTCGTCTCATATTCAGCAAACTTTGCATTCCACTCTGCTTCAAGAGAAGCACCTTCAGGGGAATGCTGGCTCCAATGGTCTTTCACCTTAAAGTTGGTGGATACACAAATCCACAATTTAGGATCAATTCCTCTGTCATTTCCTCTTCATACAACTGTTGCACGAGATTTGCTTTTTCCTTACCACCATGCTTCACTATAGCTAGAAGCGAATTGTTCCTTTACAAATCAGTTCCATCCTCCATGTTAAGTGCAATCACGTCTTGATACGGCCCGCTGTTATCCATAAGAAGATCTAAGGCAAAATTTTCAACGGCGAACTAAGTGTAATGCTTCATTGCTTGGCCATAAGGGGAGTGTAATAATGCATGGTCAATAGCTATTCTAAGCCCAGAATATGTGTGATCAACAGTGGAGTAAGAGGACTTAGCTGGAATTTTATCGAATTTCTGCCCAACCCCCTCTAGCCTCTTCAAATTTGGTTCAAATTCTTTTGCAACATTTTGTCGAACAGCTTGGGGACGTTGTGTTGTATCTGCCTTGTCAATAGAATTTAGACTAGGCATTTTCACACCTGTTGAAGTTGTCAATGCTGCAAAGCCAAAAGAGGACTGGGAAGCGGAACTCCCAAAAGAAATAGCAGGTAGAAAGTTTAGAGCAGAGGAAAAGGTCGCAGCATTTCCAAATGAGAATGAATATGTTGAAGGTGACGGTAGCTGATTGGGATGGGTTGCGGTGCCGTTTAGGCCGAGACTCACAAGAACGAGGCGGTCAATTCTGCCATCAGAGGAGCAGGATACGCCGGGCCACAGTAATGGCGAAAATATCACACAAGATCGAGAGAAATAGCATCGGCTGCCGTTCTCCGGAGAAGCTCTGTAAGATCCTCAACCTTCATGGTGCCCTCAGGCAAGAAAATGACTCAACAAATAAGAGTGAAGCGTCCGCCGCGCAAGACTCTGAAGCCAACGCTTATACGCTGCTATCCCGCAAATCCGCAGTCGAGCGGAGGGTATTCCAGAGGTGGATCACGCCATCGGATTGGGAGTTCGAGCGGAGCACAGTCATCGACGAGCGTGGGAGTATGGCGAGACTGATGGCGTCTGCGTGAGGCAGACGAGGAGATCAAAGAAGAAGAAGAATGCCTTGATATGGTTGCCGACGACATCCTCATCTTCCTTATTGACCGAAGGGTTTCGTGAATCCGATCAAGGTTTCTATTACCTGATCGAGCGATTCCTTCGATTGAGCTTGGTAGAAGGCGATCCGGCTTCGAGCATCGTCGACAGCCCACCTTCCTTGGCGTCGATCGTCGTCGACCGCCAATCTTGTTTTGCGGCTTCGATCATCGTCGACAGCCCACCTTCTTCCGCAATCCATCGATCTTCACAAGCTCCAGGCTCTGATACCAACTGATGTAGTGGATCGTCGGAAGATGCGACCAGCAAGAAGGATTTGGGTTTTCCCAATCCAGGGATGAAGAAGAAGAAGCTTTCCAAAGCTTTAATAAAGGGATAATATCATTCAATGCCCTTTTCCTACTACAATGCACTCATATTTATAAAACTAAAAAAGTTTTCTAGAAACTAGATAAGATGTTTCTAAGGAGAACAATTCTAGCTTAAAATGCACCGCATCAGGAAGAGGACAAGAGAGAGAGGAAAGGAGAGATGGTTTTTCGAGACTTTTTTGTCCATCACTTCTATTATGAAAATTATTATGATCATTGTAAGTGACTTTGACACTACATCTTTTTTAAATGATTTTGTATCTTTTTTTAAATTGCTAAAAATATTATATCTCGGACTTCAATGCACTTTTATTATGTAAATTTTGTATATGATAGGTATCATCATTATGATTATTTTGACTAGCTTTTATTGAATTTTCACTAAGTGGTTTGGCGTATGTCATTTTGATTGACATGAGTAGGGAAATATTAAGTACAAAATAATTAGGTGCTAATGTACTAAATATAGATATGTGACACATGATATGCATATGATTACTATTTATTTAGCATGACATGCATTTTGACATAATACATACATATCGATAAGCACACTTGATACATCTACATGTTATGATAATTGTATGCGATGTGAACATTATGTCTATTATTATGATATACATAATATGAAATGCGTGTAAGAATAAACAAAATAAATAAATTGATGTGTTATATGAGACGGATGAGATTGATACTAATATGGTTGAGAAGATTGATGAGTAATATATGATTGATGAGTGGAAATTGAAGACATAAATCGATGATAGATGATATATAAGACCGATAACAGATGATAGATAAGACTGGTGATATATAAGATCGATAAAAGATAAGATTGATAGCAGATAATACATGTGATAGATAAGAATGATAATTGAGATTAATTCTTGTTGGGTTGGCCCTAAGATAGAGAGATACATGATATATTATATGATAATATTGATTAACGGGTGATCTTAACTGATTGATAAGACTGATTAACTTATTGAATGATATAAGAAACAAGTCAGATATGTAGCCATACTGATATAGTATTGATATGAATACATGATATATGACACACATAAGATAAGATTAGTTCACTTGATATACACATGACAAGAATATGCATGATAGATTACTATTTACATGAGTACGATTTCTTACTGTGGGCTCCAAAATTTTGCGTCTTAGCGACCCTTTTATCTTTCTTTGGGTCGTCGAGGAGAGTTTTAACGTATATGTTCTGAGGCAAATTTTTAGAAGATAGATTGGGTATTAGATAAGAAATTACCCAGAGATTTTGCCCTCATTTTTATGAGGACTTATGATCTACGTTTGGGTTTTCTATAGGCACAAGTCCATATAGTTAGTTAACCCTCTCGGTAACAAGAAAGAACTTTCAATTAAGGCTAGTCGTAAAACATATACATAGTATCTAGCATATATTAACAGCATGAGTATTTAAAAATTTAATATTTAAAATTATAAATTCAACATATTGCACTTAAAGGGATGGTGGGAGGAATGGTGATAGACCTGATCAAGATCTCATGGTTCCATCGTCCCTAGTCATCGTGGTCTCTGGTCTACTTAGTCAGAGGAAATAGTCGACCCAACCTGATAGAAGGATCCTTATCAGAAGTTATAGGTTGTTCCGTCCATAGGTACAATATTTGCCTAAGAGGATAAATTTAAAGTCACCTTAGCTAACAGAGGGCTTTGTGCCCTATCTGTTATATCATATTGAATCATTACTCAAGAATTTTACGCCGTCGAGGAACATAAGGATCTTATTTTGACCGTAATTTAATGGTGTTGTTTAGCGATAAAACTCCCTGTCAGAGGGTCCCAATTAATTATAACTGTTTACCTATGGTGTCATTTGGCAGCAAAATCATCGGTTAGAGGATACATGTCAGGTCCTTATTAGTATGTGAAGATTTGAGAATGAATACTATTGATATTCTCAACTAGAAATTTATTCTTTGTGAGCTGAAGAGATTTTTATACTTGTCCAACTGTTGCGAATGATGGATGAACATTTTTATTTTAATTTTTTAGGTGTTTTTATTTCAATTTTAAATATTTATGTTTTGATAATTTTTGAGTTTTGGATTTTTATGGGAATTTAGTAGGCGTTTTAAATATTTGGAGTCCCCTCCGGTTAAGATATTTTACCAATGCAGCCATTATCGGAGTATTTATAAGCACTTTCATTTTGTTGGTCGAACCATGTCGACTCTGTCTACTTGGCGATAGAGAATCAGGTTCGTCATCAGCTTTATGTCTTTATCATTTTTTTGTAATAGACCTTGAATACCTAATATGATATATAAAATAAATATCTCTGTCGACACTATGATTATATAAGTGTTTAATGGTTTGAGCAGTGTCGCTCCTATCTATTCATATAGAAAGATCGGTTTGGAACTTAAGTTTATGTCTTGTCCCGCGCAGCATCCTCAGACATCACGTGTGCGCATATCAAGTGGGTATATGCTTTTACATACATTTTTTATGATGCATTTGTGTATCTTCATGTATATATGTATGATGTATTTTACATTTACATGTTGCTTAGTCATTCTTGCATGATATTTTGCATGTTGTACAGTAGCTTAATGCAATAGCGTATAATATGTATGTATGATGCATGTTGCATATTGCAACGTCTATTTTGCATGCAGTAATGCATATGCATCTAGTATATTCATATGTTTGGTGAGGATACATGTAACATGTCTACTCGTCCTTAACTATATGTAGTTATGATATGCTTGTGTCGTACTCTTGTATATGTGTAGTGCATTTTGCATGTGCATGCATAGTGCACTTTGTATATTATAATATGTATATACATGACGCATTTTACTCATTGAATGGCGTATTTGCATAATGCATCCTACATATTGTAAAGGTATGCATGTATGTGAATGTGTCAGCGTGTATTTCGATGCATGAGGGAGGTGCTTTTGCAATATTCAAATATGGTTAACTGTGCGAGTGATTATTACACATGATTTCATTTTGGTATTTACAAATGCCCTTTGTCCACTCGTACGAGTGTTGCATATTCGATGGGATAGCATTATACTTCATTTATTGTAATCAATAGTGTTGTTTAGCTCCTTTCATCTTTTGTAAGACATTATTTTCTTTAACATTCAACATGTAGGAGTATATTTCTATCAGCAGATATGTTGTGCGACACGGTAGGAATCTTCTACCTGTTACTTGCAAGTGAGCTAATTTATCCGTTGTGACAGCCTGACATTACAAATTTGTTATCTCAATTTATCAATGGCATGTAGTTTTTATTACTGATTATCTACTTTTGCTTACAGATGAATCATAACGTAGCACTATAGGTGATTTGCTTTAATGCAGGTAGACTGTCGTGCACCGATGAATCTCCTGCAATGGCTAGTAGGGGCTCGTATTTATCACAGATTTGTTGTACTCACTTGTAAATAATATGATATATGTGCATCTTATATTCACAGGAGATCTCTCATACTTGCAACACATCTATCATCACTACTTGTTGGTGTTTGTAGGAAATATTATTATTTATAGGAGAATATGTGTGTTCATTAATAAATTGATGTTGACTATCTAATGCTATTGTATTAGTAGATTGTTGCCTGTTAACGCCTTTGTGTGAACTATTGTGTGCATGACAGGTTCTTTATTCTTGCTCATATATGAACCGTCAGTGGATGTTTACATTTGTCGTAAGTTGCACTGTGTGTCTTTGCATTCAGCATATGTTGTATATCAAGCTCTTCAGCTTGTAGAGTACTCGTTCATCTGTTAGGTGCTTGATTGACATTAATCGTGAAGGTATCTTTGCAATCATTTCATGTCCACTTCCATTGTTTATGATATATTAGTGCATTTACTTGACACTAAATTGTTATTGACTGCAAGGGTGTTGTAACATTTGTCATTGATTTCCCTATGCATACTGGCTGGCAAGTTGCCATATTCGTTGCACGCTGACTTTGTGTTCATTATGCGAGCTTCCATGTTGATTTGGTATGTTAGCTTTCATTGCTTGCGGGGTCGAATATATTTGCTTGTATGTCAATGTTGACCTCAAGACATTGTTGCATTCATTTTATATCTTTCATATCTTACTCATGAGTATGCCACCCTTGATTGAGATGAATTGCTTGTACTTAGATTATGTATTCCCCATAATTCAATCGATTAATGCAAGTTGATGTTTGCTTGCAACCAAGTGGCATTTTGTAATTTTTCCATCATGAGTCCTCTGATTATTCATTTGTTTTCAATTAAATGACTTGAACCTTGTTTTAGGATTTGTATTTTCAATTTGATTGTGAATTTTAAAGTTCAAGGTCCAATTCTTTGTTGTTTATTTTATAAGTTCTATTCCCTACCTTTGTTCAAGTCATGTGGCCCGGTTTGCATATTCAGTTCCCTACATTTTGTTTAAATTTTGGTCCCTTGTATTTGTTCATGTCTTGTTCGTTTTTAGTGTGAATTTTGGCAATCCTCTCGGTGTCTCCCCCATTTAGGGGAAACTTCAGGAGTTTTAGCCTGCCCACCACGTCAGAGAAAGATGTATATGGTCGATATCGAGTGACACCATGGCTGTAATCTTCAATCCCACCATGTCAAAGAAAGACGTGCATGGGCCTTCAGGGGTACCTATTTGGAAATGCAATTTTTTTTCCCGCAAGCACTCATGCACGTACACGGGTACTTAAAGTTTAGTCCACCATGCTAAGAAAAGTGTGCACATGACTCACCTACCTTATCTCAAGTGCCACACCGGGTTCCTTCCCACCAGGGGCGGAACCCGTTGTAATCCATGGGAGAGATTATTACGTGCCGATCAGACACATAGAACCGTTCGGTTTTGTTTATGTGAACAGTAAAAGTGCAACTCACTATTCACATAGACAAATCAGACATGTCTCTGTGCCCGGTTTCCGCACATAATAATTTCTCTCGTTTGGAACAACATTCTTACTTCTTCTTAAAACAGTTTTTTAGTATAAAAATTAAAATTTTTGTATTAAAAAGCTGCTTAAAAAACAGTAAGAAAACGGTCCCAAACGAAGCCTAACTTCATAGTGTATCTGGATCATATGCTTTTGTGATCATAACTTGGATCTGTAACAAATTACAACAAAAAAATAATCTGTGGGTTGTCTTTCTACAGTGCAAATTTTTACATGCAAAGGGTTCTGATTACATCTAATTAAGTGGTAAGCTTAGCTGCATCTGTACAGATTAGATCTGTTATCTGTTATTTCAACATAAAAACATCTCATGCAATGGAAAATGTTGAATCAGAATATTCTAATTTAAATTTAATTAAGATGGCAGATTTATCTTAAGATTAAAATTTACGTGCATTCATTTCAAAATAAAAATGTTGGTTATGAATAAAATCGGTCCTCCTCACCTTTTTTTCTTTTTTTTTTTTCAAGGCCAGATATCAGAATGAATATTATGAATAAAATTGATTTAATATCTTAGGTTCGCAGCCAAATTTTATGATAACATCAATAATTAAAAAGTTATTGATGTGCATGCCTACGTGGCTAATGTAGTGTAGGGGTGTAGTTAAATGACCTCACCCGTCAACCCGATCCAGACCCAATCAGAAAATTTTGGGTTCGGTTTGTCTCGTTTAATGAATGAGTCGGATTCGGGTTATGCATTCTGACCTGTTTAGCAAATAAGTCGGGTTAAGATTAACCCGCAAACCCAATTTTGACTTGAAAATTAACCGTTTATTTTTTTCCCCTTAAATTCTTTTATTTGTTGGTATAATCTTCTTATTTGTTTATCAATTAACCCAAAATCTATAGTCACAAGTTAATACAAATGTTTTTTATTAATTAAAATGGGTAGTATGTAGGGTTCGAGTTGACCGGATTCGAATCAGGTCAATTTTAAGTCTGATCCGAACCCAACCCGTTGACCTCTTTGACACCCCAATGTAGTGGGAAAATTTTTATGTGAGGATATTCTAATATAAAAAAGAATTCATGTATCATACTTCATATAATAAGATAAATTAAAAAAATTTAACTAGAAAGCTGCTTTAAGAAACAATAAGAAAGTCGACACAAACGAATCCTAAGTTAAAGGGTTGGTTGCCTAATATGAGTTGATTTTGATGTTGACATGTAACCTAATCTAATGTATTATCGCTTTGATGCAAAGCATCACAACTGCCATCATCATCATTATCATCTTGTATGTTCTAAAATATTTTATTTATATTTTTTCATCATGTTGTTAGGTTAAACTGTCATAATGTATGTGATATAATGAGTCATGCATGTGATGTTATGGAGTCAAGTATATTATTATTTGTATAGGTTTTTTACCAATTCATCATGCATGATGATCATGATAGCTGTGCGGAAATCCTTCACTTATCTTTTCATCTATTCTCAACTTCCATCTTCTTTAAACTTGAGCTTAATTTTAATTTGAATATTTATAATAGGGTTCAAATATGGTTCATTAAAAATTATGGCTATGTATATTTGATTTGAGTTTGACTAATTTCCTAATCAAACAAGCCTTGCCTATTAACAAGTAACATTATTTAACAACTTATTAGTTAATCTAATCAATTTTATTGAACCTATTAATGAGCAACCTATTTTCTTTTCAAACAATATTTTAATTGAATGAACTATTAGATAAAAGAAGTATTTTAATCAAAGATAAGCATTCATCTTTTATTCATATACAAAATTAATCTAATATAAAAAATAAGACCCCTACATATTCATAAATTAATAAACTTATAATCAAATTTTTTAGAAATTATTCTATGCGGACAATAGATTGTACGGAGACGAATCAGAATGTGTCACATCACCTGATACACAGATGCGGTACACAACAAAGAGGTGATGTGGCTCGCTCTGATTCGCCTTCGAACGGCATCCATATCCGCCAAGAATTATTTCACCAAATTTTTAGTGGACATTTCATGGAGCTTCAATTAATCGTTGTAATGATTATGTTTATAAATTGTAAATGATGTTATTTATGATCATTAATCACTAAAATATAAAATTATAAATTTATCAAAAAAAGTATTCAAATTTGTTCCATTGAGTAATTAACTGATCATAAAAAAGTTTTAATCGGGCTTAAACAATAGTACCTTTTTTTCATTTGAACACTTCCAAAATAAGAATTAAAAACTGAACATAACCAGCAAAGTTCATCACAAACTCCCCTTCTCCCTCTCCATCAAAATGATACAAAAGAAAGCACATTAGAAAGGAGGAAAGCAGTCCAGCAGTACTAACCTCTCTGCTCACATGTCCACAGCCACCCGGTCGTTGAGATGAGCGGGAAGCCTGGGAGTTGCCACAGCCTTCAATGGCGTGTGCATGAAAGTAACCATTCCAGGATTTTCCCTCATGTCGACGTCCTCCGCCTTCACCCCTTCCGGCAACGACCATTCGAAGTGATGAATCAGATGCCCTAGCATCGACTGCACCAGATTTATCCCGAGCTGGGCGCCAGGGCAGACTCTTCGTCCCGCGCCGAACGGGAGGACTCTGAAATCATGGCCTCTGATGTCGATATCTTCTTCTTCGAACCTCTCGGGCCGGAACTCGAGAGGGTTCGTCCAGACCTTGGGGTCGCGAGCTAAGGCCCAGACATTGACGTGAATGTTGGAGCCCTTGGGGATGTCGAAGCCGCCGATTTTGACGTTTGCGGTGGCTTTGTGAGGGAGCATGAGGGGGGTGGGAGGGTGAAGGCGGAAAGACTCCTTCACGACGCATTGGAGGTAGGGGAGGTTTGGGAAGTCGGATTCAGTCATGATGCGGTCGGTGCCGATGACGCGGTCGAGCTCTTCCTGGAGCTTGCGTTGGACGCCGGGGTTCTTTACGAGCTCTGCCATGGCCCATTCGACTGTGATCACGGTTGTGTCCATGCCCGCTGTGATCATGTCCTGCAATGTACACGCATAGCCATTTAAATCCTGAAAGCTGACTTCTCTCTACTCATCTATGACTGGAATCAGGTACTTGTCACATATTTATGAATGTAAATGATATACTCATTGGTAGGACTGACGATTGAGCCATCTACATGCTTATTCAAAATTTGAACATTAAATTCTGCATGAAACATTTAGGGCCTATCAGAACCTTTGTGGGCATTCGAATCCACAAACACAACTTATACTTCCTTATACAACAATCATAAGCTAATCACATCCTTAAAAAAAGATGGAATGTCCGATTGCAACACTCTATCCAATCCACTTCCCACCAAACTATCTCTCAACATCAAATCCGATCAAACCTTCTCCAACCCCACATTCTCTGCAACCTCATAGATTCCTTACAATACCTAACAATTAAGGGTGTCAATATTTGACACGACCTGAAAATCCGACCCAAAAAATTGTGGGTGATTCAACAAATCAATCCGTTCCAAAAATCAGGTCGGGTTCGGGTTGACCCAGAAACCCGAAATTGACCCAATTTTTACCCAGAAACTTAAGATTGACCCGTTTTTTACCCGCTTTTAACCCGAAAATCAGATATTGCCCATTTTTTTATCCGAAAACTAGCAATTTTTGGTCCGTCCCAAGTCATTTGGATCGTATCGGGTTGATCCGGACCCCAAAGAAGGTCAATTTCGGGTTCAAAAAACAGACCCATTTGCCGAAACGTGTCGGATTCAGGATGACTCGAATAGTGTCGGGTCAGTTTCAGGCTCTACTCGAACCCAACCTGTGATCCAAAATTGACACCCCTACTAACAATCACTCAACCAAACATTTCACGCACCATCAATCAATTTTGTCAACATATGCATAATCTCCTAGCAGCCCATCAAGGTGGTATATTTCAATTCTCAGGACTAACCAGCAAAAATCTTCACAAAATCACTACCTACAAACAGATTTCAATCTTTACAACAATCTGACAGTTCAACCAAGACCCATCAGCTTGAAGGGAGGTAATGATGACAACCACTAGAAGAACAAAATGGGAGCAGCAACTTCGCTTCCTCTCAGACACAACCATCATCATACACTTGTAAAGCATACCTCTACCTCCCAAAATATTGACTCTTCCCCTACCACTTTATATATACAGCACCATGCAAAGGTAAAAATGATATAATAGTAATGTAACATCAAGGAACTAATACAGCTCTATGTTCTTGCATGTATTTCTGTTTTTCTTCTATTATGCAGCTCGGTGATATCAGAGGGAAGAATTGCTTCAATTTGGTTTAGTGGCATCTTTAGATAAATTCTGATGATACTAAATGCTGGTCAAATCTCCCAACATATAAAGATTTGGTTGATGGCTAAAATAAATGAAAAAAAAAAAAGAAAAAAAAAACAATGCTGATTTTCTACATAATAATAGATTGTTTAAGTAAAAAAAAATGAAATAAAACGCATTGCATTTTATATAAAAAATTGTTATCTGAAAAACGTTATCTATATAACATTAAAATTAAAAGCTTCTAAGAAATAACCTTGTTAATGTTATTCTTTTACCACATATTACCAATCAAAGATCAAATTACCCAAATCTACGTATCCAGATGTTAAATCCCACCACCACACACAGATTAGTTCGTCTGATGGAAACAAATGAAAAAAGAAGAATCAAAATCACAGTTGAGTTTTCTAAAAAAATATATCATTTAAGTAAGATAACATTGATACTAATAGCTTCTGAGAAATAACAGCGCTAATGGGTGGGTTCTCTTTTACCATATAATACCAACCAAAGATCAAATTTCCAATTTCACACTCTGACATGTGACCCTGTTACAGGCAATTTAGCAAATTCAATTTGTTCTTCTAGAACAGAGTGCCAAAGAACACAATCCTTCAATTATTTTGTTCATCTATGACTTGTTTTTGGCAGATTAGTCTAGGAAATGAGACCAAAATTAACATTCCAACCATGCATATAAATAAAGGTGCAGATATAGATATATTGAGATGGTATGGATATTGTAGATCATTCATTACGCATTTAACATAAAATAGAGAATAATATGGTGCTTACCCATAGTAGTCCGATAATAGTATCCTCACTGAGATCATACTTGTCTTGTAGTGTGAGAAGTGCATCTACAAAGTGCTGCCTTGCACCACCTTTCTCACGTGCTTGTGTATGCTCTTCCATAATGACACGGGTAAGGCGATCTCTTCGAGCACCGTGCTTGGCATAGGCCTCCTCATCGAGGGGAAACATCCATCTGATCCAATCAATGTACTCAGCAAGAGAGAGAGATGCGCCAAATTTGAGGCCATTAGCCACTATAGCCTTGAATTCAGTGCCTTGGTCATCCAACACACCCTCAGAGTTCACAAAACGTTTTCCAAATGCAAGCCTTGTTATGTTGTTGAAAGCCACACCTGAAAGGTGGTTCCTCACTACCAAGCTTTGTCCAACTTTGTCTGAAAAGCACAAGCCATGAATTTAATTGATTTAACAGTTGTAAAATATTCCATGAAGTTACAACATAAAATTTAAACTAGGCCTCTCAAAAAAGAAGCTCGTTCAATCTTGTTCAGCTCAAGTTTGATTAATTTTTCTAAGTTTTTTTATCTAACAAGCCAAATACTAAGGTCATTTTCGATCTTGTTTGGCTTGATGATAAGATGTTAGTTTTATATGTTTATGTATGTATATATGCACGTGATGACATGCATATTCTATGAGTTATATGAATTCTAGACTTTATATCCATGAACATTCTGTGTTCAGCTTTATAAGTTAACAAGAGAAATATTAATAAAAAAATTTGACTCATTTGCTGGATAAATCGAGCCGAACAATACTTAACTCAGTCAAACTCAACTTGCCTTTGCCACTACTTTAAACCAAAGTAAATAACAATGATTAAAAAAGATATAATGTTAGCAATAAAGTGTGTTGAAACATACTTAACACACTTACCATATTCATCCTCATTATCAACAACATCAGTAGCCTTCAATTACTAATTGGAATCCACGAAAAGAAATAAAGACCCAAATCCTAGCCATCAAATAGGCAAATATGGAAAATAATTTTCTGGGTTAAACAAAGTTATATGAAACTCGAACAAAATGGAATAATCCTAAAACATTTTACATGTTAGCTACAATAGATCCCCTTTTTTGATATCTGCTATTGCCTGCTGAGAACAATCTTATATTACTTGATTGCTTGGTTTAGTATTGTGGGGAATAACATTTATTAAATCATGGAGTATAACCCAAAGTTAGTTTTAGGCTTCGTTTGGGACGGCTTTCTTGCTGCTTTTTAAAACAGCTTTTTAGGAAAAAAATTAAAAATTTTGTACTAAAAAACTGTTTTAAGAAGCAGTAAGAAAGTCGTCCCAAACAAAACCTTAATCTAGCCAAGTTCATAAAAAATTTACGTCAATTTGTTCTTCTGAGGCAATGGAATTATTTTGGTAATGATCAGTTCTTTTATTTTTTAAAATTGACCATAACGTAAAAACACTATCATAAAACATAAATTATTTCTCTAATCAAGAACTAAACCTCCTGCAAATCATAATTTAGCTACTATTCAGATGAACATCACATTCAAATGTGGATCAACCAGACCATTCAAGCTTATCGCATTTTAATTACAATTAAACAAAAAGTTTTGCTTAAATCTCACACCTTAAATTGAATAATTTAATGCAGAGGCGTGGTTAACCTGAAATTTGTTGGCTAAACATCTAATTCAGGCTTTGCTTATGAATAAATGATTCTATCCTTTTAAATGGATAATAAATAATAAATTATTAAAAATGCATATTTTTTCAAAATGATCATCGACCACACTTAAAATTAATAATTTAATCCAGAGGCGTTATTAATTTGAAACATTCGGGAGCGAACTACCAATCCTGGCTTAATTTGGATAAGGGGTACATTCTGTAGGATTATGATTATAAGTATTTACATATTAAATACTTAAATTTGTTTCTTTTTATTTATAAAACACTCTAATGATATATAAATAAATATAAAAATTTAAATATTCAATATATAAAAACAAAATAAATGTGATATGCCCCTATAAATCACTATAGGATACAGTAATCAGCGACCACAAGGCATGTTGCTTGTACTTGAAAAATCTGGTCAACTAATCTGGTGGACAGTGGGCACCTCAACTTCTACACCAACTCAAAGCCTCCAACACGCCAAAACCCAATTCTTCACATTAAAATAATCAAATCACGAAAGTAAATGTCACGAAATCATAAACTCAAATCTAAAATTAATTGCAATCCAAACCCTCACCGGATTATTAAAAAAAAAAAACTGCAGAAATCAAGAGAAACAAAGAACAAAGATCAATACCCTTTCTTGTCGCCTCCCGGTAAATAGAATCCACCATCGCAGTAACCTCATCCTCCCTAATCGGCCGCAACGCCTCAAGCCGCTTCGGCGAGAACAGCTCCAGATTACAGACCTTTCTAACCTTCACATAATGAGGTCCATAGTCCGCCCATATCAAATCCTTCCCATCTCGGCTGAATCGAGCAGCCGATCTACTCCGAGGACGATCAGCCAGCAACTGATCCTTCTCCTTGAGCACTTCTCTCGCAAGATCCGAGCTCGATACAACAACATTCAGCGTCGTCCCAAACCACACCGACATGATCGGACCGTACCTCGCCGCCCACTCCGCGAAGCAACGGAATCGCACTGGCTTGATGTCGTAGAGGTTTCCAACCACCGGCCATGGCCGGGGTCCCGGCGGGAGGCGGAAGCGAAGTCGCCGCCAGAGCGCCGCCGTGATGACAATCGCCGCTGCAGCGACGGCGGCGGTCCATGGTGATAAGGCCATTTGCTGTGATTGGGATGGGCAACACTCGCACCCACTATCCACAATTTGGTGAAACAGGGTGCCAGTGGATGTATATATAGGTGTGAAAGCGGCGGACGGTAGGTAGCTAAAACAGTTACTCAACGATCATATGCAGCGGTAGATGTTTGTTGAAAATAATTTCTCACAATTAGGTCCTGTGATGCTAAACAGGTGATCTTCGCACGAATCATGACGAAGTTTTGAGATATCTTATAACCAGCAGAGTTGAACATTAAGTTATCTACCAAGCGGCGCTGCATTTGATCTTATTTATGGCGTGGTATTATTATTTTTAGAAATATTTTTCAAATCTTTTTAATATTTGCATACCTAACAACTCTTCTTCGTAATTTGATTAAAACGACAAATAAAAATAAGAGAATGTTAATTATATAAATAATTAATATTTAAATATTATGCAAAAAAAGGTTCTTTTTGGTTTCCCTTTTTAATTTTAGTGAGAGTAAAAATTAGAAAAAATAGAGAAGATTAATTAAATAAAATCAACACATAATTATTTATTAATATGTAGTTAGGTTGACATGAAGTATGACTATTTTTGTGTTGGTTGCGTCTATAGACCAGTAATGTTGGTAAAACCTGGTAATCCGATTCATAGCAAGCCTAAAAAATTTAGGTTCAGGTTGATCGGTTTAACAAATGAGTTGGATTCAAGCTCGAAATTCCAGCCCAATAAATTTTGACCCAAAAAATACTCATTTAATTTTATTTTCCTTGAAATGATAGGTCTGATCATTTGACCAATCAAGCTAGTGCCCACTAAAGTGGATGATCTAGGATGGTGGCTACCCAAAAATAAGATTATTCGTGGCGAAATGAGTCCCTATCAAATTACTTCTAACTAGAGAAAATATCAATATAAAATGTTAGGTCTGGTCATTTGACCCACCAAGCCAGTGTCCACTAGAGTGGACGGTCTAGGTTGGTGGCTGCCGAACGACAACATTCTTCGGGGTCAAATGAGTCCCTATCAAATTGCATCTAACACTAGAGAAAATATTTTAATAAAATGTTAGGTTTGTTTATTTGACCCACCAAGCCCAGTATCCACTAGAGTGGACGATCTAGGTTGGTGGCTGCCCAATGACAACAGTCTTCGATAAAATCTCGCCACCGTAAAACCAATGGATTTAACATTCTTTGGTAAAATCTCGCCACTGCAAAATCGACTGCCAGTCCATCAAACTTGTACGATCATAATTAAATGATAAATATACATATTATTTGGAGATTGGTACTTTGGTTGGTTTGTAAATTAATTTTTAAAGTCTAAGTGACGCCAAACTCAACTACTTCAAATGATTTTGGTATAAGTGGCTTTGACGAAATTGAAATTTAATAGCAAAATAAATTTATGTAATTATATAAATTAGTTGTGGGAAGAAATTAGGTTGAACTGTTGAAAATATATATGGTTTGGTGGTTGGTGGGGTTGGTGGAGAGAATGACTTTAGAAATGGTGGGGCCCATTTCTCCCCATTTTGAAATTTTAGTATGAAAGGTTGGTGAGTCTGCGGACTGCCTGCTGAGAGCACCATCGCGGTTTTATGTGGAGAAAGTCATATGGAAAAAGAAAAAAAAAACTAAAAAGGAATACTTTGCGTGAAATTTTTTTTTTTTTTTTTTTACTATCTGAAGCATAATAATTTTGTAGATGTATCTCAGTGTATTATTTTCTTATCTTGAAGAGATAGTTATTGATATATTCTCAAAAAATTATATTGATCAAGTACGAATCCGAGGCGAAACTGAAAACTTCAAAAATTAAATTTGGGAGCTCCCGAACTCTGATTTCAGCGAGCTTATAGGAAAACTGAGCATCTCGGAAATACAAACCCAACGACACCAAATTCAACTCGAACCGAGCCCAAATGAGCCCAAATCAAGCACCCGAAGTGCTGTTGGAAAGCTCATACTACAATTTGAGTTAACAAATAGTCTCTGATTTTAACTAGCTTATAGTCGAATCGAAGGGTTCGACGAGACGAACCCAAGGTCACCGAATTCCAACATCGTTAAGACCTTCAAATGTCTAACGAACGGTGCACAATCAAGGGATTCAATATCGACCGTCCATTCGACCACTCCCAATTTGCCCTTGATCTCACACCTATTTACGAACTATGCCACTCCAGAAAAACTATAAACAGACCCCTCATTTCTCATGAGAGGGGACCCAAGCAAGAAGAAGAGAATGAGAAGAGAAGAAGAAGAGAAGGGGAAGGAAAATCAGCTCCTCCTCGACCACCGCCGGAGTTTCTTCCGCCGCCTGAATAACGCCAAAATTCTGCCGGATATTCAGGTGACGCCAGAACTTTGCACAACTTTGCAACTGAGTTTCAACTCAGAAGAAACTCATTATAATCTGATCATCATAATTTGTGGGACGAATCAACCTCTTATATCTCAAACGACACTAGTAAAACTTTTCAACTGGGCGTGGCCCCATGGTTTTTCCCCTTTTCAGGGTTTTCCACGTAAAAATCCTGGTGTTCTTTTATCTTCTGTTTATGTGTGTTAGATATTCGTGCAACGCTCAAACGAAAATTTTCTAACTCTACCGCCGCGTATATTCTAGCCTGCAACAGTTATAATTTTAATTTTATTATGTTATTAGATAATTACATACGTGACATTTGAAATATTAGAATTCAAATATTTAACATCTAATTTTTATTATTTATATACATAGCTTCCAAAATATTAAAATAGAATAAAAAACATACCTTGCTACAATTCATTTCACTTCATCACTATTCCATCGATCCTTTTGCCCATCACAAGTTGACATTTGCCTTCGCACTCCCTCTCTCGTGACTCGTCACATCTCCTTCCATCTGTTTGCTCTCTCTCTCTCTCTTCTTCTTATGCTCTTGTAGAAATTCATAAAGTCATTGCTAGCAAAGAAGTGAGAAAATCACACAGTAGCTCTAAAGTGAGGGTGTCGAAGCATTTCAGCAATGTATGGTGAAATGAAGAAGTCGTGTTGGGGATAAAAGTCCCACATGAGCTCGCTAGGGTATTCATTAATGGGCCCAACGATGACGCAGTCTAGCGAAGCTCCAAACAAGGGCATCAACAGGTCTAGGTAGTATGTGGAGGAAGTGAAGACGTCGTCCAGTAGCTTGAAGTTGCATATGAGCTCGCTAGGAGAATGAATCAACTGACACAATTGTAGTGAGATCCTGCAAGTCCATTAATGGAGTTAACATATTGATGGATGATATAAATAGTAAAGTCAACATGTTAAATGTATGTATCATAATACTTTAGATGCCATATATCTAAATCTCCGAGATGTCCGAGAAACAAATGTGTTATAAATGCTCAAAGTTATCATTTAACTTCATAAGAAGTGTATGCATGGATCCTGAATTAAAATTTGCTTATAATACGCATAATAACACAATTAATTGAGATATTATATGTGGCATAATACTACAATTTTCTTATTTATTACATCAAAATACAAATATTCATATTTTATATACCTTAGATCCAAAAGTTCTTCATGGGTGTCACCCTAACCCTAATCACAAGATTAACTTAAGTAACAAAGAGAGAAGAGAGATGAGTGAGTCAGAAGAAGAGTTATAGAGTTTTAATACTCTTTATGAACAATGAAACTAGCATTATCCAAAATATAACTATCAATCCTATATTTTATAGGATTGGAAATGCTGCAAGAGAGGATATACCTAAAATAAAAATAAAATATTACATGATATGATTCATCCAAACACAAGGAAATACATTAATTGCACTTTGGACTCTTATATTTGAGGTGGCTCTAGGGAGCCTATGGCAAATGTATGTGGAGAGTGCCTCTATAAAGTGCATGTAATGAGTGTCTCTATTGAATAATCTCTTAAGTTGGAAGTGTTAGCTAGGTTGATGTAATTGCCATTATTGAGTTAGCATAGTTGACCATCTCCAATTGATTTGAACCTTTTGATATATGTGAGTTCCATCACATAGGTGAGTTCTTTCATGGTTCACCCATCCTAATAAGGTGTAACACCTACGAAATCAGTGCATCGTTTTTCCTATTCTAACCTAATTCGTGGCAGGTAACCCAGTAAATTTATGCATATAATGTCTCTTACATGTGTCTGAAATCATTTGTATGTGTAAATGTTTGAGTTTGTTCTGGAGCATGTCCAATGGATTTGTGTGCATGACTTGAAAATCTATTATTTTACCTCTACGGGCAACATGGCGCCAAGGTAGGCGGTGTTGCAGCATTGAGCTCTTTCTCTTTTGCCCAAATTAAATATATGTCATGGCGCTGGGAGCGATGTTGCAGCACAGTGCACTCCAAGAGGGATCGTTGCGACATGGAAATCTAGCATTGTGGCTCCAAGCCCCAATTTTTAGATAAAAACATCCATATTCACTATTTTTAATTATAAAAATTTCATTTCTTCTCGATTAAGCAGCCAGCTAGAGAGAGAGGATGAATCTAGTGAGAGAGCTAGGTTTGGGTAATTCATGACTATTTTTTGCTATCGACCGGTTCTAAAAGTTACTCAGATCGAAGTAGGTTATATTTTATTTATTTCAATTTTTAACAATACAAAAATTTTGAGATTTTCCTAATTCAATTTATAATTTCGTAGTGGAAAAATAGGAATAACTATATGATCACTAAACATTCACTATGTAATTTTATGTATGTTATGGAGATATTGATCTCGAACATTTTGACAATTTTTTGAAAAATTTTTACCAACTAAATTGAGAAGTGTGCTATTTTATTTAATTAAAAATAATTTTGATCCTAAAAATAATGTTGTTGTATAATTCAAGCTTTAAAATAATATTTTCAATAATCCTCAGGTAACATTCTCAAACTGTAAATAAGAAAATTAATATTTTTCTATTTTCATGTAACTATATGGGTTGGAGAGGAGTCTATGTATAGTTTAGAATTTAAATTATGGTATTCATATATGATTCATAGTAGAAATGATATATGTGTGATTATAGATAAATGTTTAAAAGATAATGTTGTAAAAATTAATAGAATTAGAAATAGAATTATACCTTTAAAAATTATTTTTATGCTAAAATTATTAATATTACAAGTGATTATTCTCCTCAAGTAGGTTTAAATATTTATTCAAAATTAAAATTTTAAAATAACTTAAAAGAATTAATACAAAGGATGCATCTTAAACAAACAATTTTTTATTAGAGGAGATTTAAATGGGCATGTTAGTAAAGCAGTAGAGGATTATAAAAATATTCATGGTGATTATAAGTTTGGATCAACTAATAAAGGTTCTAGAACCAAATTAAATTTTGCTCTAGCATATGATTTTATAATTGCTAATTATATTATTTAAGAAAAGAGATGATCATCTCATCACTTTTAAAAATAAATATAATAAAGCTCATATTAATTATTTTTCTATTAGAAATATATATCCTTTAAATCGTAAATATTGTAAAATATTTCAAATAAAATTTTATATATCCAATATTACTTATTAATTTTAGACTTCAAGATGAAGACTGAAGAGTCAGAAAAATTATATATATATATATATAGATATAATCTTAAGATTAGCTAGAGACATTTTAAGAATGCTAACAATAATATTTTTTAAAGTGAAATTCATCATCTTAAAATTTTTCAAAATCAAAATGACAGTGGCGTATCACATTCAAATCTAAATGTACTCAAATGATAATTCATTATAGATGGATTTATAGTAATCGTAAATGATCGGTACCCACTACCCCCATTTTTTCTACACATGCAATTAATAGTTCTTTCTTGGCTATTGTGGAATGATTTTCTTTGCCACTCTGAACAATTTAATCATACGCAATAGTGAATGCATCTAAATCGAATCATTATGTAAAGGGGCTGTTTGGTTGAATTACAAAATGGTATAAAGTATTACAAATGCAATGAATTTTGAAATTTTAAATGTTTGATTGGATGCAAAAGAAAAGCAAAGATAAGTAAATATAATATAAATTATTTTAATCAGTTTTTAAGTAAATCAAATACGTTCAATTTTGAGCCAGAACTTTTTACACCACAAGCAAGCTCGCTTGACCGCCACCAAACATCCTTGCACATTGTCATCGCCGCCACCGCCACCAATCACCGCCGGCCAACACCATTTTACGCCGATCACCGCCCACCACCATCTTTGGACTTTACATCATATTCATTACTTTTAACCGAACAAAAAAAATTTTATGGTGCATTAACCTTACATTCATTCAAATAATTTAAAAATATTCATTTTATATTATATTCTTTTTACACTACATTCTTTTTTTTAACCAATCAAACAGCACCTTACAAAGAAAAATCTCTTCCAACACCTCGGCCGCTCATGCAGGTGATATTTTATTTTTATCTACTCCTAAAATGTCAGCAGGCGTAGCTCAACAAAAAAGTGTCACTTGCTTAAGCAGCAATAATATGTTTTTTTATTGTGCTTAATGTGTTTGATTTTAAGTCCACAAAGACGAGATGTTTCCTACGTTGCACAGATGCGAGGTGATAAAAAAAGTCCTGCATGAAACGTAATCATGATTAACTTTAATAGCAGTTTACATATAATTAACTTTTGTTTTTGGGCTTTCTTTCATATAGTCTCGCTTTCTTTGGACTTCGACGACCATATGAATTGGTTTATGCTGTAGCTCGTAGCTTTACATACGAATGTAATGCTTCTATTTCATAAATCATAAAGCAAATTAAGGCTTCATTTGGGAAGAAATTATTACGTGCAGAGTCCAGATACATCTGGACTCTAATAAAAATGCAACATGTATACTTGTACTCAATATGTACAATTATACACGCTAGGCACAAATTATAAAATTATATACATAATGTGTACAAACTTATATACATAATATATAGTATTATACACAGTTTATGAATTTATACAAATTATATACAATGACACGTCACGTTTTTATTTGAGTTCAGACATAACTCTACGTCTAGACTCCGCACGTAATAATCTCGTTTGTGACAACTTTTTTTGCTGCTTTCAAAAATAATATTCCTTCATTTGGGATGACTTTCTTACTGCTTCTTAAAACAACTTTATAGTATAAAAAACTACTTTAAGAAGCAACAAGTCAAAAAATATATATATTTTTTTAAGCAATAAAAAAGTAGTCCCAAATGATGCCCAAATCAGCCGGATGCCATACAAGCAGTTAAGCACACAGCTTTTAGTAGGCCTCTAATAATTAAAATATACTTTATTTAAAGAAAACTCTAGAAGTTTTCAGAAGTAGATAATATTCCTATCAAATAGCTGATAACAAAAAATAATGAGAATGTTTCCAAAAGATTGTTTGTAAAAAAATGACAAAGAAAAATGCCTACCAACTCTTTAAACCAAAAGAGGAGAGAAAATGGGAGCTTTGCTCAGCTAACCGCATAGGAATAATTATTTTCCCATCTCTTCGAGCAATTAATTTGCTCTCAAATTCATAAGATCTCGTCATGGCAAAAGCCCCCAACCCCTCCAAAATACAGATGAAGCACAATGACCAAAATAAATAAAGAAATAAAACAGTAGAGACCCAAACAGAGAGATATAAAGAGAGCTCAGAGAACAGAGATATCAATGTGTCGGATAGTCATTATGTATGATCTTCACAGGCCTATATCTTTAACATAGGGCTGCAAATGAATCAAGCATTCGACGAGCTAATCGTGACTAGACGAGCTAATCGTGACTCAGCTCAATAAGAGCTCGTTCATTCTCGTTTGATAAGGTAAACAAATTAGCTTGAACACTTTTAATAATACTCGATAGTTAAATAAACGAGTTTGAACAACTTAATGTTCAGTTTTATGTGCATGAACTATCGTTTTAATGCTCTTGAACAAGCACATTAAGAAGCTCGATTATAACTATATTAGAGTTTTAAAAAAAATACATATTGTTAAATTTAATCATTTATTTTTACTAATTCCATCTAAAATTATTTAATAATTTATTTTTCCTTTATGCATCCTTCCAAAATCACAAACAACCAACTCTCTAAACAAACATAAGATACTCGTTTGGTAGCTCAAAAATACTAATTAGATATGTTCATGAACAATATCATTTGATAGCTTAAGAATACTCATTAGATTTGATCATGGACGAGCTTGTTTGAAAGTTTAAAAAACTTCGCTAAATATGTTCACGAACATGCTCGATGTAATTGTTTGTTAGAAGACTCGATAAGACTCATTTGTTATAATGATGTACATCTAGAAGAGGAGGTCGTATATAACTCGATAAGGCTCGCTTGTTTAAAGATCGATAAGCATAAAATAAACCGAACATTAACTAAACATGAATCAAACATGAACACTCGTTAATTTAAATGAACGAATCTCGAATCAAACTTGAACCAAACTAGAACAAGCTGATAATAAATGAACTTAAACATGAACATGCACATACTCGGCTCGGCTCGGCTCGATTCGTTTGCAGCCTTACCTTAAACTTTCTTCGAGAATAAAAAGAAGAATAGTAGGAGAATTTCAGAAAGATACCTTAAGCAAGCGGATTTCTTAAGAGATTTGTCCTTGTGTATGTTCATAGGCGGATCCCCATTGTCTTGAGGGGGGGCAAATGCCCCCCCTCAAAAAAAAAAAATTTTAATTTTAGAGGAATAATTTGGAATATTTTGGATATTTTGGGTATTTTTCCCCTTCTCAAAAAAAAATTTCCCTCATTTTATCAATCCTAAGCATCTTTGCCCATCTCCCATCAAAAAAACATTTTTTTTGCCTACCCTGAAAAAAAAAGCTGGATCCGCCCCTGCGCATGTTCTATATATGAAAAAAGAGAGAGAAGGAGAAACCCTAGAAGGCCATGTATAAAATCCTTCTTCTATAGATAAACCTGTGGCCCTTGTTATTTATCTCTCTCTCCATGGTCATCGCTACACAGCCCAATTTGGAGATGGATAATCAACAAAAGCTCAGTGCTCCAATTTGATCGTTCTTTTAACATACATTGAACCCAAAGGCGGCTCCACAAAGCAAATAGTAAAGAAGGATTAATTTAATCTACCCCTTCCCTCGTAATTGTGGATGAATTAGTCATTATGCGAAACTGTGAACTATGACAAAAACCAATGTCCCACTACTACTCTCCAACCACATATTGTGCATCACTATCCTGATCCTGACTGTCTACGACCACTTCATTAGTTCCATAATTATTGGGTGAAAATTCAGATGCCTTATCGTACGCCTATGCCTTCCGTCCACCCTAGCAATGGAGAAATTATTATTTGTAGAGTCCATACGTAGAGTTATCTTTGGACTCCAATGAAATTTTCACACGTTGTCAAAATATAGTTTTTTATATTATAACGTACTTGTTGAATATTTTTTGCGTATTTACTATATATTTACTGCATATTTGCTGGAGTATTCACTATGTATTTAATAAATATGCAGTAAATACTCGGCAAAAATATTCAACAAATACTTAGTAAATACGCAGAGTCCGGACGTAACTCTACATCCAGACTCCGCACGTAATAATTTCTCCTACAATGATGAATACTTCAGCACTCACACTCTTCTCGTGGTTCTTGTCACTAGGTCTAATTAAGAGATGGCCAAGCAGTTTTGTCACAACAAGAACTTACAAATATCAAAATATTACTCACTTTGGCCTAAAGCTTAAAAATTTTATCCTTTTTTGTGCAACATCCTAGAAAGATCATCTATCCAAGAGTACTACAGTATGAGTATCCTTAACTTTAGTGTTCTTGATAAAACTCAAACCACCACAATAAAATAAATAAATAAAAACAAAACAGCTCAATGTTTAAGATTTGTACTTTGTTGAGATTAAAGAGTTATAATCAGTCCAAATATGAAACTAACATCATTAATGGTCTTAAAAATAATTCAAAATTATCTACACTATGCAAATAAGATTCTAGCTGTAGCAAGGTAAAAAGATGGTCTTCGGTATGGAGCAATTTATCTCAAATAGGTTTAGTAACCTCATGCATATGAATGAGCTCCTACAAGTGCAAACCAGGAAGGTTTGGGTAGAAGGTCGGATTATTTTCAAGTTTTAATAAAATACACATTTTTATTAATATGATTAACTATCGTTATTTATAGATTTGTAAAACTGTGAGATTCTTGCAAAACCCAAAAAAGTGCCATTTTACACTTTTTTTCTAAAATTCTTTTTAAGTTGCTTGCAGTTCTAGAAGTATCAAAGTTTTATCCAACGATGAAGTCTCATATTAGCAACCCGGTGGTCCTCATCCTTTTTCTGTTCATGTTTATGTTGCGCTTTTGCGATGATGGTTATGTTTAAAAATTGGGTCAACAATTTCATGAACTGCCACAGACTTCAAATTGAAATTGATTTTCTTCTGTTTGAAAATGATATTGTTTGCTTCGAATGAAATTATATGTATGATATATGCATGATATTTAAGTCTTAAGACTGCAAATAGATATATGTAAATACATACTTATCCTTTTGGAAGTATAGACGCCATTTTTCTTTCATGTCTTTCAGCCTTCACAAATTTTGAGCCATGATTAAATATAGCTAAAATTACAGGTAATGTAGAAGTATTAAAATTTTGTCATTTAATTATATGAAATCTTAGTCATCAAAATTTATGAATCAAATGTGGAAGAAAATGACTCTATTCTTCTAAAATAAATATAATAATATAATATAATAATTAAGCCACCAATCAACCAAAGAATGAATGAATAAATATAAGTTTCAAAATGGTTGAATAAATTGAGGTGTAGGCACTTATTTAATAGAAGTGCTAATTGATATGAAATTTATGGGGGATGATTCCGAGCTTCAAATTTTTGTAGAACGGTGCATTCAAAGTGGGAATAATCCTTGAGGTGTTTAGAGAAAGTTCCTTCATGTTGGGGTGAAAATATTTAGCTCGACCTGGATCAAACCAAAGAAATTATGAGTTCGGGACAACCTGTTTTGCAAACGGGTCAGTTCGGGTTTCATTTTCTGACTTGTTTCCAATTTCAGGTCGGGTTCGGGTCAACTTGAAAACCCGAAATCAACCTGAAACTGACTCGGGTCACCACCTCGCCCATAGCATTCCCGCACTCGCACCCACTCCCTCTCTCGAGCCCACACCCGCATTCGCCCGCATTCGCTCGCACACTCGCCCCTTTACCCGCACGTGCTAGCGCTCGCGCCTCACTACCTTGCGCGTTATTGGTTGGGTTGGGTAAACTTTGGGGCAAGTCGGGTTCGAGTATAGTTTTTTAACTTATTTGTCTAATCGAGTCAGGTTCTAATCGGGTCAATTGAATGTGGTTCAGCTTCCGGTTGGACCAGAACCCAAACCAAAAACCCATTTTGACACCCCCTAACTTCAAGTGAAGGGCCAACAGAAAGGTCGAGCTAGCCTTATGGAGAGGCTTAGCTCTAGAGTTCCATGTTTGGGTTTCAAAATAGGGTTGTGTAGCATGGAGGTAGATTTAGAACAAGAATTCACTTGGAAAGAGTAAGCGAAATGTTAGGAGATGTGATCTAAATTAATTTCTGGGGATCAAAAAGATTTAGGGCTTCGTTTGGGATAGTTTTATTACTAATTTTTAAAACAACTTCTTAGTACAAAAATTTCTTGAATTAAAAATTTTATATTAGAAAACTATTTTAGAAAGCAGTAATAAACCTGTCCCAAACAAAGCTTAAGAGATTGTTGGGGATTATAAAGGCTTGGAGATGGTAGGTTGATTTGTGGAGATTAAATTTTAAGTGTTCTGTGTGATTCTAATAGGTTTAGAGGGTGAAGGAGGATAAGGAGTCTAGACTAGGTCATTAGAAACCCTTTTTTTAATCACGTTAGGTCATTAGAAACCCTTTTTTTAGGTCATTAGAAAACCTCAGCTGATTGCTCTAAATTAGGGTTTCCACTTTTGGTGGTGGTTCTAATGGATTGAAATGGTTTCAAATAGTTGTAGGAATGTAGAAGAATATGTGGTGTGAGAGGATGAGAGATTGGAACATACATCAACAAAAATAGAAAAAAAAAGAGATAAGAAGATGCCTAGCACTCCAACCAAAGAGAAGACTAAGAGGTCAGTCACCGAGCTCCAACCTTGGAATATCAATACTTATTTTTTTTAACATCAAAACTTCTTTCTCATTCATTCCAACAAATATTTAAAGTATTACATCATCTCTAAAGTTCAAAATTCAAAAACCTAATGAAATGAGGGAAATTAAATGTTTGCCAAGCCAAAAAAAAAAAAGTGAAATCGCTCAAATTTGCCTTCTATTATGGAGTGATTGGTCATGCTTGCTTCCAAATGAAACCTAAAGCTAATTAAACGAGGAAGGATGCAATTTGAAATCCTTCCATATGGAGGGAATGAGCTAAAGATTCACATTGTTAAATTTTGAATTCAAGCTTTAATCATTATTACAATGTATTTAATTTCCATATGGAGGGAAAGAATTTGATATAAAACAGCCACCACATAGCAGGAAATTGCAGAATTTCAGAGAAATTCAACAAGTTTGATGCAGAAATTCCAAACTTAGTTGAGAAAACAGCAAGATAAAATCTCCAATTCAGTAAAAGAACAAGAAAAACAGCAAACAATACAAGAATCTTCAATTCGAGAGGAAGATTCAACTCTCCAAATCTCTAGCCAAGTTAGAGCCCAAAAGAAAAACCCTAGATCTCAAATTCAGCCTCCAAATTCAAGATAACCCTAAACCCTAGCCAAAAAGAAATTATTTAAAGCAAAATACAATTAATCAATCCCCAAACAGCCCCCAAGTTTGAATTTTCCCTCCTAAACCCTTGCTCCAATCAATGAGTGGGCCCCACCCCTCTTCCACCCCCTCTAGGTTCTGCCCCCCTCTTTGGGCCCACCTTCTATAGCAGTGAACCCGTCCAGGAGGGACCGGTTCAGCATGGGCTGGCCCAACAGAATTATAGTTTAAATTTTCAAATTTTAAATTTCAACTTTAATCATCATTACATTTTATTTAATTTTCATATCAAGGCTCTTTTCTCATGCATGGTCAATATGGTCTCTTGGCCCTTGATTACATTTTGAGTTCTTAATCTTGATCCTTTGAAAAGGTCAGCATACCTCTTGATTCATTTATCTTGATCTAGTGATATTAATCTAGTTTATGTTCTACATGAAAAATGCTACATTGAAATCCAGTCTTGTGCCCAAAGCCTCATGCCTTCATCTATAATCTTAAGTGAATTTCCAATCATTCTCAAATAAGATGAACTTTGGTGTGTCATGTCATCAAATATTGTTGTCCACTTAAGTCCTTGCTAACATATCTAATAATAATTTAATAGGAAGAATATGAGTTGACTTTGAGAGTCTATTTACCTGTACATGAACCAGATTGCAGAACAACAAAAACTACAGCAACCTCCTCTCACTTTCATGTAAAATGGGAAAAGTTTGTTCAACTAGAATTTTGACGTTCAGCTTTGACCATCTAGCAAGTCAAGCATTTAGTAAAAATTTAACAATATCCTTTTTCATGCTTCTAGCAATATCTCCTATCAAAGTCGTCTCTAATCATGTACAAAGTGGATCTCCAAACCTCAACGCACATGCAAAATCAGTTATATCTCAAGCTTCAATACATCTTGAACTTAATCACTAAGTTGTGTCAATTCATATCATTCCATTGAGATTTATGAATCCAATCTAAAATCACTGGTTGAATTATCAACCTAGTCGTAATAGGCTTATCTCTTTGTGGAACTATCTCATGCGAAAATTATTTCATTTCATGCAATAACTGTTGTTCATGATAAATCATCAAACCTGCACAAACTAGAGACTTCATGTTTAAACCATTTGCAAATTAATATCTTTGCTTTGATGATAGCAAAATTTGTAAATTGTAATCCTTTATCAACTCAAGCAATCACCTCTTTGCAAAATTCATCTCTTTTTAAGTGAAGATATTTTATAAACTCTTAAAATCAAAGATAAATCTTAAACTTAATATCTCATAAAGATAATGCTTCCAAATCTTCAAAGTAAACATAATTCCTGCCAATTCAAATCCATCATCAATAAAATTCTTCTATTGTATCTTGAACCGCCTAAAGGCAAAGCTATGACTCATCATTTTACATCAAAACACAATCTAAGGCCTAATTTGAAGCATCACTACAAGTCTACAACACAACAACAACAACAAGCCTTTATCCCACTATGTGGGGCCGGCTACATGAATCCTTTTTCTCCATTGTGTCTTGTTAAGGGTCAAATTCTCATCTAAATCTATTAAAGAAAGGTTATTTCTAATATTTTCTAACCAAGTGTTTTTAGGTTTACCTCTATCTTTGTTAACATAAGTCAAATCTAATACATCTACTTTCCTAACCAAGTCATCAGAAGGCTGCCGTTTTATGTGACCAAACCATCTAAGGCGACTCTCTCTAATCTTTTCTTCAACTAGAGCTACTCAAATCTTTTCACGTATATGCTCATTTTGTATCCTATCTTTAAGAGTAAAGCCACTCATCCACCTGAGCATCCTCATCTCTGCAACACTTAACTTAATATTATGCTTCTCTTTTAATGGCCAACATTCTGCATCATAAAGTATTGTAGCTCTCACTACCATCTTATATAATTTTCCCTTCAGTTAGAGAGGGTCTTTTCTATCACATAAAAACCCCAATGCATTCCTCCACTTTAACAATGTTGTTGTCAGTCCCAAGTCCCTAGATAAGAAAAGTTGAGACTTATGTTAGGTAGTCGACAACCAACGTAAAACTTGTCGAATAATCATGACATGAATCCATCGCTTCACCCAAAGATGGCATCTCCTCTTCTTCCCCGAAAACTTCTACCTCCCGATCCTCCCTCATCGTCCCTACATTAGGGTTTCCCCCACTTTCCAGTCCAATCAACGATGCTCTCGCCTCTGATGTTGTCTGTTGGGTGTGAAACTCCAATAGTTTATTTATCATTCCTTCTAGGTTGGAATACTTTTCCTCCATTGATATCATTCTATCCTCAAATGTTGATTTGAGTTAGCCAACATTTCCTTTAAGACGCTCTTCCAAGGCATCAACTTTCTCTGCCATCATAGGTCCCAAAAAAGTGCTCTGATGCCAATTTGATAGGAAGAGGATGCACTTTTCACAAAAACCAGCGAATGAAACGCGAAAATTTGAGAAGAACACCCAAAAATAATTTTTATTGAAAGAACTATAAGAGTATTGGATCTTCAATTGGAGAGGAATATTTGGCTCTCCCAAATTCCTAACTGCCGGTTAGAGCCCAAATAACCTAAGAATCAATATAAATTCAGCTAACTCCAAAACATCCTCCTAAATCACTCTATTATTAGCTTTAAATAGGCTCTCATAATTCCTATCAAATCAACCCCTTTCCCTAAATAACTCTCTCATATTTGAATTCAAATTAGATTTATTTCCCTAATTAATTCCCTCACAATTGTAATTAAAACTTTTCTAAACAATCCCCCCCTTAATTTATCATCCTCTTCCCTAAATAATTCTCTCTTAAATTTTCAATTCAAATTGGATCTTTTGCTTAAATAATTCCTTCATAATTATAATTTAAACATTCTTAAATAATCCCCCTTTGATTAAGAACATTCTTAAATAGCTCCCTCTTGATTAGGAAACTTCCTGATTCCCTCCCAATCAAATCAGCCGGTCCATCACCATTCCACCAGAAAAGTGGAGCAATGAAATATTTTTGTGATGATAATATCGTGTTTTATGGAGATTTGGTTTATGTCCACAAAGACTAAACGTTTCCTGTTCTACAGATGTGAGGTAATGAGATAGGTTTACATGCTGCTTGATCATGATTAACTTTAATAAAATTTTATTTATAATTAAATTTTGTTATTGGGCTTCATTTCAGACAGCATCTCTTTTTTTCTACTTCCATGAGCATAAGAACTGATTAATGTTGAAGCTCATAATTTTATATGGGAATATAATGATTTAATTTCATATATTATAATAAAAAATAAGTAAAATTGCAACAAATGAAGCATTAATAGGATGTCAATGCAACACAATGCTTCTGACACTTCTAAGTTTCAGAATCATTCTCAAAATATTAGTGACATAAGTTAATATCTACTTTGTTGTGGTCCCTTGTTGTTTTTAGCTGGATTTCTAATATCTTTGAAAAACTAACATAAATTACATGTAGTAGCAGCAAAAAAATTATATAACAGCATCAATGGGATTACAAAAAATCCAAATACTGTTATCCTATTTGCAAACAAACTGCCTTTAAAATTATAAGAACTATTAACAGTTAGAAAAATTATGATATTAATTAAACAGATCTTGTGCTTTTGTTGCATTAAAAAGTTATAATCATAGCTTTTATTAGAGGTCTGATATTTAAAACAAATGTTATTTAAAGAAAACACAAGATATTCACAATATTATCATCAAGTTGCAAATAATAAAAATGAAAAATGTCTCAAAAAAAGTCAAGGAACTCTTTAAACCGTAAAGGGAGAAAATACGGGAACCTTTGCTCAGCTAACCGCACAGGAATTATTATTTTCCCTTTTCTTTGAGCAAATGAATGCTCTCAAATTCATAAGTTATCATCACAGCAAACTCCCGCAACCCCACCGAATTAAAAAACAAATCGC
Organism: Dendrobium nobile; assembly: GCA_022539455.1. Taxonomy (NCBI): domain Eukaryota; kingdom Viridiplantae; phylum Streptophyta; class Magnoliopsida; order Asparagales; family Orchidaceae; genus Dendrobium; species Dendrobium nobile. Next base: position 68,051,712 of record CM039726.1, on the reverse strand, counting down.
AAATTCGCAATAGCAAAATAAATAAAATAGCACACAAATACAAGAAAGAGAAAGCTCAAAGAACAGAGATATCAATAGAATATATGGTCATTACAAACAATAAGCAAAATTTATGTTGATAAATTCTCATCTTCGCTGCCCTAATATCTTTTCAACCTTTCTTTGAGGATTAAAACAGAAAACAAAACAAAAAATTCAGAGAGAAACCCTAAGTTGGGCTGGAGTTCATAAGATTATTGATCTTGCATCTTTCCGGTATCTTGAGAGAGAGATAGACCCTAAAGGCGATTTATAAAGGTTTCCTTCATCAACTAACCCTGTGGCCTTTGTTATTTAAATCTTACCCTGTGGTCATCACTACACAGTCCAACTTAGCAAACAAGCAAAGCCTATCTGAAATCCTATTGTTTTTACTTGAGAGTTCCTGCTTGGGAGGGGTGTCTTACACTTGCAAAATTAACCTTGTCGACTGTTGTTTGTGGTTTAAACACATAAAAACTTGATTTCTTGTGTCTTGATGTTTCCTTTATATTCATTAGCGTAGGTGTTTATCCGTGTTTGTTGAAATAGGTTATTAAATCAGTGCTCAAGGACCAAAAAAATTTTCACACTATGCATCATCTTTTAATGCAAAAAAGCACGTTCACTTCATTTTATATCTCTTGCATCATAACTCTAAAATAGGTTCTATTAGATCAATGTGAGGACTTAAATCAAACTATTGCAGACTTAGAAATAAGAACTAATGTGAAAATGAAATTATAAAAAATACTTGGGAGACTTAAAAAACTATCAATGAGTTAATGCACTAAATAATGGCAGCATAAAGAATGAATAACATATTTTAAAACATAGGACTCATGATGCGGACATCCAACCGTCCATGCTTATCCGAGGAGGAGCTGAAGATAGACGACCGAGATCACTTTGTTTTATTTTTGTTTATTAAGTGTATTTTAATTTAGTTTCGCAATTTCCCTTTTTTACCCTCTTATCTTATATAAGCCCAAGGGGCAAATGTGTCTTTTAATTTCTCTTGATGCCTATATATAGAGGCTCATTCTCTTGTATTAGGATGATGAAGATGAATGAAAATTTCTACTTTTGATCTCTTTGTGAGTTCATATTTTGTTGATCTCTTGGTGAGTTCAACTCTCCTAGATCTCTGTGTGAGTTCTATGGAAAGCCCAAGGTGAGGGCAAAACAATACCCGTCAATCTTTGGAAGAGTCCGAGGTTCGCGGTTCTTACGATCTCTGTGTGAGTTCGTTAGTTATCTCTATCTTTCTTTGTTTTTGTTTTTGTCCCTAGCCATCGTCTTTCTTCCTCCTCCCCTCTCAGCCCCTCGGCCAAGCTCCATACCGAGCCCTCATACCGCCCGCCCAATCTTTAGCCGCCGGCCACCATCCACCACCTCATCCTCATTGAAATCCTTGCCTAATTTGGGTGTTCATATTTTGGGCTGATTTCACATTCAAAATCATGTATTTTGAAATTCGAAATCTTTCCTAATTTATGAAAGCTATTTTTTTGGAAGTTTCCATTTTTAAATCCGATTTGAATTTCAACTTCAAAAGGGATTTAATTGATTCTTGCCTTAATTCCCTAACATTAAGCAAATTCCATTAAGTCCTTCTTAATTTAAATTCATTTGAATTCTAAATTCATTTGAATTTTAAATTCAAATTTAAGAAGCCTTAAATGCCCTCATTACATCCTTCCATCTCCCCTTAATTCAGCCGGCCTCTTTTATGAGTAAATTAGGATTTATTTCCTAATTTCATCATAGACTACTTTGGGAATAATTCAAATTACCTCTATTCCTTTGGTTGAATTTTCTCATCAGTTATTGGATACAGAATCCATGAAATGGCTTTCATTACTTTCCAAAGCTGACAATTTCCCCGGGCCGAACCTTTTCCCCTTATTGCTCCAGCCAAAATGCTATTTTGAATTTTAAAATTCAAACCAAGCAGTTTCTGTAACTGAACCTGAGATTAATTCTCAGTTTTAAACATTAATTACAATTCATTGCTTTGGTCCATATTCATTGAATGATACCACAACTGTTTTCCCCTCTCTCTAGGCCGGCCCACCCTTCTCTCATTCCCATTATTCCTTGCCATTAATGACTCCCTAATCACTCCCTGAATTTTAGCTAATTCAAATTCAAATTGGGAGTGATTTAATCCATCCAAGCAGCTGTTGGCTGAAACTTTCCCTGAGCCGAATTTTCCTCAAGCCCCAACCTCTTTATTATTTCCTATATTCTCATTATGATTTAGGAAATAAATTTCTGGACTTCTCCTCTCTCCCGTAACAGCCCACCTCTCCCCTTCATCCTCCCAAACCCTATCTTCCTCCTCCAATCCCTCCCTCACGGCTCCCATTCCTTTCCAATCAAATTTCTGCTAGCTATCCACTTTTCCAGCAAGGTGACGGGTTGTTCTGCACCCTAGGAGATCACAAACTGCTGTTCAGAAGATCCCATCGGTCTACAGCAGTTGTCCAAGCTTTCCAAAGTAATTGTAGGTGGCTGGCCAGAATTTTCCAAGTAATCCTAAGCCTAATGACTGCTGCTTGGGAAGGTCAAACTGCTGTCCAGCAGTTTTCGCTGGACTGTTTCTCCACTACAACACCATAAAATTTCAGATTTCATGAAGGGGGCTTTTCAAATTTTGTGAGGAGACACTTGGAATTTTGGGGGAAGAGATCCTCTTCCTAGCAAAGCATATTCCCGTATCACATCAGCTTGGTATCAGAGCATGGTTTGCTCTAGTTTTGCATGCTAGACATCATCCTAGGAGTTGTTTTAACTAATTTTACACGTTGTTGCATGCATGCTATCATTTAAATCAGTTTAGTTACATTTTATGCTTGCTGTCCACTGCATTCCTGCATGCACTTAGAGGTTGTTAAGCTTGTTTATCAATGGTTCAAGTGCTGTCCTTAACCTAGCCGCTTCATTAGTTGTCTAGGTTACTTAAACATTTTATGGTTTGCTGTCCACACAAAATCTGCACCATTTAGTAACCATTTGGGCTAGATTTAGGACTCTTTCACTTGCTGTCCGCGCTATACAGTCCACCCAAATGGCTTAGGTGACTTCGTCCTCCACATTAGTTTGCTGCCCTCAACCTAACAACCTCCCTAAGTGCCTAGGCTACTTAACCCACTAGCTTAGCTTGCTGGCCAAACTTTTTCTGCACCCGGTAGTGAGTCTAAGTGAGCCTAACTTAGTGTCTATATGACGTCCCTTACACCCAATCAGCCTTGAGTTTCACTTGTCGCTTCTCAATGAACCCGATAAGACTCCAAAAGAGTTTAGATGACATTGTTAACCTAGTGGACAATATGACTAGAATTATGACAGAGAAACCCGTTGATTATCCCCACTCGAATTATGTGTCCCACTCTGCTTTTCAACCTATACCCAAGTTTAAGCCACAACGACCTCGCTTTGAGCCACCTTACCGTCTACCCACCTTTGATGGTTCCTTGGACCCGTACTACTTTAGAGAATGGGTTAGACAATTAGAGGACTATTTTGAATCGCATGAAATCCTTAATTCTCCCCAGTTTAGCATTGCTAGGTCACACCTAAGCGGTAATGCTCTCCAATTTTGGATGAGGTTAGAAGATCATAAAGAGTCTCGTGGCGAATACCCTACCTCCGATTGGAAAAACATGAGACGAGAACTTGGATTAAAATACCTTTCCCTACTTATGGTCACCCATCTGTTAGTAACATCAGAGTTGCTGCCCCACCCTATAGGTCTTCACCTAACCATGGTGGCCGACCCTCTACTGGGCCTTCTGTTAGACCTAACTCTTATGGCTCCCCACTTGGACCAACTTTTAGTCATCCCAGTCAACCTTTAGCCTCCCCAATCATTGACCCTGCAAGTGTGATTAACAAGAAAAAGTCCTCTGAACCTAAAACTGAGTGCATCCATTTTGTGGATGCTAATGATATTAATGATAACGAAGGCTACTTTGAGGATGAAACTGAAGTGATTGAAGTAGACCCCCTGCCTGACTTAAACCCTGATTTAGGAGGTCTAGAACCTTTTAACCTCGAGACCTTAGCCCCTCTTGAGACTAATATCATTATCAATATCCCTTTGGATAAGGTCTGCCTGGACGATATTGATTTGATTCCGAAAGAGATTGATCTGACCTTGAACACAATGAAATTAAAATTGGAAGATTCTAATTTAATTACTGAGATGAATTCGGATAACTCTGATTTAATTTTGGATAGTTCTGATGGCGACTTAGCTAATCTCAGGTTGAATGTAAGTCAATCGAATTTGTCACATGATTCAAGTGAAACGGAACCTACGGATCTTAGGATTGAAACCAAACCTGATTTTACTTTGGAAAACAGTACCTTGAGTCTGAAATCCTTTGAGCCTAATTTGAATAATGAGCCTCCTTTTGTTTCATTAGAATTTAACTTTGGAGCTGCTACTTGGAATTTATATTTGACTACATGTGTCATTCCAGACTTCTCTCTTACTATTGTACCCACAGATGTCCTAGGAACTTTTTCCCATCTTATAAGTCCCATGCCGGCCGATGAATCTTTGAGATATCCCCTTATGGATGTGAGTCAGGACCAATCATCCTATTTTATTCCTGATTCCTACTTTTTGCCCGTTATAGCCCCGCCCTACCATGATGAGGACCATCTCTATCCTAGCTGGATTAATCTGTTCAATTACACTACTCCCACTAGGAGACTACCTACGAGTTTAACTGAGACTTCCCATTGAAGTACCCTGGTAGCTAAGAACGTCTTCATCACTCCTCCTACACCAGTTCCCTTAGACCGAACACTTTAGACCTCTTTTGTGACTCGTCCATCTGTCTTAGCATCGTGTTCGTGTGAGTTAATATGTTGTGTGAGTGTAGTAGTCTGTTGTCTTCCTATTTTGTCTGTTGTTTTAAACTGTTGTAAGCTCTTAAGTCTTGACAATCCTCTTGCACGCTCGATCTCTTGCATTTGCATCTGCATGTCATCTTCAGGAGTTACTCAACAAAATTAAAAGGAAAATTGAACAAAATAACATCCATATTAAAATTATTGCTGATAATAAAAGATGGTCCAAAGAATTTCAAAGTTGGAGACTTTGTGATGGTACGGGAAGCTGCATGCTCGAAACACCGAACATTTTAAGGAAATTTCGAAGATTAATAGTAATGCCTACGTGCTGGACCTCTCTTGAGGCCTTAACGTGAATCCTACATTTAATATAAAAGAACTGTTAGCCTTTGAAGGACCCGAATTTTAACCCCAAAATCCACTTTAAATTAGCCTTGTGTGACCCCACCTGGTGAGATCCCCCAGCCTAGCTCCACTCCCCAACTTACCCTACTCACCTATAGCGGAGAAGGTCGAAGCAATACGAGATGATGAGGTCATTTCCCCAAAGGAAAGTGGGCGCCGAAGATACCGAGTTCATTGGATTGGGCCACCGGAGATAGAGGATTCTTGGATTGACAGGGGCGAGCTTACAGAGCCTAGACCCAGATCTACTAGATATTTACTCGACGGGGTCGAGTTTTCTCCCACCTAGGGAGAATGATGAGGACATCGTCAGCATTGTCGACGCCGGAGATCGACGGCCACGAGCATGACTTGTATTTTGTCATTTTATGTAGTAGCGTATTTATTTTGATGTTTTTTCCACTTTTGCTCTTATGGGCATTTAGTCGCTTATGTAGCCCGGAAGGGCATTTGTGTCTTTTCTTATTTTTTTCATTTTGGCCTATTTATATGAGGCCTCATGCATTGTAATTTCAGTTTTTTGATAAAATGAAAAAAATATTTTGTATTCTCTTTGTGAGTTCCCCCCTCCAAGATCTCTTAGTGAGTTCGCCGGAGATCTCTTAGTGAGTTCGCCGGAGGAGACTAGATCTCTTTGTGAGTTCTAGTTTTCATACCATCTTATCTTGTGAAAATCCAAAGTGAAGATAATTAAGGTTAGTAATTTTATAGTCGCTCGAATCCTTAAAATTTTCCTTTCTCCCTTCCCCTTTGCTTTTGCCGCCGCCTAACCTGAGCTGCTCAAGCCGCCGGCCACCTTGGCTGCTCCTCCTCCCGCCGGCCAGCCACTCTCCAGGCTTTTGGCCGTCGGCCCATAGCCCTCCCGAGCAGCCAACTTCCTCTTCCCCTCCACCGTCCCTCCACTCCACCGTGAACAGCCCCAACCCGTGAGCCCCAGCTCCCAGAGATAATTTTCTCGGCAGCCCATTGCTGCCGTTTCTCTCTGATTTGCCCAATCCGTGGAAAACAAGCAATTAATGCTGGATTAATTGCTCCTTTAACCCGCCGTTACTTGGAATTTTGAAATCCCATGTTTTCAAACTTTGAAATCCCATGCCAAGGCGTTATTCTATTTCCTATTATACAACTCCCTTTATCAGGAAACGTTGCTGGTTTATTTCTTCCCATTAACGGAAGAATTCCAGCGTGATTAACAGCAAGCCATTAGGAAACCTTCTTGTATTAGTAAATCTGATAGTCAATTGTCAGATTTATTAATTCCGTGATTTCCTCATGAGAAGCCATGCAATTAATCTGATTGCTCTCTCTCCTCTACACAAGGCCGGCTATGCTCCCCATTAATTCCCTTTTAATTTTCTTTATTCAAAATCTGAATTACAAATCAGATTTTGTTCATTTCTCCTATAGCTTCACCCGTACCTAGCCCTTCTCCAGCCCTTGACCCCCTCCCTCCACTTAAACCTTCCCACACTCCTTAAAATATGGAGTTTCCTACCTCTTAAACCTGCAGCCAGAAAATTCCAGCCTTTGCCATTGCATCCACAGCAACGGGAAGCCTTATAACAGCTGTTTTCAGTAGACCACTTTGCTGTCCCACATTCCTAGCAGCCAAGAAGAACTTTCCAACGGGTTTTGGCACCTGAAAGACTGCTGTCCAGAGAAATTCTGCATCTTTTCCTGCTGTCCCGCCAGTTGGATCATCCCTGGACGACCGCCATCCTCCACCTCTCCGGCCACCTCTCCAGAACGACGATCTTAGGCTCCTTCTTCCTCGGAGTGACCTCGTTTTCTAATGTGGAGACCCTTCTTCCGCTAAAGCCTAACAAGTCGAGCGTATGGACTCCAAAGGTGAAAGTATTCATTATTAAATCGTGGACTCTTGTTACCATCGTAGTTTTACAATTATCTTTGTGTTTCTTGAATTGTTTGGTTGATTGATCTTGCGCTACTTTGCCTAACCAAGTTAAAGACCACGAATTCCAAAGATCAATCTTTTGCTATAAATGATAATTTTACTTTGGGGTTATTTGTTTAAATTGCTCTCGTTAATTTCTTAAAGTAACTCCATCGCATGTACGTTTCACATCAGCTTGGTATCAGAGCATGGTTGCTCACCCGAGATGCGAACTTGACGGAGTCGAGTCTTTTCAACCCCGGAAGAATGATGCGGACATCCAACCGTCCATGCTTATCCGAGGAGGAGCTGAAGATCGACGACCGAGATCACTTTGTTTTATTTTTGTTTATTAAGTGTATTTTAATTTAGTTTCGCAATTTCTCTTTTTTACCCTCTTATCTTATGTAAGCCCAAGGGGCAAATGTGTCTTTTAATTTCTCTTGAGGCCTATATATAGAGGCTCATTCTCTTGTATTAGGATGATGAAGATGAATGAAAATTTCTACTTTTGATCTCTTTGTGAGTTCATATTTTGTTGATCTCTTGGTGAGTTCAACTCTCCTAGATCTCTGTGTGAGTTCTATGGAAAGCTCAAGGTGAGGGCAAAGCAATACCCGTCAATCTTTGGAAGAGTCCGAGGTTCGCGGTTCTTACGATCTCTGTGTGAGTTCGTTAGTTATCTCTATCTTTCTTTGTTTTTGTTTTTGTTTTTGTCCCTAGCCATCGTCTTTCTTCCTCCTCCCCTCTCAGCCCCTCGGCCAAGCTCCATACCGAGCCCTCATACCGCCCGCCCAATCTTTAGCCGCCGGCCACCATCCACCACCTCATCCCCATTGAAATCCTTGCCTAATTTGGGTGTTCATATTTTGGGCTGATTTCACATTCAAAATCATGTATTTTGAAATTCGAAATCTTTCCTAATTTATGAAAGCTATTTTTTTGGAAGTTTCCATTTTTAAATCCGATTTGAATTTCAACTTCAAAAGGGATTTAATTGATTCTTGCCTTAATTCCCTAACATTAAGCAAATTCCATTAAGTCCTTCTTAATTTAAATTCATTTGAATTCTAAATTCATTTGAATTTTAAATTCAAATTTAAGAAGCCTTAAATGCCCTCATTACATCCTTCCATCTCCCCTTAATTCAGCCGGCCTCTTTTATGAGTAAATTAGGATTTATTTCCTAATTTCATCATAGATTACTTTGGGAATAATTCAAATTACCTCTATTCCTTTGGCTGAATTTTCTCATCAGTTATTGGATACAGAATCCATGAAATGGCTTTCATTACTTTCCAAAGCTGACAATTTCCCCGGGCCGAACCTTTTCCCCTTATTGCTCCAGCCAAAATGCTATTTTGAATTTTAAAATTCAAACCAAGCAGTTTCTGTAACTGAACCTGAGATTAATTCTCAGTTTTAAACATTAATTACAATTCATTGCTTTGGTCCATATTCATTGAATGATACCACAACTGTTTTCCCCTCTCTCTAGGCCGGCCCACCCTTCTCTCATTCCCATTATTCCTTGCCATTAATGACTCCCTAATCACTCCCTGAATTTTAGCTAATTCAAATTCAAATTGGGAGTGATTTAATCCATCCAAGCAGCTGTTGGCTGAAACTTTCCCTGAGCCGAATTTTCCTCAAGCCCCAACCTCTTTATTATTTCCTATATTCTCATTATGATTTAGGAAATAAATTTCTGGACTTCTCCTCTCTCCCGTAACAGCCCACCTCTCCCCTTCATCCTCCCAAACCCTATCTTCCTCCTCCAATCCCTCCCTCACGGCTCCCATTCCTTTCCAATCAAATTTCTGCTAGCTATCCACTTTTCCAGCAAGGTGACGGGTTGTTCTGCACCCTAGGAGATCACAAACTGCTGTTCAGAAGATCCCATCAGTCTACAGCAGTTGTCCAAGCTTTCCAAAGTAATTGTAGGTGGCTGGCCAGAATTTTCCAAGTAATCCTAAGCCTAATGACTGCTGCTTGGGAAGGTCAAACTGCTGTCCAGCTGTTTTCGCTGGACTGTTTCCACTACAACACCATAAAATTTCAGATTTCATGAAGGGGGCTTTTCAAATTTTGTGAGGAGACACTTGGAATTTTGGGGGAAGAGATCCTCTTCCTAGCAAAGCATATTCCCGTATCACATCAACTCAGGACCCCATCTGTTACAAACAATTAAACTTACTTACCTCACACTACACAGAACAAAAAAAAAACTTTAGGAAAATGTCAAAAGACACCACCTAGAGATGAAATTAGAGCTTATAATAACCCATAAAACAATATATAAATTAAAGCCCTCACTTTCGTCATAATGAGCCCAACAAATTTCTAAATACAATAACTCAAATGAACAATTTTTTTAACTGATATTATATGGCTTATTAAAGAGCTAACTTTGCTAAAATAAAAATAATTGAATATACAGAAATATACAAGAACAATTTTATTGCTAAGAAACAAAGAAATAGAAGAATTGTGCATTAGTATGGATATAAATAAATAAGATGCTAAATCAAAATACCATCCTAGACATCATGATAAAAAAAATTCATGCAACTTAAACATCAACACAAAGAAAAATACAAAATGAGATGTTAAAATCAAAATATTATCCTAGGCATCATGATAAAAAAATGCATTCCAACTTTTAAATTTAACAGCAAGAACATGCAAGTCGTTGAATATTTAAACATATTTGAATATTTGTTAACAAGAATAAACTATAATGACAGGATTGGCGACTAATAATTTTGTGATTTCCTTCACCTTAAATTAGGAAAGAAGTTGAACGGTTAGATTCTCTTATTAAATCCTCAAACCTTAGAAGATGATTTTCACAATGCACGGTTAATTTAAACCTTAAAGAACTTTTCTATTAGTTTCAAAACTAAGCGTCTTTCCATTTCTACCTGGAGGGTTTATTGATAAATCCTTAGATATTACTTCTCACTTCTATTGAGACACCTCCATAGAAGACTAAGGAAACTATCCGTTTAAATGACATGAAAAGGGTCATGTGCAAAATTAATGTAAGGCACATATTTTATTTTCGAAAGAAATTGAAACTAATTAATTTTTCAAAAAAGTTAGAGACGATACCATCTTTTATTTGATGAAGACTTTACTTCTACTGATACCTTCTCTTTTGACTGTTATGAGATGTTTATATTTTGCAAAACATGTTTATGGGGATTATAGACATGAATATTTTTTATATGTGTCACTTGTGTTAAGAAGAAGTGTATATTATGAATTCCATCTTCATTCGTGCACTCACAAGAGACGAGCTAAAATGAAACACAAGCGCCATCCTGAGTCATTCCATGTTAATTGGGACAATCATGCATATTCATTTGTAACTAATAGTTGCTTAGTCTCCCCATTACACTAGTAACAAGTTTGAGGGGGACTTTTCTATCAACATAACAAGCCCGATACATTCCTCCACCTCAACCATCCAACTTGAATTATGTTGATAATATCCCCATCTATTTCACCATCACTCTGAACAATATATCCAAGATAGCTAAAACGTGTACTCTGATTAATGACTTGATCGCCCAAAGTCACAATCCTCTCACTAGGTCTATTACTACTAAAATTACACTCCATATATTCAGTTTTAGATCTACTCAAGAGAAAACCTTTAGACTACAGTAGACAATCTATATCAAAGAAACTTAAGCATTAATTGACCCCAAGGCACATTCTATTCATACACTCATTCAGCTAGTCATGCAAAGCATCAACATGCAATATGATCAATGACAAAGGAAATAGAAACAAAATGCATTAATTCATAATAATGCAAATAGTGAATCAAAAAAGTATATCTTACAAAGAAAGACTATTAGATATGAACCAGTTCAATGATGCTTAAATATAGTTTGTCAAGCAAATTCAAAAGATAACTTATGTTTAGTAAAGCATAAATGAAAAAAGATAAGGTCTGTGATATGATTAATAAAAGAAGCATGAGAGACAAAATAAATTATGTCATAGTTGTTATAAACAATGTACCAAAAAAGTATAACTTACAAGAAAAGATTATTAAATATGAAAACAGTTCAATGATACTTACAATGTAGTAAAGTTCATAAGAATTCATGTGCAAAATGACAATCACTACATTTATATGTCAAATCACCTAGTTGTATACATACTATATATATAGCTAAAAATGACAAATTAGTCATTTGTTATTATATGTGTTATGCATGGTCGGTTATGTGTGATAACCTAAATAGGGAAAAGATTTTCACAACCTAATGAGTCCAATAACCACCAAGAGAACTATAACTCTATAGATCTATCAACCCAGGTAACCATTTATATCCACAAATAGGTACCATCAATATTTAACATCCATCAATCATATGACTACAAGTTATATCCATGTTATGTCAAGAACATATACCAAAGTATTAATGAACAAAATTAACACAATTTATTATATCAACAAAATTATATGTGAGGTGTGAGCAAAATCTATTCCACGTTAACTAAGTCAATGGATATGCAAAACAATTTATGATATCATATGAATCATTTCAAAATATTTGGATTTGTGAAGCAATAAACAAGATAAACCTAACTACACATCATATAGGATATTAATATGAATATTAAATTTTCTACAAATATGGCAGGCATGATTGGAAATCTATTAAACATATAAGTAAATCTAAAACAAGTGACAAATATAATGCCCCTCAAGCTACCAATCTCAACTCAAAACAAAATATCTTTAGAGACCCTAATAACTGCACACAAGAATAGAACAAACTAGAAAGCCCTAAATAACAAAGATTCACACAAGTAACACATTAATGTGTATTGAACTACAATAAGTATGTGCGCTAAAATACATAGAAATATGAAAAAGAAATCAATAGCATTAATTATTCCCCAAATCCAATATGTCATCAAAACTAAGCCAAGATTAAATCATTTTACGAAAAATCTAAATAAGATGATCTTTATGTGAAAACTTCAGGCATAACTAATATAGGTAATTAGTGATCATATTTTTCCATCTAATTAAAAAATATGATAATAACAAAAATAAATAATCTAAACCTTTTTTTTATTCAATCATCCGCTAGGCAACGAATTTAATAATTCCAACTGCATAACTCACCTCTTATGAGTCTTTCGTATAAAGGCCAACGGATTTTCTCGCGTCGTGGAAGGAGTCACTGCAGCTGCTTGACTCGTCGGCGAAGAAGAAGAACAACAAAGAAGAGGAGTGGCGTTGACGATTAAGGGCTTGCGGCGGCGTCTCCTTGAGGTTCAAAATGGAAGGTTAGTGAACGACTACGCAGACAAAGAGGGCAGACTAGCGGCAGCTGTCGACGTCGATTGAAGAGGACGATATGAGGATAGGGCTCGCATGGCTGGCTGCTTTGTGGGGTCTGGTACAGAATGTGGAAACGAGAAAGAAGGGATTCAGTAACAAAGGGAAGGAAGAATCGCCTGTTTCAATGCTGGAGAATACGAACATGCTAAATGCGATTAAAACCCTAATCAGAGCTATTTATAGAGATCCAAGGGGAGTGACGGGCCGCGCCCGCATGACTAGTGCGCGGGCGGTTCAACTGTAAGTATTTTTTTTTAAAGGTTATATTCGTTTGTGACTATGGTGTCAATATTTGGACAATGCCTTAAAATATTTCGAATTTGACTCAAAAATTTTATGTTAGGGTCAAGTCGGACCCAAAATGGGTCTGAATCGGTTTCAACAATTTAACCCGTTTCAAAAATCGAGTTAGGTTCGAGTTGACCCTTTGATCCGAAATTAACCTGCTTTTTACGTGAAACCTCGTTTTCAACTAATTTTTTTACCCAAAAAAGTAGAGATTGATCCGTTCTTTGAGTCGGCAACAAGTCATTTTGGTCGTGTCGGATTGACCTAAACCCGAAGCGGCCGGGTTCCGGTCCGAAAAACTGACCCGTTTACAAAACTGATCGGTTTGGATTGACCCGAATAGTATCGGGTCAGTTTCGGGTTCAACCGAAACCCGACCCATGACTCGAAATTGACACTCCTATTTGTGATGACTTTTTTACTGCTTCTTAAAGTAATATTTTAGTGCAAAAATTTTAATTTTAAATACAAAAACTTTCTTTGAGCAACTTTTTAACAAAAAAAATTAAAATAAATTTTTTGTACTAAAATATTACTTTATGAAGCAATAAGAAAGTCATCATGAATGAAGCATTAATTCCTCTTACAACTTTTTAATAATTCTAGTTAATACATTTGTACTTTAAGAGATAACAATAAAAATTGAAATTTTGATTGTACATACATGCAAATTATACACATAATAATATAAATATAGTCATAATATTTTTATTTTAAAAAATATGACCAATTTTTTATTTCAAATTAAGATGTCCTTATAATAAAAATATAGTGCATAGTACTTTATGATAATGACAACATTTGAACCAAAAAAGTTGCTCTAGTATCACCTTTAAGCATCATATTTATCTTCCAAATAGCTTCTGTCTTCTACGAACTTTTATTAGGTTATGACACCTGACGTAGCTCTACATCCGGACGCCAATAAAATGTCTCCACGTGCTCTTACTCTTTACCGCGCGGCCTGACGACCCAACCCCGGACCGGAACCTTTTAGGAGAGTTAAAGAATCTCTCTTATTCTTTCTGTTTTAGAGTTTTCTATTTTTGATCATATCGTCAGAGACGATCCCAAATCGTCCTGGATGATCAGTTATAAACAGAAACCCTAATTATGGCATCCTTGTTAAGATAACTGAATTCAGAAAATCATCATGGACGATATGCTCAAATCAGAAAGAATCAACCGCCAACACTTTACCACGCGGTAATTTAAATTTAACCTCTATATTCAACATTTAGGTTTCGTTTAAGACGACTTTCTTACTGCTTAAAGCATCTTCCTAGTACAAAATTTTTCATTTCTGTACTAAAAATTTGTTTTAAAAAGCAACAAGAAAACCGTCCCAAACGAAACCTTAATCTTTATTCAAACAAAGTTTGAACATATAGTTTAAATATTAAAGGTAAAATCAAATTTGAACAATGTTTTTATTTCATTAGAATCATTTTTTCTGATTATTTGTATGAAATTGATTCATGTAAGTTGCTTTGCTATTTATATAGATTTCCCAACTAACAATACAAGAAGAGAAGTATTAAGCTACTCATGTCACATAAGACTAGGGTGCAATGGACAAAGTTAGAAAGTATTGATCTTTTTAGGAGAGTTAAAGAATCTCTCTTTATGTAACTTTTCAATGCTCATTTGTTGTAATTATTTGAGGCATCAGCTTGTGATGATCATGGTTAAAGATTAAGAGAATAATGAGTAGGCTATTGTATTCAAAATTGGAGATAAGAATACAATATTTAGAATTGTTAGATTTTCATTGATTGTTGGCTTGGAGTTCTTTGAATTTCCATCCAAAGTTAAACTTAAGGATATGACAATAATTAATGGGCTAATTGATAACTAACTAAATAAAGACCACTATTTTAAGAATGTATTTATGAAGTGCACTAAGAGGGGTGATATAAATAAATTATGTATATGTTTTCTTATACATAATGTTATGTTAAGTAAGAAGAAATATAATATTATTTTCACTAAAATGATTGCATTAATTGAAGATGAATAAACATTCTTTAACACACATGAGATAGAGTGTCATTCAAGAAAACACTAAATTGACTAAATATGGATGTGTTGCACTTTAAGAGAAAGTCCTGAGAAAATTATAATTAGTGATCTATAGATTATGTTATTCTTATACCCATCAGATATAAAATAATTTATATATGACTTTATGTAGATCAGTACACCTATCACTAAGTAAATATTCATCATTCTACATCTATCATATGCATGTCATACAATATATATGTGTGTGTGTCATGTTCTATATCCAATATAATGTATCTAATACAATGTATCATGTATATCATGTAATTCACATGTATTGTATACATCTGTGTCAACCTTATTATATAATTATATTAGTTATATATCAATCATATATTGTATCATATTCATATCATTTATGCCAGTTTTCATATCTGGTCATGTCATATGCATATACAAGCAATATAGGATATATAGCAACATGTGGTGTTTTCTTGTATCAAGCCCTATAGGCTAATTCTACAGAAAAAAGTCGTAGTCAAATCAATCATTTTGTCAGGAATCAACTTCTTATTATGTATGAAAAGTTAGATGAATTTTATATAAGAAGTCATCACTTATATATATATATATATATATATATATATATATATATATATATATATATATATATATATATATATATATATATCATATTATATCAGTCAATCTCCTCATACCTCCCTTTTCATATCACCAAGGATTACACTACGAATCTTATTTAAATAACAACTCGTCGGCCCACCCTCATGTATAACATAACTTGTCTCCACCCAACTTGAATTAACCAATAATTTTTAGTCACCATTTATTTATTTTACACATATTTCACATCATTTAGAACACACTAACAAACATCAAATATGCCAAATTCAACTATCATTGTACTCATTATACATGTAGTATGCCAAGGATGCATAGTTAACTAAGTGAATAATAAATGTATTGATATCATGTATTTTATGTTTAAATATAATAAATTGGCTCGTGATCATTTTGTACTCGGTCTTATACCACTTATTTCAATTAAAATGATATATATACAAAATCACCATGTAAAATTTTAATATTAACTTGTCAAAATGTTCGAGATAATAATATTCACCACATATCACAAGTTATGAGATGAAAAATTGCTAAAATGAGTGATATTACATTTTAATCAATTTTATAGGGAAGAAAATAAGTAAAACACAAAATCATTTAAAATAGAGGTATCGTTAGAGTTACCTTCTATAATCATAGCACTTTTTATAACTTGAGCAATAAAAAATACTAGCTTGATGTAAACATGTTCTTTAATTACTCCTCCCTTCTCTCTCTTCCTTCTTCACTCTAACAAAACCATGAAAGCAAGAGATTTTGGGATAGCTTAGGGTTCATATTAAATAGAGTGGTTGATTAAGATGTTTTTTAAAAAAAAATTACAGATCCATCGCCACAACACTCTAGATCCAGCGCCGCAGTGCTTCCTCAAATTCCCAAAAAATTTAGAGCTTAGCACCACAAATCTCACTTAACAAAATTTTAGAAATATAGGGAATTTAAACTTAAGGTTGGTACACTTGGAGAGAGTACAATTAGTTATGTTCTTAATTAATTAAATTAAATTAATTATATACTTGAATTAATTTTTTGATTAATAGATCGTACAATACAATTTAATAAAGAATTCAAGTATTCAACTTTCATCCCTCTTGTGAGTGCGTGCTTGATTTTCTTGCCAACTTACACCTAATTACATAAAAGATTAAAAAAAAACACAAACTCTGATTATAATTTTAAATTGAGTTAGCACTGTACTTTCTTGAGTTCGATTCTCTGATCCAACTCTGTGTATGTTGCATCTGAAATTTTAGTAGCACACAATAAGAAATAGGTAATATATATAAGGCATAAAATAGTAAATGGTTAAGATGATAATATTTGTAATCATCGAAGTACTAGATTGGGCTCCTTGATTTCAACAAATTCATGAGTACATTTATCATATCCTAACATATTTTGAAAGATTATTATAACTCTTAAAAAGGTATTCTCATATCATTGAATTGCAATAGAACCCGATCGAGCTTACATGATTACCTTGTTTGTAATCAACATAAGCAAAACTCCTTAACCAAGAGTTATGCGATATTATAAATATGATAGAATTATTCCTAAGTACTGCTTTTATGGTCAACCTTAGAGTCTAAAGGTTTTCGCTTAAGTAGATCTAAAACGGAATATATAGAGTGTAATTTTAGTAGTAATAGACCTAGTGAGGGGATTGTGACCTTGGGCGACCAAGTCATTAATAAGAGTACACGTTTTAGATATCTTGGATCTGTTGTTCAGAGTGATGGTGAAATAGATGGAGATATTATCAGCAGAATTCAAGTTGGATGGTTGAAGTGGAGGAATGCATCGGGCTTGTTATGTGATAGAAATGTACCCCTCAAACTTAAGGGAAAATTCTATAAGATGGTAGTGAGGCATGCAATGCTTTATGGTGCCGAATGTTGGCCATTAAAAGAGAAGCATAGTACTAAGTTAAGTGTGGCAGAGATGAGGATGCTCAGGTGGATGAGTGGCTTTACCCTTAGAGATAGGATGCGAAATGAGAATATATGTGAAAAGGTTGGAGTAGCTGCAGTTGAAGATAAGATTAGAGAGAGTCGCCTTAGATGGTTTGGTCACATAAAACGGCGGCCTTCCGATGATCCGGTTAGGAGAGTAGAGGTATTAGATTTGACTTATGTTAAGAAAGGTAGGGGTAGACCTAAAAAGACTTGGTTAGAAAATATTAGGAATGACCTTTCTTTATTAGATTTAAATGAGAATTTGACTTTTAATAGGACACAATGGAGAAAGAGGATTCATGTAGCCGACCCCACGTAGTGGGATAAAGGCTCGATGTTGTTGTTGTACTGCTTTTATGGGAAACCTCACCCTTATAGCTAAAATAAACCCTATTTGATTCTTATATATTTATGGGAAATTTTATATGATGCCATATTTTTTTCTATGTTTTAACGATTCTCATAACGAGGGGCTTATTTTCTATCTGTAACGATAAAATATTTTATTTACAAAAGTGATGCATTTTTTACCTTGTAACTCCACATTGATAAACATATATTGAATGGGAAATGTTGGAAAATCAATCTAATTAAATACAAACTATTTGAGATCCTTAATAATATTAGCAATAGTGCTTTGTAGTAAACATGGAGAATTATAAGTCCCTTTGACATTTTCATGCTACAATTAGAAGATAAGGGAGGAATACTGGTTATTAGAGAAGAGAACTACGCTATCTTGACAAAAAAAACATGCAAACAATTTTTAGTGCTAGTTGATTGATCTTAGGTAGGCAAACAACCTTGTCATTTCATATTCAACTTGATTCAAATTAATGAGTTGTCTCTTAAACATGAGGTATATGATTACGGGATTGAGAGACATATTGAGAGGATGCAAAGAATGATAACTTAGGTTTTCCCGAAATGATCGGGCTGTTGTTAAGATGAATCAATAATAACAACAAAGATCACCCACCGTTGCTTATGTCGGTTGGTGGGCAAGCGCAGTTGGGTACCCCCCAACCTACGTTTGATTCCCTTCGAGGGACATCGCCTCTTAAGCGGGGCCCATGAAGTGCGGGCCAGGAGGTGATGGGTGCCTCTTCTAGGTAGCCGAGAATTAGTCACACCTCCAAGCGCCATACGGGGGTGGCAGTGAGTGGATATCCCGTAAAAAAAAAAAAAACAACAACAAAGATCAATAAAGGATGAAAGAAGCCAAGAATACTTAAATGTCGAGAACATCAAATATTCCTTAACAAATGATTTGTTGGTGAGTTACTTCATACTAATACTCTAATAGTCAAAGACAGCGTTGCCTTCCCGCATTATTCTTGTTTAAATATATAATTTCTTATACTATATTTTATGGCCATTTGTATCTTATGTAATGGGGTAATTGCACATAAACGTTATAGAAGAATGCGATGGAGCTATGATGAGGGAGTTTTTACATATAAGAAAGAGAGAAATAATTTTTATGTTTTAATCACTATCAGATAGAAAAAAATAAACAATTCTGATTTTTTTAGTAATTTAATGGGTACATTATCTTATAAGAAATAATAATTTTTTTATTTCAAGAAAGAATCTAGATTGACCCTTATTTCTTATAAAATTATAATAATTTTATAAGAAATCTAATTCTTTAAAATAATGAAATATTTTAAAGAATTATATTAAATTGTCTATTACATATATATTAAAGATTACCTTTAAAAGAAAAATTATCTATACATTAATTGTCTCTTACATTATTTGGGATATTATTAATTAGGATTTACATATATATCAATTTATTTGATGTTATTTACATATCTAACATATAAAATTTTAATATAATATATCTACCCTTTATATATAATTTTAATATTAAATATATTATTTTTATATCACAAGATTAGCTAAAGTAACAAAGAGAGGAGAGATAAGTGAGTAAGAAGAAAAGTTATAGAGTTTTAATACTCTTTATTAACAGTGAAACTAGCATTATCAAAAATATGCCTATGAATCCTATATTTTATAGGGTTGAAAATGCTACAAGAGAGGATTTACCAAAAATAAAAATAAAATAATACATGATATGATTCATCCAAACACAAGGAAATACATTAATTGCACATTGGACTCTTATATTTGAGGTGGCTCTAGGTAGCCTATGGCAAATACATGTGGAGAGTGCCTCTATAAAGTGCCTGTAATGAGTGCCTCTATTGAATAATCTCTTAAGTTGGAAGTGTTAGCTAGGTTGATGTAATTGCCATTATTGAGTTAGCATAGTTGACCATCTCCAATTGATTTGAACCTTTTGATATATGTGAGTTCCATCACATAGGTGAGTTCTTTCATGGTTCACCCATCCTAATAAGGTGTAACACCTACGAAATCAGTGCATCGTTTTTCCTATTCTAACCTAATTCGTGGCAGGTAACCCAGTAAATTTATGCATATAATGTCTCTTACATGTGTCTGAAATCATTTGTATGTGTAAATGTTTGAGTTTGTTCTGGAGCATGTCCAATGGATTTGTGTGCATGACTTGAAAATCTATTATTTTACCTCTACGGGCAACATGGCGCCAAGGTAGGCGGTGTTGCAGCATTGAGCTCTTTCTCTTTTGCCCAAATTAAATATATGTCATGGCGCTGGGAGCGATGTTGCAGCACAGTGCACTCCAAGAGGGATCGTTGCGACATGGAAATCTAGCATTGTGGCTCCAAGCCCCAATTTTTAGATAAAAACATCCATATTCACTATTTTTAATTATAAAAATTTCATTTCTTCTCGATTAAGCAGCCAGCTAGAGAGAGAGGATGAATCTAGTGAGAGAGCTAGGTTTGGGTAATTCATGACTATTTTTTGCTATCGACCGGTTCTAAAAGTTACTCAGATCGAAGTAGGTTATATTTTATTTATTTCAATTTTTAACAATACAAAAATTTTGAGATTTTCCTAATTCAATTTATAATTTCGTAGTGGAAAAATAGGAATAACTATATGATCACTAAACATTCACTATGTAATTTTATGTATGTTATGGAGATATTGATCTCGAACATTTTGACAATTTTTTGAAAAATTTTTACCAACTAAATTGAGAAGTGTGCTATTTTATTTAATTAAAAATAATTTTGATCCTAAAAATAATGTTGTTGTATAATTCAAGCTTTAAAATAATATTTTCAATAATCCTCAGGTAACATTCTCAAACTGTAAATAAGAAAATTAATATTTTTCTATTTTCATGTAACTATATGGGTTGGAGAGGAGTCTATGTATAGTTTAGAATTTAAATTATGGTATTCATATATGATTCATAGTAGAAATGATATATGTGTGATTATAGATAAATGTTTAAAAGATAATGTTGTAAAAATTAATAGAATTAGAAATAGAATTATACCTTTAAAAATTATTTTTATGCTAAAATTATTAATATTACAAGTGATTATTCTCCTCAAGTAGGTTTAAATATTTATTCAAAATTAAAATTTTAAAATAACTTAAAAGAATTAATACAAAGGATGCATCTTAAACAAACAATTTTTTATTAGAGGAGATTTAAATGGGCATGTTAGTAAAGCAGTAGAGGATTATAAAAATATTCATGGTGATTATAAGTTTGGATCAACTAATAAAGGTTCTAGAACCAAATTAAATTTTGCTCTAGCATATGATTTTATAATTGCTAATTATATTATTTAAGAAAAGAGATGATCATCTCATCACTTTTAAAAATAAATATAATAAAGCTCATATTAATTATTTTTCTATTAGAAATATATATCCTTTAAATCGTAAATATTGTAAAATATTTCAAATAAAATTTTATATATCCAATATTACTTATTAATTTTAGACTTCAAGATGAAGACTGAAGAGTCAGAAAAATTATATATATATATATATATAGATATAATCTTAAGATTAGCTAGAGACATTTTAAGAATGCTAACAATAATATTTTTTAAAGTGAAATTCATCATCTTAAAATTTTTCAAAATCAAAATGACAGTGGCGTATCACATTCAAATCTAAATGTACTCAAATGATAATTCATTATAGATGGATTTATAGTAATCGTAAATGATCGGTACCCACTACCCCCATTTTTTCTACACATGCAATTAATAGTTCTTTCTTGGCTATTGTGGAATGATTTTCTTTGCCACTCTGAACAATTTAATCATACGCAATAGTGAATGCATCTAAATCGAATCATTATGTAAAGGGGCTGTTTGGTTGAATTACAAAATGGTATAAAGTATTACAAATGCAATGAATTTTGAAATTTTAAATGTTTGATTGGATGCAAAAGAAAAGCAAAGATAAGTAAATATAATATAAATTATTTTAATCAGTTTTTAAGTAAATCAAATACGTTCAATTTTGAGCCAGAACTTTTTACACCACAAGCAAGCTCGCTTGACCGCCACCAAACATCCTTGCACATTGTCATCGCCGCCACCGCCACCAATCACCGCCGGCCAACACCATTTTACGCCGATCACCGCCCACCACCATCTTTGGACTTTACATCATATTCATTACTTTTAACCGAACAAAAAAAATTTTATGGTGCATTAACCTTACATTCATTCAAATAATTTAAAAATATTCATTTTATATTATATTCTTTTTACACTACATTCTTTTTTTTAACCAATCAAACAGCACCTTACAAAGAAAAATCTCTTCCAACACCTCGGCCGCTCATGCAGGTGATATTTTATTTTTATCTACTCCTAAAATGTCAGCAGGCGTAGCTCAACAAAAAAGTGTCACTTGCTTAAGCAGCAATAATATGTTTTTTTATTGTGCTTAATGTGTTTGATTTTAAGTCCACAAAGACGAGATGTTTCCTACGTTGCACAGATGCGAGGTGATAAAAAAAGTCCTGCATGAAACGTAATCATGATTAACTTTAATAGCAGTTTACATATAATTAACTTTTGTTTTTGGGCTTTCTTTCATATAGTCTCGCTTTCTTTGGACTTCGACGACCATATGAATTGGTTTATGCTGTAGCTCGTAGCTTTACATACGAATGTAATGCTTCTATTTCATAAATCATAAAGCAAATTAAGGCTTCATTTGGGAAGAAATTATTACGTGCAGAGTCCAGATACATCTGGACTCTAATAAAAATGCAACATGTATACTTGTACTCAATATGTACAATTATACACGCTAGGCACAAATTATAAAATTATATACATAATGTGTACAAACTTATATACATAATATATAGTATTATACACAGTTTATGAATTTATACAAATTATATACAATGACACGTCACGTTTTTATTTGAGTTCAGACATAACTCTACGTCTAGACTCCGCACGTAATAATCTCGTTTGTGACAACTTTTTTTGCTGCTTTCAAAAATAATATTCCTTCATTTGGGATGACTTTCTTACTGCTTCTTAAAACAACTTTATAGTATAAAAAATATTTTTTTTGTATAAAAAAACTGTTTTAAGAAGCAACAAGTCAAAAAATATATATATTTTTTTTTAAGCAATAAAAAAGTAGTCCCAAATGATGCCCAAATCAGCCGGATGCCATACAAGCAGTTAAGCACACAGCTTTTAGTAGGCCTCTAATAATTAAAATATACTTTATTTAAAGAAAACTCTAGAAGTTTTCAGAAGTAGATAATATTCCTATCAAATAGCTGATAACAAAAAATAATGAGAATGTTTCCAAAAGATTGTTTGTAAAAAAATGACAAAGAAAAATGCCTACCAACTCTTTAAACCAAAAGAGGAGAGAAAATGGGAGCTTTGCTCAGCTAACCGCATAGGAATAATTATTTTCCCATCTCTTCGAGCAATTAATTTGCTCTCAAATTCATAAGATCTCGTCATGGCAAAAGCCCCCAACCCCTCCAAAATACAGATGAAGCACAATGACCAAAATAAATAAAGAAATAAAACAGTAGAGACCCAAACAGAGAGATATAAAGAGAGCTCAGAGAACAGAGATATCAATGTGTCGGATAGTCATTATGTATGATCTTCACAGGCCTATATCTTTAACATAGGGCTGCAAATGAACCGAGCGTTCGACGAGCTACTCACGACTCAACTCAATAGGAGCTCGTTCATGTTTGTTTGATAAGGTAAACGAATTAGCTTGAACACTTTTAATAAATACTCGATAACTAAATAAACGATCTTGAACAACTTGATGATCGGTTTTATGTGCATGAACTATTGTTTTAACGCTCATGAACAAGCTCATTAAGAAGCTCGATTAGAACTATATTAGAGTTTTAAGAAAATACATATTGTTAAATTTAATAATTTATTTTTACTAATTTCATCTAAAATTGTTTAATAATTTATTTTTCTTTTCTGCATCCATCTAAATTGCGAACAACTCACTCTCTGAACAAACATAAGATGAATCATAGATCATTTGATGAGGACATCAGTCAGAGATTTCAACATGTGTACGCCGTCGGAGTCGTAGATCGGCGGCTACGATCCAGAGTCTTTACTTTTGATATATTTTGTATTTATTTATTTTTGCATTTTATATTTTTCTAGTTTACCCCTATAGGTAGTGAGTCGCTATTGTAGCCCCGAGGGCACTTGTGTCTTTTTGCTTTTCTCTCGTTGAGGCCTATATATTAAGGTCTCTTAGCTTTGTATTGGATGATTATTATTATGAAAATTTCAACTTTTACTTTTGGATCTCTTTGTGAGTTCTTGAGAGGGTGGTAAAGCCTAGGAGAGGCTCAAACGAAGTACCCAACAGCCCTTGCGGCTGAGCTCTTAGTTTTCCTCTATCTCTTCTTCTTCTCCCCCATTTTCCACCACCTGAGCTCCCCTCCTTCCTCCCTACCCGACGGCCCATCACCACCTCCCCTCCTTACGTTAACACCACCACCAAACCTCACCTCCACCCGCCAGCCCAAGGCTTCTCCCCCTCCACCCGATCCAATTTTCCACTTTCCCCTCCATGCCGCCGGCCAACTCCACACTCTCCATCCTTGTGATGATTTATCTCACCTTAAGTGCTTTCCTAAATTAAGTCAAGCAAAGAGGGAAAGGATTCTAATTATTTGAAATTCAAGTTTTGAATTTTAAATACTTTCCTTATTTGAAATTCCAAATTAGGAAAGTGAATAAATATAATCATTTAGATTGGATATGATAATTCATTTCTTAATTTACATAGCTTGTTTTGGAAGCTCTTGAATCCCTCCCCACAATCCCTTCCTCTCTTATTGTCGTCGGCCCCATGCTTGGGCTCCACCTTAGATTTCCCTCTTAAGCCCAACTCCAATTTGAATTTGAAATCAAATTTACTTTCTTTCCCTGCAATTTCACTTAATCTGAAATTAATTTCAGATCTCTATTAATTCTTCCTAACCCTAACCTAGCCCTAGCCGCCCCCTTCTCCACCTCCTCCAACCCGAGCCCACCCACCTCTCTCCTCTTCCTCTTTGCCACCCCTCCCAAGTGGAGGATCCCCCACCACAACACCACCACAACACTCCAAGCCCTTCCATGATCATGTATGGCCGATCCGGAAGTTGATCGCAAGCTTATTCTCAATTCTCGAGGGGAGATTGACATCATCCAAGCCCCGTTCTTTAATCCAGGATTTGGTTCTGAAAGCACCGTCAAGGAGTACGTGAATCGTATCCTCCCCCACTCAGCGAACGCCATCGACGAACAGAGGCCTATTGAAGATTGGAAGATCACCGGACAGCCACCCGTTCCTCCAACTCCGACTCCTTCCCCGGCGACTAGCCCCCTCGGCATCACGTGTCTTCTAGTGGCATCCCTAAGCTTGCTTGCAACCTTCTTCCACTAAGCCGATCACTATCAAGAGTGTGAATGAGGGATCCCAAGGTGAATGATCTAAATTTTAACTATGAATTTTGTTAAGTGCATTTGCTCTACTTATTTATTTGTTGATGTAATTTTGCAAATCTCCTAGTATTCTCAATTATAATCGCTTATCGTTACTTAGCTATTCCCTTGGACTTTTCTTAGGTTTATCTTGAAATGCAATCCGTTTATGTCTAGCCAAGCAAAGTCCACAATTTATTAATTTTGTATAAGCAATCCTTGCTTCATTTTCATTGCATTACATCATCATTTGTTCGTGAACGAACTCATTTGGAAGCTCAAAAATACTAATTAGATATCTTCATGAACGGGCTCATTTGATAGCTTAAGAATACTCATTAGATATGTTCGTGAACGAGCTTGTTTGATAGTTTCAAAAACTTCGCTAGATATGTTCACGTACATACTCTATGTAATTATTTGTTAGAAGACTCGATAAGACTCATTTGTTATATTAATGTACATCTAGAAGAAGAGCTCGTATATAGCTCAATAAGGCTCGTTTGTTTAAAGCTCGATAAGCATAAAATGAACCGAACATGAACCAAACATGAACACTCATTAATTTAAATAAATGAAGCTTGAACACAAACAAAAAAGCTTGAATCAAATTTGAACCGAACTAGAAGAAGCTGATAAGAAATAAACTTAAACATGAACACGCACATACTCGACTCGGCTCGGCTCGATTCATTTGCAACCTTACCTTAACCTTTGTTCGAGAATAAAAAGAAGAATAACAGGAGAATTTCAGAAAGATACCTTAAGCAAGCTGGAGTTCTTAAGAGATTTGTCCTTGCGCATGTTCTATATATGAGGAAAGAGAGAGAGCTAGGCCAAGTATAAAATCCTTCTTCTATAAATAAACCTGTGGCCCTTGTTATTTATATCTCACTCCATGGTCATCGCTACACAGCCCAATTGGCAATGGATAATCAACAAAAGCTCAGTGCTCCAATTTGATCGTTCTTTTAACATACATTGAACCCAAAGGCGGCTCCACAAAGCAAATATTAAAGAATTTTTAATTTAATCTATCCCTTCCCTTGTAATTGTGGAGGAATTAGTCATTATGCGAAGCTGTGAACTATGACAAAAACCAATGTCCCACTACTACTCTCCAACCACATATTGGGCATCACTATCCTGATCCTGACTGGCTACGACCACTTCATTAGTGCCATAATTATTGGGTGAAAATTCAGATGCCTTATCATACGCCTATGCCTTCCGTCCACCCTAGCAATGGAGAAATTATTATTTGTAGAGTCCATACGTAGAGTTATCTTTGGACTCCAATGAAATGTTCACACGTTGTCAAAATATAGTTTTTTATATTATAACGTACTTGTTGAATATTTTTTGCGTATTTACTATATATTTACTGCATATTTGCTGGAGTATTCACTATGTATTTAATAAATATGCAGTAAATACTCGGCAAAAATATTCAACAAATACTTAGTAAATACGCAGAGTCCGGACGTAACTCTACATCCAGACTCCGCACGTAATAATTTCTCCTACAATGATGAATACTTCAGCACTCACACTCTTCTCGTGGTTCTTGTCACTAGGTCTAATTAAGAGATGGCCAAGCAGTTTTGTCACAACAAGAACTTACAAATATCAAAATATTACTCACTTTGGCCTAAAGCTTAAAAATTTTATCCTTTTTTGTGCAACATCCTAGAAAGATCATCTATCCAAGAGTACTACAGTATGAGTATCCTTAACTTTAGTGTTCTTGATAAAACTCAAACCACCACAATAAAATAAATAAATAAATAAATAAAAACAAAACAGCTCAATGTTTAAGATTTGTACTTTGTTGAGATTAAAGAGTTATAATCAGTCCAAATATGAAACTAACATCATTAATGGTCTTAAAAATAATTCAAAATTATCTACACTATGCAAATAAGATTCTAGCTGTAGCAAGGTAAAAAGATGGTCTTCGGTATGGAGCAATTTATCTCAAATAGGTTTAGTAACCTCATGCATATGAATGAGCTCCTACAAGTGCAAACCAGGAAGGTTTGGTAGAAGGTCGGATTATTTTCAAGTTTTAATAAAATACACATTTTTATTAATATGATTAACTATCGTTATTTATAGATTTGTAAAACTGTGAGACTCTTGCAAAACCCAAAAAAGTGCCATTTTACACTTTTTTTCTAAAATTCTTTTTAAGTTGCTTGCAGTTCTAGAAGTATCAAAGTTTTATCCAACGATGAAGTCTCATATTAGCAACCCGGTGGTCCTCATCCTTTTTCTGTTCATGTTTATGTTGCGCTTTTGCGATGATGGTTATGTTTAAAAATTGGGTCAACAATTTCATGAACTGCCACAGACTTCAAATTGAAATTGATTTTCTTCTGTTTGAAAATGATATTGTTTGCTTCGAATGAAATTATATGTATGATATATGCATGATATTTAAGTCTTAAGACTGCAAATAGATATATGTAAATACATACTTATCCTTTTGGAAGTATAGACGCCATTTTTCTTTCATGTCTTTCAGCCTTCACAAATTTTGAGCCATGATTAAATATAGCTAAAATTACAGGTAATGTAGAAGTATTAAAATTTTGTCATTTAATTATATGAAATCTTAGTCATCAAAATTTATGAATCAAATGTGGAAGAAAATGACTCTATTCTTCTAAAATAAATATAATAATATAATATAATAATTAAGCCACCAATCAACCAAATAATGAATGAATAAATATAAGTTTCAAGAATGGTTGAATAAATTGAGGTGTAGGCACTTATTTAATGGAAGTGCTAATTGATATGAAATTTTGTGTACTCTGCTAATACATTATGTAGTCTTGATGGAAGGATGATTCCGAGCTTCAAATTGTTGTAAAACGGTGCATTCAAAGTGGGAATAATCCTTGAGGTGTTTAGAGAAAGTTGCTTCATGTTGGGGTGACAATATTTAGCTCAACCCGGATCAAAACAAAAAAAATTCTGCGTTTGGGACAACCTATTTTGCAAACGGGCCAGTTCTGGTTTCATTTTCTGACTTGTTTCCAATTTCAGGTCGGGTTCGGGTCAACCTGAAAATCCGAAATCAACCTGAAACTGACTCGGGTCACCACCTCGCCCATAGCATTCCCGCACTCGCACCCACTCCCTTGCTCGAGCTCGTACCCGCATTCGCCAGCACACTCGCCCCTTCGCCCGCACGCGCTAGCGCTCGCGCCTCACTGCCTTGCGCGTTACTGGGTCAGGTTGGGTAAACTTTGGGGCAAGTTGGGTTCTAGTATGGATTTCTAACTTATTTGTCTAATCGAGTCAGGTTCTAGTCAGGTCAATTGAAGGTGGTTCAGCTTCAGGTTGGACCAGAACCCGAACCAAAAACTCATTTTGACACCCCCTAACTTCAAGTGAAGGGCCAACAGAAAGGTCGAGCTAGCCTTATGGAGAGGCTTAGCTCTAGAGTTCCATGTTTGGTTTTCAAAATAGGGTTGTGTAGCATGGAGGTAGATTTAGAACAAGAATTCACTTGGAAAGAGTAAGCGGAATGTTAGGAGATGTGATCTAAATTAATATATGGGGATCAAAAAGATTTAGGGCTTCTAAGTGGAGGAAAATCAAAAATATGTCTAGGAAAACTAGTTTGAGTTTACAAGACTAAGGGGGGAGATTAAGGCTTCGTTTGGGACAGTTTTCTTACTACTTTTTAAAACAACTTCATATTACAAAAATTTCTTGAATTAAAAATTTTATATTAGAAAACTATTTTAGAAAGCAATAATAAACCTGTCCCAAACAAAGCTTAAGAGATTGTTGGGGATTGTAAAGGCTTGGAGATGGTAGGTTGATTTGTGGAGATTAAATTTGAAGTGTTCAGTGTGATTCTAATAGGTTTAGAGGGTGAAGGAGGATAAGGAGTCTAGACTAGGTCATTGGAAACCCTTACTTTTTTTTATTACGTTAGGTCATTAGAAACCCTTTTTTTTAGGTCATTAGAAACCTCAGCTGATTGCTCTAAATTAGGGTTTCCACTTTTGGTGGTGGTTCTAATGGATTGAAATGGTTTCAAATAGTTGTAGGAATGTAGAAGAATGTGGTATGAGAGGATGAGAGATTGGAACATACATCAACAAAAATAGAAAAAAAAAAAAAAAAAAAAGAGATAAGAAGATGCCTAGCACTCCAACCAAAGAGAAGACTAAGAGGTCAGTCACCGAGCTCCAACCTTGGAATATCAATACATATTTTTTTTAACATCAAAACTTCTTTCTCATTCATTCCAACAAATATTTAAAGTATTACATCATCTCTAAAGTTCAAAATTCAAAAACCTAATGAAATGAGGGAAATTAAATGTTTGCCAACCCAAAAAAGAAAAAAAGTGAAATCGCTCAAATTTGCCTTCTATTATGGAGTGATTGGTCATACTTGCTTCCAAATGAAACCTAAAGCTAATTAAACGAGGAAGGATGCAATTTGAAATCCTTCCATATGGAGGGAATGAGCTAAAGATTCACAATTTTAAATTTTGAATTCAAGCTTTAATCATTATTACAATGTATTTAATTTCCATATGGAGGGAAAGAATTTGATAGAAAACAGCCACCACAGAGTAGGAAATTGCTGAATTTCAGAGAAATTCAACAAGTTTGATGCAGAAATTCCAAACTTAGTTGAGAAAACAGCAAGATAAAATCTCCAATTCAGTAAAAGAACAAGAAAAACAGCAAACAATACAAAAACAGCAAACAGTACAAGAATCTTCAATTCGAGAGGAAGATTCAACTCTCCAAATCTCTAGCCAAGCCTAGAGCCCAAAAGAAAAACCCTAGATCTCAAATTCAGCCTCCAAATTCAAGATAACCCTAAACCCTAGCCAAAAAGAAATTATTTAAAGCAAAATACAATTAATCAATCCCTAAACAACCCCCAAGTTTGAATTTTCCCTCCTAAACCCTTGCTCCAATCAATGAGTGGGCCCCACCACTATTCCATCCCCCTCTAGGTTCTGCCCCCCTCTTTGGGCCCGCCTTCTATAGCAGTGAACCAGTCCAGGATGGACTGGTTCAGCTTGGGCCGGCCCAACAGAATATAGTTTAAATTTTCAAATTTTAAATTTCAACTTTAATCATCATTACATTTTATTTAATTTTCATATCAAGGCTCTTTTCTCATGCATGGTCAATATGGTCTCTTGGCCCTTGATTACATTTTGAGTTCTTAATCTTGATCCTTTGAAAAGGTCAGCATACCTCTTGATACATTTATCTTGATCTAGTGATATTAATCTAGTTTATGTTCTACATGAAAAATGCTACATTGAAATCCAGTCTTGTGCCCAAAGCCTCATGCCTTCATCTATAATCTTAAGTGAATTTCCAATCATTATCAAATAAGATGAACTTTGGTGTGTCATGTCATCAAATATTGTTGTCCACTTAAGTCCTTGCTAACATATCTACTAATAATTTAATAGGAATAATATGAGTTGACTTTGAGAGTCTATTTACCTCTACATGAAACAGATTGCAGAACAACAAAAACCACAGCAACCTCCTCTCACTTTCATGTAAAATGGGAAAAGTTTGTTCAACTAGAATTTTGACGTTCAGCTTTGACCATCTAGCAAGTCAAGCATTTAGTAAAAATTTAACAATATCATTTTTCATGCTTCTAGCAATATCTCCTATCAAAGTCGTCTCTAATCATGTACAAAGTGGATCTCCAAACCTCAACGCACATGCAAAATCAGTTATATCTCAAGCTTCAATACATCTTGAACTTAATCACTAAGTTGTGTCAATTCATATCATTCCATTGAGATTTATGAATCCAATCTAAAATCACTGGTTGAATTATCATCCTAGTCGTAATAGGCTTATCTCTTTGTGGAACTATCTCATGCGAAAATTATTTCATTTCATGCAATAGCTGTTGTTCATGATAAATCATCAAACCTGCACAAACTAGAGACTTCATGTTTAAACCATTTGCATCAATTAATATCTTTGCTTTGATGATAGCAAAATTTGTAAATTGTAATCCTTTATCAACTCAAGCAATCACCTCTTTGCAAAATTCATCTCTTTTTAAGTGAAGATATTTTATAAACTCTTACAATCAAAGATAAATCTTAAACTTAATATCTCATAAAGATAATGCTTCCAAATCTTCAAAGTAAACATAATTCCGGCCAATTCAAATCCATCATCAATAAAATTCTTCTATTGTATCTTGAACCGCCTAAAGGCAAAGCTATGACTCATCATTTTACATCAAAACACAATCTAAGGCCTAATTTGAAGCATCACTACAACACAACAACAACAACAACAAGCCTTTATCCCACTATGTGGGGCCGGCTACATGAATCCTGTTTCTTCATTGTGTCTTGTTAAGGGTCAAATTCTCATCTAAATCTATTAAAGAAAGGTTATTTCTAATATTTTCTAACCAAGTGTTTTTAGGTTTACCTCTATCTTTGTTAACATAAGTCAAATCTAATACATCTACTATCCCAACCGAGTCATCAGAAGGCTGCCGTTTTATGTGACCAAACCATCTAAGAAGACTCTCTCTAATCTTTTCTTCAACTAGAGCTACTCAAATCTTTTCACATATATGCTCATTTTGTATCCTATCTTTAAGAGTAAAGCCACTCATCCACCTGAGCATCCTCATCTCTGCAACACTTAACTTAATATTATGTTTCTCTCTTAATGGCCAACATTCTGCATCATAAAGTATTGTAGCTCTCACTACCATCTTATATAACTTTCCCTTAAGTTAGAGAGGGTCTTTTCTATCACATAAAAACCCCAATGCATTCCTCCACTTTAACAATGTTGTTGCCAGTCCCAAGTCCCTAGATAAGAAAAATTGAGACTTACATTAGGTTGTCGACAACCAGCGTAAAACTTGTCGAATAATCATGACATGAATCCATCGCTTCACCCAAAGATGGCATCTCCTCTTCTTCCCCCAAAACTTCTACCTCCCGATCCTCCCTCATCGTCTCTACATTAGGGTTTCCCCCACTTTCCAGTCCAATCAACGATGCTCTCGCCTCTGATGTTGTCTGTTGGGTGTGAAACTCCAATAGTTTATTTATCATTCCTTCTAGGTTGGAATACTTTTCCTCCATTGATGTCATTCTATCCTCAAATGTTGATTTGAGTTAGCCAACTTTCCTTTAAGACACTCTTCCAAGGCATCAACTTTCTTTGCCACCATAGGTCCCAAAAAAGTGCTATGATGCCAATTTGATAGGAAGAGGATGCACTTTTCACAAAAACCAGCGAATGAAACGCGAAAATTTGAGAAGAACACCCAAAAATAATTTTTATTGAAAGAACTATAAGAGTATTTGAATCTTCAATTGGAGAGGAATATTTGGCTCTCCCAAATCCCTAGCTGCCGGTTAGAGCTCAAATAACCTAAGAATCAATATAAATTCAGCTAACTCCAAAACATCCTCCTAAATCACCCTATTGTTAGCTTTAAATAGGCTCTCATAATTCCCTCTCAAATCAACCCCCTTTCCCTAAATAACTCTCTCTCGTATTTGAATTCAAATTAGATTTATTTCCCTAATTAATTCCCTCACAATTGTAATTAAAACTTTTCTAAACAATCCCCCCCTTAATTTCTCATCCTCTTCCCTAAATAATTCCCTCATAAATTTTCAATTCAAATTGGATCTTTTGCTTAAATAATTCCTTCATAATTATAATTTAAACATTCTTAAATAATTCCCCTTTGATTAAGAACATTCCTAAATAGCTCCCTCTTGATTAGGAAACTTCATGATTCCCTCCCAATCAAATCAGCCAGTCCATCACCATTCCACCAGAAAAGTGGAGCAATGAAATATTTTTGTGATGATAATATCGTGTTTTATGGAGATTTGGTTTATGTCCACAAAGACTAAACGTTTCCTGTTCTACAGATGTGAGGTAATGAGATAGGTTTACATGCTGCTTGATCATGATTAACTTTAATAAAATTTTATTTATAATTAAATTTTGTTATTGGGCTTCATTTCAGACAGCATCTCTTTTTTTCTACTTCAATGAGCATACGAACTGATTAATGTTGCAGCTCATAATTTTATATGGGAATATAATGATTTAATTTCATATATTATAATAAAAAATAAGTAAAATTGCAACAAATGAAGCATTAATAGGATGTCAATGCAACACAATGCTTCTGACACTTCTAAGTTTCAGAATCATTCTCAAAATATTAGTGACATAAGTTAATATCTACTTTGTTGTGGTCCCTTGTTGTTTTTAGCTGGATTTCTAATATCTTTGAAAAACTAACATAAATTACATGTAGTAGCAGCAAAAAAATTATATAACAGCATCAATAGGATTACAAAAAATCCAAATACTGTTATCCTATTTGCAAACAAACTGCCTTTAAAATTATAAGAACTATTAACAGTTAGAAAAATTATGATATTAATTAAACAGATCTTGCGCTTTTGTTGCATTAAAAAGTTATAATCATAGCTTTTATTAGAGGTCTGATATTTAAAACAAATGTTATTTAAAGAAAACACAAGATATTCACAATATTATCATCAAGTTGCAAATAATAAAAATGAAAAATGTCTCAAAAAAAAATTGACAAAAAAAGTCAAGGAACTCTTTAAACCGTAAAGGGAGAAAATACGGGAACCTTTGCTCAGCTAACCGCACAGGAATTATTATTTTCCCTTTTCTTTGAGCAAATGAATGCTCTCAAATTCATAAGTTATCATCACAGCAAACTCCCGCAACCCCACCGAATTAAAAAACAAATCGCAATAGCAAAATAAATAAAATAGCACACAAATACAAGAAAGAGAAAGCTCAAAGAACAGAGATATCAATAGAATATATGGTCATTACAAACAATAAGCAAAATTTATGTTGATAAATTCTCATCTTCGCTGCCCTAATATCTTTTCAACCTTTCTTTGAGGATTAAAACAGAAAACAAAACAAAAAATTCAGAGAGAAACCCTAAGTTGGGCTGGAGTTCATAAGATTATTGATCTTGCATCTTTCCGGTATCTTGAGAGAGAGAGAGAGAGACCCTAAAGGCGATTTATAAAGGTTTCCTTCATCAACTAACCCTGTGGCCTTTGTTATTTAAATCTTACCCTGTGGTCATCACTACACAGTCCAACTTAGCAAACAAGCAAAGCCTATCTGAAATCCTATTGTTTTTACTTGCGAGTTCCTGCTTGGGAGGGGTGTCTTACACTTGCAAAATTAACCTTGTCGACTGTTGTTTGTGTTTTAAACACATAAGAACTTGATTTTTTTTGTCTTGATGTTTCCTTTAGATTCATTAGCGTAGGTGTTTATCCGTGTTTGTTGAAATAGGTTATTAAATCAGTGCTCAAGGACCAAAAAAAATTTCACACTATGCATCATCTTTTAATGCAAAAAAGCACGTTCACTTCATTTTATATCTCTTGCATCGTAACTCTAAAATAGGTTCTATTAGATCAATTTGAGGACTTAAATCAAACTATTGCAGACTTAGAAATAAGAACTAATGTGAAAATGAAATTATAAAAAATACTTGGGAGACTTAAAAAACTATCAATGAGTTAATGCACTAAATAATGGCAGCATAAAGAATGAATAACATATTTTAAAACATAGGACTCAGGACCCCATCTGTTACAAACAATTAAACTTACTTACCTCACACTACAGAGAACAAAAAAAAAACTTTAGGAAAATGTCAAAAGACACCACCTAGAGATGAAATTAGAGCTTATAATAACCCATAAAACAATATATAAATTAAAGCCCTCACTTTCGTCATAATGAGCCCAACAAATTTCTAAATACAATAACTCAAATGAACAATTTTTTTAACTGATATTATATGGCTTATTAAAGAGCTAACTTTGCTAAAATAAAAATAATTGAATATACAAAAATATACAAGAACAATTTTATTGATAAGGAACAAAGAAATAGAAGAATTGTGCATTAGTATGGATATAAATAAATAAGATGCTAAATCAAAATACCATCCTAGACATCATGATAAAAAAAATTCATGCCAACTTAAACATCAACACAAAGAAAAATACAAAATGAGATGTTAAAATTAAAATATTATCCTAGGCATCATGATAAAAAAATGCATTCCAACTTTTAAATTTAACAGCAAGAACATGCAAGTCATTGAATATTTAAACATATTTGAATATTTGTTAACTAGAACAAACTAT
Organism: Dendrobium nobile; assembly: GCA_022539455.1. Classification (NCBI taxonomy): domain Eukaryota; kingdom Viridiplantae; phylum Streptophyta; class Magnoliopsida; order Asparagales; family Orchidaceae; genus Dendrobium; species Dendrobium nobile. The sequence goes on along the minus strand of CM039726.1, from coordinate 68,016,149 downwards.
AATGACAGGATTGGCGACTAATAATTTTGTGATTTCCTTCACCTTAAATTAGGAAAGAAGTTGAACGGTTAGATTCTCTTATTAAATCCTCAAACCTTAGAAGATGATTTTCACAATGCACGGTTAATTTAAACCTTAAAGAACTTTTCTATTAGTTTCAAAACTAAGAGTCTTTCCATTTCTACCCGGAGGGTTTATTGATAAATCCTTAGATATTACTTCTCACTTCTATTGAGACGCCTCCATAGAAGACTAAGGAAACTATCCGTTTAAATGACATGAAAAGGGTCATGTGCAAAATTAATGTAAGGCACATATTTTATTTTCGAAAGAAATTGAAACTAATTAATTTTTCAAAAAAGTTAGAGACGATACCATCTTTTATTTGATGAAGACTTTACTTCTACTGATACCTTCTCTTTTGACTGTTATGAGATGTTTATATTTTGCAAAACATGTTTATGGGGATTATAGACATGAATATTTTTTATATGTATGTCACTTGTGTTAAGAAGAAGTGTATATTATGAATTCCATCTTCATTCGTGCACTCACAAGAGACGAGCTAAAATGAAACACGAGCGCCATCCTGAGTCATTCCATGTTAATTGGGACAATCATGCATATTCATTTGTAACTAATAGTTGCTTAGTCTCCCCATTACACTTGTAACAAGTTTGAGGGGGACTTTTCTATCAACATAACAAGCCCGATACATTCCTCCACCTCAACCATCCAACTTGAATTATGTTGATAATATCCCCACCTATTTCACCATCACTCTGAACAATATATCCAAGATAGCTAAAACGTGTACTCTGATTAATGACTTGATCGCCCAAAGTCACAATCCTCTCACTAGGTCTATTACTACTAAAATTACACTCCATATATTCAGTTTTAGATCTACTCAAGAGAAAACCTTTAGACTATAGTAGACAATCTGTATCAAAGAAAACTTAAACATTAATTGACCCCAAGGCACATTCTATTCATACACTCATTCAGCTAGTCATGCAAAGCATCAACATGCAATATGATCAATGACAAAGGAAATAGAAACAAAATGCATTATTTCATAATAACAAATAGTGAATCAAAAAAGTATATCTTACAAAGAAAGACTATTAGATATGAACCAGTTCAATGATGCTTAAATATAGTTTGTCAAGCAAATTCAAAAGATAACTTATGTTTAGTAAAGCATAAATGAAAAAAGATAAGGTCTGTGATATGATTAATAAAAGAAGCATGAGAGACAAAATAAATTATATCATAGTTGTTATAAACAATGTACCAAAAAAGTATAACTTACAAGAAAAGATTATTAAATATGAAAATAGTTCAATGATACTTACAATGTAGTAAAGTTCATAAGAATTCATGTGCAAAATGACAATCACTACATTTGTATGTCAAATCACCTAGTTGTATACATACTATATATATAGCTAAAAATGACAAATTAGTCATTTGTTATTATATGTGTTATGCATGGTCGGTTATGTGTGATACCCTAAATAGGGAAAAGATTTTCACAACCTAATGAGTCCAAAAACCACCAAGATAACTATAACTCTATAGATCTGTCAACCCAGGTAACCATTTATATCCACAAATAGGTACCATCAATATTTAACATCCATCAATCATATGACTACAAGTTATATCCATGTTATGTCAAGAACATATACCAAAGTATTAATGAACAAAATTAACACAATTTATTATATCAACAAAATTATATGTGATGTGTGAGCAAAATCTATTCCACGTTAACTAAGTCAATGGATATGCAAAACAATTTATGATATCATATGAATCATTTCAAAATATTTGGATTTGTGAAGCAATAAACAAGATAAACCTAACTACACATCATATAGGATATTAATATGAATATTAAATTTTCTACAAATATGACAGGCATGATTGGAAATCTATTAAACATATAAGTAAATCTAAAACAAGTGACAAATATAATGCCCCTCAAGCTACCAATCTCAACTAAAAACAAAATATCTTTAGAGACCCTAATAACTGCACACAATAATAGAACAAACTAGAAAGCCCTAAATAACAAAGATTCACACAAGTAACACATTAATGTGTATTGAACTACAATAAGTATGTGCGCTAAAATACATAGAAATATGAAAAAGAAATCAATAGCAATAATTATTCCCCAAATCCAATATGTCATCAAAACTAAGCCAAGATTAAATCATTTTACGAAAAATCTAAATAAGATGATCTTTATGAGAAAACTTCAGGCATAACTAATATAGGTAATTAGTAATCATATTTTCATATCTAATTAAAAATATGATAATAACAAAAATAAATAATCTAAACCTTTTTTTTATTCAATCATCCGCTAGGCAACGAATTTAATAATTCCAACTGCATAACTCACCTCTTATGAGTCTTTCGTATAAAGGCCAACGGATTTTCTCGCGTCGTGGAAGGAGTCCCTGCAGCTGCTTGACTCGTCGGCGAAGAAGAAGAAAAACAAAGAAGAGGAGTGGCGTTGACGATTAAGGGCTTGCGGCGGCGTCTCCTTGAGGTTCAAAATGGAAGGTTAGTGAACGACTACGCAGACAAAGAGGGCAGACTAGCGGCAGCTGTCGACGTCGATTGAAGAGGACGATATGAGGATAGGGCTCGCATGGCTGGCTGCTTTGTGGGGTCTGGTACAGAATGTGGAAACGAGAAAGAAGGGATTCAGTAACAAAGGGTAGGAAGAATCGCCTGTTTCAATGCTGGAGAATACGAACATGCTAAATGCGATTAAAACCCTAATCAGAGCTATTTATAGAGATCCAAGGGGAGTGACGGGCCGCGCCCGCATGACTAGTGCGCGGGCGGTTCAACTGTAAGTTTTTTTTTTTTAAGGTTATATTCGTTTGTGACTATGGTTGTCAATATTTGGACAATGCCTTAAAATATTTCGAATTTGACCCAAAAAATTTATGTTAGAGTCAACTCGGATTCGGTTTCAACAATTTAACCCGTTTCAAAAATCGAGTTAGGTTCGGTTGACCCTTTGATCCGAAATTAACCTGCTTTTTACGTGAAACCCCGTTTTCGACTAATTTTTTTACCCAAAAAAGCAAAGATTGATCCGTTCTTTGAGTCGGCCACAAGTTATTTGGGTCGTGTCGCTAAACCCGAAGCGGCCGGGTTCCGGTCCGAAAAACTAACCCTTTTACAAAACTGGTCGGTTTGGATTGACCCGAATAGTATCGGGTCAGTTCCGGGTTCGACCGAAACCCGACCCATGACTCGAAATTGACACTCCTATTTGTGATGACTTTTTTACTGCTTCTTAAAGTAATATTTTAGTGCAAAATTTTCAATTTTAAATACAAAAACTTTCTTAGAGCAACTTTTTAACAAAAAACAAATAAAATAAAATTTTTGTACTAAAATATTACTTTATGAAGCAGTAAGAAAGTCATCATGAATGAAGCATTAATTCCTCTTACAACTTTTTAATAATTCTAGTTAATACATTTGTACTTTAAGAGATGACAATAAAAATTGAAATTTTGATTGTACATACATGCAAATTATACACATAATAATATAAATATAGTCATAATATTTTTATTTTAAAAAATATGACCAAATTTTTACTTCAAATTAAGATGTCCTTATAATAAAAATATAGTGCATTAGTATTTTATGATAATGACAACATTTGAACCAAAAAAGTTGCTCTAGTATCACCTTTAAGCATCATATTTATCTTCCAAATAGCTTCTATCTTCTACGAACATTTATTAGGTTAGGATATCTGACGTAGCTCTATATCCGGACGCCAATAAAATTTCGCCACGTGCTCTTACTCTTTACCACGCGGCCCAACGACCCAACCCCGAACCGGAACTAGGTATTGATATGTTCGTGTATTGCTAGGTATTGTTCGGTATTGCTATGTATTGATCGATATTGCTAGGTATTGCTTTGCAATAATGAGAAATACCGCTCTTTCAATACCAATACTGATCAATACCAAGCAATACCTACCAATACCGAGCAATACATAGCAAAATCGGGGTATTGCGAGGTATTGGTCTTGACAAAATGTTATTTCTCGTTGTCGAGCAATACCGAGCAATACATAGCAATATACTGGTATGCACAAATCAACTAATACATAGCAATACCGGGGTTCCAGTGGGGCCGGGTCGTCGGGCCGCGCGGTAAAGAGTAATAGCACGTGGCGACATTTTATTGGCGTCTGAATATAGAGCTACGTCAGGTGTCCTGACCAAATAAAAGTTCCTCTTCTACCTCGAGTGACAAGCCACTTCAAATGAACAAAAGGCTTGTATTATTGTTTTTATTTCTTTGATATATAAATTGAAACAATCATCATCCATTTGAATTATAGTAGTCATATGATATAGTAAGAATGAGACAGAAGGAGAGCTATAGGCTCAAAATAATTTAAATTTAACCTGTATATTCAACATTTAGGTTTCGTTTAAGACGACTTTCTTACTGCTTAATGTTGAGCTTACTCAAGATACCTGCAAGGAAGATAAACCAGAAACAAGAGCTAGAAGAATCATGGTAGAAGGAAATCAAAACCCTGTATTGCTCTGCTCTTACCCGAGCTTTAAGGCAAGCTGGTAAGCCTTTACAGGGAACATACTCTGCAGTTAACGGCTAAAGGTCTGCACCATTGGCAGGGCCCAGTAAATGGCAGAGAAAGTGCAACACTACTTATGTTGACATTAGATGGAATAGGATAAGTAAAAGATACTAAGAGTATATTCTAACACTTAAAGCAGCTTTCTAGTACAAAATTTTTCATTTTTGTACTAAAAAATTGTTTTAAAAAACAGCAAGAAAACTGTTCCAAACGAAACCTTAATCTTTATTCAAACAAAGTTTGAACATATAGTTTAAATATTAAAGGTAAAATCAAATTTGAACAATATTTTTATTTCATTAGAATCATTTTTTCTGATTATTTTGTAAGAAATTGATTCATGTAAGTTGCTTTGCTATTTATATAGATTTCCCAACTAACAATACAAGAAGATAAGTATTAAGCTACTCATGTCACATAAGACTAAGGGTGCAATGGACAAAGTTTGAAAGTATTGATCTTCTTAGCTAGGAGAGTTAAAGAATCTCTCTTTATGCAAAATTTCAATGCTCCTTTGTTGTGATTCTTTGAGGCCCTATTTCATCAGCTTGTGATGATCATGGTTAAAGATTAAGAGAATAATGAGTAGGCTATTGTATTCAAAATTGGAGATAAGAATACAATATTTAGAATTGTTAGATTTTCTTTGATTGTTGGCTTGGAGTTCTTTGAATTTCCATCCAAAGTTTAACTTAAGGATATGACAATAAGTAATGGACTAATTGATAACTAATTAAATAAAGACCACTATTTTAAGAATGTATTTATGAAGTGCATTAAGAGGGGTGATATAAATAAATTATGTATATGTTTTCTTATACATAATGCTATGTTAAGAAAGAAGAAGTATAATATTTTTTCACTAAAATGATTGCATTAATTGAAGATGAATAAATATTCTTTAACACGCATGAGATAAAGTATCATTCAAGAAAACACTAAATTGACTAAATATGGATGTGTTGCACTTTAAGAGAAAGTCATGAGAAAAGTGTGTCGATACCTAGTCTTCTATCACTGACTATGCCATATAATTACATGACTAGGCTTGTGAATAATCTCAAAAATCGAAAGAGTATTTGGTGTAACACCTCAACATCTAAATTTGAAAGTATTGTCTATTATATCTCTTAAATTAATCTACTGGAGTTTCTAATAATTCATTAATATAAATATGTCAAGTGGAAGCAACTATAAATCACGTGTATCATAATTCAATTTATAATAGCAGGAAATCAATCACTATACCAATCTATCTTTTATACTTCTAACTATAAAATAATAAAATAAAACCTAAAAATCCTAGTCTGCCTCAAACAATTAGGTTCTAACCCAATCCTGAAAATATGTAAAAACTACAAGGTAAGCTAACAACTTAGTTACCAAAATCTACAACCACAATCATTGCAAGGCAATAAAAACCGTATGCTTGAAATTTCTCAATCAATATCAGTTTAACATGTAGCAATAAGAAAAAATGGGAATTAATAGAAACAATGTAATTTCATATGAACAATGAAAATCAATATAAACAATGTAATTTGTAATTAGTGATCAATGTGTTATGTTATTCTTATACCCATCAGATACAAAATAATTTATATATGACTTTATGTAGATCAGTACACCTATCACTAAGCAAATATTCACCATTCTACATCTATCATAAGCATGTCATACAATATATATGCTTGTGTGTCATGTTCTATATCCAATGTAATGTATATAATACAGGGTATCATATATAACATGTAATTCTCATGTATTGTATGCATTTATATCAATCTTATTATACAATTATATTAGTAATATATCAACATATCTTGAATCATATTCATATTACAGTACATCATATCATTTATGCAAGTTTTCATATATGTTCATGTCATATGCATATACAATCAATATATGATATCTAGCAACCTGTGGTGTTTTCTTGTATAAAGCCCTATAAACTAATCCTACATAAATAAGTTGTAATCAAATAAATCATGTTGTCAGAAATCAGCCACTTATTATGTATGACAAGTCAGATGACTTTTATATAAAAAGTCATCATTTTATACATATCATATCAGTCAGTCTCCTTATACCTTTCTTTTTTTTTGTCTCCTTATACCTTCATTTTCATATCAGCGATGATTACACTATGAATCTTATTTAAATAAAAACTCGTCGGGCCACCCTACTGTATAGGATAACATGTCTCCACCCAACCTGAATTAGCCACTAATTTTTAGTCACCATTTATTTATTTTACACATGTCACATCATCTAGAACATACTAACAAACATCATATATGTCAAATTCAACTATCATTATACTCATTAGTATAAATGTTGTATGCCAAGGATGCATAGTTGGCTAAGTGAATAATAAATGTATGCATACCATGTAAATAAAATAAATTGGCTTGCTATCATTTTGTATTTGGTATTATACCACTTATTTCAATTAAAATGATATATATATATATATATATATATATATATATATATATATATATATATATATATATATATATATATATATATATATATATATATAAATATAATTTTGGGATAGTTCAGGGTTTATATTAAATAGAGTGGTTCATTAAGACATTTAAAAAAAAATCACGGATCCATCGCCATAGCACTATAGATCCAGTGCCACAGCGCTTCCTCAAATTCCCAAAAAATTTAGAGCTTAGCGCCACAGAGTACACTCAACAAAATTTTAGAATTATAGGGAATTTAAATTTAAGGTTGTTAAACATTGAGAGAGTATAATTAAATATGTTTTTAATTAATTAAATTAAATTAATTATATACTTGAATTAATTATTTGATTAATAGATCGTACAATACGATTTAATAGATAATTCAAGTATTCAATTTTCATCCCTCTTGTGAGTGCTTTCTTGATTTTCTTGCTAGCATACACCTAATTACATAAAAGATTAACAAAATAATTCAAACTCTTATTATAATTTTAAATAGACTTAGCATCGCATTTTCTTGAGTTCGCTTCTTTGATCCAACTCAGTGTATGTTGCATCTGAAATGTTAGTAGCACACAAAAGAAATTGGTAATATATGTAAGGCATAAAATAGTAAATGATTAAGAAAATAATATTTTTAATCATCAAAATAACATACCGAGCTCCTAGAATTCAACAAATTCATCAGTACATTTCACCAAATCCTAGCATATTTTGAAAGAGTATTATAACTCTTAAAAAGACATTCTCATATCATTGAATTGTCTTAGAATCCAAGCTTACATTATTACATTTTTTCTAATCAACATAAGCAAAACTCTTTAACCAAGAGTTTCTTAATATTATAATATGATATATCCTTATAGCTAAAATAAACTCTATTTGATCCTTATATATTTCTAAGAAATTTTATATGATGCCATCTTTTTTGATTCTCATAAGGAGGGGCTAATTTTCTATCTGTAACTATAAAATATTTTCTTTACAAAAGTGACGATTTTTTACCTTGTAACTCCACATTGATAAACATATATTGAATGGGAAAGGTTGGAAAATAAAACCAATTAAAGACAAACTATTTGAGATCCTTAATAATTAGTGCTTTGTAGTAAACATGGAGAATTAGAAGTCATTTTGACATTTTCATGCTACAATTAGAAGATAAGGGAGGAATACTGGTTATTAGAGAAGAGAACTACGCTATCTTGACAAAAAAACATGAAAACAAATTTTAGTGCTAGCTGATTGATCTTAGGTAGGCGAACAACCTTGTCATTTCATATTCAACTTGATTCAAATGATTGAATTGACTCTTAAACATGAGGTATATGATTACGGGATCGAGAGACATATTGAGAGGATGCAAAGAATGATAACTTAGGTTTTCCCATAATGATCGGGCTGTTGTTAAGATAAATCCATAATAACAACAAGATCACCCACCGTTGCTTAGCTCGGTTGGGTACCCTCAATCTACGTTTGTTTCCCTTCGAGCGACAAAGCCTCTTGAATGGGGCCCATGAAGTGCGTGTCAGGAGGTGGTGGGTTCCTTTTCTAGGTAGCCGAGGATTAGTCACGCCTCCAAGCGCCTCTACGGGGGTGGCAGTGGGTGGATACCCCGTTCTAAAAAAAAAAAACATCAACAAAGATCAATAAAGGATTAAAGAAGCCAAGAATACTTAAATGTCGAGAACACCAAATATTCCTTAACAAATGATTTGTTGGTGAGTTACTTCATACTAATAGTCAAAGACAGCGTTGTCTTTCCGCATTATTATTGTTTAAATATATAATTTCTTATACTATATTTTAGTTACTTCATACTAATAGTCAAAGACAGCGTTGCCTTCCCGCATTATTCTTGTTTAAATATATAATTTCTTAAACTATATTTTATGGCCATCTGTATCTTATTATTCTTATGTAATGGGGTAATTGCACATAAACGTTATAGAAGAATGCGATGGAGCTATGATGAGAGAGTTTTTACATATAAGAGAGAGAAAATTTTTTTATGTTTGAATCACTATAAGGTAGAAAAAAATAAAAAATTCTGATTTTTTTAGTAATTTAATGGGTACATTATCTTATAAGAAATAATAATTTTTTTATTTCAAGAAAGAATCTAGATTGACCCTTATTTCTTATAAAATTAAGATAATTTTATAAGAAATCTAATTCTTTAAAAGAATGAAATATTTTAAAGAATTATATTAAATTGTCTATTACATATATTATTAAAGATTACCTTTAAAGGAAAAATTGTCTATACATTAATTGTCTCTTACATTATTTGGGATATTATTAATTAGGATTTACATATATATCAATTTATTTGATGTTATTTACATATCTAACATATAAAATTTTAATATAATATATCTACCCTTTATATATAATTTTAATATTAAATATATTATTTTTATCACTTATAACATCTTATAAATTTAATATTTTATATTATGTATTGATATTTATTTTTTAGATGATAGATAGGTAATATTAAAAATTTAGACATTAAATATGTAAATATGAAATAAAACGATATTTATGGAAATCCGCCTTTAACATCTGATTTATTTTCTCGGTCTTTCAAAATTGGTAAAACTGAAGTCAGATTCTTTGCTTCGTGTACTTTCCTTTTTCACCATCCATGCTTCATTCGTCTTCCCGAAACCCTAAATGCTGCATTTGCGATCAATCGAATACTTCAGAAACAGATAGGCTTCAGAAGCCTCTAGTCCAAGGAGCCCGCCATGGACGACGGAAGCACCACCGCCGCCAACGTCGCGGGAGCCATCGCCGTTTCACTTGACCCCGCTTCCTCTCTCGATGCCCGGAGAGCCGCCGTTGCTTACCTTGAATCCGTCAGCATTCTCATCCCACTTCCTCTTTCTTTCGGTTTTCATCTTGTGCTCTTTGACGCTTCTGAAAATTGCTACTTTTCTAGTCTTTGCCATCGAAGTGCAGTGACTGATATAAGTTCTTTTGGTCCGATTATTTCCTTATTTTTCTTTGACTGTTCGCGGGAGTTTCGCATGGATAATAATGGTTTTGTTTTTTAAATATTTTGACTCGACTCAAGTCTGATGTTCTGGTTTATTTGAAGTTACTGAACATGTTTTGAAAAACTATGAGTTTTGTAGGTTTTGTTGGTTGATTGGATGAATTTTGGATGGCCCAATCGCCCATTTTTGCAGAATTTTGAATTTTCCTAAAACTGGCGAATTCCTTACATGTGATGATGAGTAATTGTGTTTTTGACCTCGCCAACCTGTACCTCAAGTACCTTGCCGCAAACAATGTCCTCACTTTCGCTGCCCTCAACTGTGCCTCATCTGATAGCCCCGTCGTCCTCACCATCCTCACTGCTCTCGCCTCTAACGTTCCTGCATCCGTCAACCTGACCTCCAACGTCCACGTCCACCTTGCCTTTGTTGCTGTTTGTCGCTCTCACCTTCGTGAGTCGTGACCCTGTCACCCATGTGGAAGTGAGATATGTTTCTGAAATTCATCCCAACAAAGAAAAGTCATTTCATTGTATTTGATTTACATTCAACCACACAACTTCTTAAATTCAAAATACATTACATTTCTTTCATTTAAAATACATGTATTTTAAATACATCCAGCCATACAACCTCTTAATCTATAGAGGGAGGGAGGGAGACACATTTTTGTAATTTATTCCAATAAAAAAAGTCATTTCATTGTATTTGATTTACATTCAAACACACAACTTATGAAGTTCAAAATACATTGCATTTATTTTACTTTGTGCATTTTAAATTCATCCAATCATACAACCCTTTAATCTATTGAAAATTATTTTTGTTAATGATTTGTCTTATGAAACTTGGATGTGCGTCCATGTGTGTGAGAGAGAAATTACATTTCTTTTACTTTACATTTATAAAAAAATATGCATTTAAAATACATCCAACTATACACCCCCTTTATCTATTGAAAAGTGTTTTTGTTGTGTTTATTGTTGCTTATTTGTCTTGTAAAACTTGGATGAATCATGCTAAAAGGAATGCGTGTAACATAAGTAACTAAAGATTGTCTAATTGGAGCTTGCTATCAATTTGAACAAAAAAAAAAAATGAAATGCATTTTAAACTTCTGAAGTAGGCATGTTAGAAACAAAGTTTGATATTGGTTTTCATACAAAATGACATTTTAATGCTAGTTCTACTGTTTAGCTGAGCAAAATTCTGTTGTGTCAGACTTGTTTTGTGGGTATATTGTGTGATTTCCTTGTCTGCTATGTTTGGAGAAAAAGCAATAGTTCATATCATGGCATTCTCCAACCCTTTTCTTTGCCAAATTAGCAAGGCATGGCTATGTTAGATGCATTGATCAAAGTAGTACTTTGAATCATGTTGTTTTCATCACTGATTTATGATATTTGTTTTGGTTAAATGAATTTCTTATAAGAATAATGTGTTAGCATGAAAATGTAAATCATTTATTTTTTGATGGACTTGAAAATGTCTCACATGACTTTGTTATATTTTATTTATTCAAAACTTTAGTGTTGCATCAGACAGTTATCGTTTCATCGGACGCTTATTTGTTTAGATTATAGATTGAAAAGATATTATTGTTTATTTCTAGTATGAAGCCTCAAAATGGTTTTAATGTACAGAAATATACTTTTTTACTTTCCAGCGGATTATGTTATCAAACCCGCGAAAACAGTAATTTGAAGGACACTTTTATACATGTTTGTTTTTCATAGTTACATTGTGTTTTACCTTGTCCATTTATATTTTACAAAACCTACTAACATGAGATATTGAATGAGATGGAAATAGAATTTCCTTAGGGTTCTTTTCTTTTTTAAAAGATTTTGAATAAAGAACAAAACCAACACTTTGTTTTGTTGGTAGCCAATATGTTAGTTTTGGAGAGTCCAAGCCACCTTGCGAAATGGCTGTATTGTAGTGTTTTATAGAGGCTATTAGAGGGGTATTGTTGAAGGCCGTGCAGTGTAATGTCATAGAGAGGGTGTTAGAGCAGTATAATTGATGGACTATGTTAAACCGTGGAACGACTGTGTATCTTTTTTCGCTTCCTTCCCTACATTAATAAAATTAAGATGACTATTGATCTTCTTTTTAAACTGTTATAAATCAATTTCATTATCAAAGCCTTAGCCCTATCTTTTTTGATGAAGATAATCTCTGCTTCACAGGCTTTTGATTCCCTAATTTCCAATTTCAGTTAATCAGAGATAGCAGTCTCCGTCATTAAGAAGCTCTATTGAAAGCTTTTGGTTGGCCAAAAGTCAAAATTGTTGTATCTTATCAGTTGATTTGAACAACAAAATGAAGATTAGATTGATGATTTCCTTCTTCTTTTGACCTATAAAGATACTACGCTTTTTAGCACTTCAGACAATCGTGAATTTTAAAAGAACAATGGTTTGGAGGAATTTTAATTATAAGCCACTCAACTGAGGTTAATGATATGAATATTTTCGGAGCTATAAGTTCCAAATGATTATCATCATCATCATCACAAATAGCTTTATCCCAACTATTTTGGTGAAATTATAAATGCTATATGAAATTTCACTTGAATTTATTAATGACATGTTTAATTTGCAAGTTGGTTGATGTATGGACTATGGTAAAAGTAATTCATGTAGAATATTTTCAGATGTTTGGTAGAATGATAAGTGGGAGAGTTTAGTTTTTATTGAGGCTCCTTAAAGCTTATTAGCAAACTTCTGTACAATGTAAATTCTTTTACCCTTTCTTTACCGTATTGGATCTTCAAGAAGCCAAGCACCCTTTTGGCATTGCTCCATTTTGGTACCTTAGCAGTAACTTCATCCTAATGCAAGTAGAAATTGTATAATGTTTTTTCTAGTTATCTATTTTAAATATTTTTCTGCTCTACAGGTAAAAGGTGGTGATATTCGTGTTTTTGCAAACACATCCCTACTTTTGATTCAGAAGGATTGCTCTTCTGAGATTCGGTTGAATGGCTTCAAAATGTTACAGGTGTTTTTTTTTTTGCTGCAAAAAGTTGGTAATTTCTAGATATTAGTTGACATTGAAATTGGTACATCCTATTGATTGCATGAATGCCAAAACAAAATTAGTATATATCATCAATCTTTTCTTAGTACAAATGTTGGCTCTTTCATTCTTTCCTTACTAAAAGAATTTCCTACAGGAAATATGGTTTTTATACATGCCTCTTGCAACTTAACTTTTACCAGTATGATTCTGACTACATCTATATGAAATTTTAGTTAACTAAAAATTCATATATATTCATGGGTATTCGGAATACATCTATATGAAATTTTAGTCAACTAAACATTCATATGTATTCATGGGGTTATAAGAACCTGCCATATTTTCTTCTCTATTTAGTTACTTTGTTAGTTATAATTAATTTTTTGATTGAAAAGTATGTTGCTAAATGTTCTCATTAAAAGAAGAAATTAAATAAATATATATATATATATACACATGACATGTCACATCCCATTTTGGCCCCTCATAGTCAACTTGAGGTGTAACAGAGACAGACAATCCAATCAGATATACTTTTCATTAATACCCATTATGAATTACCTTTCTCAGGATCGAGTGTGTAGAAAATTGATTAAATATTCAGAAGCATGTACACTATTCATAAAATAAAATACAAAGATTTACTATATAAACTTCAAATAAAATTGTACATACTCAAAATCTTTAATTTACAGTTTATTTAATCTATCTTTTATCTACTTTCAAAACTATACATACAAAAGGACTATGTATAAGGTGCATATTATCATCTGCCTTAAGTCTCATTGGCTCTTTTTCCTTATGACGACGACAAGCTTTTACGTAATAGGTCGTCACCTTCCCATCGGCTAACCATTTAATAATGGCCCTTTCCTTTTAGGTTGAATTCCAACATACAAACTTTTTTAGAAGAGAGTCAAGTAGCTCTTTTACGGTCTCTTTTATGAACAGTGCATTAGCCCAACTGTTTGTTATTATTATTTTTCATCCTCAACTTGTATATCATGTTAAATATTATTATTTTTCTTATGTCTGCAGCACTTAGTTCGATTCAGGTGGCATGAATTTAACATCCAAGAAAGAAGCGAGTTTGCTAAAGTTGCTTTTAGCTTAATAATGGAGATGGCTAACCCTCTTGAGGAATGGGCTTTGAAGAGCCAATCAACAAGCCTTGTGGCAGAGGTGTTTACATATTGAATGGTTATCTTTGGCGCTTGTGAGAATATTATTTTGTTGCTCATGGAATGTGCACCTTTATTTCCTGTCTTTTTGCATGTCAGGTGGTTAGAAGAGAAGGTGTAGTTCTTTGGCAAGAGCTGCTGCCATCTTTAGTTTCTTTGTCGAACAAAGGGCCTGTGGAAGTATGATATGATATTCCTCAACAAGTTTGGCTTTCTTCTGTTGATCATCGCTTAAGCTCCTGATGTAGCAGTGCTTCAATTAATTTCTCTTTATAATCAGGCTGAGTTGGTTTCTATGATACTGAGATGGCTTCCCGAAGATATTACAGTGCATAATGAAGACTTGGAAGGTTTTTCTTGAATCTTTTTTGTAATAACATGCTTCGATGTGTTCTTGAGCTTGAAAATTACCACTCTTTGATCATTTGATTTTTACATGATATTTACGGAGCTCTAAGCTCAAATTTGATGGAGGTAGCACAACTAGTTGCATTATATCGGTATATTACAATTGATTGTTTTTTTTTTAATAAAGTATATAGGTATTTTCTCTCAGTATCAACATCTGAAGTTTGTCAATGGTTGTATGGGTATGAATTGCTCAGGTTGGAGTGTATCTAAGAGACTGATAGAATCATGTTAGTAGAAGATAATACATGTTATGTGCACAGTATAGTCCAACATATTGATGCAGCACAGGAAGTTTTTGAACCAACTAAAAGGAGTCAGATCAAGAAGAAGACTGGATACATTACTAGGAGAAGACTATGAATTAAAATATTTATCTGAGATTTCAATATTTTTTTTTGTTATAATTTTAATTTTTCATGCTTTATGTATGTGTCTTTATTTCATAAACTTGTAGAGAAAATTTCAAAATTTGATATTTGTTGGAGTTTGAATGTTCAAATCAATAGGAAAATTATTTAATCATGGAATAATTGATTAATTGCATGCAAATAAACAATTTTATTAAAATTTTCATGCATTTATGGCTTGCTAGGAGCGGGAAATAATTCCGTAAATCCAAAACAAGGGGGCTGGCCCCACTCTTTGGTCATCCTTCACTTTCTGTCCTATTTACCATTAGAGTTTTTATTTGAAATATTTATATGTTGATTAGCCGAATGAAGCGGAGTATTGCTTTTGAAGAAAAAAATTGGAGTTTTCAAAGAATGTGAAAGCTCGGCGTTCGACCCATGCAAGAGGATATTTGGTGATTTTTCTTAACTTACCTCTTTGGCCATCGGTAGGATTATCTTATTTTCATGCAATCTTTCAATTTCTTGCTGTAGGATTTTTGGTCTCATCTCCCTCTATTTACTCACAAAGTTCTCTCAAATTTTCTCCTACAAAATCCTAGCCTAACTTCTCCTTGAAGTGGTCGGCCAAGGGCCTCTCCGGCAGGACCTAGTCTTGTTCCATAGGCCACTCGACTCCCTTAAACCTTTTAGAAAATTGTGAGAAGCTTCAAATCTAATCTAGAGACATTCTCCTATCACCTATAGGAGTTTTCCCAAAATTTTCCTAGACCTAAACCCCTCGCCTAAAGCCTAAATTCTCACCTAAAGTTGGTCATATTGGGTTGCATAACCTTGTCTTGTTATAAAATCCAAGAAAAATGTCTAAAGGCCACCAAATTTCATGAAACTTTCTAGATCACATCTAGACGCACCTGCCTAAATTTTCTGTGTGTTTTGAAGCCCTAGAGGAACCTAGATTCTCTATACAAAAAGCATAAAATCAGTTCTATGATTTTCATGCTTGGGATCCACCTTCGCTTGGCTGACACCCTTATGCAAGAAGAACACTAATGAGGAATGCCATCAAACTTAATCTTTTGCCAGTAGCTAATAGATTTGTAGCCAATCTAAGTTTCTTTCCTTCAGGGAAGTAACGTCCAATTTGACCAGTACCCTAGGCATTGATGGCATAAATAGTCTAACAGTAGCAACATCCACTTGAAAGGAGGATGATAACTTGTGCTTATAAGTTAGCAGGCTTTGGCGAAATATTTGGGTAAATGAGAGGAGTCAAGTAGAGGAACATGATTTTTATACCCCACCCAACAATCTCAAAAAAGGATCAGGTATCACAGTACAGGGGAGATCCCAAAGAGGGAGAAACCTTAGAAATGGTAGCAGCCATCGGAGGAGCATCACAATGTGATCATACATGAGTAGTCAATGAAATGACAGGATAGATACTTTGTGAGAGGGAGTCATGAGAGGAAGTGAGGTGGTATGATGTCGGAAGCTTGAAGTAGAGCATAATTGAAAAAGTTTTGCTAGACCGAAAAGCAAGGGTAATAGAGTAGGTGTCAAGGTCAAGCTCCAATGCAAAAAGCTGTGTTGAATAGGCGTTAGCACATTAACACCTAGATGCGCATGATTTCAAGAATGAAAATGGAATGCTGAGCAGCAGGGGTGAGTTTAATGATACAAGCAAGTGAGAACAATGAGAGAGTGTGCTGAGCACCAAGCTTAGAGAGCATGCAGAAGTAGCAAGTCACAAGGATGATTTAATCTATTGTGATAAGAGTTTCTTCATCCATTTGATATCATAAATCTTAGATCCCTTTATTTGAATCCATAAAAGTTTGATAATTTTATTTAGTTACTTTTTACTCCCTTTTAAGGCATACTAGATCTAAAGTTCACATAAAAACCCAGGTAATTCTAAGAAAATATTAATCTATGTTTAAGATTTTGTTAGTTAATTCACATGTAATATAACCTAGCGTTTTTTTTCTGAATTTATTATTATTACATATAAACATTTTTGACATCTGGTATCAATATTATTCTGAGTTTATGGCAGGTGATCGTAGACGGGTATTATTACGTGGACTGACAGAATCCTTGTCGGATATTTTACCACTTTTATATTCTGTACGTCTCATCAACTATTTCTTTACCTCTATACTGCTTTGATCTCCTGCCCCTGACCTATTCTGGGGCCAAGCAGATCGCAAAGTCACCGTTCTACATGACCATAGTAGTGTTTTGCTTTATTCTATAATTATTGAAGAGAACTGTGTCAGAATGCTTCGTTTCTTCTTCTGTCTTAGACTTTATTTAGGACAGCTTTTTGTTGCTTCTTAAAACAGTTTTTTAGTATAAAAATAAAAAATTTTATACTAGAAAGCTGCTTTAAGATGCAACAAGAAAGTCGTCCCAAACAAAGTTTTAGTTGATGCCAATTGTGCAATTTATTTTTATGATGCAGTTACTTGAAAAGCATTTTGGAGCTGCTTTGAGTGAATATAGCAATCAACAACTAGATGTAGCTAAGAAGCATGTGGCTGCTGTGACAGCAACTCTAAATGCCATAAATGCATATGCAGAATGGGCGCCCTTGGCAGACCTTGCCAAATATCACCTTATTCTTGGGTATGCTATTTTGCACTTTTCTATTTAACTTTTGTTAGTTGGGATATAATTTTCTCGTTTTGTTGGACAGATGTGGACTATTGCTTTCTTCTCCTGAATTTCGCCTCCATTCTTGTGAATTTTTCAAACTCGTGTCCCAGAGGTACTTTAGTATTTGGTCTTTCAATATTAATTTGCAAATTGACAAACTTATTTTCTGTGAGCTTCCAATTTTACAGGAAAAGGCCTCACGATGCAACTGCATCTGAATTCGATTCTGCTATGGTTAATATCTTCCAGGTCTTGATGCAAGTTTCTTGCAATTTCTTAAACAAGTACGGGATACAAGCTGCCATTGCTGATGAAAGTGAATTTGAGTTTGCTGAGCGAACATGTGAGAGTATGGTGGCGTTGGGTACTTCACACAGGCAATGCATTGCTTGCGATGAGAATATGACCTCTCAGTTTCTTCAACTGGTGATCACTGAAGATAATTTCTAGATAGCTTGAAATTTGTTCCTGTTTTTTTTTTTTTCGTTTTTTTTTGTTTTCAACACTCAATTATTATGGCGTTTCTCCAATAAACACAGCTGATTACAACTAACCCCGTGAAAGCCCCTTTGTAGGAGCACATCAGACAATAGTAGTTCTAATATACCATTGAAAAAATCTAATGAAAAAATTAATCAAATACTTGATGAACATTTATTTTTTTGGACTCAGAACTGAAGTTGAAGTCTTCATTGGCTCATTAGCTTGATCATCGGGGAAATTAGACTAGACATTTGAAGATAGGCATTAATCACTTCGAGAAGTCCTCATGATGTGAAACATAATCGGAATTGCACAGAGAATAATAAGACAACCGAATAAGCAAGTCAATATAAAGATTAACGAGTCACAATTAATGATTTAGTGAAATCTCAATTGCAAAGTTGCTTAGGAAGTGTTAAAAACTCTTTAGGCAAGACAATTTAAAACAATAACAAATATGCGAGTAATGAAGAATGCACTTTAACAATAATCCGTGGGTTAATATTTAGAAAAGTCACCTTGAGTTTCCCTCTCTCAAGCTCTCTTGCGGTTAAAGGAAAAAAAATATTAGCAATACTGATGTGATCACCACGAGGAAGAGGGAGCTTAAAATACTGTCCACGGGAAAGCTAGTCAGAGTTGGAGGAGTCGGTGGAAGGTATAAGAGTTGCCACTTGGATGGAAGGTAATATTCGTCGATGGCGGTTGATAGAGAAAATAGTATCCGATCCATGAAATCTTCAACAGTGGCGTCGATCTCTACATTGATGTTACGGAAAGGCGATCTCAAAATGTCCGCACGTCCTTTGGAATCAAAGAAGAATCTATGATCAACATCCGGATCGGCCATGCATAGTTGTCCAAGAGAAAATGCATAGATGGAGAGGAGGGGGTCGGCCAAGCTAAGGGGAGGAGGAGAAAACTAAAATCTGAAATTAATTTCAGATTTAGTGAATAATTATTGATTAATCTCCTTTGAATTTTGAATTTGAAATAAGTGGAGATTAGGAGGGAAAGTGGGGAGGGGATTGAATTAATTAGATCCTTAATTTATGGGATCTAATTAATTAAAGGGGGAGCTTGGGTGGCCGACCAAAGAGTGAGGAAGAGAGGGGTTGGGTTTTAATGAGGTGGGTGATAGGAAATACTTGAGTTCGCAAGTAACCCTAAGGAAGACTTGAGTCCGCAAGCAAACTTGATCACAATTGGAGTGGAAAATAACAGGAAAACTGCTGTTTTCAGCAGTGGACAGCAGCCAATCATAGGGAAAACAGCGAGAAAGCTGAGAGAAACTCAAGTAAAGACTTGTATTTCACTAGTAGATGAATAAAATCAGCAAAGATACAATTGTTCTTCAATTCGAGAGGAAGAACAACTCTCCAAATCTCCGGCAACGCCAAGAGACCAAAGCAAGAAAACCTAGATCTCAAATTCAAGATTCCAATTCCAGATCATCCCCCTTTCCCTTCTAATCCCCTAATTAACAATAATGGAGAAATACAAAATACATAAACAACCCTTCCATTCAAAAATTTTCGCTCCCACCCTTGCATTAAGCCCACGTGAGCCCCCTTGGACTTCTGCCCCCCTCTATCCCGTGTTTCTTCCGCGGGGTGTAGACCCGGACCGGTCCAGGTTGGATCGGTCTAGCCGGCCCCTCCTAGGCCGGCATAACATTACTCCCCTCTCAAAAACTCACCTTGTCCTCAAGGTGAAAGGAGGGGAATTGCTCTTTCACTCTTTCAAACGGCTCTCAAGTCGCGTCAAAATCAGGGAGGTCATTCCATTGAATCAGCACTTCCTTATTGCCTTCTTGATCTGATCTTACCCCCATAAGCTCTAGGGGTTCTAACATCACTTCCCAATCCTCCGTCATTGTTGCTGGTAACTCGACGCTAACTGCATGCTCCCCTAGAGCTCTCCTTAGCTGTGACACATGGAACACCGGATGTATGGTAGCGGAGGGGGGGGTAACTTCAGACGATACGCCATTGCTCCAATCTTCCCCAAGATCTCATAGGGACCAAAGTATCTCGGGGCCAGTTTCTCGTTCCTCCTGCTAGCCACTGATTTCTGCCTATAAGGCCTTAGCTTCAAGAACACTTTCTCCCCCACTTCATATTGTATGTCTCTTCTTTGTGTATCCGCTCGCTTCTTTATTATTTGTTGTGCCCTCTCCAGATGTTTCTTTAACTCTTCCAGCACCCGGTCCCTCTCCTCTAAGTACTGTTCGACTGAAGAGACGGGTGTGTTTCCTTTCCCATAATGTACTAAGTGCGAGAGGTCTCTTTCATAGAGCACCTTGAAAGGCATTTGGGACGCCAAATGGTACGAATTGTTATACCAGTACTCCGCCCATGGCAACTAATTAACCCACTTTCGTGGTGTTTTAGAAGCAAAACACCTCAAATATGTCTCCAAGCTCCAGTTAACCACTTCTGTCCGTCTGTCTGTGGATGGTACGTGGTGCTTCTCTTGAGAATTGTGCCGTGCATTCTAAAAAGTTCTCTCCAAAATTGACTGAGGAACACTTTGTCTCTATCCGATACAATCGATTCTGGAATCCCGTGTAATCTAACCACTTCCTTGATAAATGTCGCTGCCACTGATACTGCGGTGTAAGGGTATCGTAGGAGGATAAAATATGCATACTTACAGAGTCGATCCACCACGACTAAAATGACTGTGAACCCTTCTGAGCGGGGTAGGCCGTCGATGAAGTCCATAGACACTTCCTCCCATACTCTGTTTGGAAGTGCTAATGATTGGAGTAATCCTCTTGGTGTCATTGCCATGTACTTATTTCTCTGGCACACCTTACACATTGCCACCATCTCCTCAACATCCTTATACATCCCATTCCAGTAGAGCTCCGATGCCAACCTCCTATATGTCTTGTGTACTCCTGAATGACCCCCAACTGAACTGCCGTGGAATTCCTGCAATAGGTGAGGAATGCGTACTAATGTTCGTGGCATCACAAACCTTCCCTAGTATAATAGCCTCTCTCCCTCCAGATAGTACCCTGAATGACTGCTACTGTCCTTCTGCAAACTTTCCCTAATCTTCTTCAACTCTTCGTTCTGCATGCTCTCTTCCTTGATGGCCCCGCATTCAACCATCAGGGGTACTGAAACTGTCACCTCCTGAAGTTCCCCCACACACCTAGATAAGGTGTCAGTTGCCTTATTCTCCACCCCAGGCCGATACTGGATCTCAAAATCATAGCCTAACAGCTTTGAGAACCATCTCTGATGCTCCTCGGTCACCATCCTTTTCTCCAGCCGGTATTTCAGACTCCTCTGACTTGTACGAATAATGAAATGCCGACCCAACATATAAGGGCGCCATTTCTGAATGGCCAAGACTATGACCATCAGCTCTCTCTCATACACTGACTTCAATCTAGCCCTGGTCGATAGCACCTGACTGAAATATGCTATAGGCCTTTAATTCTGCATCAACACTGCTCCTAAGCCATATCCCGACGCATCAGTCTCCACTATAACGATCTGATTGAAATCTGGAAGAGCTATCAATGGTACTGTCGTCATAGCTTTCTTCAACCTCTCAAAAGCTTGTGTTGTCGCCTCTCCCCATAGAAAGTTGTCTTTCTTCAGTTGCTCAGTCAAGGGCCGGGCGATGGTGCTGTATCCCTTCACAAACCTTCGGTAGTAGCCAGTCAATCCTAGGAAACCCCTCAATTCCCTTATGTTCCTAGGCATTGGCCATTTCTGCATTGCCTCGATCTTTGACTGGTCGGCCGCCACTCCCTCTTCAGAGACCACATGCCCCAAATATTCCACCATAGACTGGGCGAAACTGCACTTTTTTAGGTTAGCCTTTAGCTGATGGGCTTGTAGGATCCTAAGAACCTCCTTCAAGTGCTCCTCCTCCATTCGACTGTACACCAAAATGTCATCAAAGAAGATTAGCACAAACTTTCTCAGATGCTGACGGAACACTCTATTCATCAAGGACTGAAAAGTAGCCGGAGTGCTAGTGAGCCCAAACGGCATCACCAAAAATTCATAGTGCCCCTCATCGTTCTGAATGCCGCCTTCTGAATGTCCTCCTTCATTCTGATTTGGTGGTAGCCAGACTTCAGGTCCATCTTGGAAAATACTACGGCTCCGTTCAACTCATCTAGTAACTCATCGATCACTGGAATGGGAAATTTATCTGGTACTGTCTCCTTGTTTAGCGCCCTGTAATTCACGCAAAACCTCCAGCTCCCATCCTTCTTTTTGATGAGTAAGACAGGACTGGAGAAGGGACTCACACTAGGTCTGACAATCCCTGCCTCCAACATCTCCCTGATCAGCTTCTCAATTTCTTCTTCCTGAATCTGGGGGTAGCGGTCAGGTCGAACACTAATCGGTGACACCCCGTCCTTCAGAAGGATGGCGTGCTCCTGCTCTCTGGGTGGTGGCAAGCCTTGTGGCGGCTGGAACACCTCTTTGAACTGCTATATGAGTGATTGCACTACCAGTGGAATGTCTCCTTCTTCCCCCACAATGACCCTCTCCAAGCTTTGCAGATCCATTAAGTATCCCCCTCCCACCTCCTGTATGGATCTGATAATGGATTTGAGAGATAGACCTGCCCTAGATAGCCTTGCATCACCCTGGATCATCATCCTCTGTCCTTCCACCATCAATTCCATCCTTAGAGCATCCCAATTGACTTTGGTCTCCCCCAAAGTCTGAAGCTATTTAATCCCCAGGATGACATCGGTACTCCCCAACTCTAAGGGAAGGTAATCCTCCCTTACCTAGATCCCTTGAATGGACAATACCACTCCCCTGCAAACTCCTCTCCCCATCTCCACCTTCCCCGTGCCCATCATCACTCCATATCCTCCTGTGTCCACTAATTTCACTCCTAACAGATGTACAATCTAGTTAGAGATTGAAATTGTGTGTGGCTCCACTGTCGATCAACACCACCACCTACTGATCCCCGATTTCTCCCCTCACATTCATGGTGTGATTTGGTGTGAATCCCACCATAGAGTTTAGAGAAACCTCAGCTACGTCCAGATGTAGCTTCTCTTCTTCTTTCTCCCCTATCCCGCTCTCGCCTCCCTCATCAGTTTCCTCGTCATCACAGACGGTGAGAACCTGAAGAGTTCGGTCCTTACACCTATGCCCTGGCATGTACTTCTCATCGCATCTGAAGCACAACCCCTTAGCCCGCTTCTCCTGGATCTCCTTCTCCGTCAGCTTCTTAAAATTCTCTCCAGGCCCCCCTCCTCCTGTCCTCTCCTTTGGTGCTTCTTGTGGTCCTCCCTGTGCAGCTCCTTTGGGGGCTAGGAAGGTAGTCGTCATCTTGTAGGATCCCCCATAGCTACTGCCACGAGCTCCCCTCTCCAGGTGCTTCTGGTCCTCCACCAGCTGTGCCAACTCCATGACCTCCCCCAAATCACGTGGTCTCATCACCCTGACGGATGCCCTGATCTCCGGTTTAAGCCCCTTCATGAAGTTCCCCTCCAGCACGGTCTCAGAAAGACGATCCAATCTGCTCGCGAGATACTCAAACCTGTCGCGGTAATCGGCTATCGTCCCCTCTTGTGTCAGGGCAAAGAACTGCCCGTAGAAGTCTCCTCCTCTACTGGTTAGGAAACACTCTAACAGACAGTCCTTGAACTCCCTCCAGCTTCGAATGGGCCTCCTCATGTCCTGCCATTGGTACCTTGCTAATGCTTTCCCTTCCAAACATAATCTTGCAGCTGTCAGTTTCTCCTCCTCTGTCAACCCATTGACCGCAAAGTACCGCTCCACCTTATAGATCCAGTCATGTACGTCCTCGCCCTCAAAGATGGGCATCTTCAATTTCCTCACCCTCGGATCTCCCCCGTTTCCCCTAACTCCTCCATATCCTCCCATTCCCGAGGGGGAAAAGCTCCCTAGTGGTCACGATCTTCCCTCCGCTGATCGTACCCCTGCCCTTCCTCATACTCTTCCCTCCTCCTCAGCACCTCGACGGTAGAACTCATCCCTTCTCCCAAAAAATCCAGCACCCCTTCTCTCATAGCCCATGCTCATCTCTTTCCTAGAAAGCAGTTCTAGCGGAGGCATTTCATCATTCCCATCAAGGATCTCCACTTTGGTAGTCTCCCTCCCCCTCAATGGGTTCGGGTTCCCGCATCTCCCATTGTCGCCGGTGGCTTCCCTTGCTTCCGATGTCGTCGGATTGGGTTTGCCCTCTAACATCTTCTTCATCATTTCTTCTAATGCAGTGAAAAACCCATCCATCTTTTTATGGATGGATGCGAATTGAATTTGAAATTCAGCGGTGAATATGGGGGCCAGTGGCTGTTGTGGTGAAGAAGGGTCGGCGGGTGGGGGAGCCAGGTGGTGGGCCGGCGGTTGGGCTATGATTGGAGGCCGGCGGGTGGTGGGAGGGGAGGGGGTTTGGTTTGCCGTTGGTTTTGGGAAGGTGGGTGGGAGAGAAAGCTCTCGGTTTGGGAGTAAAGGGGAGAAACAAGGTGGCGGGTTGGAGGAGGAATAGGGGATCGGCTAGGGAAATAGAAGGGGAAGAGAAAGAAGAAGACTGACCACGAGTCCCGGCTCCTTTCGGCGGCTGGTGGGTGATGCTTGGCCCTCATCTAGGGTTCTACACTCTCTCTAGAACTCACAAAGAGATCATGAGCAAAAGCTGAATTTTTCATATCAATAATCATCATCCCAAATACAATAGAAATGACCTATATATAGGTCTCACAAAAAAACAAGAAACAAAGACTAAAATGCCCTCAGGGCTACAACATCAAATGACCACCCATAAGGGTAAAACAGTAAAAACTGAAAATAAAAATAAACTATTACATAAAATGACTCAAAAATATAAGCTCCTGATCATAGCAGTCGATCTCCGGTGTCTCCTCTGATAAACGTGCCGAAATCTCCTGCTGATGTCCTCATCACCTCATGTTTGATATACTACATCATTCTGTTGGGGCATGAAACTGTCATTTGAAAAATACGTGCAGTGATTTCTTGATGAATCTTGAAAAATGATATAATGGCTCAACATTAAATATTATGTATCATTGGAAGCCAAAAATATCTCCTTCCGATCGAATCTTGCATCTGTTGATGCCAATGGTAGAATGGTTGGCAATGATAAATTAAAAACACAATAATTGCACTACAACAAGTAGAGTTTTTGAGGGTGCCTCAACCAAGTAACATAGTTGCGGCAACTTTAAAAATTGGACCAATACTAATATTATGAGGCAATTCATTTACAGGCCCATTAATCTTAGTTGTCTAAGATGGTAACAAATTTTTATAGCTTTAAGAGAAAAGACAAATAAGTGGTGCGTAGAAAAGTAGATCATGGTTTCAAAAAATTAGCGCCCATCTTTTTTGAAAGGGTTTGTTTTGAGTTAGATTTTTAAAAAACTTATTAGTTTGTAGGGAAGATACTATTCAAAGATTTCTTTCTCATTTTATGAGGACTTTATGATATGGTTTCATGTTTTCCATAGACAAGAATTCTATGGTTAATTATCCCTCCCAATTATAAAAGAGAAATTTTAATTAAAGTTAGTAGATGTTAAGAGATTTGTATATCATAGCAATAATTGTTTAGGATAGAGAAAATTTATTGGCTTTTGCTTAAAACTTATGTTGGGGGAATGATGATGAACCCAATCAAGAACCAATGTTTCCATTGTACCGAGTTGCTATGGACCATAGTTTTTTTAGTCAACAGAGATAATCAACCCAACTTGACCAATCTTTATTGACAACTATTAGTTGTATTGTTCAAAGTGACCTTGTGGATCTAGGAAGTGTTTGTTGACCTTAGCTAAAACCATAAAAAAATGGAAACTAAAAACAGTGTGGCTGGGGATATGGAGAGATATGGGTATTATAGTGAGAACGTATGCCTGTTCTTCTACTCAGCTTCTTCCACGATATGCATGACTAAAAGATATCGGGTTTTTAACTGGTAACCTTAGAAATGATGGTGACGTAGCTATACAGTTGCTGCAGTTATGCTGTCTAAAAGCCTAATAGTATTCTATCTGCTATCGATAGTCAATGATCCCTCAAAAAGAGAAAAAAGAAAGAAATTTCAATCACCTATCCTCTGTTAAAAAGAAGAAAATATTAATCTATATAGCGGCCACTTTGTGCCTTAGGTTCTACTTTTATTTGTTTTCCGATGTCTTTCATAGCTAGCATGTTTAGATAACTGACCCTTGAAACAAGGAAATCACTCTGCAGCTTGCAGAATGCAAACATCATTAACTGTACATTATGGATGGCAGGGAATGGTTTGAAGCTTATTGTAACAATGCTTTTTATCCTGCCGTATGAGGCTCCCTTTTTGACCTGATTCTTGGACATTCTTGCTTTCACTCATTTTTGACTTGAAGGAGCATTGTAGGGACTATCTTGTTAAGCGTATTTCTGTTGTTGGTAATAGCATACTTATTATTTTGTAGCTCATTTTTCCTAGAATTATCCTTTTTCAACATTCTTAGACATAGCAAGTTTGATTTAGATTTCACTCTTGAGGTTTTATTTTCATGGTCTGATGGTTCTGAGCCAATTGGCATGGGCATAGGGTGGTGATTGAATGCTTGAGTTTAGGGCTGTCACAAGTTAACACGACTCCAAACCCGAATCGACCGGACTCCACCCGAAAAAATTCAGGTTTGGGTCAACCTGTTTGTGAAACGGGTTGGGTTGACCCGGCTAACCTGGATCCCACGTGATGACTCGACCTAGCCCAGTTGACTGTCAACCTAGCTTGCTTGATAACTCGACCTAGCCTGCGCTGTCACATACCTGCCAGCCCAGCTGCTAGAGGCCCCTGCCGCCTGCCCCATCTTTGGCGAGCTCCTGCCTCCTGCCTCGCGGGCACTTGCGGCCTTCCAGGTTGAGCCCCGCCTCCGCTAGTCCGCCTCACTTGCAGCATGTCGGCCTCACTCCTAATCCGTGTGATGACTCGACCTCGCCCAGTCCCTACGCGTCGGCTGGCCCGAGCACTCATCGACTGCGCCCACGGAAGGAAGGCATAAGTTCGGGTTCACGGGTTGGGTCGGTTCTGGGTTGGAAATCCTCATGTTTGGGTCAGCCCGTTTACACCCGAGTCAACTCAGGTTGGACCCAAACCCGACCCGTTGACCCAACTTGACACCCTTGAGTCCATCTTCACCAAAATGTATGGATGCAATTAACCCTGCTCTTTTTTAAATTTACAAACAGAAAACAAGTTAAGTATTGTGCTTTGGGAAGTAGCTAATATCTGTGTTATTGATGCAGTTATAGAAGCTTTTATTCATTTGAAAGTTTGTCATTGATTTTCACATCTATCGGGAGGAATAAATTTTCAAACAAAATCTATATTTTTTTATTACTGTTTTGCTTCTCTTTTTTATACTAAAAAACTGATGATGTTGACTAAATGCTAAACGATATTAATTTATACTCTCCAGATGATGGGCTATTTTCAACATTACAAGTTCGGTCTCCATTTCCAATCTTTAGTTTTCTGGCTGGTCTGTATACTTACCTCTGTGATATTGTCCTTTGAGCATCATTTTCATAAGTATTTGTCTTTCAAGATAATTTTTTACCTGTAACAGACATTGATGAAAGATTCTGTGTCCAAAGGAAGGCATGTTGTACCAGCCAACGACCCTAATATTGCTGTTGATAATCTGGGTTTGGTCTCTACTCAGGCAGATAAGGAGAAAAAAAGGTTGCCAAATTTTGTTAATGATGACGCCTGTGCTGTTCTTTTGGATGTGTCTCTCCAACGATTGATTAAGAAAAGTAATGAATCTGGCTATGCATCAAATGATGTTCTAGAACTATGGAGTGATGATTTTGATGGAAGTGATTTCAGCCAATATCGTTCTAGATTGGTATGTGCTCTCAATCTTCTCAATGTTTTCATTGTGAATTACTTTTTTTGCCACTTTCTATTTTCTCCTTCAAACTCATTGACCTACAATAGAGCTGTTGTCTCATTCTCTTATGTGAAATTTAAAAAATTCTTCTAGGGGAGGTGCAATTGCATCTAATCTCTGCATCATGTTGTAGATATAATTAATATTTATTCCTTATCTATCTTTGTTATTAATAATTTGCCACATTGGTTTTAATATTTTTAATGTTGACATCTAAATTTTGTCCATGAATTTTCATACGTCCATTTTGAAAAGGCAAAAGTTTACAGTTTATTGTAACCTGAAACTAGAGCAGAATGCTGGTAGATTGCTTAGGTATTGGTGAACTTGCCCTAATTGCGAGCTTGTGTTCATGTGATTGAATCATGGAAACAACTTCTCTCTAATTGGCAAGATTGCATTTCTTAACCTTCTCCATAGTATATGTTGATGTGAGCGGTGAGCCTAGTTACCTGTCACTCATTTAGTTTGTTGGAAGCTAGTTGGGTTGAGAACTATTGTTTGCATTGCTGGTAAAAATCAATTATCAAAGAAAGAAGTTGAAGGATAACATTAAGCTTACATGCTTTGTTTCCCTCGCATTTAGAACAACGAAATTACTCATGAAAGACCTATCGCAATCAATTTGAGCAAAAATTATCGAAAACAACGGACCATGAGTACGACGATACGTGAAGTTCCCAGAATGACCTCCATTCGTAAAATGGACAGTGTCATCGCATCTGGACCGTTGCAATTATTAGAAAGGAAAACCATATTGGTAGGTCCATACGAGAAATAATGACGAAAAAATATGCTCGCGCATCAGAGACTAAACAAAATTCTATATGCATGAGTGATGAAAATTTAGCTAGCGAGTCAATAAGAATTTAAAAGTAATGTTTACTTATTATTCTTATAAAAATTTTAAATTTTAATGTACAATTTTAAAATTAAGAATTAAAGGTTTATTTTAAAATTTATATTTTGAAATAATAAATAAATTAATAAAAATAATATTAAAAAAATAAAAAATGCAATCTGGCGGTGCACCTTGCAGCTCTCTTTTGTGTCCCTTTTTTATTTTACTTTTGTTTGAAAGAAAAAAAGGAAAAGGAAATAATACATAAGCCCATACCTATCCTAAAAATCCTTACATAACTTTCTTATCACTCACCATTCAAAACTCCTAACAACTGCCAATGCCCAGGACCTCCTTATGTATGGTCTGATGGCAGACAGCCCCTAGCCAACCCCCTCACCTCTTTTTCGCATATGTTGAACACTACCCTAGCCACCGGTCAACATAGCCTGTTGTTGACCGATGTTGTTTCCCTTACCCTCTCAGTCACCTTGCCCGACCAACCCTGCAGCTGTCACATTGTTGGCCGACCGCCTCTATGCTCACTCTGCCTCCCCTTCTTTTTATTCCTCTCTCTCTCTCTCTCTCTCTCTCTCTCTCTCTCTCTCTCTCTCCCCCCTTCTACTTCTCGAATACTCCTCTCTTTCTTCTACCCCTCCCACCTTATCTCACCTTCTTCCCTTACGTTATCTTTTTAAACAGAGAGAGAAAGATCCTTTTCTTCTTCCTTCTCCCATCAATCTCCCTTTACCTCCCTTTCTCACTCTTCTCTCCCTTTCTCTCTTTATAAAGAGAGAGAAACTATCTCTCTCGATCCCCTTCTCCCTTTCTCTTCTCTGTCTCACTTTCTCTCTCTAAATGGCAAGCTAGGAAGAACTGCCTCTCTCTTTCTCTCTCTAAATAGAGAGAGAAAGACCTTTCTCACTGCCACCTTTCCCTCATCAACCCACTCAACTGCTTCAACTTTTTCACGTATATACTTATTTCACGTTGTCTCTACGTGTAGCCACTCAGCAACCTAAGCATCCTCATAGCTACAACACTTAATTTTATGCTTCTTTTTTAATAGCCAACATTCAATTAAAGCATTGCAGGTTTTACCATCATATTTTCAAAATTTTCTCTTAAGTTTGAGGCATACTTTCCTATCATATAACAAGCTCGATGCATTCCTCCACTTTAGCTATCAAAGTTGAATTTTATTGATAATATCCTCATCTATTTCATTATCGCTTTGAACAATATAACCAAGTTATTTAAAATGCGTGCTCTTTTTAATGACTTTATCACCCAATGTCACACTCCCATCACATGATCTATTACTGCTAAAATTATACTCCATTTATTCGTTTTTAGATCTACTCGAATGAAATCCTTTAGACTCTAAGGTTGACTTCCATAACTCAAGTTTTTAATCAACTTCCTCTCTAGTTTTATCAGCAAGATTAATATCATTATCCAAAAGCATACACCAAGGTATGGGCTTTAAGCTGATCAATTGTTGTAACCTAACTAAAATAAAAAAATACTCGGGACCACCTTGTGTTTGAACACAAGTAATAGCTTTTACAGGAATTTAATAAAAATTTGTTAAGCTTGCTAATTTTAAAATTAATGTTTAACAAGATTAGATTCTAGGATTTCTTAGTTGTTGTTGTGCTTTGGCATGCAGTTACAAACTAGATTAGAAGGGCTATTTAAAATAACAACAAAATTATAGTAAAGCTAGATGCATAAATAACAGAAATCCACCGGTTAACAAATAGAATTTTCACCTTGAGTTTCCCTCACTCTCACTCTTGAGGGTTGTTTTAGCAGAAGAGTATTTTCAACAAACTTATGACGCCACTAAAAGACAGAGGATACCTGCAGTATTGCCCAACAAAAACTTAGCTGAAGGGGAAGAAGTCGGTGGAGGTTGAAGAACTTGCCACTACTCGGAGGTTTGATGCTCATCGATGGCTGTCGTCAAAGTGAAGAGGATCCGATCGACGTAGTCGTCAACGGTGTGGTCAATCTCCAAGTTGAGGTTGAAGAAGGGTGAACTCAACACATCTACTCTTACTTGATGATCTTATACAAATCCATTCTCTTTTAGGATCGGCCATTCATGGGGAATAAGCCGGGGTTGTGTAATTTCTCCCTTGGGTCGTATGAAATAAGGGAGAAGAGAAGAAGAGGAGGAGAGAGAGGTTGGAGTGGTCGGCCAAGGCTAGCAGAAGAGGCTTCTTTAGTTTCAGCTTTTTGTTTATGTGGGTGGAGGGGCAATAAATTAAAATATGAATTTTAATTTCAGATTTTATAAGAGAAAGGAGGGAATAATTTTGAAATTCGAATATCCTTTAATTGGGGAAAAAGTGCGGCGGTCCACCTTGAAGAAAGAGTGTTGATTGATAGCCTTAATAGGGAGAATTAATTAAAAGAGAGGGAATTAGGGGGGGGGGGACCAAAGGAGGGAGGGAAAGGGTGTCCACATTCGATGTATGTGGATCCTTGCATTAATTGTTGATTGGGGGAATTAAATCTGAATTAATTTCATATTTGTGGTAATTGGGAAACTTCCTAAAATATGAAATATTAATTATGAAATAATTTGAAATTCAAATTTCTTTGAATTCGAATTAGAATACTTTCCAAATCAATAGTTGGCTAATTTAGGAAAGTAATGAATGTAGGGGAACAAGGGGGACGACGGCTAGGGCTTGGGGAAAAGGGCTTAGGTCGGTGGCTAGGGTTGGAGGAGGAGGGAAAGGAGGCTTGGCCGGTGGCTTTTGGGTGGGGTTTGGCCGGCGGTGGTGGGGGATTAGATCGGCGGGTTGGGTGGAGGGGAATAGTGGTCGGTGGTGTGGGAGGAGGAGCGGAAGGAGGCTTGGCCGGCGGTTTGGGTGGGGTTTGCCGGCGGTAGGTGAGAAGAAAGGGTGGGGAAGAAGGAAGGGGAAGGGGAAACCGAGAGCCCGGAATCTTCTGGCGGCTGTCGGGCCCTCTCTATGGTTCTCTCTTCTCACAAGAGCTCATAAAGAAACGAAGAACAATAGCTGAAATTGCATTCATCAATCATCATCCCTAATACAAAAGTAAGGGCCTTCATATATAGGCCTCAAGGAAAAAAAGACACAAAAATAAAATTTTCCTCTGGGCTACAACATGAACTAATCCCTCTTAGGGGTACAATGGTAAATCAGAACATAAACAAAAAATAAATTACATAAATCCATCACAAATAAAGATTCTTAATCGTAGCCGTCGATCTACGACGTCTCCTTTGATAGACGTGCCAGAATATCCTGTTGGTGTCCTCATCACATATCAGTAATGAATTTAAGTATATTAACTCCTTTCTTTTCATGAATTTTGTAGTGCACTTCTCTTGAAACTTTATCATATGCTTTTTGTAAATCAATAAATATCATATGTTGATCCACCTTACTCTCTCAGTCTCTCTATACTTCTCTATTGAAACTCTCAATAAATGCATAGCTTCCGTAGTATTGCGTCACAACCTATGTTCAATTACTCTTTGTCGTAATTTTAATGTATGCCTTATTAACTTAATTTCTCTATAATTGGCACACTCTCATGCATCACCTTTTTATAAAAATAGGAACCAAGATGCCACTTCTTCACTCATTTGACATCTTTTTAGACTTCAAAATAATATTAGAAAATTTAGTAAGAAAAAAAGTTCTTTGATCTTTTAAGTATTTCGACGCATATATTGGAATATCAGTAGGTTCTACGGTTTTTCTGCACTTTATTTTTTAAGGCGTCTCCAAATTCAATTTTACTAATGTGATGATAAAAATAAAGTTTCTATTTTATTTAGAGTGTTAAGGTCATAAAATCAACCACATTCTCACAATTTGCATTGAAAATTTTATTAGAATATCTCATCTACCTATGTTGAATATCCTCTTCTAAGAAAAATATTTTTTAATCTCTGTCCTTAATGCACTTCATTTAAACTAAATCATTACTTCATATATATATATATATATATATATATATGAAAAAATGGTTTTTGTGTCACTCACTTGCTACTTTGTCTTCGCACGTGTAGATATTAGTCAAGTCATAAACTGCCTTAACGTTCGTTGGTGATGTGTTTGGCGAGACGCGTGGAACCCCCACATGCTTTTCTTAGCATGGTAGGAGGAAGCTCGTTGGTGACATTCGTGAAACTGTGAGCGAAACTTATTAGTGATGTATTTGACACGATGCATAGAGCCCTATACACACTTATTTAGCTTGGAGGGAGGAAGATCTTTAGGCGACGTTCGCGACGTTACGGGTGAACCCCATCAACGACACAATCGATACGATGAGTGTAGTACTGTATATTTTTCTTAGCGTGCCAGGAGGAATCTCCTCAGCAACTTGTGTGGCGCTATTGGATAATTTACATGTTAAATTTGTCGTGTAGATACAACATACGCGCTTTCTTTGCATTGTGGGATTTTTGAGAATTATGGCTTTGATGTCATAGGAAATCGAGTTTATTCGCCTTTCTTGGCGTGGTGGGCAGGCCCAGAGTGTCACGACCCAGCCCGGCCCGACTAGCCCGAAAATAACGGGGCGGGAACAGTCGGTCGTACGAAAAACACGTGTAAACCATAATCAATTTCATTTAAACCTTTATAACATAACATAAACATCATCCATTAATATTAAAGAGCCAATAAAAACATCAAATTAAAGTATTCCAAGTTTGTTTTTTCTCTCACAAAAACTAAAAACATAAACTGCAACACAATTACATAAACTCCAATAAACTGTTCAGACACAGGTACAAACCACTGAACTCAAACTCAACAGAAAACATAAAAACCTTTCTTCCTGAGGTCCTCTACGACGGTTGGTATACTGTCGTCTCGTAGCCATTACTTTTTAATAATTTCTCCTAAAAAATATTTCCAATAATAGGATGAGCCAATGCTCAGCAGGTGAAAAATATTTATTTTAAATTAATGAAATATTTTTTTTCTCTTTCTTAAATATGTCATTAAGCATCAAAATGAAACAATAATGGATCATAATAAATATTTATAGGTATGATTTCATAAAATATTTCATAATCATTGTTTAAAATATTTCCTTAAATCCTTCTTTTTTTTCCATAAACTTTCCTTTTTCTTAAATCCTTTCATTAAATGCATAAATTTCATAATCATAATATGATAAACACCCGTCTCGGAAGTACCAGAGTTTTGTACTGATTAGGTACACAATCATTTAGCCATTTCCTTTATCATTTGGCTCCGAAAAATCCCATTACCATTTGGCTTTTGCAAACCCCGTTACCATTTGGCTCCGTAGAACCTCATTATCATTTTGGCACTGCTGGATTAACATACACATGCACTTTATAATATTTATATTCATTAAGGGATTAAAAACTATTCAATACATCGTATGATCTTCAATGTTTTTCGGGTAAAGAAAACTTTGTATCTTTTATGCCTTAAATTTGTTTAATTAACTTGAACATTTTAAGTAACATGTCATACATATAAACGAGAATTGAAAAGCTAGAACAATAATAAAAAATTCATGAAGATTAACTTGTAACCTTTGAAAGTGCAATATTACATAATTAAATTTCATAAACTCAATTTAAATATAATCACCTACTTTGCAAATAGCGAACAACCACCACAACATTGCACGACGTTGTTTAACCACTTGTCGTCTCCTTAATTCACACCTAAAGATAATTATAACTGAATTAAGCTACGTCACAATTATTTTCAATAATTAAAATAATTAATTTTCTATTTTCGAAATTATTTAAAATCCAAATTTTTGGAAACCCTAAATCTTCAATTTCGCTCAAATCTTTATTTAAAATTATTCCTAAACATAATTTAATAATTATCTTATAAATTTTTGGATTTAATTAATTAAGAAATTAAGAAAAATAAAATTTCTTATAAAAACTTGAAATTGTTCTTTAGAAATGTTCTTAAGATCCATAAAAATCATTTTTATAAAAGTTTCGTAAGGAAATTCAACTTTTAGGTAAAGCCCTAAATTTTGATTTCTAAAAATTCTCAAGGAAACCTCATTTCTATCATTAAAACATTCCCCTAAATTCTTTCTATTGATTTCGTAAAGAGAAATTTGGAAGAAAACGAAATTTTGAAAAAACCCTAGAAATTTCTTTTCCAGATGATTTGAGATTGAGAGGGATTTGATTTAAAACAATCATACCTTAGGATTCCCCTCGTCGTCCTCTTCGATTTGCACTAAATTCTTCGCCGGAAAATCGCCGCCGGAGAGCCCGTCGCCGAGCCCTAGCCCGTCCGCCCGTTTTCCCTTTGTCCGCTCCCTCTCTCGGTTTGGCTGTTCGTGCGAATGAAAATAGAGGGGGGAAGGGTTCAGTTTAGTATAGTAGAGAGAAAGGGAGTTGCCAATTGACCTTTTTGCCCTCACTTAAGTAAATTTGGCTTAAGAAACTTTTTGGGATAAAGTTGGCATTTTTAGACTTCTAAAATTTTTATCTCTCAAAATATACAAAATTAACTATAAGTTCTATGCATCAAATTGATAAAAAATTTTGCGTAGAATTTTATGAAATTATTTTTGTCGAATTCCGTTAACCTTAAATTTCACTTAAGTTCTTCGCGATGCATCAAAAAGCGTGCGACGACCTACGATCATCTTTTTCGGGTTTTACACAGAGTCCCTGTAGATTTTCCCTACATGGGGGAGGCGCTCAGATGTTGCTAGAATTCCGACTGAAGAAACTCTTAAAATTACAGTACAAGAAACCAAAAATTAGTAAAATGCAGGTAATCGAAGAAACAATTACACAAAGCTAAACATTTAAAAGTAATGCAAGTTATAGTAAAAAAATAGAAAAGTAAACAATCAACACAAATACATGATTTATTGGGGTTTTGTACGACTTGTTAGCTCGCTAAGGAGTACGAACAAGAACTCACTAAAAAACCCTAAAAACTCACAATGAACTCAAGCATCCTTAAAATTTGTGAAAAAAGTCTCCCCACCCTTCATATTTGTAGGGAGGAACAAGCCCCTGTAATGTAAAAAATGATATAAATAATATAAATAATAAAAAATACTGCATGTAAAAAATGTGTAGCACTTGCTCATCCCCATTTCACCTCGCCACTAGGTCCGTAATATTTTTGGCAAGCGAACATAAGGCGATCCTTAAAAATTTTAAATTGAAAAATATTAATGTAAAATGTAAAATTTGTATAATTTTCACTTACAAACATTGCGAGGCGATTTCAAAATTATGATGTGCAAAGTCTCGAAATTCACGCAAGGATTGTAAAGGTTTATAAAATCAAATTAGGATATTTTTAAGTGACATGCATGCATCACGAGGTAATCTTTAAATTCTATTAAAATGTATTGAGAAACATGCAAATGCATTCAGTGCATTGGTTGTTCTACACATGCACCATACAAATGCATTGAAAATTGTATAATACACTGAAAATTATACGAGAAAATAATTTATTTTAACCAACAATCGTGATAAGTACTTAAGTTTAGCATTTGAGAATGTTGTGCGGATTGAAAAATATTCAAATGAGATTTAAAGTTCTCATCTCAAAAAACATGTATTTACTTTGAAGTGCGCATCTAAGATTTAGACACATGTAAATACTTGAAGTAAAAATGCTTTGAAAATCATACGTGCATAAAGCATGAACGCCTTGAAAAGTATGCGGGAATAGTCAAAGTACGCGAATGCACTATGCAAGTGCATTGAAAAGCCCCATGAAGAACAAAGCCCCAGCAGTAACTAGAGGCGATGCATAGTTTAAATACAAGCAAATACATGAACATATACTATAAATCATACCAGGTTGATAATGGTGACATTTTTATCAATCATGTAAGCAAGTTTGCAAGGACTCATTATGAACGAAACATCAATACAACTTTCTTGCATGTATCAGTTGATAAAGTTGAAGGAAGATACAACAATATGTTTACAATCAATAATACAAGATTTCAATGAAGTAGCATGAAGTCATCACTTTGCTTGAAATGCAAACTTCAATAGGCGAGTTCATTATACAAGTCATAAGTCATCCTCAAAAGACGGCAGAATAATACTAATCTATAATGAGAGGCACATAATCATGCAAATAGACATAAATTCACAAATTAAAAATTTTAACAACTATTTGTCACTTTTAATTGAATAGAAAATACTAAGAAATTCATGTGTATGGTAATTTAATGGCCTTATATTAAAAATAATGAATAGAAACTTTGCAATATAAAATTCATGTGATCAATTGAATTTACGACTATGGAAAATCGGATTGTGTCAAATGTGTTAAAATCAGTACACATGCAAACCTATAATAAGAATTTAGAGAACATAAATTAATTAAAAAGAAGGAAATCATCAAATTAAGCTTCTTCTACAATGAGATTACATCTCTCGAAAATCTTTACTCCCTGCTTGATCTAAGTGAGCACTAGATGAATTGTACATTCAATTAGAAATTTATTTAGAAAATACTTAATTGTTCTTTGTCGTGCCTCATGCCTTCTATTTATAATAAAAAATTGATTGAATTTCTAAATAAAAAGAAAAATAGAAAAATAAAAATTACTGGCCAGAAAATTTGAGTGAGTAGGGCGAAATATCTATGCAGCGTGTTATCCTAATATGATATGTTTTTTGAAAATTTGACGTGGATCACCCAAACTCACTCCCTCAGCAGAGCAAGGGCGCTAATTTTTGGATTCACACTAATTACCCTTGGTAAATTTGATATGGAGAATTGATAGTTCTTCCAATGCTGCAGCGTGAAAGTAGGCATTGTGAAAGTGGATCATCAATAGAAAGGAGGAAGATAATAAATTGAAGTTAATCGTCTTTTTAAATTTAGCTTTAATGTGTGGTATCCATGGACCATAAAAGTGATTATTCTTCTTGTGCCTTGAACATTTCACAGATGCAAGCAGAGACAAGTTGAAGAGCAATAAAAGCAAAGATTGTACTATTTTTTAGTTAACTGGATAAAAGTAGGCGTGTAACTTTTTAATTAATGACTGTAGATTTATTCCAAGCTATAATTTTTGGGTATTCATGATCTTAACTCCTGAATTCAAATAGTGATGTGCTTTCTTGTTTGACAGATTGGTGAAGTTGAAGGTTGTTTTTCTTCTATTTTTAGTTTTGTTTTGTTTGTTTGCTTAGTCTGATGATGGTGACATTCTTCACGCAAGGCTTTTCTGGCAATACCTGTAGTCTGTACACTTATGGGTTTTCCATTGAAATGCTTCAATGTCTATATATATATTTTAATGCAGTTGGAGCTTATCAAGCTTGTTGCTTCTCAAAAGCCAGTACTAGCTGCAGTTAGGATTTCACATAGACTTGATATGGTTTTGATGAACTTTGCCAAGACAACCATACACTCTGAGGTTTAATATCTAAACTACTGCCAACTTTGTGCTGCTTTCACTTTCATGACAATCCAATTCAGAGTTTTCAGATCAACGAAGTCATATACTTCCCTACATTTATTTAAATCATACTTGTGAATAGTTGTGTTAAGGCTATTGATGATGATTACTTTTGAAATTTAGGCGGTGGCTTTGTTGGAAAGCTTGCAACCTGGACTGGAAGCCATTGTGAGTGCAATATTTGAAGGACCCACTGAATTAACTAACTATACATCTGAAATCAAGTTCCAATTGCATGGGATTCTAGAAGGTTGCCATTTTTTAATCTAGCTTTCCTTATAACTTTTAATGCTATGCACAGAAACATACTGAATCTAGTTTTTTGTGTGTTTTCAGGTCTGCTTCAGAAGCTTCTTTCACAAAAATGGACTGAACCATCACTTAATGTATTATTAGCACATTATCTGGATTCGTTGGGCCACTATTTGAAAATTTATCCTGATTCAATTGCTCCTGTTGTCAATAAGCTTTTTGAACTGTTGACATCTCTTCCATTGACGGTTAAGGTTTTTGCATAATTTTCTTTCTTGTGTTAAGATTATCAATAGCCAGCTATCTTCTGTTTTCACCCATTGCATGGACAGGGCCCCTCAAACATTGCTCGTCATGCTAGATTACAAGTATGTACATCATTTATTCGGATTGCCAAATCTGCTCACGAAAGCCTTCTCCCTCTTATGAAGGTAAATGCCTTAGGTATTCCTCACTGGAAATTATCAAAAGTTGTATTTAACCATTGTAATTAAAGAATTTTGTGAATTGCTATATACGCAGAAGTGGAGCTATTGATAAGCTCACCTACATTTGACAATACTGTTATGTATAATTCTTCTGTATGAAAGCATGCTTCCTACATTGATGGTGATGTGATACCACTAGGAGTTACTCGCGAAATTAAAAGGAACAATTGATTAAAACTTGCTAATGAAAATTCTTGCTTACAAATAAAGAAGAGTTGGAAATTCAAAGTCTTCAACTTGCTTAGACCAAAGAAGAGCGTTTGATATTAACCGAACAATCCAATCAAAATTCAAGACAATAGTAAATACGAAGTACACATTACATAGTCCATCACTTAACAACGAGAGGTTCACCTTTAGTACCTTCTCACTCAATCACTCTTAGGCTTTAGCGGAGAAAACGAATCATACGTAGAATGATATTACCACTAGGAAGACGGCACCGAGGACCTTCGTTGATGGAGAAGTAGCCGGCGGTGGAGGAGCGGTGGGTGTCCAATGATTATCCAACGACCCGGTTGAAGGTGCTCTTCAATCGATAATGTTAGTTGGTACAAGATGCGGTTGATGTATCCTTCCACAGTTTCGTCGTTGCCAAAGAAGACGTCAAAGAATG
The DNA here is from genome assembly GCA_022539455.1 of Dendrobium nobile. Lineage (NCBI taxonomy): Eukaryota > Viridiplantae > Streptophyta > Magnoliopsida > Asparagales > Orchidaceae > Dendrobium > Dendrobium nobile. The sequence goes on along the minus strand of CM039726.1, from coordinate 67,976,289 downwards.
GGGACCCAAGAATATCTGTCCTTCTTTGCTCGTCGAAGACAAATCTGAGGTCGACCTCAGGGTCGGCCATGCACCAACGATGAGATTGGAAGAGGAGGTCGTCGTCGTTGCTTGGCTTCAAGTTTCATGAGCAAACTAGGTTTTCCCAAGAGAGGGGATACAAGGGAAGGGGGTGGCCAAGGTAGGGAGAAGGGGAAGGGGGTGGCTTGGATGAGGAGTTTGGGTTAGGTTAGGAAAGGGGGAGTGAATAATTTAACCAAATATGAAAGTACTTTTAGATTTTTAAGTAGATTTGACGGGTTTTAATTTGAATTTTGAATTCAAATTAAATTGGGATAGAGCCTTAATTGGAAGCAATAGGAATTAGCCCATTAATAGGGAGGCTGGCGGTATCAAGAGAGGAGTATGGGGAGGATTTTAAGAAGTTTCCAAACAAGGTTTGCCAAATAGGAAAGTGATGAGGACATCGACAGACGCTACCGACATGTTTATCGACGAAGGAATCACAGATCTACGGCCACGATTCAGCGCCTCTGCTTTTGATTCAGATTTCATGATGTATTATTTAGTTATTTGCTTTTTTCCATTTTTACCCCTTTGGGGAGTTGTTTGTCATTGTAGCCCAGAGGGCAATTTCGTATTTTTTTTTCTTTTCATGAGTGGAGACCTATATATAGTGGTCTCATATGTTGTAATGGTTTAATGAATATTTGAATGAAAATTTTATGTTTGTCTTCTTCTTCTTGCATGAGAGCAGAGAAGGGCGATTGAGCTCAAGGTGAGCGAGTGCATTACCCATCAGTCGTTGGAAGCGTCCGCGACTCGTGGCTTTATTTTATCTTATTGTCTTCTACTCCAACTCTTGTTTTCCTCCTCCCCACGCCAATCTCTACCCGTGATTCAATCCTCCACAACTTCATCCACTAGCATCACCACATCAAATCCTACCAATTGCCAAACCCCCTCACCCGACGACAAAGCCCCTCCTCCTTTTGGCCGCTGGCCACCATCTTGCCTCAAACCATGAGGATGATATCAATCATCATAATGACTCCTTGATTGAAGTGTAGCATTAAATGCAAGAGTTACTGAATTTTGAAATTCAAATTTCAAATTCAAAAACTTATTTGCAAACGTCCAAATAAGGAAGTTTTTCGAATTCAAAATTCGAATGGAATCTAATTGAGTGACTCATTATTTCCCCCCCCCCATAAGTTTCAAACTCATTTGGAAAGGAATTACTCTCCCTAATCACTCCTCTCCCTCTCACAATGCCTCCGGCCCTATGAGGGTGAAATCCCCTTTAATGCTCCATTAATGCATTCAAGGCTCTTGATTTAAAAAAATCCAAATTCAAACTCCCTCCCTCCAATTTGCTTAATCTTGAAATTAATTTCAGATTTGTGAATTAACTCCCTCTCCTTCCTTCTCTATGCCGCCGGCCATGCTAGGGCTAAATCCTAATTAATGCTACTTTATGGCATTGATTACAATCGATTTGAAATTCAAATCCCAAATTGATTCCCTCCTAATTTAATCAAATTCTGAAGTTAATTTCAGATTTGAGTCAATCTCATTCTCTCCCCACCTAACCTAAATTCCCTCGCCCAAGTCACCCGCCCCCTCTCTCTCTACCTTGGCTGCCTCTCTCATTGCTCCCTCCCCTTGTGAATTTTGAAGCCAAGAGAAGAAGAAGACAACGCCTTTCCGACTCCACGTCAATGACGGATGGCTGATCCTGAACTTGAGGGCGGATTGTTATTCGACGTCTACGACGACATCCATATCACCCGTTCACCGTTCTTCGACGTCGGGTTTGGCCCCGACGACACTGTTGAAGACTATTTGAACTGCATCCTTCCTACTCTCGTGGACGTCATCGACAATCAATTCCAAGACTACGATTGGATCCTTGTCGGCCACCCACAACCCTCATCTCCACCGGCTACCGCTCCACCAACGAAGGTCTTCAGCGCGGTCTTCCTAGTCCTAGTGGTAATATCTTTCTTCGTATGGTTCATCTTACTCCGCTAAAGCCTACAAGTAGTTGAGTGAGAAGGCCCTCGAGGTGAACCTCTCCTTGTTAAACGTTGGATTATGTTATGTGTACTTAGCATTTATTCTTGCCTTGAACTTTGAAGGAATTGTTTGGTTAATTTCTATTGCACTTCTTTGGCCTAAGCAAGTTGATTACTTCATATTCATAATCTTCTTTTATGTGCTAGTGGTAAATTTTCATGAGCAAAGCTTTATTCAATTGTCTTTTAATTTCTAAAGGTAACTCCTAGTAGTTTCACATTAGAAAGAGAATAAACAATCCTCTCTAATTTAAATTTAGATCGGATTGAAATTTAAGACTTGTCTTATTTGGAGTTTTGCAAATTAGGAAAGTTTTTGAAATTCAAATTTGAATTTCAAATAATTGAGAACCTTCCTATCTTGCTTGATTCAATCTAGGGAGCCATAATGATGTTTGGAGTCATCATAATGGTGGGGAGCCATGTGAGGGGCGGCTGTAAAGGGGGAGGGGGTGGCTAGGTGTCGGATTGGGTGGGCTTGGGTGGCGGGTGGGCTTGAGGTGATGGAGCTAGGAGAGGAATTGGGTGGAGGGGGTTAAGCAACCGATGGTGGAGGGCCAAGGAGGGGCCGGCCGGTGGAGTGGGGAAAGGAAGAGGAGAAAAACACAAATAAGATAGAAATAAACTAACTATGAGATGTGGACCCTTCCAATGACTGGTGGGTATTGCGTTTGCTCACATTGAGCTCTCCCTCCCTTCTCTCTAGCGCTCACACAAGAAAAAGAAGAAACACAGGAAAATTTTTATTAATCAATCATCAAAATCCTTACAGCACATTAGACCACTATATATATGTTTCAATCATGAAAAAGGAAAAGTACGCAATTGCCCTCTGGGCTACAATAACAAGACAATTCCCCAAAGGGGTAAATTTGGAAAACAACAAAACTAAATAAACATAACATGAAGAAATGCATCAAAAGTAAAGGCGCTGAATCGTAGTCGTAGATCTGCGATTCTTTCTTCGATAAACTTTTCGGTAGCGTCTGTCGATGTCCTCATCAGATGGTTTCGCTAAAGCTTCAAAATTTAGTTTATTCTATTGAAAAAAATGGCGGAACTGCCAAAGCTATTTAGGTTAGTTCTGTAATGACATAAGCATGATGAAAAGGTCACTTGAAGTAGATTTAGGACTAATGCAATCTTGTATGCATATTTAGAAAGAAAAGAGGTAAAAAGCTGGTAAAATAAAGGAATTTTTGGAAAAAAAAAAGGAGCTTAAAATTAGTAGAGTGAAGACTGAAAGCATAAAAGGTATCCCATTAAGCTCATTTATCATTGATGATCTTCATTCACTTGTGTTGAAAGATAAGAGGAAACTAAATATTATAAGTTAGTAGCTTAAAATATACTATATAGAAGCATATGGATTTAACGAGGGAGGGGATAACCAAATGAAAAGGTAGATGAGTAAAATAAAAAAGAGTCTTAGGTGTATCATGCTGAAGAAGAATATGATTCATACTTGAACTAAAAATTTTAGATCTATAGTTACATTAACTATATTCATGCATTAAAGTGTTGGGCATCATAGAAGTCATTTATAATCAACTTGGTTGTGATACAAATGAGAATGTTGAGGTGGATGCTTGGTATAATTATGATGAAAAATTAGAATTGATCATATTAAGTGGATGCTAAAATCATGTTAGTGTGAGAAATGATCATTTTGAGTAAATGGGTAGTAGCACCTACTTAAGAAAAGCCGGTAGAAACTTTTAGCTGATTTGTGCAAGTAAAACAGGCAACAACAGATTCATCAATTTGGCATGTAACTAGAATTAAAGCAAAAGGTAAAAAGAAGCAAAAAGTGGCAGAATAACGGCAGCACACCTAGAAGTCACATGAAAAAAAAAAGAAAAAAAGATTTAGGAGGATTGAACCTTTGAAATTCAAGGGGTGTCCGCATGAGAATCTTCTAGAAGGCACTACTCTGATTGATGAACACATCAAAACTATAGACCTATGGTAGGCTGCCTCAAGGTTAGCTAATCAAATTGTCTTAATGTAAAGCTATTCCCACATAAGTACTACATGAAGGGTTGCATTGCATGTATGCATAAAAGGCTACACCATGTGATGAACATTTCATCTGGCATCCTTTGAATGTATGATGTTTATATACATTGTTGGCTATTGTTATTAGGGTCTAGAGATATTTTTTCCTAATTTTCTAGATATCCCATGGTCAGTTGGATAAATTCCATCTTGTTTCAACGTAAAATCTCTTTTAATGGATATTCCTTATGTGAATTGTGAAATATGAATAAAAGTAGATTGTAGAAACTTTTTCAGTTCTCTTTTATCATAGTTTAAGAAGTAGGTGAATCAATTACTTGTGGAATTTGATTGATTTTTATTCCTTCTGTCACTATCTTTTATTCCTCTCTCCCTCTCACAAGCTTGCACTCTACTCATGAGATCCAATCTCTCTTTTTATCCACCTTTCTTGAGATTTAGCATTCTCTCAATATTTATGAGATTCCTCTTCGCATTGTTTCTATTTGGGAGCTTACTCCCCCACTTCAATATACTAAATAGTATTCCCTTAATTGAAAATCTTAATTTACTCCTATCAAAATCTTTGTACTATTCCACCTAGAAACCCTAATTACTCTTCCATCCAGAAACCATAAAGCTTCTCTTGTACTACCTTAATTCTCCCAATAAAAAAGGTGTCCTTTATTAGCAACCTCCATATGATTTGATGGTCACTCCTTCTATCTAAACTTGGAACAAGTTTTAGTTTTTTTTGGTGTAGCCTAGGACTAGTTTGGGTTAGGTAGCGGAGAAATTCAGTGGCTAGAGAAATAATGTGCATTATACTAGACCCGATTCCTTAATAGCAGTTGAAATGCGGTTTAAATGGTGTAGCCCAGGACTAGTTTGGGTTAGGTAGCGAACTGGTTTGCTTTTTTTTTTTTTTTTTGAATACATGTTACATTCTAGTTATCATAATCATTACACCTTTTATCAGGGAAAATGCTTTAACTGAGGTTGATGTCCACCTCATCCACCAAAAACAAAACATGCTTGCTTACTAATAGCCTGCTAATTTTTCAGGGTATTGCTGATACGATGGCATTGCTTCAAGCACAGGGTCGCTTGCTCCGTGGTGAACATAATCTTTTAGGGGAAGCATTTCTTGTTATGGCGTCCTCTGCTGGGTACATAACTGTGACTATTTGCTTTTCTTCTAATCTTTTCCTCTCTCATTTGCTCTTTTTTCCACTATCCTTGACTTTTTAACAAATGCTTGCCTTTCTTACCTTTTTTGAATCTTGATTGCTTTCTAGAATTCAGCAGCAACAAGAGGTCTTGGCCTGGCTACTCGAGCCTCTGAGCAAACAATGGACCGAGTTGGAATGGCAAAATGCCTACTTGTCTGACCCATTAGGTCTGAAATTGTTGTGTTCAGACCCACAATTTATGTGGAATATTTTTCATACAGTAACATTCTTTGAAAAGGCCCTTAAAAGGAGTGGATATAATAAAGCTAATTGGAATCCTCAAGGTTCTTCATCAGTAGCGGATGGTTCCAATTGTCCTCACCCTATGTCTATTCATCTGGCATGGATGTTACCCCCTCTGTTCAGAGTAGGTTCTGAGTAAATGTATCTAGAATTTTGAAGCTGAGTTTAAGACTATCATTTTTAAGCAGTTCAAATCATTGATTTCACTGATGCAGTTTATTAATTAGTTTTTTTTAAAACAATTCTTCATCTACACTCTCCAGCTTCTTCGTAACATTCATTCTCTTTGGTCGCCAACGATTGCTCAAGCATTAGCAGGAGAGCTAAGAGGATCTAAAAGCATGAGCCACGTTGAGCAGGCTAGCCTTCTTGGCGAGAGCAGTTTGAAACTGCCCAAAGGTCAGCTTACACATGCGGATGGATCTCAAATTGACATACACGGGGAAGAAAATCTCAATGAAAACGACATTAGAAACTGGTTGAAAGGTATCAGAGATAGTGGGTATGTTTGTCCTGCTGTGATTTACATCAGCATATGCAAATTTTTTGTATTCCTTGCTGCAGTAGACTGTGCTCTCTCTCATGGTCTAGTTTATGGTGAGGCGGGTCTGATGCTCTTTGTGGGATGATTTCAGATTCCTTTCTTAGTGGGATGATTTCAGATTCCTTGTAGATCACATGAAGGGTAAATTGAGTAATTAAATTGTGAGATCTTACATCAACAACTCCGCAATACTTGGGATTCAGCAAAAAAATTTGAACTCTGACAACAAATATTGTCTTTAGGCGTCATCTAGGAAATAGAAATGCATGGTTAAGTTACTCCCTAAAGCTATTATCTATACAAAGAGAACTAGTCGTTAAACTCAAATAATGAATTTATGGAAGGTAGTTACAGGAATTTTATTTCTTTGCTCTAAGTGATATTTTTATTCGGAAGTTCCAAATATTACAATTTGATTTATTAATCTAAGAAAACGTTTCTTGAATAGGAGTTATTGTTGATTGGAAACTTTCAGACTTGTGTGGTGGTTATAAAGATTATCTGTTAGGATATAGATAAAATATGATTTGTGGTTTTGTATGTTTCAGCATCACTTCTGTGTAGTCTTTTGAAATTTTCATCATATAGTTGGCTAAATTTTCTGCTTCTTTGCTATAGAATAAAAGCTAACGTGTCTTGTATCATTTTAGGTATAACGTCATAGGACTTTCGGCAAATATTGGAGATTGCTTTTTCCGTGGATTGGACTGTTCTCTTCTTACCACGTCGCTTATGGAGAATGTACAATCAATGGACTTCAGACACATTCGCCAACTGATTCACTTGGTTCTTGTACCTATAGTAAAGTCATGCCCTGCAGATTTAAGGGCTGTCTGGCTGGAAAACTTGCTTCATCCGTTGTTCCTCCACTGTCAGCAGGCTCTTTCTTCCTCATGGTCTAGTCTCATTCATGAGGGTAGAGCAAAGGTTCCTGACACCTTTATTAGTCTTTCTGGAATGGAGCTAAAGTTAGAGGTAATGGAAGAGAAGTTGCTGCGTGATTTGACTCGGGAAATATGTAATATTTTCTCAATTTTAGCTTCGCCTGCTCTAAATGGTGGGCTTCCTTCTTTGGAACAACTTGGAAATGTCAACAACACCGAGTCATCTTTGCACAATTCATTGGATGCATTCTCTACAAATTCTATGATGGGGTATGGCATAGATAACAAAAATTGTGCATCTTTTGCTTGTAACGTTTATTGTTTTTCTGTGTGATTCAAGTCAGCCTATTGAAATAAACCTAAGTATATTGCTTCACTTGCAGATTTCTCATGACACATAAAAGCCTTGCTCTTCCAGCCTTGAGAATATGCATTGAAGCATTCACTTGGACTGATGGTGAAGCTGTTGCTAAAGTTGCAGCCTTCTGTGGAGCTATTATCCTTCTTGCTATTTCAGCTGATAATGTGGAACTCAGGGAGTTTGTTGTGAAGGATTTATTTTATGCCATACTTCAAGGACTTTTCCTAGAATCGAATGCAGTCATCAGTTCAGATCTTGTTGGTCTTTGTCGTGAAATATATGTTTATATGTCAAACAGAGACTCTTCTCCAAGACAGGTGAGTTGACAATAAAATTATTTTGGCTTGACTTCCGAACAAGTTTGCAAATTTGCTTATTGAGTGGAATTTTTCTTGATGCTAATAGGTTATTTTTCTTATAAACAGATTCTGTTATCCCTTCCTTGCCTTACAGAGGAGGATTTAGTTGCTTTTGAGGATGCTCTGAGTAAAACTAGTAGCCCCAAAGAACAAAAGCTGCATATGAGAAGTTTGCTTCAGTTGGCTTCTGGAAACAAGTTGAGAGCTCTTGCTTCTCAAAAGAGTACGAACGTCATAACCAATGTTACAGGTATGTGTTTTATCCATCCTTGTACAATTGAAGACGTCTGCAATGTAATTTATACTTAATTTTCTTAATATGAAATTGTGAAATGCATCTGAGTAAACAGTTTACTCATTTTTATGAAACACTCCCAACCTGAATTTCTAATGATCCACAAGTTTGGGAGCTTTGGCGCCGTGTTTGAATATCCTGTGATATTGGAGCATAATCCATGACAAGAAAAGCATGTGGAAGTGCGAATAGTGATAATAGAATGACTGATGTGGTATAGAAGGCATTCTACATGCATGCTAATACTTTTATTTGGCATGACTGTCATCATCATCATCTGTTTGTAATTCTATCTAAATTAATGCCTCTTTTTCAAGCCTTTCATGTTAACAACAACATTTTGGCTTAGATCGATTTAAACCAAGCATTGGGATAATATACTAAGACTAAGCTTTGTACTCAATTCTGAGTTTATTACTTGGGCTAACCCACACATTGGGTTGATGACTTGAATGTCTTCGCTCTTAAAAAAGAAGAGAAAATTGAATAGCATTGGATCTCCCCTTCACGCAATTTGGCCCATCTATGCATCACTTTTAGGCTTTGTCTACTCTGTTTGTAGTGCACACCCCTCGCAATACCCGCACATTAGCGAGCCTCCGGTTACCTATGTGGATCTTGGAGTGCCAACCACCAGCCCTGCGAACTGCGGCCTCCCTACATTGTCATCATGTTTTCCTTGAGCCATAGTTCCGTATCCAAGCCGTTGCCGAACAATGACCCTGACCCGTTCGGCAATCTCACAATCTTAATAGTGTTAGACTGTTAAAAAACTCTCATTATTTCTCAAGAATATGTTGAGCTTGTTTGTTGTTGCACAAATCACAGGTGAGCAAACTGTTCTTGTTCCCACAACCAACACCACCATGAGAAATGAAGTTCTCAAGTTAACCTCCTCTCAAGAAGTGTGCCTCTCTTGCTTAAAAAATAAAGAAAAAATAATCAATTACTATAGCTCACTTTGTTGAGGATTACTTTGGCTAATCTCTATAGAATATGTTCTTTTATCAATTATATTCACAAGTAACCAACAATAAATAAAAATAGAAGAGAGCAATTTGGATGTTGCGATGAAAATCTGAACTTATTTGACTTCTCTCTAAATGGAGAATTTGGCATATGCTTTCGACCACTATTCTGATACTTGTATGTGCATGTAGGCTTTACTGAAAAAGAACTTTTAGTATAAAACGGAAACTTTTGTTTTGAGGGTCGAGTTTGCAAATAAACATGCAAAGCTAAGTCATTTTATTGTTAAATGCAAATATAGGAAGCCAATTATTAATGAATTCAGCTCTCAGCACCTATTCTCAACAGAGGCAAACATTAAATGTAAATCTCTATTGTATTAAAGGCAAAATCAGCATATGTCCTTTCTAGGATTATTCATAAGATGTCCATATTGACAAAAGTACTTAATTTACATCCTGGCTAGTACAAATTATTTCGATGCTTGGTGCTTCGATTAAGTTGCCAACTGAATTGACTGGGTGGATAGCCCGGCATCCGACTTTGCCTTCTTGTTGCATTTACCGAATAGATAGTCAAGGAACCAAATTTCTATCTAGTTGCTGCACCTGTAACACAAAGTAAATGTTCTCAAAATAAAAAAAAGAAATGTTATCATTTCTAAAAACCTAAAGAAAAAATCATGCGATATCTACACTTGATTAGGCGGATTAATAAAAACTCTTAGCAAGAAAAAGTCGATAATATTCCCAAACATGATTAGCTCAACTAAAAAAGTGAGGTCAAAATGATTTTGTATAAATTTTTCTTAGTGTAGCAATACTCATGGTAAAAATGAAGCTAAATTGTTTGTTGTCTTATGAAAGCCCCAATTTGAGCTAAAGTGAATTAATGTTGAGCAAGTAATTTAGATTAAAATATATATTAATTTAAGTTTTATATTAATACCATTAATACCATATATTATATGAAAAATGCCAACAAACATCCTCCTACCTCCATTCTTCAAATTTTCTCTGTATGCCAAAACTGTCAATAAAATTACCTATTTTCATTCACAATATTTTGTTACATTTCCAACGATTAACCTCACACAGCGCATGTAAATTTATGGAGTTGCTAGTTTAAATTTTTTGCTTGGATGTTATATATGTAAATACATTGATTTGGGTGATATGCTTGTAAGTATCCCTATATGCACTTAGTTAAAATAGTTGAATATTAAGTAAGTATAAATGTGAATTTAAATTTAAAAGTAATAACAATCATGATGTGAGTTAAATATTAATTGACATAGTTGTACTTTTCTAGATCAAAATCCTTTCAGGTGTCTGTTAACCGAATAAAAAAAAAACCTCGAAAAACAAGGAGAAATAAAGCGGTCGTCGCGTCTCTTCACGAAACAACACACTCAATCGGCAGTTTAATCGATATAAAAATATAGGAAACAAAAATAAGAGGGTGATACGGAACTATGGGATCTTGATCGTATTTACCTCCATTTCTCCCACAATTGAGATTAAACACGTAAAAATTATTCATCTTTAATCTAAAGTTTTCTCTTACGTGTTAAGAGGGGTAATTAATTATGATTGCTTGCACTCATGGGAAATAAGAACCCCAAATCTAATTAAACCCTAACACTACCCTCGGGGGAAATATGATTAACTACAATCTGATGCAAGGAGGATGAAATCCTTTGTCTGTAAAACGGTATATATGCGTTTGTGCCGTTTTTCTTGAGCCAACAGTGACATTCAAAATTAAAAGTTAAGGACATGCATGATTTGATTGTTAACTAAGATAGGTGTAGCTTTAAAATCATAATTATGTCATGTGTCATGTAATTGGTAGCTATTAAATGTATTTTTATTCAAATTCAAAATTGTGCTATATGATGTGGTAGTCATAGAATGTTCCAGGTTTCACATTTTGGAATAATGTACTCCAGTTTAGATTTTGCTGATTACTTTTACGCTTCTTTCTTGTTCCACTTGCATCAATTTTCTCGTTGTTCATTCTATATTTTCTATCATTATAAAAAAAATTTTAAAAAACATTTGATATTATATGTAGAGCTTATAATTTTCTGAGAGCAGTCGAGCACTCGCTCCTCAATGTTTTGCTTCTGTGCATGAAAGCAGTGATTAATCTACTCTATAACTGATTGGTCGGTAATTTGATTTTAGAAGAACTTGTTTTATTGCATAAGGAATTTCAATTCTCTTTTATCTGATTGATAGATGATTTACTTGTATACATCTATGAAGGTTAGCATAGAACATCATGCGCTCTTTGATTGATTGTAGGTAAAACCAATCTTTCCATTTAATCAAAAAAGCAGCCATAACTCTACATTGTTCAACTAAGGCTTCGCTTGGGATAGTTTTTTTGTTGCTTTCTAAAACAACTTTTTAGTACAATAATTTCTTGAATTAAAAAATTTATACTAAAAAGTTATTTTGGGAAGCATAACAAAACCTGTTCCAAATGAAGCTTAAGTATCTACATGAATGCTTATTGAATTCACATGCATATTATTTGTCCCTTACATGAAATGAAAACAATTATGCATGCTACATGAAGCATGAATCCTTGTATACATGTTGTCTCAGGGGTGCAGATCGTCTACAATGCTGCACCTCTGCGGTTAACATGATAAGTTGATAACCATAGAGGTGCAGTTATCAATTCTAGTCATCGATTAAATCCATCAAAATTAGAGATTTTTAAAAAAGAAGATGGATTCAATCCAGATGGCTGGAATTTTACAACGCATATCCATAGTTATCATCATAATTATAGATAATCTGCACCATTATCTGCGGACGCCAATTTGTAAGGCCCCTATATCATAATAAATCTCATCCTGCAAACTTCAGGATGACAACAATGAACTTGTGTCTATTCAAGTTTATCTCTTTTAATTCAGATTTATCCTCTTAAAATGTCAGCAAGAAGCCGAAGTTCAACTACAGCTCCTCGCAAAAGTGAAGAAGACGAAGTTATTGGGTTAGCAGCATTAACGTAACGTGTTGATCTGTTACTGTACAGTTTCTTCTTATACAGAAAGTGAAGACAGTAGCCAACCTACAAGCAAAAGAAAATAATAGTTGTTTATGGTGATTGTGTAGTGGTTTGTTTCTTAGTCTATTATGTACACAAACACTAAAATGTTATCTATTCGGTTTAGATGTGTGGTTTTGTGATTTGTTTAGCTAATGCTTAATCATGATTAACTTCAGCAGAAGCTCATATATGATTAACCTTTTTATCTTGCACTTATTTTGAATTTTTAGTTAATTTTTTGTGTCGATTTCTTATTTTGAATTTGGAGTAGGCTCATGCAAATGTTAATGTGTCAATTTGTATCATTTGAGCCGACTCGATAAGCAAAGTCAGGTCATGCTTGAGCTCGAGCTCATGTAATTTATGAGCTCGAATTTAAGCTTGAAGTCGAACTTGTGGTTCATAATATTTGACTTGCGAGCTTGTTATCAAATTGAGCTCTAGCTGACTTGATTCACTTAACACCCTTACAACAATTTCGTCTGAACGAAAATTCTCCAGAGGAGATTTCGTCCCGGGACGAATACACTTCATCCTAGACGAAAATACTTCAGAGAGCAACTCGTCCTGGAACGAATATAAATTTCGTCTAAACGAAAATTTTCCAGAGAATATTTCGTTCTGGGATGAATACACTTCGTCCTGGACGATTAGGACTTAGAAAAATTTTCTTCAATTCATGTTCGTTTCATTGCTCTTACGAGGAGATAACTGATTTGATCGTCCCATACGAACTATGTTCGTCCCGTACGATCAGTACAAATTTTTTAAGATCTCCTTAAGTGTGTGTGTTTATTCACTCAATTACAATCACTTCCTCTCAAACTCAATTCAAAGAAAAATACAAGCTTTAAATACACAAAGTATCTCATGCTGAATTTGATTTGAAGTCTTCGTAGTCTGAAGTTTGATTTTCCTGAAATGTTAGTACACACAAGAGCAAAAATAACTCTTCCAAAAAGTGTTAGGAGATAACTACACATAAAACAATAATATTTGAAATCATCAAAACTATACAAGTTGCAAAAATGTAAAACATGCAAATAGCAACTCTCTTAACAATAAGCAAAGTCAGGTCATGCTTGAGCTCGAGCTCGAGCTCATGTAATGTATGAGCTCGAATTTAAGCTTGAAGGCGAACTTGTGGCTCGAAATATTTGACTTGTGTGCTTGTTATCAAATTGAGCTCTAGCTGACTTGATTCGCATAACACCCTTACTTACAACAATATTGTTGTGAAAATATGTAGTTTGTTTCAATAAACAAAAGAAGAATCGATCGGTTTTTTAAGTTTAGAACAATGTTTTTTCATCATTAGATTCAACTAAACTTTTATTTGTATTTCACCATAAATTTGTACTGTTGTGTAGGAGTTTATTACAATGGCTTGGTATAAATATGAAAATTTGTAGTATATCGGTGAACTCTCAATGTTAGAAAAGGGTGTGAATGAGCCAGATATGTAACCATGATTTGTTTAGCTCGATTTTATTGCTGTAGAGTTATGTAACAAGCAACTTTGTTAGCAAATTGAAAAAAATAAAACATTGTGTTTTCAACTTCTTTGTTATCAAGCCAATCCTAAAAAGTATATATAAGGAATCCTTAGGGATCATTTTTATTTTTTATTTTTTGGGTCATTCGATTGAGTGTTTTGGAATTTGTCTATAATTATGAAGCATGTTAATCTAAAAAGTTATATATAAATCACCATTTTGAACATGAAAAGGTAGGCTTGAAATTTAAAAGAGCTTAAGGGCTTCAAGAATCTTAGAGCTTTATTGGACCACAATTATTTACCTATTGTCGATGAACCACCATCGACAAACATTCACCTATAAACTAATAACATTAGATCACTTTCATGTGGTCATAGCCATTAAACCACTATTTTAACAATCATCATCAAAACACCACCATTTGATTATGACTATCAAACTATCACAATTTAATCATCACCATTAGACCATTGTCAAACCCTTGCTCATTGTCTCCCAACTATAATCCTTTGATTATTATCACTTGATTTTGATTCTCTAACTATCGTCATCTAACTATGATTATTTGATCACTATCACCTTATTATAATTTTTTGATCACCACATCCAACTATAAACATCTAATTGCCATCTATTGACTATAGTACTCCAATAACTATCAACCAAATATGATCTCTCAACTATTATCGTCCAAAAATGATTATCCAACCAGCACCAGAGTACGGTCCTTCGACCATCTTAGTCCAACAATAGTCTCCCAACCACCATGGTCCAACTTTCATCTTTAGATTATCTTGCCTAATTGATATCCTTCAACCGCTATTGTCAAATTGGGGTCCTCCAAACATTATTGTTCGACTATGATCCTGTAACGCTCCAAAGATCAAATTTGGAAGAATTGTCTATTTATCATTTTAAAATATACCTAAGCTTCTATAAATCATCAATATAAATAATAACCAACGAAAGTAACTAAAATCATATACATCAAAATATTTTTACTATTCCTTCACCAAAATGTCATTTATACTAGCCATGCTATTACTATAATCACTAATATATCATAAGCTCCTAACTACAAAATAATAAAAGAAAATGAAGAACAAAACCTAAAGAACCTGAAGATTGTTATCAGTATTATTGCGTATGATCCTGACCCCTTCCCTGATATGAAATTATTAAAGTTCACATAATGAGTTAAAAAGTCTAGTAGGTAACAAAAACTCTATCACTGCTTTCAATTCAAAGCAAAATAATTAATATATATGTTTCAATTATAATCAATATAAAAAATCACTTAATATAAGCAATAAAAATATCAAAATTCAATAATAAAATCAATATGATCAATGAAATCAAAAGACATCTATCAAATTATAAGACATACGATAAAGTGTACTATCATCTAATAAATCATATTAGTATGTTATGCTATGTTGTATCAATATTGATAGCAGTACGATTTTAATTTTATTATAGATCAATTCATTGTATTATCAATTAATTCAAATGTACTATCATATAAATGCAATCATGAATATAACATCTTTTTCCACCTCAATAATTGTCCAATTTGGTATCAATCTTAATTAGGTCCTACTTTCAATTAATTGGTATTGGTCAACCCCAATTGTCACCTAATTGGGTATCAGTTTTTATTAGGCCCAACTATTAACCAATTGGTATCGGTCTACACCAATTGTTGCCCAGTTGGGTATCAGACTTAGTTAGGCCTAATTGTCAACCAATTAGTATTAGTCTTCATATTTCATATTAACAACCAGCCTTCCATCTAGCCTTGCTTACATGCAATTGCTATATTTTTGTCAATGTCATGTATGAAGTATAGTAATTCATAGAATATAGGAAAATTTATCGAATTTATCTACTATGCATTTACTTAAAAAAATCATAACTTCCAATTTAATTAGTGAAAGTTCAATATATTTCTGTAAAGAAAATATTCATATTGACGAGAACTATCACATACCAAAACTTATGCGGTGAAAGTTTACCAATACAAAATTATCTTCGTTTTTCGATAATAAAAATATAAATTTGATCAGAAAAATGTTCAAAACATCAAATTATTGAAATCTGAAATAGCGTAATCATTCATTATAGTGAGACAAGCAAATTTTCCAACAAGACTGAATGGTTAAAATCACTCCACGACATCTAAATCTTGAGTTCTATTTTCTCTCTTCTTTAATTTCTCCTAATTTGGGGGCTTTGTGTTTCTCTAGCTTTGTTAAAAACGAATGGGAAGAGGAATAAATTGCATTTGACTAGTTCATTCATTGGATTAAGATATTTGTAATAAAATAATAATATAATATTATATAATTATATAATTTATTAAAATTTTTAATATAAAATTTATACAAATCTTTTTATGGTTTTAAAAGTTATAGAAAAATATTTATAATGTAAATCCATTAAGTTAGAAAATTATGGTTGAATCGGTTTGCAAAACGGACATGTAACAGCCGCAAAATGCTACTTTTATAGGTAGGTGTTAATTTATTAAGAATTTGCGCAAGTGCGAAAAAATTATGAAAAAAAATTATAATTAAAGTATTATAATATCTATCTTATGGCGAAGATGATTTGTAAATTAGACTTATAATGACTCATAAAAAAAGTTTATGTTTGAGTTAAATTACGGGCTATTACAGATCCCCCAGCCACCATCACTTGATTATGATCTTTTGATCACTATAATCCAATTATGATCTCCTAGCCACTATCACATAACAAATGTAATTTATGTTTACTATATTGTATCAACACATTTCCCAAGTATGGCTAGGGGAATCATTTATAATTGCGATATATACTAGTGAAATAATACAAATTATGTTTCGCTCCATGATTTTTTCTTGCCAGATTTTTTTACATAATAACTCTAATGCCTTTTGCTATCCTCTTTTATTTATATATATGTATGCTAACAGATGACTAATAGTTTTATTAAAATTTAAATTTTATTCATTAAATGAGTTAAAAAAATAGTAAATTATCAAGCTCAATACTATTTTTGAACATTAAGTTTTTTGCATCCTATGTATTTTTCTTCCTAAATCCATTGCTTTCGTTTTTTTCTCTTTTATATAACTTATATATTTGATAATGTTATAATGCATATAAATTACTATTCTTTATTCTATGTTTTTTTTTTAAAAATTCATTTTAACTAATGATACACCATTATTCTACTCTACTAAATCTCTCTTTCATGTTTTTAACTTTCCATTACTCTTCCTCCACCAAATTCTATTGTATAAGTTAGAGTTCTTCGTAGAATCCATTAGATATTTTATCCATGATATAATATATATAGTTTTTAGGTGACTAAATGGTTGGATGGATTGACGTGGTGTCAAAATTGGTGTTCCACTAGAAGAGTGATGTTCCATTTTGCTATGTTCTGCCTAACAATTGACTCACTTATTAACATGTCTCATATCTATGTTTTGATGCATCTACTAGAGCCAGTACATCTTGTGCTTGATGTGATCCATGTTCACAAGAAAATGTGGGAAAATATATCTAGCTTTATTGGTGATTGTAGGAAAGGATTAAATGGAGAATTATGACATTAAAGGCTATTATAGCTAATGTGTTAGGTAAAAGCTTTGTTGTTGAGACTGGAGACTTTAGGTTGGTGAAAACCAATGGTCAACAAATCTCTATGGCTACACCTAAGAGGAAAAAGTTGTGATTTTGTTATCTTTAAGAGCTCACTTCATTGTTTAAATACATGACAAGAAGCCTAAAAGTTACCCTTTTATGTTTTCTTGATTACTTGACAATTTTTATTTCATCTATACTATCATTTCTTACTACATTTATGCACTAAACTTGCATGAACTATGAAATACCTAAATACATGTTATATTCAAAGCTGATGTCTTGAAATTTGTATGAAAAAATATTATTTTGCCTAAATATTTGTTATGAACTATTTGTGACAAATCTTAGGGAAACATTATTGTGGGCTTTGAAAGATGCCTATAGAGATGTAGTGAAGGATTGGTCATAGCTAATCACTACACTTTATAGACCTATGGGGATCAATGAAAGGCATACTTCATATATATGTCCTATAGATTTCCTCTTCATGGAATGTGACAAAAAATAAGATTTATTTTAATTATTGAAGGGTGTCGTAGTTTCCTAAATGAGTAAGCTATTAAGATTAATTGCATAATGTGCACATCTAAAAACATGTTTGACTAAGAATTTAATGCTTTTTGGCAATATGGGTAGAATTGATATGGGTTTGGTCAGGTTAAACTTATAAAGAATCATATGGGGCCTTATAGAGGATGACGGCGTAAGACGTCCTAAGAACTAAGAAGAATAGTCTCAAAGGCATTAAAACAAACATGAAAGAGAGATTTACATCACCATTTTAATTAATGGGAGATGCCCAAGTCTAGAATTACAGTGCTATATAGTAGCACCTTCATAAAAGTATAAGTGAATGGGGTGAAAGGAGACAAGTTTGATCAAGATATTATGAATCAACGGTCTTGGATCATCGTATTCTAGACTTAACCAATAAGGCAGCTGATCCAACTTAATTAAAAGAGCCTTATCAACTTTTATTGGGTTACATAACTTAAGAGAATCTTGCAAGCCTAGGGTAATGTCATGTCCCAAGATCTAAAACGGAAGAATTTATTTTCTTTTTTCTCTTTTCATTTATTTAGTTTTTTCTTATCTTAAATAACAGTCCATAGTCATTTAAAACCAAATCAATTTGACATCCAGAGTTGATTAGTTGCATTAATGAAATCTAAACAGTAAAAATATAATTCACATTACTATAATCATTATTTACATTATATTTCTATATCTAGAGTATAAAATAATATATATTATTACCTTCATAGGCTACAAAAATATACATAAACCATAAAAATTGAAAGAAAAGTAAACTAGCACTGTTAAAAGAAAACTATGCATAATGTCTAGTTCCTCATGCCATAGGGTCTTTACTCTTTCCTAAAATTATATAATTCAAGTAATGTAAATAGCCAAGTACTGAAATATTATAACTGAAATCAATACAATAATGCTTTGAATTATATAAATAAATATATATTATATCAATATTTGTTAACTATACCAGTTATTTTTATCAAATTATCATTTTCTAATACATCACATCTCAATCTATTACATCATAAGTCATAATATTAGTACTAGAGATCAGTATTTATAATAGTAATAATAATTAGTAACAATATACGATATCAATATTCTGTATGAATATTAGTTAGTATCAATAATAATTTTTATATATTCATAAGAGGGTATCTTGATCTTGCTTATATACTTATGACTCTCAATTAGTTTCTGCTTATCACTATTAATCAACGTACTCCTTATAACTTCTATTTAATTATGTGAATTAGTTGTCCCGACTCCTTATGACTTACAATCAATCTCAAGCTCCTTCTGACTCTCATCAGTAAATTTAATTAGTGAATCTTAAAGGTATCACATGAGGTATCATTTCATATATCTAATATCAATCATAATATCCTTTCAATTAGATCAATATCACATTCCAGTATATATTAGTCCTATCAATCATTTCACTCCATATCACATTTCAGTATTTCATATAAAATCACATTACGTCACTTTCAACCCATTTTCAATGAATATTTTTCCTACTCATTTTACAAAATACTCGTCTACATGTTTATAACTGGTGAAAAATGCAATAAAATTATATTATATTGTTGAGAATAATGAAATATATAATATATCAAAAGTTAGATAATAAAATTACAAAATTAGGAGATAATACAATTTTGATATATTTAAGAGAGATACAATCTGTAGAAATCAAAACTATTGAATACAAAGCTAAAAAAATAGTTACTTATAATGAATAAAATAATTTTTGTAAAAGAAATTGTGAACAAAAATGCCCCGAAGAGCTTCATCTCTCTTCTTCTTTCTACTCTTCCTCCCCCTTTCTATTCCCTTTCCTTCTCCGCCAAGCCACGTGAAATGAGGGTGAGAGGGAGGGAATGACAGAGATATGTATATATATATATATATATATATATATATATATATATATATATATATAATTAGTAGTCTTGCATCGTTGCACTCTAACCCAGCGTCGCAGTGCTGCATGTAGAATTCAAAATTACTATATAAAAAGCGACTCAAAAGCAACATGGTTAATTTCTAGTGCCATTATGCTCTCAAACATAGTGCTGTAGTGCTCGAAGCACAACGTCCAAGCGCTTCATTTCATATAAAAATTTAAAATTTTATTTTAAAAGGTTTTTTTTTTTTTTTTCATATTTTGGGTTGTTCTAATCTTCCCACCATTGAAAAATATCATCCTTTAAATTTCTATATCCATATGAGAGAGGGAACATGCGCAAAACAAAATTCTAAATCAAATCAACTAATCAGTATTCAAACAACTAGAAATCATATAACACTTCAAATAAATTCAAAATTCCATTGGAAAACTTAACTTATAAAATTAGAAAATAGCACAAAATCATATCGTCATATTCTTAGGTACTTCAAGAACCTCTTTCACTAATTCCAACTATCTAAGTTCATATCTTTATTCATGTCCAGGGAATGGTCTGTGGAACAAATTAGTCGCATTAAATAAGGAAAACTTAGAGAACAACATATCAAATAGGATGAATTCCCCATTTAATATCCCTTGATTCCATCACTTAGGGTTTTAAGAGTCCTTGTTTTACATGTAACTTAAGAATCCATGTCATCAACCATGGATTACTTCATTCAATAGAACCTCATAAACTAATAGGGATAACATAAAGCTGATAGACAAACTTACACTCCTATCTTATATGAAGGAAATGCCTTCTAGACTCGTAGTATCATATGGTCGTACATGTTAAGGCTGATAAGACTACCCATAACATAAGGCTAAAGATTAGGAAAGAAAAGTACTTTTTCTACATAGTGAAAAGGAAACTTAAGATGTGGTTTATAGCTTAATTGAGTGGAATTAGAGAGCCTGCAAATCTTCTTTATGTGATAGGGGTTGTAAGCAATATGAAAAATGAGACTTAAAGCTTGATTTTTTTTTAATGTTATTCAGCCCAAAAAATCTTCTGAATATGTTAGAATAAATATATAAGATGTGAACATTGAGACTTATAGTTTGATCATGTGGGATGAAAAAGCTTATGGATTGGACATACATCTTGCCTAGGTTAAGAATCCCATCAAATCACTTGAACACATAAGCAAAATATGGGGCCATTATGTTAGGATGATTTGACATGAAAGGAGACAAAGAGATCCTAAACTGCAATGCATATAAAGTATATGAATGCAATGCTATAGTTTTTGTTATATTCTCTAAGATGTATTCTTGTCTATTTGGAGACTCACATTATCTTGTCATGATGTGAATCAACTAAGGTTTTGTCATTAATGAGGCCATGTGTCTATACCACAAGATGATGAGTCGAGTACCTAGCCATTCTGTATGCTAGAGTGCAAATAAGTCAAAATTATTTTAAATTCATTTAAGCTTTCATGTTTTAATAAAGAAAAATCCTAGGATCTAATGTCGAGGCGACATCACGTAATAATCCAATATAAAAGTAATGTAAACACATAAAGTAATGCAAGTAAACAAACAATAAAGAGAGCATAGGCCTTGAACTTATCTATCCATTAAGGCTTGCTATCCTATGTCTCCTATAAAATAAATGCCATTGACATGTATATAATCATCATAATCATCATATCATGTATCATCTCAGTACATCACTGACATGTATTATACAACAACAACCTCAAGCCTTTATCCCACTATATGGGGTCGGCTACATGAATCATTTTTCTCCATTGTGTCCTATTAAAACTCAAATTCTCATTTAAATCTAATAAAGAAAGGTCATTCCTAATATTTTCTAACCAAGCCTTTTTAAGTCTACCCCTACCTTTCCTAACACAAGTCAAATCTAATACCTCTACTCTCCTAACCGGGTCATCGGAAGGCCGCCTTTTTATGTGACCAAACCATCTAAGACGGCTATCTCTATCTTATATATTATCAATATCAAATCAAATGCATCACATAGTCACTTACATCTAATAAATACAATCAAACCTAAGTAAATTATACTTTAATAATTTGTGGTGCATGTGCTCATCCATAAAGTGTTGATATTTAT
Organism: Dendrobium nobile; assembly: GCA_022539455.1. NCBI lineage: Eukaryota > Viridiplantae > Streptophyta > Magnoliopsida > Asparagales > Orchidaceae > Dendrobium > Dendrobium nobile. The sequence continues at coordinate 67,954,548 of CM039726.1, read as the reverse complement.
AGTGTGAGACAGACCAAACTCACCATGCTCAAACAATTCTGTTGTGGTGTGTAGGACTAATAATTAGCTGTGCTGTGCGAGGGTTTGCACTCGCGAGACCAATCATTAAGAATAAATAGTATTATAGTCGTGTTTGTATCATGTGTAAATTATGTTCGAATATTATTTGAATAGTGTTTCAATTTTATTCACACAACCTACAAAATAATGTTCAAAAATAGTTCGAGCAAGATTTTCTCTATGTTCATCACAATTAATAAAATGTTCAATGTATTTCTAGATTTAGTTTTCAACAATGAATGACATATTAAAAAAATAATTGAACTTATAACATTTTTAACCTTGAACCTATAGGTGGAGATGAATACGAAAACTTTGACAAGAAAATTTGCTTCAGAATGATTACATGCGCTAGGAGATCATTGGAGATGAAGAAGATACTGTAAAGAAAGATTGAGCAGCTTATTATGTGAAAGTTCATCTGACTATTGAGGGAGGGTTTCAATTTTTTTTTTTTATAAAATAATTTTTGAACATATTAAAAAAAGAAAAGAAAAGAAAAAAATAGCATCACCACTTAAGTCATCTCCAACCGAATTCTAAAATAGTGTTTGCCGTCCGCCGCGAGCCCCAGCTGAACGCGAGATTCAACAGCATTTTCACGAAGTGAATAGTGCGATGCTAATATTGATGTTACACTGTTCTCAAACCCTATTTTAACTTGGTTGGAAAAAAAATATACTCAAAATATATATTTTTTATATTATGAAATATAATTCGATTAAAAGCCGGTTACTATATTTTAGAGTGTTATTATACTTTGAAGTAAAAAATGAGTTTTTTTTTGTTGGAGATGCCTTTCCAGCACATAAAGTCTAATTTCTATTTGGGGTTATTATGGGCTTATGAATATTAGTGTCAATATTTGACATGATCTGAAAATCTGAATTGAACTCGATACAAAAATTTTGAGTTCGGATCAACCTGAACCCGAAACGGGTTAGGCTCGGGTGAAAGGTTTCGACTCAAACGGGTCGTGTTCGGGTTGACCTGGAAACCCAACATTGACCCGGACTAACCCGGAAACCTAGTCAACTCAGTCGTCCGCGTCATCATGCGTAGAGTTAGCTCCGCCGTCCGCATCTCGCCCAGTCACGTTGCGTCCTCTTAGGCGTCCGTGTCAACTCGCTGTCAGCCATCGGCGTCCGCGTACTCTTTGTCGCCTGGCCCGTCTGCAACTGTCTGCATCATCCCATTGTTGGCTGTTTGCTTGCCCTTCGCCATTTGCCACAGCGAATCCTCTATTGCCGTTGGTCGTTCGCGTGCCCTCAGACATCTACGTGCCGTCGCCGACTCAATTTTGTGGGATGTGTTAGATTGACCCGGATATGCAGTAGATCTGATTCGGGTCCCATAAAATTATCTGTTTTAAAAAATGGTCAGATTCGAGTTCACCTAAATAGGTTCTGGAGGCTTCTGCTTCCTTTACAGGTTCTTGTTTTTCCTCACATGTAACTAGTATTTAATATTAATGAAAATTAGGGCTTTATGCCCTCTAATTCCCCCCCCCCCCCCCCCAAAAAAAAAAAAGTTGACCTAAATAGTTCATGATCAATTCGGGTTCCGACCCGTGCGGTGTCCGAACCTAATTAATTTCGCCATTGGAGAAAACAGCTGAAACAAGAGAAATAGTGAAATACCGAGAAGGCGGAAGGCAAACATACCTCGACATGGAGAACCCTAGGGCATGGCTCCTTGTCAATGAGACAGCGAAGGCGATGTTCGGTAGAATGGAAAAAGAGCGCCCTTCCCTTGTCTTTCCTCCCCTCAACCATTTTTCCATTCGCGCAGGCGATGTTGTCGAAATCACTGGCCCCTCTCCCTCGGCGAAAAGCGAGATCCTCTTGCAGGCAAACCTAGCCTCTGTTATTCTCTCCTCTCTTTTTCACTCACTTGCCTTCGTTCCTTTGATTTGACTTCGTCATAGGCCGCCATTCACTGCATTCTGCCCTGGGAGTGGAACGGAATCTGTTTCCGTGGGCTGGAGATGGTGGTTGCGTACATTGATTTGGATTGTCGTTTCGATGTGCTTCGGCTTGCTCAGGTGCTGAAGCTTCGTATCATGAGTGCGTATGGTAATTTACTTCTATCTTCGATGTGTTCCGTTCTTGAATTGAGAAAGGTTTGCGGGAGGGAGAGAGGGTGGAAGGTAGAGACCAGTCTTTTTAGCAGGGGCAAAGAGAAATATTGCTAAACAATCGCTCGAACCATAATCATAAATATTGATTTAGAGCATTATGACACTCTAATTTTTGAGTGGAGTTTACAATGCTAATAATGTGCATGCTCCACAAAACCATAACAATTAGGGAGGCTAAGCCCAAATAAAATACCAAAGTTTTGGTGGTTGTTTTTGGCTTACTCAATCTAAGTAACTAATGCTAATTTTGACAATTTGATTCTAAAAGGAATATACCGTGTGGTTTTTCTCACACTTTGTTTATCATACTTCACTGTTGTGCCCAATATCCTAAATGATCAAGCAGTGCTTTTTAACTGAAACCTATATTTCTGCAATTTAGATGCTCAATGACCAAGCTATATGTTTGGATGTATAGCTACATTATTGTGTTATAAATACCTATTATCATTTCCAAGGTGCATCTCACCAGTGAATGCCAATATTTTTATTATGATGAGAATGATTTGTACTAGTAGGATTGATAGAGATGAGTAACGTCGTTCATCAACCTGCCATTCAGTGTTTTGACTGTACAAAATACTTCCAGAAGATGCTGAAAACAGTTTTACTATTAGAAGTTTAACGCTAGTCTAATATTCTGATTTTTGGTAGTTACATTAGAATGGTATACAGGCTGAGCATGCTAATTTTTTATTAAAACAATCCTTATTAGCAGATTGATGTTTAGATTTTGATGTTTTAGGTTCAACTCATGGTACCTGTCGGGACTCAGACAAAGTCTCTCCCAGGAATAGCTTCATGGATTCACAAGCTGATCACCTGGATCATGAATTGTTTTTATCCTGTATGAAACGTTTCTTGTATATCCGATGTTACAATAGCTCTGAATTTTTGGCTGCATTGAAGGCAAGCAATCTCCATTTATATGCTTAATATTGCAGTCGCATAAATATTTTAATCTTATCGAGCATGCTTATGTATTTTAATTCATGGATTTTACATTTATCTTAATTGTCAAATCTTCTAATTCATTACCCTTTACTTTTTTAGTTTTGACATTTCATCACAATTGCGACTCTTATCTTCTCTTATTTTTTAGTAGTGGATCAAATGGTTTATGAGGCTTCAAACTTATTTTAACTTTTTAAATAATTTCATTTTTTGAATTTTGATAATTACTATAAAGTTAACTTCTTGAAGGTATGCTATTAGCACATTTGAGCTTATAGCATCTTGTATGCACATTCTTGTTTTTCTCCATTTTAATATATATTTTTTCATTTCTTAAATGAAATGTAGTGCCTCCCAAGAAAATTTGATTGTTTAGCCTAATTTTTTTAAAGCAACAATACCCCATCATACAATCCTTGAGATCGATGCATGTTCAGTATGCATCTTGAGACATTATTTTTTACAGCTATTGGTTTGTGCTAACTTGGACCAATCCAATTTGAGTTACACTAAATTGGTTTGCATAAGCTTTGGTTGGGTTAGTTGGATATTCTTTTGGTTTGAAGAGAGGGTTGGTGACCCCCAAATTTGCACCATCATCAATGGTGACCTAGTTGTTTCTGTTAAGAACAATGAAAGGTTGGAGGTAGTCAAATACTCAATAAAAAGGAGTGTGTGTGCTCCTCCTCGCCCTTTTCAGGTGAAGGGGCCATAGTTGGTGGTTGATTCACACCCTTAACTATCCTCATTTTTTTTTTAATTAATTAATTAATTTATTCATTTTTTTTACCCCTAACTATCATCATAAGTCTCCATAGAAGTAGTGGGGAGTGGCTTGTTGCAACTCTAGGACTCGTTATCTTTGTTTTGTTTTTTTTGCCTTCTCAGTCCTTTCATCAGTTTTACCCATCTTATTTTCATATCTTCTGCCTTTTATCACATGCTCAAAATAACTATACCTATTTTCCAACACCTTATTTTCAATAGGTGTTATTTCATTACTTCATTAATACATTCCCTTCGCTGCCTTTTCTTATTAGTTTTCACGCATCTTCTTAATATTTTCACTTTTATAATAGTTGACGTACTTATCAATGATTTCTTAATTTCCTACTTTTCCATGTTAATCACAAAACATTAACTAAAGTAGTTATATTCTCTTTTATATCCGCATTCTCTTGTATTTACAAATCATTGATGCTTTAACCTATCATACTTAGATATAAGTTAATCTTCCAGTGATCTTGTATGATTATTATTAATTCCAAAATTCACTAACATTGCATATTATAAACTCAGTGTTTACTATACTAATCCACCTTGCAAAAATTTTATCTATTTTCAATTCACTTATTTTATTAAAAGTACCACTCATTAAAATTATGTCTTATGCAAATAACATATACCAATGTGCCAAAGTTTTTCATGTTGAATAACTTTTGTAATTATAATTCTTTGGTCTCCTTAAACTGCTTTTACTGTTTGTCATCCTCATTTTACAAATCTTTAACAATTAGATTTTTAACATTTTTTTCTTAAATGTGCATCGAAGTAAGGTCTGATTTGATTACTGTGAAAGGAGGACAAATTAAATGATTTGCAAAGAATATGTTTAAGTCCTTCAACCATACTCAGTAAAATTGAATGAAAAGTAAGGATTTATAATGCTAAACCCAATTGTTGGGATGCAACTAATTATCATGATGAAAAGGTAGTACCGATGGCTAATGGAGGATGGATGGCTGCTGTCGTTTCATTTTCAGTAGTCAGTAGTCGCCAAATACATTAATGATTTTGCTACTTTTCTTCAAATCAGGTGGAACAATTATTCTTGGGGTCTAATATTTGTAAAGTCATATATGTAGCTATATTGAGTATTATTTCGTCTGAAATGATCTTAACGTTTCTTCTTACTATCATATATTTTCAAGGAAACTTGAAATTGAAAATATCTTCTTATTAATTATGTGGTTAGTCCTTTCTAATGTTAAAATATTTAAGATGCAATCCCTACGGATGGTTCTTTCCCTTTAAACAAAATTTTTCCTCCAACGAAAATTCAATATTTGTGGCAATATGTTTAAGCTGCTATGTGATTTGGGCATGAGCATTTTGAAGTTTAATTTCATGGACAATGTCTAGTTTGGTTTAAATAAAGAAGTCTATCCTAAGTTATCTGTGCGCAATTTGTTTATAGTTGTTTTCCTTATGCGTCACCAACCAAATATTAATAAATGAAGCAGATTTTTCCAAACTTGATATCTGTTGAATTATGAATGTAGGTGGCTTTATACCGTAATGTACTGGCTGATTTGATTTCTTCTACTTACAGACAGTGCATCATGGCTCTACAAGTTCAAGGGAAGGACTTGGTGTTAGTTTGTATGTCCTTATTATTGATAGGTCTGCCTACGGTTAAATTTTACTTTTTGTGACTATAAAGTAAATGTCTTTTTTTTCTACAATAAAGCTCTATCTCGGATTGTATGTTCTTTCCTTTTCAATGGAAAATCGGTAATCAGACCAATTATTTCCCATTTGTTATTATGTTAATGGCTCATTTTATACTTGAATTGAACCTATTTAGTTTTGAAAATTTTTTCTGCATGGGGATGTTAACTTATGGGTAATTTTATGTGCATATTCTAATTAGTTGCACTGTATCTAACTTTACTGTGATTCATAATAGGTGAGTTAATAATGGCAGTGGAGTTCTAGTAATTACTTCTAAAACATAAATAACTGAACTAGTTAAGTTGACTTGCTGATTTCAACTCCTCCCCCCCCCCCCCCCCAAAAAAAAAAAAAAAAGAAACTCTTTGCAGAAATTGAAAAAAAACTTGAAGAATGATGTCCTCAAAAGTTGTCAGAAGAGTGTTTCCTTGCTTGTTAGTTGTTATGTTGGATGGAGTTGTTATTTCCTATTCTAATTGATATTCTGATAGGAAGAAGTGTTATTATCCCATCCATGAGAATCCATTTAACGTACGTTAGATCTTTGGTTTTGGTAGATTTCCTTCATATGTAAACTGATTAATAGCTAATTTTTACTAAGTTTATAGTCTTCTTGGCCTTGCATGGGACCTAATTCAGCTTTCTTTTCAATAGAATTAAGTTTGGAGATTGTATTGGTCTGCTATATCACACCCCATTTCGACCCTTCTTCCAATCACCCATGAAGCCTAATAGAGTCTGACAATCTAGGCAGACTCATTTCCCTTCAACAACAATCCTGACTTTACTAATCGGGATTGAGTGAGTGAAAAATAGTCCGTCTAGATTGTTACAAAAAATATCTCATCATTTTATAGATTTTCTCATACTTACTGGTATGGAAGTGTGCATAATTTAAACCGTCAAAATAGTTTACAGAAATTATAATTCTTTTATGAGAAATTTATACATTCCTGAAGTTTTTAATTACATTAATTTACCTTTTTTATATCACATCTCATAATCATGCATCCACCCAAAATATTAGGGTATAAGATAATTTAATTATCTATCTGTGGTCCTACTTGCTTCTTTTCCTCTCCAAAAAATAGTCATCGTAACATTTGATGAGCTAAATGCTTAGTGATATAAACAATTCTAATATAATGTTCAAACATTCAAGAAAGAAGTAATAATATGTATGCTTATCTTTTGAACTAACATGAACATTTTTTGTATTAAAGATATAATTAGCTTAATGAAATGATAATTTTTAAGAAAATGGACTTTGACATTTAAATACATAATTTTAAGCAAATAACATGAATACCTGTAAGAATGTGAAATGCATCTATCAAATTTAAAATTATAAAATAAGCTTTGAAATAGCTTATGCATCATTTTCATTTTCATTATTACTTATTAATTCCTTAGAAATGTCATAGAATGCCTATATGCTTTTAGTATATTTATATAATTGGTTGTCGCCTGGCCTGTTGGCCCTAAAGTTTACTAATAAAGTTTGGACAATCTAGCATAACAATTATTAATGACCTATTGATCTTAAGGCTGAATCTCATAGTATCAATTTTCTAGGATCGAGATTTAGGAATCTTCCTTCTTCCTTATATAGCCTTATTTTTTTGGAATTTTAGTTTCCCCCTGCACAGATCATCATAGTATGCAACCTATCCCACATGATATGACATTTCATTGACTTTTTTTCAATTTAATAATCATCATTAGCATTTAAATACATATTAGGTAGTCAACAATCATTGCCACATACTAGGTCCAGGATGAGAAAAGTGAAAAGTTGCGTTAGGTAATCGATGACCAACGTAAAATGTGTCGAATAATCTTGACATGAATGCTTTAATACATTGTGTTAATGCTAGGACGTTCCCTATAAGCGACATGCTGTATGACCTGAATATAGTAAGAAGTGTACAAGGGCCACTGCACCGGTGCCTAGGTTTAATGTTAAATAGGCAAGGGTTCTCACATCATGAACGGATGTGGGTAAAGAAGCTAGTCCGTGAAACAAAATAAGGATATGAACTTAGAATATATGTTCATTTACAGGCAAATTAATATAATTAATAGATATTATGATTCATATGAAAAGATAAAGTTGGGATTTGCACAATAATTTGTATGTGAATGAGTGACTTGTATTGGGATGCGTAGGATGTTTTTATAAGTGCTCGAATGTGACTATTATTGATGATAGTAGAATTTTCTTGATTTGGAAACCCTTGGAGCTAACGAGTAGTTGACGATAATAGAATTTTTATGACTTTGAACTGCTTGGAGTTAGGGTCTTTGACTTTAATACCAAATTTTTGTGATAGAACTAGTGAATAGTGGAGGACTAGAGGAAAACTTCATATGTACATTGCATGGTGAGGGAAGAAATAACTCCATTCACTTAACTTAAAGTGATCCAAGTACACAACTTTGATCAATGTGAGAAAAAACTATTATATTTTATTCATCATCATTTTCCACTTTTACATGATGTTATGGACTTATATCTATCATAAAAGATCCTACAAGATAAAACTAATAATCAAACTAGCTGAAATAATTGGCAAATGATCATATTACATTTGCCAATTGTATTAAAGATGATAAATGAACTAAAATAGAAATGCAATGATAGCTTCACTAAAATACTATGACACTACAGTTAATTCATATTTGTTCTACATCATAGCGCAATCTATTTACTAATTTTAAGTGCTTATAGTATGACATTGCAATATTGTGCCAACCAATTGAAATAATTTTCAATAACAAGTAAGCATGAGTTTGAAATAATTCATAAATTACCAATACAACAACAACAACATCAAGCCTTTGTCCCACTACGTGGGGTCGGCTACATGAATCCTTTTTCACCATTATGTCTGGTTAAAAGTCAAATTCTCATTTAAATCTAATAAAGAAAGTTCATTTCTAATATTTTCTAACCAAGTCTTTTAAGGTTTACCTTTACCTTTCTTAACATAAGTCAAATCTAATACTTCAACTTTCTTAACCGGGTCATCGGAAGGCCTCCGTTTAATGTGACCAAACCATCTAAGGCGACTCTCTCTAATCTTATCTTCCACTGGAGCTACTCCAACCTTTTCACGTATATGCTCATTTTGTATCCTATCTCTAAGGGTCAAGCCACTCATCCACCTAAGCATCCTCATCTCTGCAACACTTAACTTAATATTATACTTCTCTTTTAATGGCCAACATTCGGCACCATAAAGCATTGCAGGTCTCACCACCATCTTATAGAATTTTCCCTTAAGTTTGAAATAATACATAAATTACCAATAACAACAATAAATTTGAATGTCTAAATCGAGGAATTTGTAACATCACTTTTCTTGAAAGATGACAATCATAGTTGCACATGCATCACAGTATTTCATAAGAGCTTACAAGAACAACATTAATAATAACATGTCTCTATATCAATGTTGGCTTGGCTACATGAATCTTTGTTTTTTCCATTGTATCCTATTAAAAGTTAAATTCTCATTTAAATCTAATAAAAAGGGTATTTTTAGTACTTTCTAATCAAGTCTTTTTAGGTTTACTCACAGGGTCATTAAAAAGCCGACGTTTTATGTGACCAAACCATCTAATGAGATTCTATCGAATCTTATTTGCCACTAGAGCTACTCTAACTTTTTCATGTATATGCTCATTTCACATTATGTTTGTAAGTATAAAGCCACTCATCCATCTGAGCATCCTCATCTTGGCAACACTTAATTTTATCACTTTTAATGACCAATATTCTGCCTCATAAAGCATTGTAAGTCTCACCACCATATTATAGAAGTTTTACTTAAATTTGAGGGGTACTTTCTATCACACAAGCATGATGCATTCCTCCACTTCAACCATTCAACTTGAATTCTACTAATAATATCCCTATGTATTTCACCGGTGCTTTGAAAAAATAAACTAGAGATATTTAAAACTTGCACTCTTTTTAATAACTTGATCACCCATAGTCACATCCCAACCCTAGATCTAATACTTATAAATTACACTCGATGTATTTGGTTTAAGCTTTGCTCAAAAGAAAACCTTTGGACTCTAAGGTTGACCTCCATAATTCAAGTTTTTCATCAACTCTCTCTACTCTTATCAACAAGAAGAATATCATTAGCCAAAAGCATACATCAAGGTACATCTTGCAAATGTTTAGCAAGAACATTCATGATTAAAGCAAAAAGATATGAGCTTAAAGCTAATCTTTGATGCAATTCAATTGAATTAGGAAAATACTTAGTCAAACCACCTTGTATTTGCACACTAGTAACAACTTATATATGCATATCCTAAATGAATTGAATGTAAACATTATTAACTTCTTTCTTTTTTAGACCTCTCCAAAGCACTTCTTTTGAAACTTAATCATATGTTTTCTCTAAATCAATAAATATTATATTTAGATCCTCCCTACTCTCTCTGTACTTCTCCATCAAATCTCTCAGTAAATATATAGCTTCCATAGTAGACCTACGAGGCATGAATCCAAACTGATTTTGAGAAATATTAGTATCAACTTATAACGTAATGCTCAATTACTCTTTCCAATAATTTTAATATATGATACATCAATTTAATTCCTCTATAATTTGTGCACACTTGTGCATTACCTTTATTTTTAAAAATAGGAATCAACACACTTTTTCTCCATTCATTTGGCATTTTTTTATCCTTCAAAGTAATATTAAAATGTTTAATAAGCCAAGAAATTCCTTGATCTATTTTGCACTTTTACACTTCTATTGTAATATCATCATGTCCAACTTCTTTTCCACTCTTCATTTTCTTTAAAGCCTCTCCAACTTTGATCTTGTTAATGCGACGATAAAAATAAAAGTCTCTATTTTCATTTAGGGTTTTATGCTCACTAATGTCAATTGTATTCTCACATTTAATTTTGTAAAGATAGCATATGAGATTTATACCAAAGGATGAAAAGACAAAAATCTCCGTAGAGAACAACGTAGAAATCAAGGAACATTTGGAAGCTTGTGTCAGTTATACTAAATTCAAAGAACAGCTTCAATAATACTTAAATGAAAGAAAAAACTTTCCATTTGCTTGAGAAAAGAAGGGTTCCATGCTTTAAACGCATGCACCTGGTTGCCCTAAAGTGCACTGATGCTTTGGGTAAATGCAAAGCTGTCTCAGCACATCAGTTTTGGCTTGCACACTGAAATAGTATGGATGATTAAGCCTTCAGAAGTTCTTATTAATAGCACTTCATTGCATTATAAAGATGAGTGCCATGCCAACAGTTTGCAAGATTGCTTGTTTTAAGATGTGTGCTCCATGCTGTTCAGGGTCTTTGTGGCACAGGGCATATTAGGTAGATCACATGGCAAACAATGACATAATTAACCATGAGAAAGTTTACTTCAATATTTGTGTATATTAACAAAATTAGCACGCCACTATATAAAGTCTGTGCTACATTAAACAGTACGAAGTTCTGTTTCTGATGATTTGATAAGATTTGCTCAGAAGCTTTTATTGTTAGAGTTATTACTGTCGCAGGCCTTCTGGTACAATCAAACTTAACAACATATGGATTTCGATGCATGACAGTTGAGCATTAAAAGGCTTGTGTTTATTTCTCAAGCAAACTATATATGTAAAATTTAGTTGTCTAAAACACGTTTGTAAATTAATGAATTACATTTTCTGTGGTCCATGTAAATGGGATTTGTTGATTTTTGGTGCAAAGTTTAATAATTCAAACCAGGGATCATAAGAATATAAATAATGGCAAAATTTGGTGCTGGGTGCTGCGGTTGGTTAATGCATCTAAAATAAATTAAATTAGGTCTCTGTTATTGAGAGTTCGACTTTGTGACTTTCAGTTCAAGATATTGTATCTTCTCTGAATCATCTGTCAATGACGTTTTGTCTAAAACTGTTCTTTTGAAGTATCTTGAGTTTTGCTATTAGAAATGCAACATTTACATAGCTTTTGCTGCCTCTTTTGCCGTAGCATAAAAATAATCTTTGCTGCGGAATCAAAATCAATTACCTTATAACGGAGTCATTTAGCTCCTAACCTACTAATGAAAATTCTGGTATACTTGGAAGAGTCCGTTAGCAGTTCATCTTCCCTGTAAAAAGCATTCTTTCCTTCAAATATATCTGCTAGTGAACTTTACATCTTGATTCCAATCAAGTTTTCTGGGCATTAATGCTTTGGGTTCTTGTCTTTCAGCATTGGTGCTTTTCATTGGAATCATCGAGCTTGCCAACCACTGACAAAAGATGGCAATACATGGTATGTATATGGCTTATATGGTAATTGAATTCAGAGTGGTTCTAGGATATGTTTGAGCTTTTTTCAGTTCTTAAACATCATTAAACCGTTTGTGGCAAATATGCTTGGGGTGCATACATTACTTTGATATGTATATAGATGAATAGTAATGATGTAAGCAAACTAGAGAGAAAAGTCAAATTGGAGAACACAAGGATAAAATAAAACCAAACTCGATTCACTATAACTTGCAAACAACCATACAAACATTCGGATAAGCAAAATTAAAATCAAACGAAACAAAATAATAACATAAAAATGATATCCTTAGAACAACCGTCTAGCGGTTTCCTCACATGCAACGAGAGTAGGAAAATATATGAAAATTGTGCTTAGGCTTGCAAACCAAGGGTCCACCACTGCAAATGAGTCGAACGTCCTACCAAACTCCTCTGGCAAATGTCTCCAAATTTCAGCCAACAAACAAATTCCAAGAGTTCAAGAAGGAGGATACAAGTGGAGTGGAACTTGCGTAGAGAAGAAGAGATTAGAAGCCAAGACGAAATAGAGAGGAGAAAAGGGGGTGGAACAAGCTCTCAAGCTTCTCCAAGAGAAGAAACCCTCAGGTTTTTAAGCAACTTATCTCAAGATAATCAACAACCTTTTCCTTCTCAAAACATCTCTAATTTATAGGCAAAAGAAAGAAGCTAAACAACCACAACATCTCCAACCAAAATCAATCAGGTTTGGGGAAATGAAAGGCCAAGGGTCAGCTATGAACCTTCCAGGAATTGATTAATATTCACGGGACAGCAGCCAGGAACGGAACCGGCAAACAGAGAAGACCCAACGGGCAACAGGAAACAGAACCGACAAACAGAGAAGACCCAACGGGCAACATGAAACAGAATCGGCAAACAGGAAATCCCAACGAGCAGCCAGGTAACAGAGAGCAAACAGCACAACAAGGGGAATGAATTCATTTCGGAAACAACATCAGAGGAGTGGAAACTGAAGGGGTAAAGAGAAGGGAAAGAGACACAAGTCCACTCCACAATAATGAGCTAAATATAGAAGAATACCTTTTTGATTTTATGAGCTAGGAAGTGTATTTACTCCACCAAATAATGAGCTAAACTTCAGCTCAAGCATTAATGAGCTAACACCAAGTAGAACCCGAATTTTAAGCTCAACACCAAGCAGCCAAGGCCCAACCTGAGAGCAGCAAACAACTCCAAATTGAGAACAACAAGCAGCCCAAGGACAAGAAGGACCCAAATGCAAGCAAACCCAAGGCTTGCCCTGCCCAAGCACTTCCTACCATGATCATTGGATGCTCTCCATCATTGGATAGCTTAAAAAAAACATAAAACACTACTAATATTGTTCAAAATACATCAAAACAAAAATAAACTAAAAAACATGAATTCATCAAGTAAGGAGAAAAGAAGATGATAGGATGACCTTTGATTTATATATGAAAGTAAAACCTAAATGCTCCCTTATACCTATTCCGAGGTTGGCAGTGTGATATTCAAAATGGAGCGGATGATGGTAGATATTAAGAGAAAAGTATCAAAATAGTCCCTTAACTCTTTAAGAATGATCAAAATAGTCTCCAACTATATTAAATAGTCCCATGATGGGATTATTTTGATTCCTCTTTAAGGAATTGAGTTACCAAAATAGTTCTTTAATATAGTTGATGATTATTTTGATCCTTCATAAAAGTTAATGGGCCATTTTTGATCATTTTCTCTAGAAATTAATATGGATTAGATGCTTCATTAGTTAATATAGCTTTATAGGTTGAATTCATCAAGTATTTTTTCTGATGGTCATTGTTACTTTACCCTCAATAAGTTGATTCACTTCTGTACTATGTGGACTTCTATTCTTTTTTTTATGGTTTGAGTAATTGTTCTCATTCTATTTGCAGGGAAAAATTATCTCTTGAAAAATTAACTGAAAATGTTGTTCAAGAAATAAAAAATATCCAAGATGTGCAACCTTTGATAGTTTTAGCATCAAAAGCTACAATTTTTGGCAGTGCAACCCCAACAATTCATGCACATAGGTTTGTGTTGAATATGAATTCTCTATATTATCACCTTTGTGAAATTTCTAAACTATTTGTATTTGCACGTCTGTTTTGTGTAAGTTAAGATTAAAATGTAAGTTATCAAATTTATAAATCAATTGAAACCTTGGATATAAAACATTAATATTACTTTTCATATTCGTTTGAGATTCTCACCTATTAGGCTAGCAAGTGTAGCTGCTGTATATTGCAATAAACTGTAGCTGCTGCTTCTTTTAGAGATCCGCACCTAGTGTTCAAGCAAGTGTAGTTGTTCCAGGCTTTCCTCTCCATAAGTTCAAGGAGTTTTTCTGTTAAATGCAGTTTTTCTCTTTTAATTATAATTTTCATACCTGTAAGCTTTAGCTGTTGGGCTTGCTACTGAATTCTTAGTGAACTTCTTTACGAAGAAAAGAAGTGATGGTACAAGAACCTCCTGGAATATTTATGTAAACATGGAGTTCCTGGATGCATTTCTACATCAATTTGTCGCACACTGCAAACTGTAAATTAAGATTACTCTGCAGTCTTTATAAGTATCTTTTAATTCATGGTTTGAGTACAAACTGATTGGTGAATGAGTGCTGGGTGAAAGATGATTATGTGAATGATTTACAGATTCCCAAATATGTTCTCTCATGGTTGATGAGTCTAATTTAGAAGCATTTTGCATTACATGGTTGTTTGTATACGTAGCTCCATGTTTCTTGTTGGTATAACTGACTAGAGTTTTGACAATCATTAATATACTTCATTCTCTCTCTAGTTGCCCGCTTCGAAACAACAATTGAATTTAGTAAGTTCAGATGTAACTATTTGTCCATATGCATTCGTACCTACATGCACATGCATTTTGATTCAATATGGAGCTAGCCCGTTTTGATTTAGGTTTCACTAATTTCAAGTTTTATCCAAGCTTGATATGACTTTCAGGAAAAAATTGTTTAAATTTTGAGTGATTTTTGATCTTCAAGCTAAATTTAATAGTCCTAGGTAAGCCATTTGAATTGTTTTTTCATAAATTATTAAATGGGATTTTTTAGGGGGAAATCAGATTGATCCATGAAAGTAAAGGCGAGTTAGCTTTTTTATAAAAGCATACAACAACAGTTTTAGGTTTATATGACATTGGTGAGTTGTGAAAGATTTTGGAGTATTTTTGTTAATAATTTCTTGTAATGGAATCGTAAATTTGAGATATTGAATAGCTAAAGAGTAAGCATTTTTCTATGAATATATTAGAACAAATTAGATGTTCAAGGTTGTAATTATATGGATCAAACTTATTAGTTCTATAGTGAAGTTAGATGAAAGTATTATATCTTAGACTAAGAATATAGTTTAGTGTCATGAAAATTGATTTCACTCGCAGTAGGGAAAAAATGTATGGTAGGTATCTTGAAGTTTGTAAAGGCATATATGTTGAAGCATTGTTTTTGTTTGCAAATGGTATTAGAAACAGGGTACATTTTTGTATACTATTTTCCTATGGTTGTTTAAATTGGTGAGACCTTTGTTTATAAATTAAACGTTTGATCGATGCAAAAGACATTTGGAGGATATAAATGACTTTTAACTAATAGAGCAATGAACTAGTATATGATATCTAATTTTAGTGTGTGTAAAATTAATAATTACTATTTTATATTATAGAAGATAAAGTGATATTTAGATGTGATGAGTATATGTGATTTGGATATTTTAGAAAGAAAAAAATGATATAGCCTCTAGGCATGTGCCTAATTGGTTACCAATTTAAATAAGCTAAGCTAGGATAAGCTAGGTGAGAAACTTATGAGCTTATAACTAATTTGGATTAGCTTTGTGGATCCTCGTTCTTCACAATTCTTTTGTGGGGCACATGAGGTGTTAAATTTATTTTGTTTTTAAATTTCCTTTTTCACACAAATTCCATCCCTATAACCTTTGATCTGCCTCTTTTCCTTTGAATTCATTTAGTATTAATTTATCTACCTTTAAAATTGTTTTTGTCACAAGCTAAAAATCCATTTCGATAATATATGAAATATTTATCTCACTTTAGCTAATTAGGCTATCTAATCTAAATTTGGCTACATTTCTGTTTTGCGTACCAAGTTAGTAAGTTAAGAGGAATTAGTGTTAACTAGCTTTATTTAGTACTTAGTTAATTATTACATTAATTGAATAAAAGTCAACTTACATCAACTACTACTTTTGTCCATCATTATTATAATAAAGAGCTGATGTTTTATTGAGGATTTTGCATTGACATTGATTGCACCCACAATCTATGGTGCTTATAGCAACAAGGAAGACGATGACTACAAGATTGATAGGGGCGAATTGACTATGAGGGAAATGGAATGATGACAGCTTTAATGAAACAAGAATGAAGTGTATGATGGTTAAGAATGGAGGCGATACTCTCGGGAGAAATAGATGATGACACACCCAATAATGAAGGATGACATCGGTGATGGACTTACGAGGAAAATGATATATATGACCAGTGAAAATGGAGATCACAATGAAAAAGGGATCCTAAATGTAAAATGATTGTTATAGGAGCTTATTTAGCTTTAGCTTGAGCGACTTTTTGAGGCACTTTAACTTTGTTTATTTTTCCCTTAAGCATGAAAAAGCTAGAAGTAAGCTTTTCAGCTTAGTAAAGTTGTTAGACTCTTATTTTCTTAACTAGCTTAAGTCGTTCAAACTAGCTCAAGCTAAACTGAGATCCAACCAAAGGGCCCTTGTTGAGATGAGGTGGTTTAATTGGAGAAATTCCTCAAGGGTACAATGATATGAGAAAAATATCATAGAGATTCTGATGCAGGACTGTGTATGCTTTAGATGAATGCGATAAGAAATTGCACTGCTTAGATAAGAGCAAATAATAATTAAAACTATTTAGCCACTAAATGACGATAGAAAACGAATGAGAGGTAACTACGCTTAGGCCAAATTACAAGCTAGGAACATGAACCACTAAATTAATTTAGAAATCCAACAAGATGCAAATCAAGTAGCTGTTCAATAAAATTCCTAATCTAATATTGAGATAAGCAACATCAAAAGTAAACTCAAATTCTACGTTTACTAAGCGGAGGCAGAGAGTGAAGGACGAAACCTTGCAATTAAATCACCACCTACAAGGTTAGCAGATTATGAAGATAAATGAATAGGGAAGAAGTTCACCCTTGTCGAGATCCGAAAACAATTTGCCACTGAATGTTGGCAAGTTGTTTTTCGACGGCTTCGGAAAGTGTGAAGATGATGTGGTCCACGTATTTTTCAACGGAGTTGTCGGTTTCCAGGTTGAAGTCGAAGGTGGAGTGGAGAATCTTGACGTTCCCTTGCTCGTCGTAAGGGAATCCGGAATCAAGTTCAGGATCGGCCTTTCATTGATTTCGAAGGGTTGAGGTGTGGACAACGATCGTTGTTGCTTCCCTTGAAGACTCCACTAGAGAGAAAGAAGTTTCTCTCAAGAGTTGAAGTGGAGAAGAAGGGGTGGCTGGCCCAATGAGGGAGGATAGGGGAAGAATTTAGGTTCAGAATTTGGGAGAAAAGAGGTGGAGGGAAATCAAGCAATTGTTTCTCCATTTAACCCCTTTTGTTTGGAAAGGATTTGGGTGTATTTAGGAAAGTGTGGGGCGGCTAGAAGAGAGGGAAAGAGGATTTGAAATCTTCCCAAAGAAGGTGTTGGCAATTAGGAAAGAAATCAATAGGGGTTAATTTTGGGGGGGGGGGGGCTTCCATAGGAGGGAGAGCATTTAATGTTGCTTGATTTGGATTTAAATATTTGGAAAGGTATATTTAAATCCAATTGAATTTTAAATTCAATAGGATTTAATTTAGGAAATTTTCCAAACATAGGTTTTTTAATTCAGGAAACAATTAAATAAGTACCTATCCTAGAAAGACCCAATTGGAAGGGTTTGAACACAAGTCAAGAGGGGAAACCCAAGGGGGGGCTGGCGGCTTGGATGGGCTTGTCGCCGGGTTTTGGGTGAGAGGGGATGGGGTCGGGTGAGGTGGGGAGCTAGGGATACTAGCCTACGATCAAGGGGGGGGGGTGGGCTGCTTGTGGCTGGCCGACGGTAGAGACTTGGTGTAGATGGTCGTTAGATAGAAGAGAAAGGAGGAAGAAGCAAAAAAGAACTACGAAAACTAACCACGAATCCGAACTCTTCCAAGATTGGTGGGTGATCCAATTTCCTCTCCAAGGGATCTCTCTCAAGCTCTTACAAAAACTCAAAACACGAGAAATTTTTTATCATTCATTAACAATGAAAAGAGAACATAAGGGCTATATATAGCCTCATACGAAGGACTCAAAATAAAAGACGACGATGCCCGTTGGGCTTACACATGATCACCCTTAAATAAGGGGTAAAAGGGGAAAAAACTAAAGCAAATACAAACATAAATAAATAAAAGACAAATACATATGACAACTTAAAAATACATCGGCGCAATCATGTCCTTAGATCGGCGGCCACGCCTCTATAACACTTTTCAAGCTCCGATGTCCCCATCAGATTCACAATTAAATTGCTACTACATTTAGATTGGAGTGTTGGTGGTGAAGAAGTCATTCTTAGCCAAGTTAGGAGTGGCATAATGAAAATTTATGAGAAATTTGTGATAAAATTAGTAAGATAAATTAATAAATGATTATCTAGAGAAATGTGGGAGTCTCACCTACTGACAATATGGCCTATGGAAGTTGTATTTGGTGGTTTGGGTTTGTATAAGTTAACATGACCGGAAGTACGAGGCTTTTGTGCTAACAAAGTTAACATCTCATCTAACACATGATAAGCACGAATAGATATAGGCTTAAATTTGATGTTGTAGCATTTCAATTTTCACAATTTATTTTTATGGATATGTCCTAAATCCTTCATTTACTTCTTGTCACTCTATTCAATTCCTCTTTGGTAAGTTTTCTTTGCTCTCGACTGACTACTTCATAATTACAAAGGCTCTCTTGAGTTGCTAAAAAAAGTTTGCCAAGGTGGATTGGAATATCACATCGCTTGTGATCGTGTACAACTTCAAGTCATTGCGTAGTGTTGCCTTATTGGTTTGGGTTTTTGAGCATGACAAGTTTTCTAACTTGCTAAAGGACGGTGGCTAAAATTCTAATATGTCAATTTTGACTCGGACTATGACTTTGTTTCTTGCTAGAGAATCTTGGAGTGTTTTAACTTGGTGCAGGTATAGGTTATACTGAGTTCATTTGCATGTATGATCACCCTTATTACTTATCTGAGAGAAAAAAGCGCCGAATGGAGTTTAGATTTATTTTGATTTATGTTTGCTGTTAAAGCTTTCAAGGAGAGTATCATTCTTTTTTCATCTAAGTGTATTAAATGCAAGGCTTAGTAGAGAATAAGGTTCAAGACTAGAAGAGGAAAATTTTCTTTGTGAAATTGGCAGAGGAATGATTGATTTGTTGCAAGTTGAGTATGGTTGTCATAACTAAGTTCGTGGCGTCACAACATTTTTCAGAACCAACTTTTTTCAAGAATAGTTGATTTCATGAATTTGTAAGTGTGACAACTTGACTTTGTCCATTACACTTCCAAGTCTTCCATTAATGTTTGCTATCATCTCGAGAAGCATGCCATTATCTTAACAAGCATGCAACAGTTTTACGAAAAATGTTTTCATCTCAAGAAGCGTGTAAATATATTAACAAGCATGCAAATATGCTATGTAAATACACCAAAATGCATGCAAGTGCATCGCATAAAGGTATCAAAATTCTTGCGCAGCACTTCAAACTATTAAAATCCACACTTATGTACTCTGATCAATGCACCAAGCTCCTAAATTCAAGATCCGAGAATATTATGCTGGTTAAATATAAATTCAAATTTCAAGTTCAATCCTCCTTGAAAGGATTAAAGTCGATAAGATGTGAATTCATAAAAAATTATACGATCCTAAAATGCAACGAAACATTTGATTTTATGTTCACATTGGGCCTTTAAAGTCTCTTTAAAAGGCATTTAATATACGAAAAGTACAAGCCCTAGATTTTAATATTTGCATGACAATTTACCGGATTAGCAGTTGAACCAGATACTTTGTTTGCGGGCAAATATAGTTGGCAAGGTTCATACAAGGAAATTAAGTTATCTAAAATGAAAAACATAAATGAGGGCTATATTAAAAATGAATCTCAACTGGAGCAGACTATTTTTTTTAAAGCCTTCAAGCCCCAATAAAATATAAATATTTAAAGTGATCTCAACGTCATTTTGATGATGGTTGTGTCGATGAAAAATCTCAATGGGAGGATTGTTTAATTTTCAAAAATATCCTCAAACTTCAAAGTAGCCCATTCAGGGCCTAAATTTTAAAGTTAAATATTCAATATTTAACGAAAATTAAATGCCCAATGTAAAATCAATCACCTGAAACTTAAAACTAAATTTATCCACCCCTACAACAGTTTGTCGAGGATTATAAATTTGAGAATAGCTTCAATTCACAAAGAGTAAATGTATAGTTGAGAACATTATTAAAATTTATTATGAAATAATCTTTAGCCATTAAGTATGTGGCATGTGCCCTCTAACCAAGTTTGGTCGCCAAATGACATTGCAAATGTTTAATGCCATTGCTGTCATTCAATTGTTTCTTGCCATGTAAAAATTGGAATATTTATTTGCAAATGTTTAAGTAGAATATTGTCAACAGTTTCATTTTCTGGATTTCTGACTGTAAGGTTTTTCACAGGGGACATTCAGAGGGCTTGAAAAATAAGAACAAGGATGTTGGAAATAATTTTTCATATCGTGAGTACATGTCTCCACTATGGCAGGTTAAGTTTCCTTTTCTGAATATGATATAATTTGATGTGCACGATTTCAAATATGCTCACTGACATTTCTGTGATGAAGGAATAAGGTTATCATTTGAACTATTGAGCATTCTACAATGTGACCGTTAATTGAAAATTATGCGTATTGCCTGGTTGATGTTTAGTTAATCTTTTGAGGTTCACTTCATGACTACATTGATGTTTGTCAACCATGAATGATATATTTTTGCACTAATATTAATAAGCAATCTTTAGGGTTTGCTCAATTCAAATGATTTGGTATTTAATGCTAAAAATTATAGCAAAGAAAATAACCCCCATCCTTTTATCATTTGCTCTATCTCAAATTTTTGGGTTAGTTCTAGCATTTTGTCTCTTCTTGCCTCTTTTATTTCTTAATTTTTTTGGGTAAATCTTATCCATCCATTCCATAGATATATATTCTAAACTTCATTATATATAAAGCCTAGACCACCCAATTTTGTTTTCGACTACCTTGCCTTCAGTGGGTGTACTCCTAATCTTTTTAAATATAATTATTTCTCAATATAAACGCTCATCTTCACATGAAATTATTCTGTGCGGACGCCGAACGCTGTCCGGAGACCAATCAAATACGCCACGTCGCCCCTTACTCAGTATCGGGCTCGGTACCGAGCTTAGTACTGTTGACGTAGCGCATTCTGGTTGGCCTCCGAACAATGAACTGCGTTCGGCATCCCCACAGAATAATCTCTCCATCTTCACATCTGCATATATGCCATTCTCATTGTATGTCTCTGACTAACCAAACACAAATGAATGAAGAGTCTGAATCTGTTTTGCAGTCGCTCGTAACTAAGAAGGCGTTCGTGGGAATTTCAGGTTTAAATTTCCCTTTGCTGAAGAATATTAGTAATCAGTACCATAACGATCAAAAGCATGATGATATCTATCAACCTGAATAAATGTGGACTGTTAACACTTGCAGATGTAGTTTCCTCTGATGGAAGAAATGGAGAGTTTCCTACCTACGTATGTGAATGGATAAAGCCACATGAAGATCACCTGTACAAATTTGTTGTGAGAAATGTTGGCATCTTTAAACTTACAACTCCACTTATTAGAAGTCGCTTGCCTTATTTTGTTTGATTCTCATGATTTTTTTTTCTTTTCTTCTCAGAATGGCATCTGTATGGTTTCATAATTCAGAATGGATAAGAAATCTTGCCGTTGGGACATCGCTGGTTCATCTCAGTGCCGTCCTCCTTAAAGCCCATGGGAGCATATCTGAACAATGATCTCTCCTGGTAAAGAGTTCAATTTTTGAATTTCCATCTATTGTTAAGCTTGAAATCTTTTCAGATTTATTTGAGCCTACCAATCCAAGCTTAAACCAGTTTTATTTTAAGGATTCATTTGATTGGAAGTTTTTGGTGCTTATTCCGTTTTAAAATGACAAATTTATTTCTTCTTTATTGTTTGGTTCGTCAAATCACGTTTCCAATAACTCTTTTTTCTTTTTCTTTTTTTTCTTTTTTTGCTGTTTTGAGAAAGCTTTTTATATATGCTTCTCCGTTAGAAAATTTAATTTTCCGAACCAATATTTTTTAAAATTGTCTTTTACAAAAGTACCAAACGAAACGAAGCCTAAGCTAGCTGAACTTCATATGAAATCATGCTGTTTGGATCAAAATCAAGAGGGACCTGATTAACTAGAGGTCACTAGCGGAAGTCTAAGGTTTTGTTTGGAACAACTTTGATCATTATTTTTTTCTATTTCAAAAGACTTTTATATAAAGAAATGGCTTTACAAAATAGTAAGAAAACCGCCCCAAACGAAGCCTAAGGGATTACAAAACTCTACTAACAGTTATAGTATCCATTATAAGAGAGAAATCATATTGCTTCTAATTTCATATGAATTCATTTTTACAGAAAGCGAAATTGAATGCTTGTTAATTTATCTTGGCTTAATTGATTTTTCTTTTCCTGGATGAACCCAATATGTTCCAACCATAAAACTGATTGTTGAAAGATGTGATTAATAAACATAAAGAGATTCCTCATACATTTAAGCCGAGCTCCCTTCAAAATAATGGCCATTATGTTGTACAAAGACAAAATTCATCTTTAAGATTTTTTAACACAAATGGTCAACTAAGGCTTCACTTGGGACAGCTTATTTTTTACTTTTTAAAATATTTTTTTAAACAAATTTTTATCAAGCTTTTATATGAATTTTTAGTTTGAGAAATGTATAATATATACAATAATAATAATATCAAGCTTCTATCTCACTATATGGTGTTGGTTATATGAATTTTTTTCTCCATTGTGTCTTGTTACGAGTCAAATTCTCATTTAAATCTAATAAAAAAAAAGTCATTTCTAATATTTTTCAACCAAATCTTTTTTTGCTATCTCTATCTTTCTTAACATAGGTAAAATATCATAAATGTACTCTCCTAATAAGGTTATTGGAAGGTCAACATTTTACATGATCAAATCGTCTAAGTTGACTCTCTCTAATCTTATTTGTCATTGAAATTGCTCCAACCTTTTCTTGGATATGCTTGTATATTGTCTCTAAGAGTAAGACCACTCATCCACTTGAGCATCATCTGAGCAATATTTAACTTAATATTATGCTTATCTTTTAATGGCCAACATTTTGCGCCATAAAACATTTTGGGTCTCACCACCCTCTTATAAAATTTTTCTTTAAGATTGAGTGGTATTTTTCTATCGCACAACAAATATGAAGCATTCTTCCACTTCAATCATTCAATTTGAATTCTATTAATCATATCCTTGGGATAAAGTTACACTAACTCAAAATAAATCTAGTGGCTTCAAAAATTGACCAAGTTTTTTAGAGGTTATATAGACATAAATTTTTTCAATAATTATGTCAAATATCCCGCAAGATTTGATGAATTGAATTTTATTTTCATAGATTTTATAAACATTGGCTTTGTTTAAGTGATGAAATTGCTCTATGTTTATTATTTGTTTTGTTTGAGTTTTTTAATTTTCTTTTCCTCTCAAAGCTCTTGTAGCCTAAACACATACTAATTTATACAACACTTATGCGTTTGGAAGAGCTTCAAGTGGTTTCGAAGTTTTTTTTTTTTTTAATGAATGGTTCTTGCATTTGTTACTTATATACTCCAATTTATATGCGAAAAAATTATAAGAAATTCTTTATAAAAATTTATATGTGGAATTCTAAATCACCATTTGTTTAATTTTAATAATTCACATATACTATTTCTCAAAAGGATTTGATATTTCATCAATAAAAAAATATTCATCATTTATATCATAGAAACAAAAAATTCACACGTATTCATATTAAATTATATTTTCAATTTATCATGAATTTTCTTGCTTCTTAATAGAAATAAATCAAAATACTTTTCTTTCCATTAATTTCCAACTTTTTTTTCTTGAAATAAAATTTTTTAAATAAAGTTATTTACTTTATAAAAAGAATTTGCGTTTGACTGGCCTAGTAGGCCAGTAGCGGACCATGGGAGGCTTGCTGCAGCATGCCACGTGTCTTTGGACGGCCGCGTAAGGTCTGGATTACAAGCGTGGGCGGTGGGTGTAGTTACCTTCCAGGACTATCTTTTAAGATTTTTTTTTTTTTTTTTTTTGTGATTTTATTTTTTCTGTAAATATAAGTAGGATTGTATCATAGTGAGGGCAATTGAGATTTCAAATAAGCCTGGTAAAATTTTATATTTTGTATATAAATATCAAGCTAGTCGCCGTCGAACGCATACGTTACACTCACATCTTGCACCCACACTAGAGAGGGGTCGCCATCATAAAGAGGTAAAATAATTACGTGCGATATCCAGACGCGTCCGAAGGTCAATTCGGACGTATTATGTCATCAAATGTACAGTGCATTGGGTGATGTAGCGCATCTGAATTGAACTCTGAAATCGTTCGAACACCACATAGAATAATCTCTTCATAGGGTGACGGGGAGGTGGGATTAGAGAAGTCTAGAGGGTTGTCTAGGAGATTTTTAGATGAATGATTGTTTTGTCAAATATATTGAAAAAAATGATATATTCAATAATATTAATAAGGAAATGGTGGTAAAATGATTTTAAAGTATTGAAATGTATACGCTCGTATTGCATTTTGTATCCAAGAGTAAAGCCTCTCATTCACCCGAGCATCCTTATCTCTATAACACCTAACTTAATTTTACGCTTCTCTTTTAATGGCCAACATTATGCACCATAAAATATTGCATGTCTCACCACCATTTTATAGAATTTTTCCTTAACAACCTCGATGCATTCCTCCACTTTAGCCATCAATTTTGAATTCTACTAATAATATTCTCATCTCTTCCACCATCACTCTGAACAATAGACTCGATATATCTAAAACATGTAATTTTATTTTTAACATGATTGCCCAAAGTCACAAGCCGCCCACTATATCTATTATTATTAAAATTACACTCCATGTATTCAATTTTAGATCTACTCAAATGAAAATATGTTGGGATTGTTTGGTTGGTTGTAAAGTGAATGCAATATAAAGTAAATAAAGTATAAAATAAATATTTTAAGATTGTTTGGTTGGTCGTAAAGTGAATGTGAGGGAACTTTATTTTCTGTTTGGTTGGGTGCATGCACAGTAAAGAAAAATCAGTGCATTCTGCATACTTAGAGGTTGTTTTATTCAGTGTCTACATTGTAAAATAAAAATATTATAATTTATATTTTGACTCCACTTTAATAATTGTAATTTTATGAGAATTTTTAAATGTTTACATAAATTAATAAATTGCTTTGGTCAACGAGCTATCATGACTACACTTTTGAGCAAACTAGCAACATGTCAATAGTAAAAATAAATAGATGTAATTTATAGCAAAATAATTCTTTTTTATTTAATGAAGCTCAATATAGTTAAAAGCTACAACAACAAATTCCAAAATGCTAACAATATCAAACTAAGGTTACAACACTCAAGAGACTTTACAAAAATTATAATAATATTATTGGCATTCAAAACGTCTTCTTCAATTCTCTTGGTATATGCTATCATCAGCCACCTATTCTCTCATGAAAAAAATATGTGCAATATAAAACAATAATCAAACTGATATAGATGTTAAAGAATAAAATCTAGTACAAAGTATTGAAGCCACGGCATACCAATTACGCTCTTCTAATGCAAATGAATCAATTGTTTAACTCTTTTTGCATCCATCAAGCCTTTGATTCCTTAGATTTAGAGAGAAATGAATGAATCATTCTTGTGTTCATGGATAACTTATCATATATAGTATCAATCTCTTCCTCTGAAACTTTGAAATGCTGGATAACTTTGTCATGAGCTCACTAAATACTTTTCTTTCTTCAAAAGCTCTTATTGTTGTTTGAATTTCATTAGCAACTTGAGCTACACTGTTAGTTATCATTGTAATATAATCATATAGAATATGATCATCAACAGGCTTTTAACTCTTTTTCCTTTGGATGGACACCTTAGAAGATGACGACATTCCTTGCTTTGTTGTTCTCGCATGGTATTCTCTGACATTTTATTCAGGACATTCAAAATCTAATGATGCATCCACAAGAGTCTCCATAGAATTGTCTCTCTCCTCATCATCTAGGTTAATATGTTGAGTACCAAATGGAGCTTGGCAATTTCCTTACAAAGCCCAATCTCCATTTGCATGACTTTCACTACAAATTTTCTCTAATTCCATAAAATTTAGGAGAGGAATAGTAAGATATATCGCATCTTTTTGGAAAAGCCTATAATTATTCATATTAGTAAGCGTAAGAGAAAAATTGTATCTTTGCATTTGTAAAATCTCATCTAAGTTCAAATTATTACCTAGATATGTGATAGAAACTCCTCTTGACCCCTCAAGATAGTTTTCGTATTGACAGCCCAAGACACGTCAGACATCTTTCTTAATTCTTGAATGCTATTCCAAACAATTCATATTCGACGAATTTATTCATATTTAAATTTTAATTATGTTATGCTCCTTCCTAATTCTACATATTAACCTGCTACTTAAAATAACCCCTATAATCTCCGGCAAATTATTGCATCCGGTCACCTGACATGCGAGCATCCAATCCGGACACGCCACCTCACCCGGATGCAATGGGCCCCGATATTTTTGAGTGACGTGACATATTTTTATTGGTGTCTGGATGAATCCGGACACCGGATACAATAATTTGCCATAATCTCCACCTTCACATAATATCCAGCCAATACATCATTAATGACTTTCATAAAATCAGTGCTACCTTCTTTGACTTGACTATCTGTACTGTTTAATTAAGTCACAGTCAAATCTAAGTCTGTAAGCCTTAACTGGCCAGGTAATGTCACCTCCGGTGACGCCACACCTTCACCATCGCCCACACTCCCCAATTCCCCCCTCGTTAAGAAATCCATCTCTTAAAGGCTTAAAGCCCTTCGATGCCACAAACAAATTCCGTAATTCCAAATCCTCTCTCCTTCCTCGATGGACTATCAGCTGAAAGCCGGATCGGAATTCAGTTCCGTAGATCCTCCAGTTGTGGCCCCGCCGCCGGCTAGGCGCTTGCATATCGATGGCGTCGACGGCCTGCCGCCATCGAGGGCGATGGGGATCACCGGAAACGTTCTCCGTGGCGTGGCGGCGGTGTTGACGTTCGTGGCTGCGATTGTGATGGGCACGGCAGCGCAGACCAAGAGGGTGGTGGTTATCGACGATAGCGGATCGCCGGTGACTCTCGCCGGAACGGCCAAGTCCCACTATTCTTCTGCTCTTGTGTAAGTTCCGACAGTTTTGTTTTTCTTAACTACCTCTATTTTAATAATAATATATGTCGAATATATTGAATATAATTCTGTCCATTATTTTCTTATAACAAACGGATATATAAATATCGAATAATATCTGTTTTTAATGTATTTTAAAAATTATGGAATAGATTTTTTTATTTTATAAAATATAATTTAGTATATTCATATTTAAAATTGTTGTATAATTTAGATATATTTAGAATAAAATTAAGTTAAAATTAATTTATAATTTATAATTCTGATTATAGTTTATATTTTATAAAAAAAAATTACAAGCTATTTTTTATTTAATTGAACGATATATTTTTTATTTCTATTTTACAACTCCATAAATAGGAGAATGTGACCTATAAAAATATTATTGTAATTATATTTAAATAAATATGCCCTTATGTTTTGTTGATATATATATATATATATATATATATATATATATATATATATATATATATATATATATATATATATATATATATTGAATAAATATGCCCTTTATGTATATATTGTTTGAGAAACATGTCTGAAAATCTATTTTGGATAAGATTATTTTAAATAAAAGATAATCTCTTGTGGATTGTAGATCATTTGAAATTGGGTTAAATCCGTTCGAATTTGAACTGATTTGAGCTAGTTAGAACCATGATTTGAATCATAAACTCTTCTCCTTCAAATGCTATTAGTTTTGCAATGTCTACCCCCAACAAGCTTCAATTACGAATTCTTCTTTTCCTTTAGACATTATCAATCCTATTGATGTCTCATCTTATCAAGCTATCCTTACGAACTCCTTATCTCATTCATACGTCCATGGTCTTATAAATACTTGTTCCCAAATGAGAGATTATTATGTGCGGAGACCGGATGCAGAACGTCGTCCAGAGACTAATCAAAATGCGTCACGTCAACAGTACCGAGCCGCACTGGGTGGCGTGGCGCATTCTGCTTGATCTCCAGACGACGTTCGACATCTACACTTAATAATTAATCCTCCCAAAGAGCTTATGTCAAGAACTCATCTCCCTGGTCTCAAGCAACTGGTCCAACCATAACTGCCCCCAATGAGCTCCCATCATGAAATATTCTCTTTTGTATGTCGGTAGTCACGTAGATGTCTTCCCCCAACAAGAGATGTACGATAAGCCCCGCGCTACAAAATTGACCAAACAACAATTGAAATTGAAGTTTTAACACTGGTTCAAACTAAGTTATAACTAGAATCAAATAAGGTTCAATTCAAATAAAATTTTAGCCATTATTTATCTTAATAATATATAACATAGATATATGATTAATTATATATGCTATGAAGTTTGTAAAATCAAATTTCTATTATATGACAACCAATACATAAAATTTATCCTTCAATTAAAAAAAAAAGAAAAAAAAGATGAGAATCACCTTTGATTTTATCATTGACTTGCATAAGTTTTTAATAAGATTTAACAAATTAAGATAATTTTTAAATAATTAGTCCTTAATAACAGTTAACAATATGTTTTATAAAATAGAAAAGTAGAAATTTCCCACCTAATGTTGGATTAATAAAGTAGCGTGTTAGTATATTAAAAGTGGTGCTCTTAGAACGTGTAGTGGCTTACTCTTCACGCGGATATATTAGTTGTGATGCCATAAGCTAAACGCTACTTGCCCGGACAACTGACACGTGCGACTGTGTACAGAAACATTCTGGCACTGAGGAACTTTTATTTGCTCCGGTGTAAGAATGCAGAGGAACATCCGGTTGTAGGCAAAGTCCCGCCTATACCGAGGTGTACCGTGTTTTTTGGAAAAACACGGTACACCTCGGTATATGCGGGATTTTGCCTACAACCAGATGTTCCTCTGCATCCGGTCGGAGGACGTAATAATTGTTCGGCACTGAGGCGGCTTTTTTATTGGTTTATAAATTAATTTTTCAGTAGAAAAAAATCATTAAATTTAAAAAAATTTCTACTAAAAAAAGCGGTCACAAATGAAGCCTGATTTTTCTATGCACAAAAAAATTTTGTAAAATTTTTTGAATAAAAAAATAATTTTTTTAAAAGCAACATAAATAATGGTCAAAAGTTATCTTAAACAAAATCTTAATATCTAAACAATTATAAGATTCATACAATAATAAGAAGAATAAAGGGATCAGAAGCTATAATTGATACATTAACCAAATCTCTTTGATTTAGCATGAATCTCGAGGCACATATAATTAAAAATTTTTAAAATTAAATTAAGGATCATCCAAACTTTGATTTCAGCAAACTTATAGTCAAATTGAACGTATCGACAAATAAAACCCAACAACATCAAAATAATCCAATCCGAGCCTATATGAGCCCAAATTAAGGTCCTTCAGCATAGTCAAAAAATTCAATACATTAATTGGATGATCGAATGATCTCCAAATTTGGCATGCTTATAGGTGAATCGAGGGCTCGACGAGTAAAATTCAACAATCCAAAGTTCACCTAAATCTGATGTCATTAAGGTACTTAAATGTTGAATGAATACTTTATGATCATGAGAATCAATACGAGTCATCTAATAGAGTATCATTGATTTTCTCAATATTTATAGGCATGTTACTCTCAAAATTTTATACATAGTCATCTACTCTCTACAAAAAGAGGAGCTTAGAGCTAAAACCTAAACTCTCTCTCTCTCTCTCTCTCTCTCTCTCTCTCTCTCTCTCTCTCTCTCTCTCTCTCTCTCTCTCTCTCTAGAGAGCTCTGAGGCTCTAAGGATCTATGAGCATCACCACTCGAACATTGTCGTTAGGCCTTCACCGACAGACAACCACGATCATTAGACCAACGTTGCCTGATTATGGTCTTGCTAACTTCTATCACCCGCTAATTATAGTCATTGGACCACTGTCACGTTACTACGATCCTCTAACCATTGTCATCCAAAAACAATCATTTCGACCTCCATTGCTCACTAATTATGGTTCTACAACCTTCGTCACTAGTCGACTTTAGTCCTCTCACTACCATTGACCGATAGTAGTCCCCAGACCACCAATGCTCAATTATGGTCCTCTGATCACTGATGCCAAACTATGGTTTTTCCAACCTCCATAACCTATTAACTATGGTCCTGACCACCCTCTCTCAACTATGATCCTCTGATAACTGTCTTCAGACTACAATCCTTTTAGCCTCCATTGCCCATTGATTATGGTCCTCAAACCACTATTCCCTTATTACGATCTTCAGACCACCGTCGCTCAACTATGTTCTTTTCGACTTCTATCTCTCATTGACTTTAGTCCTCAAACCACCGTCGTCTAACTACGATCTTCTGACTATTTTCGTCAGACTACAATCCTTCTAACCTTCATTGCCCGCAGACTATGGTCATTCGACCACCATCGTCCAACTAAGGTCCTCTGACCATCGTCATTTGAATTTGGTCCTCCAACCACCATCGCCCAACAACGGCTCTTCCACTACCGTCGCCCGACTATGGCCCTAGCTCCAACTACCATCGCCCAACTATGGTCATTTTGACCTCTATCTCCCCTCAAATACGGTCCTTCCAACCTCCATCCCTCGTCAACTATGATACTCGGACCACCACTGCCTGATTACAATACTCAGACCATCGTCGCCCGACTACAATTCCTGGACCACCATCGCGCAACTATGGGCGCCCTCGGACCACTGTCGTTCGACTATGGCCCTTCGATCACCGTCGCTTAACTATAGTTCATTTGAACACCATCACTGATCACAATCCTTCCGATCTCCGTTGCTCGCCAACTACTATTCCTCAACCACCGTCACTCAACTATGGCCCTTTTAACCCAATCGTAAATAACCCACTCTCGTATATATAGATGCTCTTGGCAATTCTACAATTATATTTATTGTCATGAGTTATTTTAATGCATTTTCAATCTATCGCCATTTTAAAAGCATTATACTGATCATTCGAAGACTGCATTCATTATTGGCGATGGCTTATACTACTGTAATATCATGTTATTTGGACTGAAAAACGTTGGGGTCCAATGAATAATATCAAAAACACTATAGCACCATTAGGTGAATTGGGAGCCTTAGTTACTTCATTTTTTCAAATTTGGAGATAAGGGCTCATCATTCTTTTATAATGGATCGATGAATGTGAGTAAGATTGTAATAAGTTATAATCAATACTTCATCATCATATATTTTCTAGATTTAGCAGTGCAAATGAACCAAGTCGAGTGTTGACTGTAACAGCCATCTCACGACCAAAATTACCGACATACGCAATCGACGTCGGTCCCACCTCACAACGATTCGCTCACCGCCTCTCTCCCGATACAAAAACAAACCCCCTCATTCGGTAGAAACGAACATATACACGCAGAGAAGAACTCAGAACCGCAAGGAAACGCACGCAAAGAGTTCGGAGACTTACATCTTTCCCATTCGTCGAAGCCGACGAGTCCGACCTCCAGCCGCTTGTGCTCGCTGGCCTGATCTCCAGTCGTCGATCTCCTCTTCTTCCTGATCTACTGAGTCGACATCGTGCCTGAACCCGACGTGCCCTAGATCTGGACGAACTACCAGTCGGCCAACCAACCTCCTGCTCCCGCTGGCTCCTGATCGTCGTGCCCTAGCCGACTCCGGCCGCCGCCGCCGCCGAGCCTGCCGCCGCCGAGCCCGCCGTCGCCTCCGAACCAAGCCATCCCGTGCGTAGCCTCCGATCGGGCTCTGCCCGATTCCTTCTCCCTCCTCTCTATATAATATTAGATATGTTATAATATATATATATATATATATATATATATATATATATATATATATATATATATATATATATATATATAATATTTATCATATATCAAATTATATGATATTATATATGTAATAAATAAAAGAGAGCAAAAAAAAATAGAGAGATAATTTTCAAACAGGTGTCGAAGACCCCGGCCGTCGTACCTTAGGTCCGACCGGGATGATTTAAAATTTGAAGACCTCACGCAGTCGATCTTAGATCCTGGTGGGATGGTTTAAATTCGAAGCCCCTACGCCGTCGACCTTAGGTCCGGGTAGGAAGAACTACGGCAGTGCCGTCCCGATTTCTCCCTCGGTGGGGAGGAGACGCCGGGAGGCTGCCGAAATTTTCAGTGAATATTAAAGGACTTGGACTACAAAATTGAAAATTAAATTGAATATAATTCAAATTTAAAATCAATTTTAATTCAAATTTGATCAAGTAATGTTGAATTTGAACTCAAACTCAAACTCGAACGAGACTTACACTTGAACTCGAATGAAGAGACAATGGACTTGATCGAACTCAAAGATTAATTTGGAACATGTGGACTTGATTCAATTGATTTCTAATAAATTCACATCTAAGTGAATATAAACTTGAAAATGACTCAAGTTCGAACTAGACTCAAATTTGAATTTGAAATGGATTCAAATCTAATTCGATTTGCAATTGACTTGATATTTGATACATTCAAATATAGATTTTTATTAATATCTCGCATTTGAAGAAATGACAAAATTATTTGAGCCACTATCAAATCATAATTGACACTGATTTCTATTGAAGTTCAAATAGACTATATTGATATTTGATTATCTTATCAAATATTCAAAATTTTAAATTAACATTGGTTTAAAAGCTCTTGAATAATCAATTGATAAAACGACATCATATTGCAATATGTTTAAAATCAAATTATTCGATCAAGCTATAACTCATGTTGTGATGAGAATGAAAATGAGTTCAAGGTGATTCTTCAAAATCGTGTACTTGGCGATTCTAAGTAATTGAATAGTTGTGAGAAAGAATGTACACATGAAGAACATAATGATTCTCATGAAATCTTGCACTTGTCAAATTAATAGGGAGAGGACTTCTAAATCATATTGATGATGATGGCTGCATCCTGGATAAAAATGAGTACTTTAAGAAGAATGAAATAAGCGAAGATGTCGAAATTGATTAAACTATTAGTAATCATGTTGATACAACAATGGCCATCAAGAAGAGCGTTTCAGTCTCTAATGAATGCTACAATTTACCTATGAGCATGAATAGAGAATTCGTAGTGCCCACAACAACTAGTCTACAAGCAAAGACATGATCTCCTACAAGAAAGAATATGGGAATTCATAACAAGCAAGATAATTCTCCTATATACACGAGCACGATCTAGTAGTGGCGATTGAGTAAATACCCTCTACGAGCTGTGCTAAGACAGTTATAGGAGTCAAAATAAACTAAATGCAATAATTGAAATCTAGAAAAGCAATAACGCCACCGGATCCGCAACATGTGTACAAGCGGACAGAAGGCGTTCGTAGTTCTTAAATGAAATCTCAGGCTATTTTCTAAGCGAAATCACTTGCATAATGGATTATGTTTAAATATTTTAAAATCCCCCTTATGTATTAAATATGATCCCTTAAATTAAATAACCCCTGCATGTGCTCCGACAGACCTATTAAAGTTACAAACACAAATAGTCGAGAATGCTGCGCAGGGTCAAATGCTACAACCTGCATGTGCTCCGATCGTAATATCTAAGTACCAAATCTGACGATTCGAGAATGCTGCGCGGGTCTAATATTCAAGTTTCATCCTCCTCCTTGAAAGGACTGGAGTCGACATAACTTGAATTACAAAATGTCTCCCAAAATTCCACGAATACAAATGATTTTAAAATCACCCCGATGATGGCCGCGTTGACTGGAAATCTCAACCGGAGGGGTCAAAACTCAAATCAAACAATAATTCAAATCTTTTAAATAGAATCTATCAACTTAAAACTAAAAAAATCATCCATCTCCCGCAACCGTTTGTCGGGAATGATAAATTTGAAATTAACCTCAGCTCACAAAGAGCAAATGTTATGTCAGGTGTATCACTACGATTCATCCTCAAACAGTCTCTTGCCAACAGGGACGTGGCACGTGCCCTCTGATCGGGTGGTTTTGCCGCAAAATGGCACCATTATATTACGATCACGGCCAAAGCCCGTATGTTCCCTAAAGGCGTCAAACCCTTGAGCGATGGATCATAGGGTATATTCGATAGGCATAAAGCCCTTTGTCAGCTAAGGTGGATTCATATATATCCCCTTATACAAACACCAACCCAGGTCTACAAGGTATTCTTGGACGAAGCAACCCATGGCTGCCGACAAGATGCCTTCTGTCAGGTTGGGTCGACTACCTCCTCTGACTAAGTAGACCAGGGATCATGACAGCCCGGGACGACGGAACCATGGGATCCTGATCGGGCTCGTCTTCATTCCCCCCACCACCAGTTTTAAGTTTATGGTGATAAACTCTAAAATCTAAATTTCAAAATTCAAATCTAAGATTTAAACCCTAAAATTATTGCTATTATATGATAGGTTCATGACCTATTCGACCTCTTTTACGACTAGCCTTAATCGAAAGTTCTCTCTCGTTATCGGGAGGGGTAATTAACTATAGGGGCTTGCGCCTATAGGAAACCAGAACTCAGATCTAAAAGTCCTCACAAAATGAGGGCGAAATCTCTGGGTAGTGTCTTATCTACAAACCCAATCTGCCTTCTGAAAATTCCCCCGGGATTACACATCCTAAAAAGATTTGGAATTTTTCGGAGCCCACAGATTTCTGGCGACTCCGCTGGGGATTGGTTTCTCTTTCCATCTTTGGCTAGTCATTTAAATGCTATAGTAGCAGCTAAAATACTATGCTCTATACGGTGAACATTAGGATGTGACATTTGGTTCTTATGTCCAAAGATCCATCACTAAAAGGTCCCGATTGAGCTAAAAGCTACCTTCTCTTATGATGTTAAAGCAAAGAAAAAATAAATGTTTACGGTGAACATCAGGATGTGACATTTGGTCCTTATGTCCAAAGATCCATTAATGAAAGGTTCCGATATAGCTGAAAGCTACCATCTTTTATGATGGTAAAACAAAGAAAGAATCAAAATATGTACGGTGAGCATCGGGGTGTGACACTTGGATGCATATCCAAGAATCCATTGTCGAAAGGTCCCGACATAAGAAAAAATGAATATAGAGACTAATATCTCTAGAAAAATATATTCAAAAGTATGGTGTGACATCTAGTGTTTACCTCTAGAGATCCACCATTAAAGAAAATCATCAAAAGTGAGTCCCAAAGATGACTCCTACAGATAATATTTTTGATGATCGACATCTTGAAAAATCATTCAAGAAATCCCATTGTTTTCAGCTATATCTTCTTGGATTGAGGAAGATCCTCCCCCGACTTTCATCAATTCCCTTATGTCTGAAGAGCAAGTGGAAGAAATACAAGAACTTCTCTGTGAATTCAGGGATTGCTTTGCTTGGACATTCGATGAAATGTCAGGCTTATCCCTTGGTATAGCTGTTCACAAATTAGCAATCAAACCAGGTGCAGTACATGTTAAGCAAACTCCAAGGCGAATGAGGTTGGAGATCGAAGAACAAGTGATTGTAGAAATCAAGAAGCTCGTCGAAGCACGTTTCATTCTTGAAGAAAAATATGCTGATTGGATAACCAACATTGTCCCGGTGAAAAAGAAGAATGGAAAAATTCGTATATGTATTGATTTTGAGATCTTAACAAGGCGTGTGCAAAAGACGACTTCCCACTTCCAATATCAGAACTGTTAGTGGATAATACGTCCAACTACGATATGTTCTCTTTCATGAATGGGTCATCAGGATAGAATCAAATCAATATGGCATATGAGGATGAAAAGCGTACATCATTCAGAATGTCCACCAGCATTTTCTGTTATTTAGTCATGCTTTTCGGCCTACAGAACACTAGTGTCACCTATCAATGGGTAATGACACATATTTTTGATGAGATAACAAATAAAAAGACCGATTGCTATATTCCTGTTGATAAGGAGATCAATCATCCCACACAAAAAATCAATGATAAATTCGTATCCAATTGGGAGAGCCCCCTTTGTTATCGAGAAGGCATTTCAAGGAGGAGCTTATCAGTTATTTGACATGGAGGGTTAGAGACTTATATCGTCAATCAACAGTCGATATCTAAAGAAATATCACGTATAAAATTGCCCAAGAAAATGCTATGTATTTCGTACACGTTTATAGCAATACATTTGTATTTTGAAATTCTCTTGTATATCAAGAATGCATTTCAAAATATCCCATCATACAGGGGGCATTTTAAATATTTATTCGGGTCGACATTGCGCTGCATGCCGAGATCCCCGAATAAATATTTAAAATTATCAATTTAAATATTCTTTTGTGCTAAAGAATACACATATTTGTTTTTCAAAGTATATACAGGTGATCTTTCAAAAGCTAGAGATATCATCTTCTCTAATGAACAAAGACTCAAAAGTCAAGAAAGAGACTTTTGTGGCTACACACTCTTACAAAATTGAGCCGGAAAAGCTTGAAGTCTTCCAACAGCCTAAAGCTAAAAGTTTGAATGAGTGTAAAAGGTCGGATCCAACGCGCCCAAATATGGCCGGATCGCTGGCAGCTCTGTCTACTCAACAAGCCATAAGAACGGCCGTAGTAGCGGAACCTCCACTTCATCAAACCGTCAGTAGGGACTGTAGGAAGCACGAGGGCAAATTTGGCTCGACAAGTTCAAGTGATCGTAGTCTACGAAATTCTCCCAAATGACTAGAGAATCAAAGTTCCAGTGGGAAGAAGGAATCTCGAGCAAACTACCAAATGTCTGTAGGCTCCAAATCTTCAACCACAAATGAGAACTTCAAATCTACCAACTTCAGTGAAGTTAGCATTGGGAAGCGCATTTCTCATAGCTTAAGTATGAAACCTGAATGGGTGTAAAAGGTCGGATCCAACAAGCCCAAATATGGCCGGATCGCTGGCAGCTCCGTCTACTCAACAAGCCATAAGAAAGGCCGTAGTAGAGGAACCTCCATCCTAGCAACCAGAGGACAAAGAGCTATCAAATTCTAGCTCTCCCGATCTGATGAACTCAAGTAATCAGATTAAAGTCTTCTCAAGTGGTTAAGGATCAAGATACTACTTACATTCGGTACTATCAACTGAATCCAGAACCTGTAAATCCTTCAACAATCCGTAAAGCACAAAGCGATGATCGAAGGAATTTTTCTTCAACAAGTCCGTCAAAGTACAAAGCAAATGACCGAAGAAAATTATCCCAAAGTTCGCATAAAGTCCAAGGTTGAACTAAGTGGATTCTGTCATCAACAAGTTCGTTATGCACAAAGCTCTGGACCGATGACTTCTCGCCACCGACCTAGTGCAAACCTAAAGGGTTTAGGTCTCCGGCATTTACTCCTTCATCAAGCCCGCAAAAGCTAGAAGCAAAGGGCAGAAGGTATAAATCTCCTGACAAGTCAGTAAAGACAAATCAGATAGTTCTTCATCAAATGTCCGTAGCATAAAGCACAGGACAGAAGAACCAAAATCTCAATATTCAAGTTAAAGCTATGAAAAGAAACATCCTGAATGACATCCTTGGTGCTGAGAAGATAATTATTTCACACCAAAGAATTGATGATAAATTTGAACCGAATTGGGAAGGCCCTTTGTTATCGAAAAGGTGTACTAAGGTGGAGCATATCAACTTATTGATTTAGAAGGTCGACGACCTATGCCCCCGATTAATGGAAGATACTTGAAGAAGTATCATTCTTAAGAAAAATAAGCTGAAGATTATTCTCTTATAAATAAAGAAAATATTTCTAAGATATCTTAGAAATTCTCCCACAAGACAGGGGGCATTTTTAAGTTTAAAAATGCCAAAAATCTGATGACGGATGAAATTTCCCTTCAAGGCAGGGGGCATTTTAAATATTTATTTGGGTTATCATCGAACTCCAAATAAATATTTAAAATTATTCATGAAGCTATCACAGCATAAATATGGGGCAGAAGCTGGTGCCTTCAAGCAGGCAAATATATGATCATCGCAAAATTTTTTGCCAAAATCTCAATTCAGATTGAGAAGAAATTTTGATCTAACAACTTCAACAAATTCGACAAGTATGAACTATCATAGTACAAGTCCAATGCTCAAACATGTATGATATTAGTCTCAACAAGCTTATATGCGGCCGAGCCACTGATAGCTTTACCTACTCAACAAGCCTTTCTAAGAGGCCGTAGTAGGAAAGCGCATGTTTTGTTAGCCCGATGACAAATACTATCAAGTTTGATATTTGTCCAACTTAACAAATCAAATCAGTTCAATTTCAAAAAATTTTCTCAACTAACAAATAGATTGAGGCAAAATTCAGAAAAATCTCAATCAACTCAAAGGCACCAAGCCACAATAAAAACTCCTATCAAATTTGGAAGCATTATCCTTCAATAAATCTATCAAGCACAAAGCTAAGATCGAAGGAGCTTCACTTCTTCAACATGTCCGACAAAGCACGAAGCTCAGGACCGAAAAAGTTATCCTACAGTTCTTATAAAGCCATTGGCTGAACTAAGGAAATATTGTCATCATTATAGTCCGTCATGCAAAAAGCTTTGGACAGATGACTATTTGCCACTAACCTAATACAAATCTAAAGTGTATAGGTTATCGGTATGGATTTTTCATCAAATCCATGAAAGCACAAAGCTAGGACAGAAGAAAAGTTAATTCATGACAAATCGTAAAGATAAATCATGGATTTCTAGAAGACCCTCTATATGACATAAAAAATTCAATTTTAGAGATCCGTAGGGTTAACCAGTTTACAACAAACATGATCTGCTATAGAGCGCATATCATATTTGTTGGGGGGGCATTTGTTGACTGTAACAGCCATCTCACGACCAAAATTACCGACATACGCAATCGACGTCGGTCCCACCTCACAACGATTCGCTCACCGCCTCTCTTCCGATACAAAAACAAACCCCCTCATTCGGTAGAAACGAACATATACACGCAGAGAAGAACTCAGAACCGCAAGGAAACGCACGCAAAGAGTTCGGAGACTTACATCTTTCCCATTCGTCGAAGCCGACGAGTCCGACCTCCAGCCGCTTGTGCTCGCTGGCCTGATCTCCAGTCGTCGATCTCCTCTTCTTCCTGATCTACTGAGTCGACATCGTGCCTGAACCCGACGTGCCCTAGATCTGGACGAACTACCAGTCGGCCAACCAACCTCCTGCTCCCGCTGGCTCCTGATCGTCGTGCCCTAGCCGACTCCGGCCGCCGCCGCCGCCGAGCCTGCCGCCGCCGAGCCCGCCGTCGCCTCCGAACCAAGCCATCCCGTGCGTAGCCTCCGATCGGGCTCTGCCCGATTCCTTCTCCCTCCTCTCTATATAATATTAGATATGTTATAATATATATATATATATATATATATATATATATATATATATATATATATATATATATATATATATATATATATATATATATATAATATTTATCATATATCAAATTATATGATATTATATATGTAATAAATAAAAGAGAGCAAAAAAAAAATAGAGAGATAATTTTCAAACAGGTGTCGAAGACCCCGGCCGTCGTACCTTAGGTCCGACCGGGATGATTTAAAATTTGAAGACCTCACGCAGTCGATCTTAGATCCTGGTGGGATGGTTTAAATTCGAAGCCCCTACGCCGTCGACCTTAGGTCCGGGTAGGAAGAACTACGGCAGTGCCGTCCCGATTTCTCCCTCGGTGGGGAGGAGACGCCGGGAGGCTGCCGAAATTTTCAGTGAATATTAAAGGACTTGGACTACAAAATTGAAAATTAAATTGAATATAATTCAAATTTAAAATCAATTTTAATTCAAATTTGATCAAGTAATGTTGAATTTGAACTCAAACTCAAACTCGAACGAGACTTACACTTGAACTCGAATGAAGAGACAATGGACTTGATCGAACTCAAAGATTAATTTGGAACATGTGGACTTGATTCAATTGATTTCTAATAAATTCACATCTAAGTGAATATAAACTTGAAAATGACTCAAGTTCGAACTAGACTCAAATTTGAATTTGAAATGGATTCAAATCTAATTCGATTTGCAATTGACTTGATATTTGATACATTCAAATATAGATTTTTATTAATATCTCGCATTTGAAGAAATGACAAAATTATTTGAGCCACTATCAAATCATAATTGACACTGATTTCTATTGAAGTTCAAATAGACTATATTGATATTTGATTATCTTATCAAATATTCAAAATTTTAAATTAACATTGGTTTAAAAGCTCTTGAATAATCAATTGATAAAACGACATCATATTGCAATATGTTTAAAATCAAATTATTCGATCAAGCTATAACTCATGTTGTGATGAGAATGAAAATGAGTTCAAGGTGATTCTTCAAAATCGTGTACTTGGCGATTCTAAGTAATTGAATAGTTGTGAGAAAGAATGTACACATGAAGAACATAATGATTCTCATGAAATCTTGCACTTGTCAAATTAATAGGGAGAGGACTTCTAAATCATATTGATGATGATGGCTGCATCCTGGATAAAAATGAGTACTTTAAGAAGAATGAAATAAGCGAAGATGTCGAAATTGATTAAACTATTAGTAATCATGTTGATACAACAATGGCCATCAAGAAGAGCGTTTCAGTCTCTAATGAATGCTACAATTTACCTATGAGCATGAATAGAGAATTCGTAGTGCCCACAACAACTAGTCTACAAGCAAAGACATGATCTCCTACAAGAAAGAATATGGGAATTCATAACAAGCAAGATAATTCTCCTATATACACGAGCACGATCTAGTAGTGGCGATTGAGTAAATACCCTCTACGAGCTGTGCTAAGACAGTTATAGGAGTCAAAATAAACTAAATGCAATAATTGAAATCTAGAAAAGCAATAACGCCACCGGATCCGCAACATGTGTACAAGCGGACAGAAGGCGTTCGTAGTTCTTAAATGAAATCTCGGGCTATTTTCTAAGCGAAATCACTTGCATAATGGATTATGTTTAAATATTTTAAAATCCCCCTTATGTATTAAATATGATCCCTTAAATTAAATAACCCCTGCATGTGCTCCGACAGACCTATTAAAGTTACAAACACAAATAGTCGAGAATGCTGCGCAGGGTCAAATGCTACAACCTGCATGTGCTCCGATCGTAATATCTAAGTACCAAATCTGACGATTCGAGAATGCTGCGCGGGTCTAATATTCAAGTTTCATCCTCCTCCTTGAAAGGACTGGAGTCGACATAACTTGAATTACAAAATGTCTCCCAAAATTCCACGAATACAAATGATTTTAAAATCACCCCGATGATGGCCTCGTTGACTGGAAATCTCAACCGGAGGGGTCAAAACTCAAATCAAACAATAATTCAAATCTTTTAAATAGAATCTATCAACTTAAAACTAAAAAAATCATCCATCTCCCGCAACCGTTTGTCGGGAATGATAAATTTGAAATTAACCTCAGCTCACAAAGAGCAAATGTTATGTCAGGTGTATCACTACGATTCATCCTCAAACAGTCTCTTGCCAACAGGGACGTGGCACGTGCCCTCTGATCGGGTGGTTTTGCCGCAAAATGGCACCATTATATTACGATCACGGCCAAAGCCCGTATGTTCCCTAAAGGCGTCAAACCCTTGAGCGATGGATCATAGGGTATATTCGATAGGCATAAAGCCCTTTGTCAGCTAAGGTGGATTCATATATATCCCCTTATACAAACACCAACCCAGGTCTACAAGGTATTCTTGGACGAAGCAACCCATGGCTGCCGACAAGATGCCTTCTGTCAGGTTGGGTCGACTACCTCCTCTGACTAAGTAGACCAGGGATCATGACAGCCCGGGACGACGGAACCATGGGATCCTGATCGGGCTCGTCTTCATTCCCCCCACCACCAGTTTTAAGTTTATGGTGATAAACTCTAAAATCTAAATTTCAAAAATCAAATCTAAGATTTAAACCCTAAAATTATTGCTATTATATGATAGGTTCATGACCTATTCGACCTCTTTTACGACTAGCCTTAATCGAAAGTTCTCTCTCGTTATCGGGAGGGGTAATTAACTATAGGGGCTTGCGCCTATAGGAAACCAGAACTCAGATCTAAAAGTCCTCACAAAATGAGGGCGAAATCTCTGGGTAGTGTCTTATCTACAAACCCAATCTGCCTTCTGAAAATTCCCCCGGGATTACACATCCTAAAAAGATTTGGAATTTTTCGGAGCCCACATCGAGCTCCAGCCACTTCGAAATTGAGCTTCAGTTTGTTTATAACTAATTAATCTTTTTTAAAACATGAAATCGAGCTTAATTCTGAGAGTTTTAGTCAACGTATAAGTCGACTGATTTAATATTTGAAAAAAGAAAAAAGAAAAAAATTGTTCCAATTTAAGAGAGTATTATAATAAAATGATTTAGGAATGAAAATTTGAGAGTGGAATAATAAAAATTCAATTGAGTTAAGAAAAGGAGAAAGAAAGCTTTTTAATATTTTTAATGATTTGTATCCCTTAAATTTTAGGGATTTTTACATATATAACACTTAAAAGTTTCTTATTTATTTATCTAACACCCAAACTTGATTATTTACACACATACCACCTAAAACCTATTTGACTTTTTAATATTTTTAATGTATTTTGAGCATATATTATAGTATGGCTCTTTAGTTCATTGATCTCAACTCACATGATATTATCGAGTCAAACCCAAGCTTGCTGGCTCATCAACTTAAATTAGTTAAACCCATATCTAAAGACCACAAACCTCCATATATCTTGCTCGATCTTAGAGTTGAAAAGGAGGTGGTTAGCTCTGTTATGATAAAAGACAATTAAAATTTTCGTACTAAAAAGCTGCTTTAAGAAACAGTAAGAAAGTCATCCCAAATGAAGCCTAAGTTATCTAGTAATTAAAAAAACCATTCTTCTGTGCTAGTCCTCATTATCCAGTGACTTCATCTCTATTTTTAAGCACATAGCAATCCCAGTCATCACTAACCACCTATTAAAAATTCGGCTCTTACACCCAGATTACTTCTCAAATGGTTGGCTAAACTGAACAAATTTCAGATCTCCTACATACTAGGAACTATATTCAAAATCTAAACTACAGGAAAATCACGCGTTACGGGCGGCCCAAATACGCCGAATATCACAAAAAAACAGAGAAAAACTCATGCTGACATGTGACAAAAATACGATAAAAACTCCTATCACATTCAATTATCCTATAATTCTAAATGCATAGTAGTTTCTCTCTCTCTCTCTCTCTCATTCATTTAGCTTATATCTTCTTCTAACATTATTTTATTCTATTTCCTTTTTGCTTTGAACCTCCAGATATTTCATAGTGATCAATGTGCTCACACTGGTTTACTCTTTAGCAACCATAATACTCTATCAAGCTT
The DNA here is from genome assembly GCA_022539455.1 of Dendrobium nobile. Lineage (NCBI taxonomy): Eukaryota > Viridiplantae > Streptophyta > Magnoliopsida > Asparagales > Orchidaceae > Dendrobium > Dendrobium nobile. Next base: position 67,910,583 of record CM039726.1, on the reverse strand, counting down.
CGAAGAAGGCAGCCATGGCAGGCATATATTTGCCATTGACGATCACCGACTTGCTTACAATGATATTTCTGGTTTCCTGCAACGGCGCAGCGTCAGCAATAAGTGTTGTGGCTGAAAACGGAAATCGACATTTTGGATGGGATAAAATTTGTGTTTCTGTACGTCAATATTGCGCGCAGGTAGCCGTTGCCATTTCTCTCTCCATGTTTGCAACAGTGGCCTATGTGATATTGGTCTTGCTTACAATAATTGCCTTACACAAGAGGTTATAAAATTACTTAGATTTTTTTTTTTTTTTGGAGAAAAGAATGGATGTGGTTTATTTGTAGATATGAAGAGGAAGCGGTTGTGCTCGAACTCATAGCGCATTGGTTAGATACAAATTTGAGAATTCTGATGAGTCGGGTTCGAGCGATGATCCAGCCGAGGAAAAACGGGGAGTGATTATTGACCTGTTTGTTGATTTGATGAAATATATGGAGTATAGAAAACAAAGGATGATTGATATAATCTATAGTTATAATTATTGTAGGCTTGCTTTTGTAGAAGTGATTTGAATTAAATGTTATTGATTAATATGTTATGCATTAGAAAGAAGGGTGAAAGGGTTATGATTTTTTTTCATTGAATTTGATTTTATCGAATAAATTATAAGCGGGGTTCTTATTTATATTGATAAGATTGTCATCACAGTCGAATAAATGTAGAAAATTTGAACTAAAAAACTTATCAAATTACGTATGTTACAATCAATTCTTAAAAATTTGATGAAATATTGAGAATAAAAGGTATTAGTTCTATTGTGAAAGTTATCTACACCTTTGCTTATGAGATAAGTGTTCAATGTAAATTTTTGCATAGATTTATTTAGGGAGTAAAATTTTATAATAATTAAGAATTCAGCCTAAATTTTTATAATAAAAAAAATTTAATGTGTAAAGGAATTATTGAGAGCTTAGACTAATGTAATAATGTAGGGGTTCAGAGATATTGAGAATTTAAAATTCATGTAAAATTCATATGGAGTTATATGTGCATAAAGAATTTACTTTAAATATTATATATATTGCAAAATATATTAAGACAAATGCTTAGTACAAAAAAAAAAATCTTGGATAGAATAGTTTGATTAAAGTTTGACAAAGTTGAATTTTAGTCATTAAATTTACTTTGAGATTAGTGCAATACAAATTTTTATTGATTATTCAGATATCACCCTTATTTAAAGTAAATCCAATGACTTCGAGATAGCATATTATATTGGATGCTCCTAAAAGGAGGGATCTCATCTCTGAGTTCCTCATAACAAAATCTTACAACTCAAATAAGAATAAGCTAATCTCAGTATAGAATATATATGTGTGGGACATTTATCTAAGTTGAATCTAGCATGTTATAAGACTACAAAAGTATAGATGATATTATGGCAAATATTACGCTCAAATTGTCCGTAACTAATAAATATATAGGAATCATTTTTCTACAAGAGAAAATGACTCCACTAGTTTCATAAGTGAAACATCTTTTGGTTTAGTCAATTTTAAAACAATCTTCATAGCTTTAAATATGAAGGCAAAGTATTAGATTATCCAAAGTAAGTTACATACGCAACATTCTTGGGAAGGGCATCTAATTAAATATGATAAAAGTATTAAATATGATAAAAGTAGGCATGATATTTTACAATGTGCCACAATCTAATTGAAATGTTAGTCTTTTCCGGAATCTTTGTTTTGGATGTGATTCGAAGGAGAAATTTATCCTAATCAAATTAGAAGTCTAAACAACATTCATACAACTACCATTGCTAATGATCACTTTAAATGTGGTCACCACTCTTAAAGTAGGTACGAAAGATGATATTGCATTTCTAGCATGCAACTCTATAGTGACTCATGTGAAAGACAAAATATATTGCACCATGATAAGCTATATAAATCATATAATGTTTCTTTAGCTTCACCAGCCTCATTATAACTACCACACTCTATAGAATCATCTGCACAATCATCTAGTAGATTGGATTCGATAAAGTCTATGATGAGATGTTTGACTTATGAGGGAAGTTACATATATAGCAGCTAGTCTTGCCACAAGTGAATTAAGCAATATCATAAATACTTGGAACTAGAGACTTCAACCATAGATTTTCCATTGGGGTTCCATTGGGGTCATTAGATATCTTAAGATCATAAGAAGAGGAATCACAAATTGTAGTTATGCATTAATGTCGACAAAGGGGCCTAAGAAACGCTCCAATTGAGGAGGTTGATGGAATGCCTCATAAGAATATAAACTCTCGAGTTAACATATACTAAAAGATATTAGGATGCAGACTGGCTTGGAATTTTTTTCATAGAAGAATGAGGGATTTGATAACATCACATTAGATCATCGCTCATTAAAGTAAGTCACATAATCAATGACTATAATCAACCCCTACTTATGCAAAATCAACTCATCGAGATATTGATCATGGAATGCTACAAAAGGTTAATTAGGGTTTAAAAGATCATTCATCTCATTTGAAGACTCAACTGGTGGTTGGTCAAATCGTTAAAGTTATCACACCAAGTTGACATAATAGGTATTAATAGGTATTTTATGACTAGACATTTTTTCCAAACTTGTTAATGATTTCAAATATTAGTCATCCAATCAAAATATTTATTCGTGTCCATAAGCCACTTGGAGAACACTTCTAGTTATAGATGATCCTAAAAAAAATGAAGGCATCAATCTTAACCTTTACAAGGTATCATTCTCGTTGAAGTGGTTGGTGTAATCACCAAGTCTATTAAAAGACATGTTGGCACTACAAGGAGGTTGAAATGAAATTGCTTCCATCTTAGAGTTGTCTAAGTGGTTATTCATGAGAAAGCTTGATTTCCTTATGACCTTAGTGGGGGTGGATGGTGTGGATTAATATTTAGAAGTGGGATCATTCGCCTTCCTCGTCATACTTTGGTTGCCTAAATTAACTTTGATATTTACTGCCTAGGTTGATGAGTATTCATGTTTTCTAATGCATGAATCTTATTATGAAAATCTTAGTGCGTGAAGGTTATATATTTAACTACTTTTGAAGGTAAACTTAAATTTCATCACATTGTTGATCTCAAAATTGACTCAAATTGGGCGTGCAGGTTGTTATTGTGATATGATTTTGAACCAAAAAAAAAAAAGAAATATAAATGTGAATAACCTAAACTAGGTAAAGATCAACTTGATTAAATACCATATTAATGAGGAACAACTAAGAAAGCTAACTAGGGAAGGAGAAATTATCCTACCTAAGACTAAATTTATGATTTTACTTATGCACTCAATTTAAAATTTTACGAGTTATGGACGGTACTGTAAGCTAGTTTTAGATGCATTAAGTATCTAAGATTATGTGCCTTAGACTTTGTTTGGGACAGCTTTAGAATATTGCTTTTTTATTACTTAAAAAAAAAAAAACTTTTTAGCTAAAAGTAGCTTTACAAAGTATTAAGAAAGCCGTCCCAAACAAAACCTTAGTGCATTTGCAAGGTTTCTTTAATTTTTTGTTGTACTTGATTGAGCATAATCATTACTAAAGCTAAAATTATCAAAAAAAAAAGTTTAAAATTAGTTAAACAGCACATAAACACAATTTAGATATCACAAAAATTAATTTAATAAGTTTTGAGAGCCAATTGCTCTATATAAAGATTTATAAGCAAAAAACCTAATTTCATCAACTTTCCTTAAATTCTACATTACTAACCGATCACTATTCATCTTATTTTTCACTATGAACGTTTGTATTTAACCCAAAACTTTCTTAAATTGATCATAACACTTTTTTAAACCATTTATGCATTACTTTAATTGCTTTCTCTGCAACAAACCGATCCCTCAGCGGCGAATTAAGGTAATGATGAAATTTATTTCACCAAATTTTTTTTATATTTCTTTCCAAATAAACTAAACTACATGTTTGTAAACTCTCTATTGATTAAAGGAGAAATTATTCTGCGCGGAGTCCGGACGTACGTAGTTTATATCCAGACTCCAATCAAAATAGGCCACATCGTCTGCACACATCAATTTTGTACACACGGTGGACATAATAATACACACTGTGTATATGCGACGTGATCAATTTTAAACTCCGAATAGAATAATTTCTAGAATTAAAGACACTTACTGTAGGAAAAGAAAAGAAATAAAAGCTGCTATTCATTGCATCTAAAAACAAAACAAAAAATTCATCGCTTCTCTACGATTAAAAGAAAGCTCTCATCATTTTCAAAAGGGAAAAGAAGATTTCAGTGTAATACCTTCAACGTTTTCATTGCTTGAAGTTTTTGCTTTCAGATTTTGTGTTTCTTTTTTTATGTCATTTTCAAAAATCTGAACAAAAATTTCAATCTTCATAGATTTTTTTTTTTTGCATTTTCTTATCTTGCATAAAATTTGATCTTATAATCTGATTTTAGTTTTTGATATTCACTTCTAAATTTTGATTTCTTCTCAGATTTCTCAAATTTTGAAATAATATATTTAGATTTTCCTTTCTTCATGATTTGCAAAAAAATTAAAATCATTTATAAATCTTCATGTTTTAGTTCTATAAAGTTTAAGGATATTCAATGAAAAATATAAAATTAAATATAGAAATGATCAATCTTTAATGGAAAAAAAAATATTTTGGTAATATCTCTTTTTTGTTCAAGCATTAGGATTATTGTAAATGACTTTTCATTTATACTTAGTTATCGTAATATTGTGCTTTACTTTGTATAGACTCAATCTTCCTAACACAAACAAGACAAAAGTAATAAATTCTTAATTTTTAAAAAAATAATTTTGAAGACATGTTGAAAGTTCTATTTTGCTCAAAATACTCAGATTTTAATTATGAACTGCTTATTTGAACCATATTGCAACAAGATTTAGTTCTGTATTTGACACTTATTTTAACCTTGTTCGAACCAATCATGTTCTAGCGAGATTCGAATGTGGATAGAAAATCTATCGATAAAGTTCAACCAAGGTTCAAACATGTTTCAATATAGATCGATTTAGAATTGAAGATTGGCTTGAATAATGAAGATTGGCTTGAATCATGATCTGTTTTTTCAATCATGATATAAACATCTTTCAAAGACTGTTCGAAAAAAGTTCAAAGATTGTTTAATTATTATTCCAAGATTGTTCATATCATTCAATCATGATTTTAACGTGGTTCAAACATAGATTATAATACATCTTACAACATGGTTGTTATTACCGAATTAGTTTATAATATAGCTAACATAACACAAAGTGCAACCAAATTGTGTAATTCAAGAGCTACAACTCAACATTCATAACATACTAATATCACTAACCTTCACAAATGACGAAAGAATATAGGCAAACCGCGATTGTCTGAAATGAAGAAGCTGCTAACAAGGAGGGTCAATGAGCTCCTATGATCGGAGAAATTATTACTCCCGGTCAAAAACCGAACCATCCGAATGTATACCGAACAGTACCAAGTGCCAAATAGATGCATCAGGTGACCGGATGTAATAATTGCTTCCTATGATCGAAAGGTAACAACATTTCAACGATAGTTTCGATTCTATTTGTTTGATCCAAAAGAAATTTTCAGGCCTATTTCCTAATAAAAATAAATAACATGCATATTTCTATTATTATCGAGCATATAAAATAAAATTTCTAATTTTAAATAATGAACTGACCAAAGTACTTTCAAAGCAAATTAAACTGAATTAAACTTTATTTTGATCAATTTAATTTAATTCTAAATGAACCGAAATATAATTAGCTTTAATAATAAATCTAATTGTTTTTAGTTTAAAAAACATGTGTTTGAAGATGTCAAATAATCTTTACTAACATTTATAATTTTGGCATAGGAAATAAATAAGACACATTTTTTTTTATCATTCATTTACTTATAGTTCACCTACTTCCTTGATTTAATATTTAAATAAAATAATATATTTCAATTTAATTTAATCAATTTTAGAAAATAAAATTGAGCCAATAACAAAAATATCAAAATTACAATGAATAAAGTCAAATAAGACATTCAATTTTTCTATTTTTCTCTTTTTTTTTTCCAAATAATGAACACCTAAACAATGCCAAGGTGAATAAAGATTATTTATTTTAAGAAGAACTAAGGGATATCTCTGAACTAATTATGCTGACCAAGCACATTTTAGTACTAATAGAATTAATTATAAAATCCTATATATAAATTTAGTATTATTCTAATAATAATATTAATTTCTTTGGGCCAACATTTAGATCAAATAAGACAAATTCATAAGCAAATCACATTTGCAAGACTCGAACCGAATCTCTCTTTACTTATAGCTAAAACTCCCAACTAATAGATAAAAATGAGCTGCGTAATTAAAATTTTTCGAAAAATAAAACACTTCTATAGACATGAGACCTGTTATATGACTATTATTTTTTATAAAATGAATGATAATATTAATTTTATTTATTCAATCTTAAAATTATGATGATTTTTTTCATAGTAGCACGATATTTAATGAAAAGTTAACAGAGAAAATAATACTTAACAGCATAAACAGAGCACTTGAAATGTAATGAAAAATTGTTTATTTGTGCCGTAATTGAAAAAGATCACGTTGATTAATATTTCGATCGACAAGAGTAGTTCAGTGGCAACCAGCAGGTGAACACAAAAATCATTAGGTATTATACAACAAAGCTGAAACAAGCTCCCCACCTTACAAGCTGGAAGTCCCTGGAGAGAAAATAACACAGTTGCACATATTCAAATGTCTATAAATATTTTGGGGATCATATAAAATAGATTACGGCTTCGTTTGAGATAGTTTTTTTACTACTTTCTAAAGCAGATTTCTAATACAAAAATTTACTAGAAAGCTGCTTTAAGGAATAAGAAAGTCATCCCAAACGAAGCCTAAGGCTTTGTTTGGGATGATTTTCTTACTGATTTGTAAAACCGTTGTGAATGCAGTTTTCCAGTAGCAAAAAAATAATGACCGGATAAAAATTATGATTGCGGATTGAAAAGTAAACCGAGTTAAAAATGGTCCCAAACGAAACCTTAAAATGTAGTGATTTGAGGTTGATGAATAAATACCAGTCAATAGTCTAAAGTGAGATGTCTACCTTTACAGACAAAAACCTTAGATTAATCATCTATTCTGTACTACGCGGTAGTTAAGTACCAAATCTTCCGACTTCTTCCATATGTAGGCTCTCACAGTTGCGAGACTCATATCTGGTGATAAGACCTGCATACATTACAATTTTGCAAAGAATTTATTAGAAAAAATTAAGATTAGAGAATGAATTAGCTAATGTCCCACTAATGGCTTCTCCATATAGCATAGCTAAATAAGTGAAGAAAATATATTGGAAAATAGAATTAGTGGAATGCACTTGCCTGGTTATTACACAGGATCTCAATAGAAGGTTTTCTCTTCTGCCATGACTTGAGCGCACGTAAGGAACTGTCACCAAGGGATGCAAGCTGGGATTGTCCAGGGCCTGGAACCAGACCAAATTGTCCATCTGGATTGCCAGCTTCAAGTGGTTTATCAAGAACCATTTTCTCAATAACATAGTTAACTACCTGCAAGAAATTTTTGCACAAGTTCAAACTGGTTTAATATATATTTCAGTAAGAGGAGAAGATTCTTTAGTCAATTTCATGCACTCGATATTTAAAAGAAAACGTTAAGTTGGTCTTCTCTCCTTTAGTAATGTGAAATAGCTCCCTATACTAAGATTCAGCTGCTTTTAAGCCAATACATTTTTTTTTAACCAACCGAATTAGTCCCCTTATTAAACCTTCCAATTAGTATTTCGTCACTTTAATCCTTTATTTCCAGATTATATAGTTACTGTTGTATATTTCAAACAATTACCATAACAATGGCTCTTGTTCACTTTTGTGAGCTGTTAATGGTCTTTCTTCATTTACCCGGTCATTCTCCCTCCCATCAAAGGCAATGCTTGCGCTGGATGGGCGGGCCGTGAATTGAGCATGAGGATTGAATATCACTTCAAAATCAGAAAATTTAGTGTTTCGTATTATATAAGTTTAGGGTCAGCTTTTGCATTTCAGCAACACAAGTTCCATCTTCTGAAAAATGTTTATGTAAAGAAACGGACTCAAGAACCTAAATTTAGCTATTCTAAACTAAATAATCCCAGAAATCAGAACTTATACAAAACAGCAAAATTTTCTATCTCAAAAATCAAATTAAAAATAAGATAACGAAACTAGAGTATCTCCACCCTGCTTCCATTTCTGATTCAAGGAGGAAAAGTTATAAGAAAAAAAAAAATTTCAACAATGGCTCAACGAGACTGCGTGCTCCAACCAGTAGCTTGCCGCTCCCACAATCCTCAAAAGTGTCATATTTGTTCATCTCGCTCGATGTGACCATGCAGCACAGCTGATGGCTCATTGCTCCTGTGAGCCACAAAGGTGCTCCATTCCTAGGTCAACTGTCTCACTCGACATGATTGTAAATCACATCAACAGCTTTCCAGTCCCATTGCACCCTTCACCCTCTTCCTTTGACATGTTAAGCTTCTAAGGGTTGCATCCAGCCAGTGTTTGTAGCATCTGGTGCCTTGGTCTCTATGTGGGTGAACTAGCACAATTTTTCTACCAAGCCACTGGCCCCCCATCACACTCGTTCATTCTCCCACCTTTGCCATGCATTCAACCCTAAGTGATGGTCTCCAACACTCTGCTCTTCTCTTCTTTGCCCGCCTCACTTGTCACTCCTACTTAAGTTGTTAGTGACTTTGATCGTGTCACATCACCACCTTCCTATGTGGAGCCCATCTATCATCTTACTTACTTGAGGTTTCCTCGCCCCCTTTGTGGGTGCTTTAGGGCATCATTGGCATCGAGGACCCACCTCAAGCTTCATCTTTATCCACTCCTCTCCATTAGTCATCATCTGACGTGCCCGCAATAATTGATGGTCCATCTACTCTATTCCAATTTTCTCCAAAGGCTTGTGCTCAACTTCATACATCTTTTGTTTATGTTGCTAAGGAGAAGGGTTCTTCGCAAGTAGTCATGCCTAATAGTTTCTCTTTATTCTTTCAACATTATTCAAATTATGTTAGGCACAAGCCAATCAATATGTTACATGGAAAACTCAGTTCTCATTTTTTTCATAGGCAGAGATTTTTAATCTTGTAGCTTCATTTGCTTAATCTTTGGTTTGAAATTGGCTTTTGACCATCAAAGCTTGGAGATTATTCGCACATTGATGCATGATCTTCATCTACTAAGTGACTACCCTGTTGATCTATTTGATCAATGTCAAGTAGTTAACCAACTCTTAATGGAAGAAATTTATTCTATATTTTTCTCACGACATTCACAATATGTGAGTAGTCTCCAAATGCTACACACTGTACTCATAGGGTATGCTTTTTGACAAAGCAATAAAGGTGGATGCTGCTACCGTTAGGCTCACTTGCCAATAACTTGTGTTCTTGTTAAGATAGATATTTCTCCTTTTTGGCTCGAGAATCGATAAGCAATTCCTCACATTGTTAATATTGACAAAAAGTGGAATCTAAAGATTTGCCCTCATATTGTATACTTTGCAAACTTTTGAACATGATTTGTTTATTGCTTCAAGGCTCATCCAGAATTAATAAAATTGTCCTCTAGGGCTCCTAATGGTTGCTTTTATCACAATACAGAAGCAAAATATTTGTGCTGTAAATACTCATAACCAAATGAATCATTTCATCCTGTTGGGTGATGCTCTCTCTACCTTAGTCCCCCATGGGGTTCTCATGCTTTGGATATTGCTCTAGATTCGTCTTTGGAGTTAATGTCGTTACTTGAAACTCATGGTTTTTTGGATGATAGTAAGCCCGGGGGGGTGTCAATACTTGACCCGACCCGAAAAATGCAAAATTCATGTCAACTCGTTTGCCAAACAAGTAGGGTTCGAGTTTCATTTTCTGACTCGTTTTTAAAATCAGGTTGACTCGAAAACCTGGAATCAACCCGAAAATGATCCAAGTCACTGATGGGACATCATATTTCGACACGTGTACCATCGCCGACGGCGCAGATCGACGGCTACGATCCAGAGCCTCTACTTTTGAGCTTATTACTTATGTCATTTTTTTTTATTATTATTAGTTTTCCGAGTTTGCCCCTGAGGGCATTGTCTGACTTATGTAGCCCCAAGGGCATTGTTGTCTTTTCTTTTTCTTTTATTTGGAGCCTCCATATATGAGGCAAGAGGCATTGTAATTTTTTTAGTTTTTGATGAAATGAAAATTATCCCCTATTGTTCTCTTTGTGAGTGCATTTCCCTTTGATCTCTTAGTGAGTTCAAAGGGAGAACTAGATCTCTCCGTGAGTTCTAGATTTAATTCGTGCTTGTCGTGTGAAGGAGAAGAAGAGCAAAATTTCGAGACGATAAAATCGGGAAGAAGTTCTCTGTTTTCTCTGAATTTCCCCCCAGGTGGCCGCTGATTCCCCTCCTGGATCCCCCCCTGAGGTCGCCGGCTTCAACCCCACCCGAGCCCTGCAGAACCCACCCGCCAGCCTGCCAAATCCCGTCCGTCCGCCGGCCTGCCCAGCTCCACCCGCCGGTTCCTCCGGCCAACCACCATCGGTCCACCCCTGCAGCCCGTGCCTCCAATCCCGCCGGCTAGATCATCTAGCCGCCGGCCATCCTGGGATCCAGCTGGGAAAATTTCAATTTGTTTTGATTAAATGACTTTCCTATTTGGTCTCCCTAATTAGGGAAAATCATTGGATGGCATTTAATCCTAATTTGAATTTGCTAATCCCGTTTCCCTCCCTCACCTAGCCGTTTGGAAAGCTTTCTGTTATGCCGGTCCAGCTTGGACCGGCTTAACCTGGACCGGCCCAGCCGGTCCAGTTCTACCGAAGGCGGACACAGGGCCGGGCGGAAGAGAGAGGGAGCCAGGGAGTGGGGTCCACTTGCAATTCAAACATGAGCTAAGTGTTTTTGGAGGGAGAAGGAGGGGTAGAGTAGTCCTTTTGCTTTTGTTTTGAATTAGAATGCATTAAGTAGGGAGAAAGAGAGGAATTAGGGTTATGTGATGTTTTGTGAGAATTCCTTTTGTCTTCTTGGATAGTGAGGGCTCTAGATCGAAATCTAGAGATTGGGAGAGTGCGATCCTCCTCTCGAATAGAGGATCCTTGTATCTTTGCTATTTTCCTTGCACCTACTAGTAAAATACAAGTTGTTTCTTCATTTTTCTCTCAGATTTCCTCTGTTTTTCTACTGTTTTTGGCTGTTTTATTGCTGTGGACAGCAGTTTTCATCTTGGATCTATTTGATTTTGGTGAGAAACACTTGGAAATCCAAGTGTTTCCTATCACTTTCCTAATTAAAATCAATGCTGAATAAAATCAGATTTGATTTTAATTAAAATACAGCATATGGGCCCCACCTCTTTTTATTTTAAGCCCTCTCTTTCCTCTCTATACATGGCCGGCTTCTCCTTGATTGGCTCTTCCCCTTTTTTTTTTATTTATTGATTGCTAAATCAACTCCCCATTACTCATAGAGCTGCCGTTTTTCTTCCCCATCAAATAGGAAAGTAATTTGCTTCTATTCAAATTAATTTCCACTCCACCCTGTTGGAATTTTTTCCAGATTTCTGTTTCTTTTTTCTCCCAGCCCACCCGAGCTCTCCCCTACCACCTCCTTGGCTCACGGCTTCCTCCCTTACTGCCGCCTCCCTTTGGATTTCGACATTCACCACCGCCATGCATGGACGAGCCCGAGTGGAATTTCGGATTTGAGTACGACCGCAACGGAAGAGTCAACATTCTCCGTTCACCCTTCTTTGACGTGGGATTCGACTTCGACGACACCCCGGAAGAGTACTTGGACCGGATCTTGCCAACTCTTGTGGACTCGATAGATGATCACTTCTCCGTCTATACGTGGATCATCGAAGGCCGTCCATCCGCTCCTTCGAACCCGACTTCCAACCCGGCGACAAGTCCTCTCAAGATCACTTGTGTACTAGTGGCGTCGCTAAGCTTGCTCACGATTCTCTTCCGCTAACCTCCACCTCAAATAGAGTGACGGATCCTAAGGTGAAGGGTCTAAATTTTAAATTTGGGGCTTTGGTATTTTAGCTATTTGCAACACTTATATTTTAGATGATGTTTTGAAAAGCTTTCCAATCTTGTACGGTAATTTCTTGTTGTTACTTAAACATTCATATTTTAATTCTTGAACCTTAATTGAATACGCATAAAAGTTTTAGTAGCAAGCTTGGTTCAAGATCTTATTTAATTTCAAGTGCAATTCTCATATCATCACATGATAGTTTCACATCAGTCACCTAGCTTGCATCGATATGCGATCTCGTATTCGCGCCTGCCCGCACAACTCCCACCTTCCCGACTCTCGTGCTCGCACTCCGTAGCACGCCCTCCCACACTCGCATCACCCGTGCCTACTCAAACACCCTTCGCCCTTAGGCCCCGCACGTGCTCGCGCCCTTCATATGGTGGGTTAGCGGGTGGTGTCAACCCGGTGGGTCAGATCTTCATTTTTTACCCGTTTGCAAAATCAAGTCGGGTTCATGTCAGCTGAATTGGACTCAGGTAAATTTTGGGTTCGCTTTGAACCCGACCTGAATACCACCCATTTTGACACCCCTAGTATCCCCAAAGCTCTTTCATCTCTGGTTTCTTCAGTGCTGAACATTATGCCTAAACAGCCAAGTCTCAGTTAAATTTAAGTCATCCTAACGTGTGTCCTTTAATTATTCATACTATTTCTTTTTTAGGTAAATACTTGATTGTTTTGTGTAAGCTCCGAAAATTCGGCCCCGGCCTCCACCCGCTACTCCTTTTTCTTTGGGGGAGTTTTAACGAAATTAAGTTCCGAGGGTAAATTTTGGGAAGGCATATGGGTTTATAGATAAGACACTACCCAGAGATTTTGCCCTAATTTTGTGAGGACTTTATGATCTGAGTTCTGATTTCCTATAGACGCAAGCCCCTATAGTTAATTACCCCTCCGATAACGAAAGAGAACTTTCGATTAAGGCTAGTCGTCGATCTGATGCGTATGAATACGTGTTATCTGGCATATAGTAGCAGCATTGGGCTTGGATGTTTGGAAATGGTTGAGAATTTGATATTTAAAATTAAAATTTTCACCATCTTGCACTTAAAGAGGAAGGTGGGGTAATGGATGATGGATTCGATCAAGATCCCATGGTTCCGTCATCTCGAGCCATCATGGGCCCTGGTCTACTTAGTCAGAGGAGGTAGTCGACCCATTCTGACAGAAGGATCCTTGTCGGCAGCCATGGGTTGCTTCGTCCAATGGGACCTTGTATACTTGGGGTGAGTATTTGTCTAAGGGGACAAATTTGAATTCACCTCAGCTAACAGAGGGCTTTGTGCCATATCGATTATATTATGTTAATTCATATATCAAGGATTTGATGCCACTAAGGAACGTATTAGCTCTGGCCATAATCGATATTTTGTGGTGCCATTTGGGGCAAAATCACTCGATTCAAGGGTCCCGGGTCATAACCGTTTATCCTGCGGTGTCATTTGACGACAAAACTGTCGGTCAGAGGACACGTACCACGTCCTTGTTGCCAGGAGATTGTTTGAGAATGGATACTAATGATATTTTTGACTAGGCATTAGCTTTTTGTAAGCTGAAGTAATTTTCAAATTTGTCCACCCTGGCAAAATATTACGGAGGGTGGATGTGTTTTGTGTTAAGTGCTTTGATAGATTATTTCAATTTTAAATATCTTAGGATTTTGGGATTTTTGGATTTTTGTGAGCATTTGGGATGGCATTTAAAAGTATTTGTGATGGACCCCTCCGGTTGAGATCTACATTCAACACGGGCATCATCGGGGTGTAGTGGGGTAATTTCTATTTTTATATTAAATATTGTTGACCCTATTAATTTATCGATAGGGGATCGGGTTTCGTAGGCTTTGTGCCTTTATTAGTGAATTCATATTGTTATAGGCCTTGAAGGTCTAATATGAATGTATTAAGACAAATATATCGGTCGCCGCAACCGTATATTTTTTTGATGGTTCGAACCTTGTCAACTCCTATTGATCCGCATAGGAGGATCAGGTTCAAACTTGAATTCACTTAGTGACCCGCACAACATCCCTAAATGTCACGTGTATATCCATAACACTCTCGTTGAGGCCCATGCGGGTGTTTGAGAGTGTTTTATAATTATATGTTAGATCTTGTCAACTCCTATTTACTTGCTTAAGATGATCGTGTTTAAATTTATTAACCCGCGCAGCATCCCTAGACGTCACGTGTGTACCCTTAATACGATTGCTGGGGCCCATGCGGGTGTTTGTAATTGTATTTACCCATTGTGTACCTATGTGTATACAAACTACGATGCACGTGTGAGGGCATTCTTGGAATATTTGTGAAACGCCTTCTGTCCACTTGCAAGAATGTCGCGGATTCGGTGGCGTTTTGTAGCAGCTTTTGGATTAAGTTGTTTGCTGCTTTGTACAGGTAGACTGTCGTACACTACATGTTGCTTTCTATAGGTGGATCATAGTGCACTGACGAATCTCCTGCTTTATACTTGTAGATGCTTGTAAGTGGCCCGTTGTATACTTCACAAGTTTCTCATAGTGACTCATTATCGTTTGTACTTGATGTAGCCATATTACATTTTGTTGGGGATGATGCATTGCATGTACAACAAATCTCCTACTACAGTTCGTAGGAGCTTACATCTGCTATATATTTTTCGTCTCCACTTGCAGTGAATCAATGTTTTTGTTTAACATTGAACATTTATATTGATATAGAGGTGTCGTAGCATTCATTGCATTCATTTCCTTATGCCCATAAGTTGACTAGCAAAGGAAAAATCAGTCACTGTGTTCAGGGGTAAGTTATAATATAAATTCAAGGCTCCATCCTTTTGCTTGCAAATAGACTCCACTTGCAAATTCTTTATCCTTGAAGGTGGTTTGACATATTCATGATAAACTTGATATCATTTCTTTATCCCACTTGAGATGATCATGTTCACTAGGAGTTTATTCCATTAGTATCATCCAACTCTTTGCAAATTCGTGGACCCACCAACGTGGGCAATATGGACATCATTTTATTTATATGTATACTGAATGCCCTTCATTGTCTTTGAGTGTTGATTGTATCTTGAGTGTTGATTTTTCTCGTTGATGTTCATATAATGATCCTTCATGCATCTCTCATTTGCTCATGAGCAACTCATGTTTAATGAGATTTTAATGTAAATCCTTTATTGCTTCATTGCTCCTTGTTCTTTGCATGATCAATTCAATTCTCTATGATCATGAGTTTTGGCTTTCAATGAACTTTTTCATTCTAACCCAAGCTCACAAACTCCTTCAGGTCGAATCAAAGTTCTTTACAGTCAAATTTTAATTATTTAAGTCCATTTAACACTTGTTTAAGTTTTTTAGAGCTCATGCTCATTCAAGTTTGAGTCTAATGTTTGCAGGTTCAATGTCATTTGACTCCAAGATCATGTTCTAACTCAAGTCCAATATAAGTTCGAGTTCAAGTTCAAATGGCAAGCTGAAACTCTATGTCCCCTATAGTCCAATATAGTCCAACTCAAGTATTTGCTTGAGTTCAAATGTATAAGATCATATTCTTTTTCAATTAGATTTGAGCTCAAACCCAGTTCAATTTGAGTCCAAGCCCATCATCATTTGATCGAGTTTAATTTAAGTTTGAATTAAACCTTTTATTAAAGTTTGCACTTAGTTCATTAATGTCTAGTTCAAGTCCCCAGCTATCCGAATATTGTTCGAGTCCTTGAATCTTCGGTCCGAATTTCGGTAGCCTCCCGGTGTCTCCCCCGTTTAAGGGAAACTACAGGAAACTGGGCCACCCGACACGCTAGAGAAAAGCGTGCACAGTAGGTGTCCTCGGACACCGCGACCGTGAAATCTTTAATCCCACCACACCAGAGAAAGGCGTGTCGGGGGGGGGGGGGGGGGATTGTAAAATTGGTGAGCTACTAGTTCTCTACTTAAATCTAGCTCATTAATACTCATTTATTAGGTTCTTCCCCCTTATCTTTTGCCATTTGGTTTCCTATTATTTGTGCTGTTCCCAAAGCTGGATTCATTTCCCCTTGCTTTGCCATTTGCTCTCTGTTACCTTGGCTGACCTTTCCCTTTGTCTTTTCATTTTCTGATGGTTGTTGTTGTTCCCGTGGTCCTCCCTCTCGGTTTTTCCCTCCAGGCTGCTTTTCCCGTGAACTGCTGTCTTGTCTCCTGTGCTGGCTCTTCAGGTCCCTTGCTGGCTAGCTTCCCATGGCCTGCTGGTGGGTTTTCCGTGGGTTGTTTCCCTGTTTTTCTATGCAGAATTTCTGCTGGCTGTTTGTTGTCTTTTGGCCTTTCATTTCCCCAAATCTGATTGGAGGTGCTATGGCTATTTGTCTTCTTTCATTTGCCTATATAATAGAGATGTTTTGAGATGAAAAAAAGATTGGAAAATTTTTGGAAAGGAAAAACTGAAGGTTTTTCTTGGAAAAGCTTGAGAGCTTGTTCCACTTCTTCCTCTCTATCTTGGGATAACTTGCGAGTTACTCCCCTACTTAGTCTGGTCTTCTAACCTCATTCTTCTATCCGCAAGTGACCACCCCACATGTATCCTTCTTCTCAAAGAAATGGATAAAATGCAACTTTAGGTATTTAATGTTATGTTAAGTTTGTAAGGTGTTTGTGTCCAAGTTTATAAGGTGTTTGTGTCCAAGTTTGTAAGAGTTTATTATAATATGAAAGTTGATTTTTAGTATGTAATTTGTCTATTTTTGAGAATTTGGTGTATTTCTTTTATCCTAGAAAGTATATGTTTTGCTTGCAAAAAATTTGGGCCTTTCCCAAATTTTTGCTCGCATCACTAGAGGGTTGGGTAGAGGCGAATCAGCACAATGGAGCTCGGTTTAAGCTAGGGATCAGGCTTATGAGTGGAGAGATCGGGCTAGCTTTGTGGATTCGACCGGTTATTAGCGGAAGAGAGGGATTTGGGTTCGGCTATATGAGGTTGGGGATAGAGTTGGGCTAGGGCAGATCATGGGGTTCGATTGGGAGAGCAGAGGTGAACGAAGGTCAGCCTAGATGAGGCGTAGGAAATCTGGCGTCAGTTGCAGGCAGAGGGCAGGAGGTCGTCACAGTGATAGGAGGCGTGTAAAGGGGATTTGGTCGGAGCAAGCAAGGGGGATCAGACAGAAGAGCTCGGGTTGCTGCTTCTGTCATGGAAGTTTCGGCTTGAGGCAGTGTTTCAAAAGGCTTGCGATCGGGAGGGAGGAAGAGAAGCTTGGAGCCCTTCGTTTCGTTCCTTTTTAATGACAAAAAAGAGAGCGTGGGAAAGATCTATGCATGCTTTGTCCGAAACGGAGCCGAATCGCAGAGGCATGGGACTGTAGCAACGGGATCTTCGGCAGGATGTCGGAATGGGCAGTCGGTTTAGCGATAGAGGTATGCGTATATTTTAATTTATTATTTTTTTGTATTATACAAAGGTTAACATTTTGAAGTGAAGGCAGTTGATGATTCAAGCTTTAGTCCAATCTTAAAATTCTATTAAAAGTATATTTGATTTAGTGGATAAAATATTTTAGCTGGTGTTTTCTTGTCGAGGTAGTAATCAGACAAAAAAAACTTACATCATTCTCCAAGATTTATTAGATTTCAAGCCAATCATAACTCCTCATATGATTTTGGCATTTTAGACTTTATAAGTGTCTAAATGTCAAATTGTCTCTCCTTTCAAATAGAAATTAATTGCTACGCTATATGTCATCATAATACAATGTTTTTTTTTTAATGAAAGCAAACCTATGTAATTGCTCGTGCATGTTACTTTTTATTAATGAATAGTTAGTTATAATAATTCACTGCTTTTAAAAGAAGGAATTAAACATAACCCATGAGACTCGTACTAAAAAAACACCTGCAACCTTCACTTGTTTCATGTGACCGCATCAACGATCTCGCCTTCATGCCAATATTGTCATCACACCACTGCTACTTGATTCCTAGGCTCGTCATCCTTGCTATCACTAGCCACCGCATAGGGTTTGTATCCCTTGCAATCTTACCCGCAATCGCTCCCTTCACTGCCACTCACGACTTCCTCCTTATTATTCATTGTTGCTTCTCTCTCCTCGTAGTTGCACCTAAGTAATCCACATGTTGACTTCAATATGCTTTTAGTCCATTTACTCAATATGCATTTGAAACTTGATGCCAACTCCATCCCCATGTCTTCGATAGTGGCCCGTCTCCACCTACTTAGTCTTTTCATGTAAAATCTAAATTCAATTTTGCTCCCCGAGATTTCATATAGCTCTTCATACCCTTTGTAAGGATCTGTGTCCTGCTTCATGTTTATCGATGCCTCTCCACCATTAATCTCTTGATTTCCTATTTCCAAGAGCTGTTATAACTACTCCACTATCACCTTTTATTGTTCGTATTGTCAAGGAGTCTTGCGTTTCATGTTCTTCCCCTACTTCAGTTTAACCTAATCCTATTATTGGCTTATGTTCGTACTTCCATGGACCACCCCTTATCATATTTTGTTCAGATGGATGTCAATGATCCATTAGTTCCTTCAATTCGACTTAATCATTTTGCAGTTGCTAATACTATAGAGCATACTACAACTACTTTTTTTCGTTAATGATATAAGGGGGATAGATTATTTACAACTAGATCCATCTTCAATACTTTATTCTTTCACCATGATTTGAATTCTACTATACAAGTTACCCATTAACTTAAACAGTAAAACAATTATCTATTTTCTTTTTTTTGGACAGATTTTTGATTTGGCAACAACATTCTCCTAAACTTTGGTTGGTAAATTTGTCTTTGGTCACTTAAGTTTAAATATTATTCATACACTCACATTTAATTTACATATGATTGATGTTTTAGATATTGAAATTATTGGTAGTTGTCATGTGTTTATCAAACTATCTTTGAAAATATATGATTCAAGACATTTCTCCCTCATCATACATATAAAACTCATATTATATAATAGGTCTCTCAACATGTATGCTAAAGTGGCTTCCATGCTATGATACCTCTAAGAAGCCTCCTCTTACTCCAATGTTGTTTTCCCTTATATTTGTTCTACTTCATTAATCAATCTACACTATAGTTATCAAGATCAATACTTAGCAAACCAATACAAGTGGATACTGCTACAATCAAACTCACCTTATCATGTGCGGCCCATCTTCTTGTTCAAATATAGGTTTCTGCTCATTCGACTAGGGAGATGTGGATTGGCGCTTTAATATGTGGCTATTAGCAAAAAATGAAATGGAAGAACTTGTCCTCATACTACCAGTCATGCAAAATATTTTATCATGAATATGAAAATTGATTAAAGGCTCTTCCAGAATTACAAAAACCATATTTCAGATACCCTATTATTCAGAATTGTTCCGTTAATCATATTATGGAAGAGCAAGATTTATGTATTGCAAATACTAATAATCAAATTAGACCTACAAAATTAGTGGAAGTTTCTCCCTCAATCTTTCCCTCCCAAGAATGTTCTCATGCTCTAAAGCATACTCTAACCTCATCTTTTAAGTTTAACCTTTCGGAGTTGTTGGATGTTAGTATCTCCCTACACTCCCTAATCTATTATCATCGGATCTGATTGTCTAACATACCCTACTTCAAGAGCCATATATGAAAAATATATATGTCAACCTATTGAAAGTACCTCAATTATTCTTAATCATCTTTCTCCCTGTGACGTTCAACTTTATTCCCAAATGCAACCCATGATATGATTGTTCTGATGTCAAGGTTATTGATTATTCAAACTCTATTCAGTCTCAATATTCTATCATAAGTTTATAGATAAAAGATTTTAACTTGTTTTCTAGAAGAGGCATAATTGGAAAAAAAAAAATCTTCATTCTCCCAAGTTTATTGGCTTTCAAGCTAGTGCAATAGCTCTCAAGATGACTTAAGCACTCTTGACTTAGCAAGTGATTGACTATGGGCTTAGTACTCACCACTTGGCTAATGTTACTCTGTTAGCTTACATGATATATTCATCCAATGTATTTTATTTCTTTAAATTTTTTTGAACAGTTTTTTGCAACTACGTCTTTATGTGACATTTTCATGGATTAGTACTAAAATTTTCTCCCTTGAAAAGAGAATTTAAAATAAGACCGAAACAATAGTCTCAAATTTACAATTAATGCAAAACATCATCACTACAAAAACAAAGCTTCTGTCACTCCAATGAATAATAAGTATATAGTGTTTATTAACTTTGATAACACAATTTCAATCAAAAGAGAGAATGTAGACACTTTCCAAGTACACCAACTCAAAGCTTACTTTGTGTACGCGCAATATCCTTGGAGCACTCAATTTTCCTTGTGTGAGGACTTGCACGTTTGAGCCTTCACAAGGATGCAAGTAAAAGCTACACCTAAGAAGACAGGAAAAAGTCATTAGTATATAATCAAGGTAGTTTGTGAACCAATAAGCATCAATTCTGCATCTGTAAGGAGTTCTATAAATAAACATTATTGTCAAGTTTCAAGTTCAGAACCAAGTAATTATATCATTGTAATATAAAAGCAACATTTATGAAAGAAAAAATACAAATAAACATTATTTTGAAGTGGTAATTCAACTAAGGAGAACACTTCAGAAGAATCTCGATCGACTACAATTTCTGTAGAAGGTTTAGAAGGTGTGATATGAAGACCAGGTCATAGAATTCTATAGGTTTCTCATATGAGTTCATTTCATCTGTGAAATATGTTAATTAAGTTTGCGGAATAAAGAACCCAAGAAAATATGGACATGGCATGCCAAATCTTCAATATTATGATGAATCAATTCCTTAAAAATATATTATCATTTATCACGCAGTGATTGTTCAAAAAACAAGATTAATGACTCCATCCACCACATCTGTATAAGCACAAATCTACACAATCATGCATAACTGCAGTTGAACTGATTCATCGTTCCTAATGGATTCCTATGTCGCTAAACAATTAATAAGCTCAGCATTGATGACTTGAACGGGAAATCCCTAAGCAATCACTTGATTGAAAAGTTCAGCATTTTTTTCCTGCAAAATCGATTTCTACAAGTTTCTTCTGTATGTCTACAAAACAAGGGCTTATGTTGAATGATAACAGTACAGGACAGCAACATTACAAACCATGCTTTATGGTTTAAGAAGCAAAAAAAAAAACAAAAAAAAAAAAAACAAACGAGACCATTACGTGATGAGAAAAATTATAAGCATGCCACACTACTAAAGTGATCTGATAGGGGTGAAAAAGGGAGAAGGGTAGCAAGGAACATATGAAGACATTTCTGTACCTCACGTTCAAAGTATAAATTTGTAATTGTACAAAATGACACCCAGACTTTTTAGGTCTATCTTAGTCCCAGACATTTCCAGAGGTTCAATTTAATCTGCCAATTCATTAAATCTGAACTAATTTAGCCATACAGTCAACTTTGTCATTTCTCAAAACAGAAACTAATGCAGATAAATATTTCATAAAGGCATTTTGGACTTTTTAGGGTCATCTCACAACTTAATATCAGCTCAAATTAATAGCATTGATCCCAAAAAGTTCAAAATAACCTCTTAGAAAGCTTCCCTCCACCAACTTTGGTCCAAACAAACAATAAAGTTCACAGTAGAGCCAAATTGGCTAATATTTAGTAAGTTGAGGGAGTAAATTAGACATCCAGAGAAGTGTGAAACCAAAATGGATGCACCTAATCATTCTAGTCATTTATGCATAAATTTTGTAAATTTTGTATGCATTTTCTGTGGTAGCAAACTACAGTCCCAGTGCTGCTAAAGCAAAAAATATTTAAGAAAAAACGACAAGGAACCCAAGAGATGGAGCAAATTTGCAACGTGTAAAACACCCACTATATGATGAATTAACTTTTTCACATTGATGCAAAAAAGGTGTAACTCAATCAAAGAAAATGTAAAACCACTGGCTTTTACTGTTAAGGACAACCATGAATATTCAAAATTAGTCATTCAAATATATTCACAAGTATAGAAGACAGAGCATAGCACATTAACCTTGAATCGGGCATATTGGTCCAAATTCAAGAAATTCTACAAAACACAAGAATGCATAAAGTCAAAACTTCCACGTTTTCAAAAAACCACAAACCAGATTCACAATAGCCAGGAAGTTCGCTAAGTTCAGGCTCACAGAAAGACTAGCCCTATGACACCCAATAACTTTAAAAGAGAAATGGAGCTAGAAAATGCTAAACAGATTGACTTCATGCAAGCTTCTGAGACTTCAACGGTGCAAGAAAGCAAGCCATTTGTAAGGGAAAATGAGTAAGCTATAGGTTTAATGTTATTAATGAAAAAAGAGGAACATACTTCGTAGATTCTTTTGGCGTTATACGTCCATTCAACACACAGTCTAAACACCACCAGGGAATATCCTTCTCATCTTGTGATCCATCGAGCTCTGTAATTTTCTTCCTCCAAGAGCATCCTTGTGAGTCCTCAGTTATAATGGAAGGAGGAGAAACAGTAGAAAATTCAAATGCAGGGAGCACAAGATGGTGATTTTCTGTACTCTCATCAGCATCAACCCTTGAATGCGAGATGCTTCTGCTAGGCAGGTCCCTCCCTGGTATCCCATCACAGTTAAAGGTTTGTGACCCAGACCGTTGCCTTCTTTTAGAGATCCAGTGTGCTAACAAACCTCGAAGAGTCTCTTGAGCTAGATTAATCTGCAAGTTCGAGAAGATAGAACACCCAATGTATATCATCGCATGAAGAGCTAAGTTACAATTCTTGAAAAAAATAAATTGAGCATAAGAAATGCAATTATAGAAAAAGTAACTCAAGCAGCACTAATTAAAGCAAGTTAAATTACCTGTTATAGAACACAGAAAAAGAGTAAAACATTAATGAAAAATGAGAAAGCACAAAGTAAAGTGAGGCATATGATCAAGTAATTCCAACGCTTCATAAATAGATATTGCTCTGTTTCTGCTCCAAAACTAGGTCTATTTTTTGTATCTAAATGCTACTTAAGTAATAAACTTTATGTGCCCATTAAAAATGATACACATTCAAATTCAATTATAGAAAAAACTTTACATGGAATGATCACAAACTAATTCAGAGGAAGTTTACCTCACTCCCAAGTCATGAGTTTATATTTTTAATATTATTTAATGTATCATGTGGTCATCTTTATCTGTAATTAAAATAACTATTAGTAGTTTAAATTCATTTTTGAGTTGACGCTAGTATGGAATATTCATATTTCTTAGTTATGACTAGTTTAAATGACTATTTATCATTTCAATAGGGCCTACTTTTACAAATAGTGCCCAAAGTCTTGTAATTAATAGTTGACGATGAAAAAACAATGTCTTCTCATTTGCCACACACTCTAAATATTCATTATCTATTCTAGGGGTTTTTTTCACACTTCTTTAACTGTTGACTTCCTTTCTTTAAGCCATTCATTTATTTGATTTTCTAAATCCCTTTCTTTTTTCTATCTCCCAAGTTCTTCGCCTATACCCAATTATTCCCCCACTCAATAATCAAAATAAAAAGTCCAAACCACGACCTTTGAACCCATTGCCCCGTTCATCATTAATTTGGTATCATAGGTTGGTTCATGAATCCAAAACAAAGAAATATCCATGGCCATCCATGACCACAACCCCTCATACATACACTACCTCCCATACCATCCTTTTTTTCTTTCATACTCATGTCCTCTCTCTCTCACTACCCACATAATCGGGATTGTGAAAACCTGCCCAAATATAAAACTGAAAGAAGAGGTTCAAGATTCAATGATTTGATCGAGACTAAACAAAATGATGTAATAAATATTAAAATAATTTAAATATGATCTAAAAGATGTAATAATATTGCAATAATAAAAATATGTAGCTAAAAACAAAACTCAAACACAAAATAATATTTGCAATAATTATAAATCAATAATTCTTTAAAAAGGCGAATTTTTGTAGTCAAGGACGCGTCATTGGATGTCCAACAACAAGAAAGGGTGAGGATCTCCTATGAGGGGAAGGACGACAGCGAACAAAGTTGTACACAAGGGAGGGCAACTGGTTTTGTTTTCGATGATTTGGGGGAATAAGGTTGTAGGGTTTTCATATTAGCTTATCAATTATTATAAATAAATAAATTTTATATATTTATTTTTATGATAAAATTTTCAGCCCAAGGATCATTGATCGACGATGCTTAATAAGCCATCATTGAACTGGCCAATTTTACATAACTGATTTGGTTCATTGGTTCCTCGATTCCTCGATTGAACAGTTCCAAATAACTCTTATTCATTTATCATCCTAATGTTAATCCTTCGCACAACATCTATCTCCAACCAATCTCTTGAATTACTCGTCCTCATTCTTTTTCCCACCTTAACTCTAGCTTTGTCTCCCACTGCAAGTTGCAACCTATTGTGTATTTCATCATCTGCTCACCTCCAATCAACAAAAGTCTGCAGTTGAATCACCTCAACAATAGCTTTATCTCCAAGTCTCTCTTTTGTGTGATGGATTTCATGTCTATATAATGCAATTGAAGACCTTCAATTCTTCTCCTATTAATATTTCAACTCTTCGAAGTAGAGTTCCTTGCAACGCAAGGAAATTGATGAAATGCAATGCTACTTTAACCCTTAGTCATTAGTTTATATTTTCAATATTATTTAATGAATCAAGTGGTTATTCTTATTTTTAATTAAGTTAATGATCAATGGATAAAATTTCATTTGTAAGTTAGCTCTAGCGTGACATTTTTATATTCATTAAGGGATATTTTATTATTTTAATAAGACCTATTTATATGAGGTGCCCAATTCTTATAATTGATAGTTGAACGTGGAATAAAGAAAGCCCTCTAAAGATTGACTCTCACATTTACAGTTTCTTCATACTTTCTTCCTCTCCACCCCCTGACTCACGTCTCCCTTCCTTGAGGTATTCAATCATCTAATTTTATCAATCAATATTCCTTTATCACTATAGCATTTTCCCCATATCAAATTCTTCCCCACTTCGTAATAAAATTTGATTAAAAAAATCACCACAACCTCCTTTTTAGATGGGTCATATACCACTAGACAACTAGAGGAAAATAAAATGGTTAATATATCAACTTCTAGTAAATATCCAAAATAAGAACTAATGAAAAAACTAATTAACACGATAAAGGTAAAAAAAATTAGTGAGGACTCTTTATGTTCCTGGTTTTCTCAATTAAAAAAGAATCAATGTCAACCAATGTGGCAATAGCTTTATGTTCAATCTTTTTAAAAAAAAATAATCAAGAAGATAGTTCAAGCATCATGAAGACCTTCAAAGGTCAGAAACTTCATTTAAAAATATCATGAAACAAATAATAGTTTGTAGAGCTAAAGTTAAGGTTGTTCAGAAGCGGATTTCAATATGAGTCAGGCAAACTTGCTTTTTAATCCCCAGACTTCAGACGAATATATACAATTTCAAAAATAGAAAATGTGTTCTGGCTATTTTCATTAATTGAACTATTAGAAAGTAAACAAAGTAAAAAATGATCTTAATAAACGATACTATTGTGTCCCAAATGTGGTGCATTCAAGTCCACTATCAATGTTGAAGGGTTGAAAATTGGACGGAGAAAAATGAGCGAGGGCGAGACAACAGTGTTTAGTGATGGTGGAGGTTTCTAAAGGCAACAAGGGAGAACATATACAACGATAAAAAATTTTAATTCAACATTCAAAAAAAATAAAGAACTTCTTAGAACAATTTTTAAAGAAATTTCTTCAATTAACAAATCAGTCCATTCATTTACTTGCAAGATTTAATAAACTTAAAAATTAACAAAATGGATCTTCTTTCTAAAAAGTGGGCCCGCTTTATAATCAAATGGATGTATTGTTGAAAATTAAGAAATAAAGTGTAATTCATCCTTCATTTTACTTGTTTAAAATAGAAGCTGTCCTAAAGCTTGTTGCTTTATCTTAAAAGCTACTTCTGTTTTCAACATCGCCATCATTAGACTTATCCAAACTATTTGAGATCTACTTTATGAATTCACACTTTTCATTCATTTACATGCAGAATTTCCTAAGGTAACACACCTATTCTATTTATCATTTAATAAGTACAAAACACTAAAGTCTATTTTCAACTACATTATCTTTAAGAAATGTGACCACTCCAACTAAAACTGAGTGCTTCATCTCAAAAGATACTTGTGCTATACAATAAGTGCTTGGAGACAACTCCATAAATCCTCAATTTCCATCTACTCAAGTGGAGTGCTACCTGAGTTGTTACACATATTTTTATTAAATCATTTTGAATAACTTATATCTAAATTATCTTAGTTCCTAATAGTTCAACATTAATTTTATATACTTGGATAATGGATACATTTAGTAGCATTCATTATACATATCAAAATTATTAAATTTTATTTTCAACTATCGTATCTTTAATAATGGTATAGATACCATTCCAGTTGTTCCTCATAATATCAATATTCTTTAATTTCTTTTTCTAATTTCACAGTAAATTTATCTTAACATTCTAATTTTCACCGTACTCACCATAGCAATGAACAAGTATGTGTTGTGTACTTATTTCTAGATTCAAGAATTAAAGATCAATCTCCAAATTTATTTCATTTCTTGATAGTTGTTTCTCTACCTATTAATATATAAATTTGCATCCTATTTTTTACACAAAAAAATAAGGGAATACAATTCAATCATATAATTTCCCATTTTCTACTCCGACGACTCTCATTTTAATTTTCAAGCCTGGAATCAGAACCATTAAGGTTCTACTCTGTTTGCAGTTGACGTGACCCTCAATAGAAAATCTCTCCTCCAAGCCAACATGTCTTTTACCAATACTAAAAGCTAATATTTGTCTAGCAAGAGTGATGAGGACATCGACAGACGTTTTCGACGAGTATATCAGCGCAAGAGGTGCCGATCGATGGCCACGATCCATAGCCTTTATTTTGATGCTTAGTTTTATTTTAATGTTGTATTATTTATTATTCCCGGTTGTACCCTATCTTTTAGTTGTCTCGAGTTGTAGTCCCAGGGGCATTTGCGTCATTGTATTTTGTTTTTCCTTAGGCCTATATATGATGGCCCCCTCTATTGTATTGACGATTATTGATGAATGAAAATTCTTCTTATTGATCTCTTTGTGAGTTTTAAAATTTACCTAGATCTCTTTGTGAGTTCTTGAGGAGAGAGTATTGTGGATCTCTTTCTGAGTTCTAGTGGAGGTGGTGTTGAGGTTAGTGGCTTTACATTTTCCATTCCGCCTACACCTATTTCTTTCTTCTTCCCCTTCAAGAAATCCTCACCCCACCAATTCCCTTGGAGAACCCGAGCCCCTCCCTCCTTGCCGCCGACCTCCTTGGGACGCCCAAGCCGCCAGCCACCTTCCCACCCGCTGGCCGGCCATTTGGTCACCGGCCTCCCATCACCCACCCGCCGGTCGTTATTTCCCTAGCCTTCAAATTTGAAATTCAAATTTCGAATTTCAAATTCTTTCCATTTAGGAAAATCCAAATTAGGAAAGTTTCTATATTGAATCCAAATTTAAAATAAATCAAATTGGATTTAATTTTCTTCTTTCCTATTATCCAATATCTATTTGGAAACTCCCTTTCATCATTCCCCAATTACCTCCCTCCTTCATGATGCCGCCGGTCCCCTTAATGGGCTTCCCCCATTGAAAGCTCATTCAATTCCCTCCCCTTGTTTGAAATCCAAAATTGGTTTCAAATAATTTTCCCTCCAATTCCACTTATGCTGAAATTAATTTCAGTTTTTAGTCTAAATCCCTCTCCCGTCTCTCTCTATGCCCCCCCCCCAGCCCATCCCATTAATTCCCCCATCAATGTATTAATTGTCTCCTATTTGAAATCGAATTTCAAAAGTATTTCCCTCCCAATTTAATCAAAATCTGATCTTAATTGCCTCCTATTTGGTATGTTGAGCCTTATGAAGTGCTGGAGAAGATTGCGGCAGTAGCATATCAACTAAAATTACCACCAACAGCGACTATACACCCGGTTTTTCACATCTCACAGTTGAGGAAAGCTATTGGTGACTACACCGCCAACCCCGAGCTACCGGCGACACTTACTGAGGATTTAGAGGTGGTTCTGGAATCCTTAGAGTTGATGAGGGTTCGTCAAAAAGAAGATGGAACTAAGGAAGTGTTGATCCAATGGAAGAATCTTCCGGACTACGAGGCCAAGTGGGAGCCATACGAGAGGGTGAAACAGCAGTTTTCAGATTTTCACCTTGAGGATAAGATGATTCTTTGGGAGGGCGGTAATGTTACGCCACCGGTTCACGTGGAACCGGCTGAGCCGGCCCAAAGGCCGGCTCAATTTTATAGGAGGCGGACATGTTCCGCCTCCTCTACCTTGCCCACCTAATTAGATGGGTCCCACCCATCACTTTAATTTCAAAATTCAATAGAGGGGGCGACTAGGGCTTTGGGAGGGAAAATTGATTTGGGAGAGACGATCCTCCTCTCGAATTGGGGATCTCTTGTTTCTCTTTGACTGTTATAAGATTTGCTATCGTTTGTTTGTTCTTCCACCACGATTCCTTCGTTTTCTCGCTGTTTTTATTAATTATTGATTAGGTTTGCTTGCGAACTCAAATAAATCTGATAGGATTACTTGCGAACTCAGGTATTTCCAATCAGAATCAAGTTTAAAAGATTCTTGAATGAAATAAACTATCAGGTTGAAAAATCTTTAAAAGTGCACTGCCACAACCAAGCTACCATAAGTATGCAAAAAATATATATATGTTCATCATGACAAGACTAAACAGATTAATATAGGCTGATATTTAACTCCGAAAAATTAAAAATGCGCCAACCAAACTAAATTATGTTTTAATAAACCCTCAAACTACAGATATCCACACCAAGGGTATACAATGAATGAGTTTTGATAAACGAATAGACAGGCTGGGCATGATCAACATATACAACCAAGGTTAAGGGAGGTGATAAAAACAATCTTGAATCCATTGCTAGCACATTACCATATATAGAAATTAGAAACCCAACAATTCATAGATAACGACTTTTCATCCATAAGAATACAGCAATCCTTGGATATCAATTTTTCATCAGCAGCAATAAAGAAATCCATAGGCAACAACATTCAATTTCTGTTATGCAATTAAATTTAGATTCCACAATTAAAATTTGATTTCCATTTTTTTCTCTAGTTGTTTCTCTATATGTTTACGTACGGCTTCTCCAATTTTTACACATGAATTGATAATAAAATTCAAATATATAATCTCCCATTTTCTACTCTCCTTTCTTCTCATCCAAATTTTCAGATTTATTATTGGACTTATGTGGCTTTGGTGTTTGACAAGATTATAAGACTTGGCTCTTGCCCTGTGTTAATCTATTTATTTTAAGCTTAGAAGCTATCAGACTTTCACATCACGCTTTATCTTTAGAAATTACTCTACACTTTCTTGCATATGTATTTTATTATTCATTGTCATATTATTAGCTTCTGTATAGTATTTAATCGTGAAGGCTCGAATAAGTCTGTAATGTCTTGATGCACACCCAATTCAACCCTCCCAATTTGTGTGAGCCTTCTGCATGGTAGATATTGATTCTTTAAGCAAAATATGCCAAAAGCCAAAACAAAAAATACAATTACCTTAAGATCTTCTGGTGCTCCTGAAATATTCAAGTCAGCAGCATACATCTCTGCTGAAAAACATTGAGGAGTGTCCAAGTGGATTGACAGGCTACCAAGCCGGGTATCCATGGTAAACCAAGTAGGGATGCTCACCTGTAAGGAAATCCAGAAAAGGAGTTTCTCAACGGAGTGTCAAAAAGAATTAATAAAAAGCTAATTCTAACCAACTTTCAACTGCAATACCATTTCAAACAGTTCTTTTTTCTTATCCTCGAACGAAATCTACAAGAATGGTCATCAGGAATTAGTAACACTAGTAAGCAAAGCAAACGAAATAAAGAAAACCTAGTTCAAAAGTTAACATATGTTCATTAAGAGCATGCTCAACCAACAACCTATCCTGAGTCAAAGAAAATAAAGAATTGTTCCTGTTTGCACAAGTATTGCAAGAAATGGACACATTTAGCTTTCTAGAAACTATTTACTCAACTAGTTCAGACTCTCTGTATGATCTTTGTTAAACTCTAGTTCTGAAATTTGAAGGTTTCTATTTCTATGCATAAAAAAAAGGTGAAAGGTTCGTTGCTATAATTAACTTATAACAATTAACATTGACCAAATCCATACCGTGTTTGATAACTTCAACCTCGTAATCAACAATGATCAAGCTCACAAGCTTCACAAAAAGATGTATATCATATGGAAATCAGAGTTATCAAGGTTAAACGACCAAAAAAAAAAAAAGGTTAAACGACCAAAATGATCCTTAACCTTTTTTAAAATGTCTATTTTGGTCGTAACTTTTTTTACTGTCCAATTTAATCCCTCGCTTCACTAAATCTGACCAAATTTATTCCTACTGTCAACTTTGTCATTTTTTATGGAATTTGTGAACAGAAGTTTTTAATGTAGGAATTTTGGACTCATTAAGGCCAATTTCATTAGTTTGAGTTTATATTAATAAGAAAGATTGACCATAAAAAGTTCAAAATGCTCAAATAGAAAGCTTCATTCCATCAGCCTATATCCAAAGAAATGATTAAGCTGACAATAGGATCAAATTGATTCAAATTTAGGGGCCGTTTGGTTTGAAGTAAAAGGGATGAAAGTATTACAAATGTAGGGGTTTAGAGAATATTGGAGTTTGGTTTAAAGTAAATCGAATGCTTTGCAAAGTTTTAGTTTATTTGGAATTCAACCTCTAGTTCATTTTTTGGGTATTTAAAATTCTTGCGATTTGGGGATTTTCAAATACACTAGAATTCATTGCTTACCGCCGACCACCATAATCGCTGACCACCTCGTCAACTTTCACCATCGCCAACCACCATCGCCACTGCCACCACTGCCTTCGTCAGCAGATACCACCACCAACAACCACCACCAATCATCAACATCGCCAGCTACCACATAGCCCGCCACCGCAAATCACTCTATCTTTGGACTTTACACATACGCCAAGCCAAACAAAAAACTTATTCCTTGCATTTATTTTACTCTCATCCAAACAACTCTAAAGTATTTCAAATGCACTGCATTCTTTTTTCACCCCACCAAACAGCCTCTTAATGAATTGAGAGCCTAATTTAAACATATAAAAACCTATAACTAAAATGAACATAAGTAATAAATTTAGGGACTATATTGTCCATTTTCTCTCTAGATTCCTATACGCTTAACATCATGGAAAAATGGACCACAATAAATTCACAAGCAAAATATAAAATATAATAATGAAAGCTAAGTTAAAGTAGATATATTCATTTAACAAGTCAAAATTTAATGCTTTTAACATTCAAGTATATGCCAAAAAGATTATAAACCTCTTCCAAATATTAGAGAATGATATATCCAAAAAAAAAAAGATATGGAAATCATTTTCCAACTTATCTTTTGCATATATCATAGATAGTCGAGTTGACAATCCCTTAGTAATGAGAAGAGATCTTTCTGGGAATTTTTCTCTGATAAATAAGCCAGACAAGAATAGCAATTTTGAGAAGAGCAATTGATTTTCAAATCCAAATGCATTTGGAAACAAGAACACCCCCTAACATCAGGGACGAGTAGCGGGGACTAACAGAAAATATCACTAGTAGAAGGAATCTAATAAGGGATGTTCTGATAGCATCCATGCTTAAACTGACTAATATATAAAAAAGAGGTTCCATCTGATCATTGCGGTGAAAAAAAAATCATTGGGGTGAAAAGAAAAAATCCATTGAATAACCCATACCATCCATGAGTACTAAAATAAAAGGAAGGAACAAAATTAATATAATTATTGGAAAGATAACTGAATTGAGTACCAAGGTAGCAATCATTAACCCATTTGTTCTTCCATTAAGCTTCTAACAACATGAATTTTCAACCTAGTCTCCCTGAGAAATTATTCTGTGCAGAGTCCGAACGGGAAGAACCATCAGGATTGTTGCATATTTACTGAGTATTTGTTGAGTATTTAAAAATACTCAATAAATATGTAATAAATCAACAAATACAAACAAAATACTCAGTGAATACTCACAAAATACTCAGCAAGTACTCACAAAATACTTAATAATACTCACAACTGAGTATTTGTTGAGTATTTACTAAGTATTTGCAAATACGCAACAAATACTCAGTAAATACACAGCAAATCCAGACGGTTCTCCCCGTCTGGACTCTGCACGCAATAATTTCTTGTAAAAGACAGCATAATAGTTACAGTCAAACCAAATGAGCAATCGAGTGGCGAACATGAGTGTGCGGTCATGAATGGAAGGGTGCGAATCCTCATGCGGATAAGGGATGACAAAAACCCTTGTTTCGACAATACATAGACAGAGAGAAACAGAAGAGTTATGTGCAAGTAGTCAAAGGAGACTAAGGAAGAAGAAAAGCTCGTTCAGCTAGTTGAAAACTATCACAATTTGCTGGAGACAAAAATCAAAGAAGAAGAAATGTCATGCAACATGTTCGATGGAGTTGGAAATCAAAGAAGAGATCATCCAACCTGTTTATTGACATCAAAGGTTGGGACAAAGTTCGTGCAATCATTTCGATGGAAACTAAGAGGACGATCAATTCAACGTAAACAAAAAAAAAGAGTTGTTTGACCTTTTTGTTGGAGTAAAAATCAAAGAAGAATATAATGAGTTCATTCTACTCTTTTATTTATAGCAATTATAGTTCTCTTTATAAATCAATGCATTTAGTAACATGATCTATCATAGTTGTAACTTGCTAGTATTCATAAAATAAAAGGAAGAATTAAATGGCCTTAATTAGAGTGCAATGCACATTAAATATTAAAGCAAGTGATGTAGGCAAGGGAAGGGGGGGGGGGGGGGGGGGGGGGGTCAAAACAAGATGAGAATTTGTTTTGACCCTTGAGCTTCTGGTGTTCTCCGGTAAGCCTTGGTTGCTTGGTATTGAGCTCAATATGCTGGAATTTTAATTAGTTCTAGCTCATAAATGTTTGAGCTAAAGTTTAGCTCAATGATTGGGGGATTTATTGCACTTCCTAACTCATTAATTTTGAGCTCTTGGTTAGCTTATAATGAGCTGAAGTTTAGCTCATTTATGTAAGTTTAGTGGAAGCTCATTATGGTGGATTTTGACCCTTTGATTCCCGTGGATGGCTACTGGTTTTCCCGTGCTTGACCCTCTAGTTCCCGTGGATGGCTGGCTTGTTTCCTGTGCCTTGCCCTTTGGTTTCTGCGGCTGAATGCTTGGTTCCTGCGGCAGGCTTCTTGGTTCCCGTGGTTGGCTGTTCGGTTTTGCAGTTCCCTGCTTGGTTCCGTGCTGGGCTGTTCAGTTTTGCGGTTCCCTGCTTGGTTCCGTGCTGGGCTACTCGGTTTTGCGGTTCCCTGCTTGGTTCCGTGAGTTTACTTCTCTGTTTTGCTGTAACGTTTGGGAATTGCTGTTGTGGCTATTGGCCTTTCATTTTCTAAAATCTAATTGGCTTGTTTTAGAGGTTTATGGCTGTTTGGTTTCCCTTTCTTGCCTATAAATAGAGGCTGATTTGTATGTTTAGAGGATGGTTGAAAATGTGAGTTTTGGAGTAAGAAAACCTGAGGGTTTTATTGAAAAAGCTTGAGAGCTTTGTCCACTTCTTCTTCTTCTCTATCTTGAGATAACTTGCGAGTTACTCCTATTCTTCGTCTTGGCTTCTAATCCCTTTCTTCTCTACGCAAGTGCCACCTCACTTGTATCTTTCTTCTCAACGATTGGCAAGCTCCTTTAGGTTTGTTGTGTCCAAGATTGTAAGGTCTTTGTGTCCAAGTTTGTAAGTGTTTGTGTCCAAGTTTGTAAGTGTCTTTATATGATATAAAAAGGTGTCTTTTTAGTATTTTATATCTTTTTTTAGTAATTTGTGTATCTTCTAATTTATAGGAAGACTTAATTTTGTTAGAAAAAATTTGGGGCCCTCTCCCAAATTTTTGCTTGCATCAGCAAGCAACCGCAAATTTAAATGAAAAAATAAAATACGATATTGAAATGAATTTAATAAAAGAAAAAGATATATGCATGTAACTATGGTTCATCCACTTATGATACTAGACAGGGAAGCAATGTACCTGTGCATGAAAAATAAAAAAGGATATAAAAAGAAATAAAAATAAGAATGTTTGTCTTAATCAGTACAATATTAGATGGTGTTCCTGAAATAAAGGACATTAAAATTTATAATTTGATAAATATAATATCAAAGAATATTTTATGTGTGTTTTATTTATGAGTGCTTATATTTAATTTTTCTAAAATGAAAATTTCAATTATTAATCAGAATAACACATGCAAAATTTTCTTATCTATTGATATATAATAGAACTATAACTATCTACTGAGTTTGATGATAAAAACTCAACCCATTAAATTGAATGTTTCAAATCTAACTCTTATAGAATAATTGGCTGACAAATAAAATTGTGAACAGAAGAAAGATGAGCAAATGAGAATAAGTATCAATTTTTCCCAAAAAAAAAAAAGAATAAGTATGAAGTAAATTATATTCATTTAGATTTTTTATGAATAATTAGAGGCTCGTACCAAATTTATTAGATGATATTTTATTAAATCGTTCTAATTATTGTTAAAAGAAATTTAATTATCGTCCAACTGTTGTTCCAAACTAGGTATTTCAAGTATTTAAGTCGAGTCATGACAAAAGTGATATCAGAGAAATGATTATTTTAGGAATTATAAATCATAATGAAAGGGCGATGGTGGCTCTAGAAAAAAGGTATGAATGCATGAATCCCGCTTTACAGCCGTAGGATTCCATTTCTTTTAAATCAGATTGTAATTAACTAGATTTTCCCTGAAGGTAGTGTCAGGGTTTAAAGATCTGGGGTCCTTACTTCCGATGAGCGCAAGCAAGCTCTCATAATTAATTACTCCTCTTACTACGTAAGAAAAAACTCTCGATTAAAGATGAATATTTTTTTTAGGTGATTAGTCTCAATTATGGGGAAGATGGAGATAAACCCGATCAAGATCCCATGGTTCTGTCATCCTGGGTATATCGTAGATTTCAGTCTACCAACACTAATAATCATTGACCGTAGTGTCCATGGAATCTGATTAGCAGCCATGGGTTGTCTCCTCTCAGGGATCTCGAGTAGACTGAAGTGGTGAAGTCGGGCAGCCACAAAGGAACCAAACAAGCGACCCGTGTAATCTCTACCCCCTGCCAAGCGACGTCGAACAACAAAGGAGTCGAAGTTAGACAGCAATGAAGGAGCAGAAGAAGTCTCGAGTGCAATCTCCGTGGTCCCGAGTATAGCGTAGTTTCAATCTACCAACACTAACAATCATTGACCGTAGTATCCAGAGAATCTGATTAGCAGCCACGGGTTGCCTCTTCTCAGGGATCCCAAGTAGATTGAAGTGGTGAGATTTGAATTTTAATTTGATTAGGTGTTTTGAGGTTTACATCTATTAGAATACCCAGAGATTTATTTAGTTTGAGATTTATGACTTCATTTAGAAGTAACCCAGAAATTTGGTTTGGAACATGTTTTATGACTTTTTTAGGAAGTAGCCCAAGTACTTAGATTTGGTTTGGGACTTATAGCTTTCGTAGAAAGTAGCCCGAGGATTTTGATTTGGAATGGGGCTTACTGCTCTATTTATGAGTTGCCCAAAGATGGGTCTTACAACCTAAATCTACAGCAAGGCTGCCCAGGGATTTTGTTTGGATTTGGGGTAGGACTTATTATTTCCCTTAGGAAATTGCCTGAAAAGCGGGTCTTACAGCTTAATCCCTTAGACTATGATGCCCAAAAGTTTAAATTTAATTTTTTTAGTTGGATTTGGGTTAGGTCTTATGACTTCCCTTAGAAAGTTGTCTAGTTATTTATAGGATTGTTAAAGTCAATGTAATTCATTTTAAATAGTCTCCCTAACACATGGGACTTATGACTTCAATTAGAAGTGACCTTTGATGGGTCTTACAACCTAACCCTATAAGCTAGGATGCCCGAAAATTTAGATTTAGTTTGAATTTGACACTAGTTATTTCTTGCTACAGTTGCTCTTTCTTGTTTTAGTACTTCAATATTTTACTCTTCTCTTTTTCCTTTCAGTGTTATTTTACTTTTCTTTTTTTTGTTTGCAGCTTAGTGTAGCATTTGTTCTTTTTTTATATTAGCATTTAAATTTCAAAATTTAATTGATTTCATTCATTTGCTCTTTCAAGAGCTTGTACTATTTTGGAGCTTTGTTGAAGGATACTAGAGAGTTTGTGTATGTTGAGTTGAATTTGAGTTTGAGTTGTTCTGTTATTTGAGTTTGAGCTTGGTGTTTGAGTTGAGTTGAGAGTTTGTTGTTTAGAGAGGTTGCTTGAGTTTGTTGTTTGTACAAGGTTTGGAGAGTTTGAGAGAGCTTTTGTTAGAGAGAGTTGCTTGAGTTGTGTTGTTTGAGTTAAAGTTTGAGTTTGAGTTATTTGATTAATGTAATGTTTTGATTTATGCATTTTGTTTTATTTTATTTGAGTTAGATTTGTTGATTGAATTTTAAATTAATTGGTTATTTAATTTTAAATTATAATTTAATTAAATTTAAATTTTAATTAGATTTTAAAATTGAGTTTGCTTTGAATGTATTTGATTAATTAAATGAAGTTTTATATTTGATTAATTAAATTTTAATTAAATTATTCAAATTTGATTTAATTAAAAGATATTTTAAATTGGTTGAATGGAGTTGAATTTTAAATTGATTTCAATGTAATTAATTTATTAAAAATTCATTATTAAATTAAGTGAATTGGTTCTTTTGAATTTTATGTTAAATTAATTAAATTAAATTTCATTGGATTAAATGTTATTTATTTTAAATTAAATTAAATTAGATTAATTTAATTAAATTAAAGGTTTTAAATTAATTAAAGTTTTATAAGCTCCATTTAATCAATGCTATCCAAAAGTTTTAAGAAAAGGATTTTTGTAATTTTTCGAAAATTTCGGAGGCTTCCACTCCCCACCAAGGGAGAAATCGGGACCACGTTTGCCATAATTTCTTCCTACTCGGACCTAAGGTCGACGGCGTAGGATCTTCGATTCAAGTTCTTCCCAGTAGGATCTAAGATACGACGACCTAGGGTCTTCAAATTTAAAACCATTCGCCCAAATCTTATATCAATGGCGCGGGTCTTCAAATTTTAAATCATCCCACCATGATCTAAGATCGATTGCGTGGGGCCTTCGAAATAAAATCATCTCGGCCGGACCTAAGGTACGACGGCCCGGGGTCTTCGACTCCTGTTTGGAATTCCATCTTCTCTTTTTTTTTTCTTCCTTTCCTTCTTCTTTCTTCATTTTTTATAATATATATAATATTATATCTTTTAATATAGCAATATAATATATAATATTATATTTTCATATAATATTATATATAGTATATAATATAATAAAGAGAGAGAGGGAGCCCAATCGGGTTAGGGTCGGAGGAGCACAGTCGAACAGCCACTAAGGAGCAACCTGTGCAATCTCTACTCCTCCCACGAAGCAATGAAGTCGGACGGCAAGGAGGGAGCCGAACGAAGCAAAGTCGAACGGCAACAAAGGAGCCGGATGGGCGACGCGTGCAATCCCTGTACCTCTTGCGAAGGAACGAAGTCGGACGGCACCGAAGGGGTCGGAGTCAAACAACCACGAAGAAGCAGCGCGTGCGACCTCTGCGAACTGAAGCCAAACAGGGACGATGGAGCAGAAGGAGCGGGGCGTGCAATATCTTCGCCTCCTGCAAAGAAACGAATTTGAACAGCGACGACGAAAAGAGAAGATGAAAGGCAAACTCTAAACCCTCTTCTTTACTTCCCGTCGAACTTATGACGGTTGTATTATTAAGAAATGATAAAGATACGATATATTTGATAGATTTGATATATGCATAATATAAATGGGCACATTTTGGATATGAAATAAATAAATAGAATTATTTTATATTTTGAAATGATCAAGCATATTATTCCTAATGCCTTGGATTACTGCAATTTTATAAGCATAATTTACTCAGTGAGTTCTGTTATGACTCACTCTACCTATTGAAAAATATTTACAGGTATAACACTATTAGTTAAAATGAGTAGAAGATATGTGAAAATATACCGTAGGCAAAGCGCTCCAAATGAAAAATATTTATGTAATTTTATTTTAAATTTTGAGGTTTTAGCAGCTCTTTCAGTTTATATTAAGATTGCTTTAAATTAATTGAAATTTTAATTAACCATTCGACTTCCGCCTCGTTAATTCGAGTCTCCAGGCAGGGTCATGACAACAAATACAGAGGAAAATCTAACATGACACACAGTCTGACTCATTTCCTTAATCTGGAAAATCTTATTGAAAGAATGCATGACCTAGGAATAGAGGCAACCTAAAGTATAAATAGTTGTGACAAATGTGAAAATTATCAAAAGAGTGAATTTTATTTTTTAAATAATACTTGCTTCCGGTGTCATCAACCTAAATATATGGCCAAGAACTGTCCTACCTTTAGACAAAGGCCTTCAAGGGAAGTATAAGCCGGTATTTAACCATCTCAAAGGAATTTTGGCGGGAAGATGTTAATCAAATCAGTTACATCAACACGAAGCCAAAATCAAATCTGATGAAACACTCAACCAAGAGGGCATGCACCATCACAGCAAGATGTTAAAGATTCACCAGAAGTTGCTGCAGGTATGTTTTTTCATTCAATATATGTAGAAATTTTTATTTACTTATTTTGGGTATTTATAGGCTAAAGAAACATTTTAGAGGATCAATAATAATAGTGTTTCATGTTGTCTTCATTTCTAACATTTTTATAGGTGTAATATCAATTCAAGTACACAGGCAGTGGCGGAGCCAGAAACTTTATTCAGGGGGGGCCTAAATTAAACACTACAGGAAAAGCACCCATTACCGACAGAATTTTCCAGCGATTTTCTGCCAGTTTATTTTCCGGCGATCAATTTTATGGCGGTTTGTCATCTCATCTTGAATGTCAAAATACATTTTAATGAGACGGAAAACGGAACTATTTTAATGTATTTTGACATTCAAGATGAGATGACAAACCGCCATAAAATTGACCGCCGGAAAATAAACTGGCAGAAAATCGCTGGAAAATTCTGTCGGTAATGGGTGCTTTTCCTGTAGTGTTTAATTTAGGCCCCCCCTGAATAAAGTTTCTGGCTCCGCCACTGCAAGCAAGACAACCTAGATCTCAAATTCAAGTTTCAAATTCAAGATGAGATTCAATTTCCCCCCAATCCTCCTAATTAACAATAAAGGAGTTTTACAAAATACCTAAAAGACCCTTCTATTTCAAAATTTTTCTCCCACAATGCGTTTTAACCCCAGCTAGGGCCCACCAAAATCCCGCCCTTTCTCTCTGTTCTCCGCCTGGTTCCGCCCAGCTTTGAGCCGCCGAGTGTAGAACCAGACCGGTCCAGCTGGGACCGGTCCAGGCGTAACATTACTCCTCTCCCAAAAACTCACCTTGTCCTCAAGGTTAAAGGAGGGGAATTGCTCTTTCACTCTTTCAAACGGCTCCCAAGTCGCGTCGAAGTCAGGGAGGTCCTTCCATTGAATCAACACTTCCTTTTTGCCTTCTTGATCTAATCTTACCCCCATAAGCTCTAGGGGTTCTAACATCACTTCCCAATCCTCCGTCATTGTAGCTGGTAATTCGGCGCTAACTGCGTGCTCCCCTGGAGCTCTCCTCAACTGTGATACATGGAACACCGGATGTATAGTGGCGGAGGGCGGTAGCTTCAGATGACACGCCACTGTTTCAATCTTCCCCAAGATCTCATAGGGACCATAGTACCTCGGAGCCGATTTCTCATTCCTCCTGCTAGCCACTGATTTCTGCCTGTAAGGCCTTAACTTCAAAAACACTTTCTCCCCTTATTCATATTGTATGTCTCTTCTGTGGGTATCCGCTTGCTTCTTCATTATTTGTTGTGCCCTTTCAAGATGTTTCTTTAACTCTTCCAACACCCGGTCCCTCTCCTCGAAGTATTGTTCGACTGACGAGATATGTGTGTTTTCCTTCCCATAATGTACTAAGTGTGGAGGGTCTCTTCCCATAGAGCGCCTTGAAAGGAGTCATTTGGGCCGCTGAATGGTACGAAGTGTTATACCAGTATTCCACCCATGGCAACCATTTTGCCCACTTACGTGGCGTTTCAGATGCAAAACATCTCAAATATGTCTCTAGGCTCCGGTTAACCACTTCTGTCTGTCCGTCTGTGGATGGTACGCAGTGCTTCTCTTGAGAATTATGCCCTGCATTCTGAAAAGTTCTCTCCAAAACTGATTGAGGAACACTTTGTCTCTATCCGACACAATTGATTCTGGAATCCCATGTAATCTAACCACTTTAGGGGTGTAAACGAGTCGAGTCGAGT
Organism: Dendrobium nobile; assembly: GCA_022539455.1. Lineage (NCBI taxonomy): Eukaryota > Viridiplantae > Streptophyta > Magnoliopsida > Asparagales > Orchidaceae > Dendrobium > Dendrobium nobile. The sequence continues at coordinate 67,869,871 of CM039726.1, read as the reverse complement.
CGAGTTTAGGCTTATCGAGCTCGGCTCGTTAGTCGAAAAGCGAGCTCGAACTCGAGCTCGAGCTCAAGTCGAGCTCGACTATCGAGCTCGAGCTGGTTCGCAAGCCGGCTCGATTCAATTTGGCATTTTCATTTCTCCCGCCCGGTTTTTTTTTCCCCGCCCGTCCACTTTCATGAGCAGCTGTCACGTAATTCCCAAAAAAAAAAAAAGCACCTGTCATGTGAACTCATATCAACTTTATCAAGCATCATGGCAATTCATTAATGAGCCACAAATTAATATATATTATAATATAATTTATATATTATTTTAATGAAATTAACTGTACTAGCTTCCCAATATATATTATAATATATTTTAATATTATTTTAAATAACATAGATAATCATTAACATATATTTTAATATATTATAATACAAATTATATATTATTTTACTTAATAAATAATTAACGAGCCGGCTCGCGAGCTCACGAGCCGAACCGGCTCAAGCTCGAACTCGAGCTCGTTAACCATTCGAGCTCGATTATAGGCTCGAGCTCGAGCTCGAAGCTCGATAAGCTTGGCTCGCGAGCTCGTTAACGAGTCGAGTTCGAGCCGACTCACGAGCCGGCTCGGCTCACTTACACCCCTAAACCACTTCCCTGATAAATGTTGCTGACACTGATACTGCGGTGTAAGGGTGTCGAAGGAGGATAAAATGTGCATACTTGCTGAGTCGATCCACCACGACTAAGATGACTGTGAATCCTTCTAAGCGGGGTAGGCCGTCGATGAAGTCCATAGACACTTCCTCTCATACTCTGTTCGGAAGTGCTAATGGTTGGAGTAATCCTCCTGGCGCCATTGCCATATACTTATTCCTCTTGCACACCTCACATTTTGCCACCATCTCCTCGACATCCTTAAACATCTCCTTCCAATAGAGCTCCGATGTCAACCTCCTATATGTCTTATGTACTCCTGAATGACACCCAACTGCACTGCCATGGAATTCCTACAATAGGTGAGAAATGTGTACTGATGTTTGTGGTATCACAAACCTTCCCTGGTATAGCAGCCTCTCTCCCTCCAGATAGTACCCTGAATGGCTGCAATTGTCCTTCATCAAACCATCTCTGATCTTTTTCAATTCTTCGTTATGCATGCTCTCCTCCTTAATGACCCCCCAATCAACCATCAAGGGTACCGAGACTACCATCTCCTGAAGTTCCCCCGCACATCTAAATAAGGCGTCAGCTTCCTTATTCTCCACCCCTGGCCAATACTGGATCTCAAAATCATAGCCTAGCAGCTTTGACAACCACCTCTGATGCTCCTCGGTCACCATTCTTTGCTCTAGCAAGTATTTCAGACTTCTCTGATCAGTTCGAACGATGAAATGCCGTCCCAACAGATAAGGGCACCATTTCTGTATGGCCATCAGTTCCCGCTCATACACTGATTTCAATCTAGCCCTTGCCGAGAGCACCTGACTGAAATATGCTATAGGCCTGTGATTCTACATCAACACGGCTCCTAAGCCATATCCTGATGCATCGGTCTCCACTATAAAGATCTGACTGAAATCTGGTAGTGCTAACACTGGAACGGTCGTCATAACCTTTTTTAACCTCTCGAAGGCTTGGGTTGCCGCCTCTCCCCATAGGAAATTGTCCTTCTTCAGTTGCTCAGTCAAGGGCCAGGCGATGGTGCTGTATCCCTTCACGAACCTTCTATAGTATCCAGTCAATCTTAGGAATCCTCTCAATTCTCTTATGTTCCTAGGCATTGGCCATTTCTGCATTGCCTCAATCTTTGACTGGTCGGCTGCTACTCCCTCTTCAGAAACTACATGTCCCAAATATTCCACTCTGGACTGAGAGAAACTGCACTTCTTTAAGTTAGCCTTCAGCTGATGGGCTTGTAGGATGCTAAGAACCTCCTTCAAGCGCTCCAAGTGCTCCACCGCCGTTCGGCTGTACACCAGAATGTCATCAAAGAAAACTAGCACAAACTTCCTCAGATGCTGCCGGAACACTCTATTCATCAAGGACTGAAAAGTAGCAGGGGCGTTAGTGAGCCCAAACAGCATCACTAAAAACTCAAAGTGCCTCTCATGTGTTCTGAATGCCGTCTTCTGAATGTCTTCCTCTTTCATTCTGATTTGGTGGTAGCCTAACTTCAAATCCATCTTGGAAAAAACCACGGCTCCATTCGACTCATCTAGTAACTCATCGATCACTGGAATGGGGAATTTATCTGGGACTGTCTCCTTGTTTAGCGCCCTGTAATCCACACAAAATCTCCAGCTCCCATCCTTCTTTTTGACTAGCAAGACAGGACTGGAGAAGGGACTCACACTAGGTCTGACAATCCCTGCTTCCAACATTTCCCTGATCAGCTTCTCAATTTCATCTTTATGAATCTGGGTGTAACGGTAAGGTCGAACACTAATCGGTGATACCCCATCCTTCAGAAGGATGGCGTGCTCCTGCTCTCTGGGTGATGGCAGTCCTTGTGGTGGTTGGAACACCTCTTTGAACTGTTGTATGAGTGGTTGTACCACCCATGGAATGTCTCCTTCTTCCCCCACACTGACCCTCTCCAAGCGTTGCAGCTCCACTAAGTATCCCCCTCCCACCTCCTGTATGGATCTGATCATGGATTTGAGGGATACTCCTGCCCTGGATAGCCCTGAATCACCCTGGATCGTCATCCTCTGTCCCTCCACCATTAGTTCCATCTCCAAACCACCCCAATTGACATTGGTCTCCCCCAAAGTCTGCAGTCATTTCATTCCAAGGATGACATCCGTACTCCACAATTCCAGGGGAAGGAAGTCTTCCTTTACATGAATCCCCTGAATCTTCAGTACTACTCGACAAACTCCTCGTCCCATCTCAACCTTTCCAGTGCCCATCATTACCCCGTAACCTCCCGTATCCACCAGCTCCATCCCCATTGCATCAACAATCTGGGTGGAGATGAAATTGTGAGTTGCCCCACTATCTATCAACACCACAACCTCCCGGTCAGAGATCTCTCCTTTCACCTTCATAGTGTGCTCGAAGTGAATCCCACTACTGAGTTCAGAGAGACTTCTGCTACGTCCAGGGCAGCTTCTCCTCCTCCTCCTCCTCCCCCTTGGGGTCACTCCCACCTCCCTCTTCGTCTTCCTCATCTTCACAAACGAGAAGATTGGTCCTTGCACCTGTGCCCGGCATGTACTTCTCATCACACCTGAAGCACACCCCTTTTGCCCTTTTTCTTGCAGCTCCTTCTCAGTCAACTTTTTGAACTGCCCACCATTGCCGCCTCCTGTCCTCTCCTTTGGTGCCTCTCGTGGTGCAGCTCCTTTTGGAGCTAGGAAGGTAGTCATCATCCTATAGGATCCCCCAGAGCTGCTGCTACGAGTCCCTTTCTCCATATACCTCTAATCCTCCACCAGCTGTGCCAACTCCATGGCTTCCCCCAAATCGTGAGGTCTCATCACCTTCTGTATCAGGGCAAAGAACTGCTCGTAGAAGTCTCCTCCCCTACTGGTTCAGAAACGCTGTAGCAGACAGTCCTTGAACTCCCTCCAGCTTCGAATGGGCCGCCTAATGTCCCGCCACCGGTACCAAGCTAATGCTTTCCCTTCCAAACACAGTCCTGCCGCTGTCAATTTCTCCTCCTCGGTCGACCCATTGACCGCAAAATATCGCTCCACCTTATAGAACCAGCCATGTGCGTCCTCGCCCTCAAAGATGGGCATCTTCAATTTCCTCACCCTCGGATCTCCCCAGTTTCCTCTTACTGCTCCATAACCTCCCATTCCCCGAGAAGGAAAAGCTCCCCAGTGGTCACGAACTTCCCTTCGCCGATCATACCCCTATCCTTCCTCATACTCTTCCCTTCTCCTCTCCTCCTCAGCACCTCGACGGTAGAACTCATCCCTTCTCCCAAAAAATTCAGCACCCCTTCTCTCATAGCCCATGCTCATCTCCTCTCTAGAAAGCGGTTCTAGCGGAGGCATTCCTTGATTCCCATCCAGGATCTCCACTTCGGTAGTCTCCCTCCCCCTCAATGGGTTCGGGTTCCCGTTTCTCCTGTTGTCGCCAGTGGCCACCCTTGCTTCTGCTGTCGTCGGGTTTGATTTGCTCTCTAACATCTTTCTCGTCATTTCTTCTAATGTCGTAAACCTCCCATCAATCTTTTCATGGATGGACGCAAATTGATTTTGAAACTCAACGGTTCTCTCTTCCAAATCGGTCTTCAGTTGGCCGATTTCACCCTCCAGAACTTCTACTTTTCTTCCGGCCATCTTCTCTTCCACGGCAACCGAAAATTTCCCCTGTGGAAGAGGGTTTCTTGCTGAAATTTCTGAATTTTCAGCCGCCGATGGTCCCAAGATGATGCTCTGATACCAATTTGATAGGAAATACTTGAGCTCGCAAGTAACCCTAGGGAATACTTGAGTCCGCAAGCAAACCTAATCACAATCGGAGAGGAAAACAGCAGGAAAACTGCTGTTTTCAATGGAGAACAGCACCCGAGCACAGGAAAACAGCGAGAAAATAGCAAGAAACTCAAATAAAGACTTGGATTTCACTAGTAGAAGAATAGAAATCAGCAAAGATACAATCGTTCTTAAATTCGAGAGGAAGAACAACTCTCCAATTCTCCGGCAACGCCAAGAGCCCAAGCAAGACAACCTAGATCTCAAATTCAAGTTTCAAATTCAAGATGAGATTCAATTTCCCCCCAATCCTCCTAATTAACAATAAAGGAGTTTTACAAAATACCTAAAAGACCCTTCTATTTCAAAATTTCCCTCCCACAATGCATTTTAACCCCAGCTAGGGCCCACCAAAATCCCGCCCCTTCTCTCTATTCTCCGCTTTGTTCCGCCCGGCTTTGAGCCGCCGGGTGTAGAACCGGACCGGTCCAGCTGGGACCGGTCCAGGAGTAACACATGATTAAGTACTACACTAAATATTATAGTAAAGTTGATCAGCATTATTTAAGATCTGCAGATGAAAAAAAATGATAGAATTGAATGAAAACATTTAACAATGTATTGTTGCTATATGTTCCAATAAAAGTAGATATCTATTATGTCTTTTGAAGCAATGTCTTTTGAAGCAAATGCAATTAAATCCTAAAAGAAAAAGCATTTACAGATCTAACTTCCGGGATTTGAAAGAAGACAATTCCGTGCAAAAAAAAAACATCTGATACAAAGATAATGATATTAAAAACAGAGAGAACTAAGATGCAGTAAGATAAGCTAATATAGAAGAAACCTTGCCATAGTCCTCAATCACGACTCCCCTGGTGATCTCCCACAATTTTACTGAACCTGCTGTATCCTGTTAAAAGTTCCATGAACTAATTAAGAAAGCATGTGGATCATAGGCGGCATCAGCTGTTGCCACCATTTATCCCAACTATAGTGATAATCAGAATAGCACATGCATACTGCAAAATGTTTTCACATTTCAATTAAAAAGAATTTGAAACCTACGCATAGAGTACATTATACAAATAAAAGACATCACAATCACCTTAGTTAGAACCTGTCTTCTATTATTCAAAATTTCATGCTGCACAATTGCTGGAATGCCCGGTATAGTAAATGACGGTTCTTTGTAGACTGGAGCCTGTTAAAGCAATTAAATTGTCAAAACTTAACATTCTCTTGAAATAATCATAAAATTGCGAGAACCATGACACCACTAAAGCAATATAATCTATTGCGTGCAAAGGTCAATCCACAAAGCATAAAAGCACAATCAAATAAGTACAGAGAAATTAAAAAGATGTGACCAAACCATCTAAGCCGACTCTCTCTTGATGCGAGCAAAAATTTGGGAAGGGCCCTAAATTTTTGCAAGCAAATAATAATACTTCCTAGATAATAGAAAATTATATAAATTGCCAAAAAGATACAAAATACTACAAAAAGACACTTTTATATCATAATGGAAAGACAATTACAACTTCTGACTCTTAAAAACACGAACAAAGACCACACCTAAAGAAGCTTGCATTCATCAAAAAGAAGGATACATTTGGACTGATCACCATGGAGAGAAGAAGAGGTTAGAAGTTGAGACGAAGAGAGGCATAGCTCGCAAGCTATCCTAGAGGAGAAAAAGAGGAGAGGTGGAACAAACTCGCAAACTTTTCCAACACAACCCGCAGGTTTCTATTCCAAAAATCTCATCATAAGCAACTCTTTTTTTATCCCAAAACAACTCTATTTTATAGGCAAAAGAAGGTAGATAAACAGTCATAACACCTCCAACCAAATCCAATCAAATTTGGGGAAATGAAAGGCCAAAAGTCACCAAATGAAAGGCCAAAAGTCACCAAATGAAAGGCCAAAAGACAGCAAAACAGCAGCAGGAATTCTACACAGAAAAACAGGGAAACAGCCCACGGAAAACCCCTCCAACAGCCACGGGAATCCAGCCAGCAAGGGACCCGAAGAGCCAGCACAGGAGACAAGGCAACATTTCACGGGAAAAGCATCCAAGAAGGGAAAACCAAGAGGGAGAACTAGGGGAACAGCAACAGCCAACATAAACCAAAAAGGCCAAGGGAAAGGAAGAGACACAAGTTCACTCCACCATAATGATCTTGAAATAATAGCATAGCTTTTTGATTTAATGAGCTAGGAAGTATATTTATTCCCCCAATTATTGAGCTAAACTTCAGCTCAATCATTAATGAGCTAACATCAAGTAAAATCCAGAATTTTAAGCTCAATAACAAGCAACCAAGGCCCATTCCGAGAGTAGCAAACAGTCACAAACTGAGAACAACAAGCAGCCCATGGACAAGAAGAATTGACCCCCCCCCCTTGCTTACATCAGATTAGGGGGGGTCAATTCTAATAAAAGAATGTTATGTGAGTTATTTTTGGAGATGTAAACCTGCGGGTTTCTTTGTAGAAAAGCTTGTGAGCTTTGTCCAACTTCTCTCCCTCCTTTCCTCTTTGAGAAAGCTTGCGAGCTTGTCTCCATTTCTTCTCGGCTTCTTATCTCCTTCTTCTACCCGCAAGTTTACAACCCACATGTATCCTTCTTCTCGACAAATGCAAGCTTCTTTAAATGTCGTTTCTATGTCATAAATTTGTAATGTCATGTTATGTTGTAAGCGACATTTGTAAGAGTCCTTTATATTATAAAAAGTATCTTTTTTGGGTATTTTTGTGTCTTTTTTTTGTCCTAGGAAGTATAACTTTTGCTTGCAAAAATTTCGGGCCCTTCCCAAATTTTTGCTTGCATCAATTTGGTATCAGAGCAAGTTATCGTGTGTATCTTGGTGAGTCATAGCAGTTGTTGTATGTGTCATGTGAGTCTGTGGTGTCAAGTGAATCTAAGTTTTTATTGAGACTTCCTTTTTAAGTCAAGATAGATAAACATCAAGTGGAAAGCAAGCAAGAAAGTAAGCCAAAAAAATTTTGAATAATCTATTCCTAAAAGCCAATGGACCTCGCCACAAGAAAGTTCTTCTAACCCGATATAGATCGAACTACTCAGGATTCAAGAACAACTGCAATTATGTGACAAGAGATTCGAGTCCAAGAAGCATTCACTACAAGCAGAATTTGAACGAGAAATGGAAGCCATCAAACGAAAGTATGATATTCTAATCCAAGAATCTGAAATGTCGGATCTCCAAAATTTTGAAGCTTCCTCATCAGGAGATGAGCTTTTTTAAATGGGGGAGAATCTGATGTAGGCAAGGGGGATCAATTCTGATAAAAGAATGTTATGTGAGTTATTTTTGGAGATGTAAACCTGCGGGTTTCTTTGTGGAAAAGCTTGCAAGCATTGTCCAACTTCTCTCCCTCCTTTCCTCTTTGAGAAAGCTTGCGAGCTTGTCTTCATTTCTTCTCTGCTTCTTATCTCCTTCTTCCTGCAAGTTACACCCCATATGTATCCTTCTTCTCGACGAATGCAAGCTTGTTTAGGTGTCGTTTCTATGTCATAAATTTGTAATGTCATGTTATGTCGTAAGCGTCGTTTGTAAGAGTCCTTTATATTATAAAAAGCATCTCTTTTTGGATATTTTTGTGTCTTTGTCCTAGGAAGTATAGCTTTTACTTGCAAAAATTTGGGGCCCTTCCCAAATTTTTGCTTGCATCAATTAACTGATGCGAGCAAAAAATTTGGGAAGGGCCCCAAATTTTAAGTAAAAGCTAAACTTTCCTAGGTAAAAGAAAATACACAAATTACTCAAAACTAGGCAAAATACGACAAGACAAAACCAAAAACAATTTCTCTTTATAAAATAAAATAACTTACAAACTTTGACACTTACAAACGACATGATAAGGACACCTAAACTTGCATTTCCTTGCTTTAGAAGAAGGACACAGGTGGAGTGGTCACTTGCGGAGAGACGAACAAGATAAGAGGTCGAGACGAAGGAGGAGAAGCTCGCAAGCTTTTCTAGACAAAGAGAGGAATGGAACAAGCTCGCAAGCTTTTCCATGACGAAACCCGCAGGTTTAGGCTTCCAAAAATCACATCATAACATTCCTTTTAAAACAGCCACAAACTATATATATATATATATATATATATATATATATATATATATATATATATATATATATATATACATATATGCACAAAAGGGGAGCCAAAAAGCCACCAAAAACTTCATTTAAAACTAATTAACTAAGGGGAAGAGGAAGGGCAAAAGGTTGTCCAAATTCTATCCAAAAATAGCTCCCAAAATGCTAGCATTAATTATAGAACAGCCAGCAGAATTTCTGCACAGAAAATAGGGAAGAAAACCACGGAAAACCCCACCAGCAGCCACGAGAAACCAGCCAGCAAGGGACCTGAAGAGCCAGTACAGGAGACAAGGCAGCATTTCACGGGAAAAGCAGCCAGGAGGGGTAAAACCGAGTGGGAACAGCAACAGCCAACAAAAACCGAAAACAGCAAGCAGCTCAAGGGAGAAAACAGAGTAGACAAGGGGAAGGGAAGAGACACAAATCAAAGGAGAGGAAACCAAAGAGACAAAGGAAGAAATCAAAGAGACAAAAGCAAGGGGAAATGAATCTAATTAATTGCATTAATGAGCTGAAAAAGAAGAAGAAGCTCATTAATGAGCTGATTTTTAGTAGAGATAATAAAACTCACCAAAATTAAAACACAAAATATTTTTACCCCCTCCCTTGCCTACATCATCTCTAATCTTATCTACCACTAGAGCTACTCCAACATTTTCACGTATATCCTCATTATGTATCCTATCTCTGAGAGTAAAGCCACTCATCCACCTAAGCATCCTCATCTCTGCAACTCTTAACTTAGTATTATGCTTCTCTTTTAATGGCCAACATTCGGCACCATAAAGCATTGCAGGTCTCACCATCATCTTACAGAATTTTCCCTTAAGTTCGAGGGGTACTTTTCTATCACACAATAAGCCCGATGCATTATTCCACTTCAACCATCCAACTTCAATTCTGTTGATAATATCCCCATCTATTTCACCATAACTCTAAACAATAGATCCAAGATATCTAAAATGTGTACTCTTATTAATGACTTGATCGCCCAAAGTAACAATCCCCTCACCAGGTCTATTACCACTAAAATTACATTGCATATATTCAGTTTTAGATCTACTCAAGTGAAAACCTTCAAACTCTAAGGTTGACCTCCATAATTCAAGTTTACCTTCAACTCCCTCTCTAGTCTCATCAACAAGAAAAATATCATATGCAAAAAGCATACACCAAGGTGCATCCTCTTGCAAATGTCTAGTGAGAACATCCATGACTAAAGCAAAAAGATATGGGCTTAAGGCTGATTCTTGATGTAATCCAACCGAAGTAGGAATAACAGGCAAAGGGTTATAAAGATAAATCCATCCCAAAATAAGGATTAATCACATTCCGAAAGTTTTTTGCGAATAGTTTTCATCAACTATGTACTCTCATGAATATGTAGAAAACATCCTTCCCTTTGAGTTTTCATTGTCCTGTAGTAAATTAATAAGCTAATAAGTTCTAGATCGTTTGGTTTACAAATAAACAAATATTCATCACATCCTATTCCAGTTTCATTTCTTTGCACTTTTGTTTTTATTTGTGACGTTTAAATAATAAATAAAAATTAATTTAAACTTTGTTCATTGATTACTTGATTTAGACTGGAAAAATCAGGTAAGGACTTGTTCTGTCTTACGGGCTATATTACTTGATTTAGACTTGAAAAACCAGGTAAGGCCTTGTTGTGTCTTACCGGCTATTAAGACAAACGGTGACAAAAAGACACACATGTAACGATTTGAAAAAAGAAAGTAAGAAAGATCGTGTCATGATGCCCATATTGGTATATGTTCTCACTTGAAAAGAGGACTGAGCAGCTTACTAGCCAAGCATAGCTAAATTCTTCGATAGGCTAGCTTGATTTGGTGTAAATTTTTTAAAGCAAGAAAATTACCTTTAATGTTACCTGATTTGGTGGTGGGATTGAGCATATTAATTCATTGCTTACATCCATTCCCCTCAACTTTTTTTTTTAGGTTCCCCTTTGGGAAACCAAAAAAAATAAAAGGTATTACACGGAACTTTCTCTGGAAAGTGGAAAGGCAAAGTGGTAAGCGGTGATCTAAATTTTAACAAGTGGAAGAATCTTTGTAGGCCCAGAGACAACAATTGCCTTAGTATTAAAGATTGAATAACTTGTGATGAATATTTCTCTCCTCGGTAAATAGATTTAAAAGCCAATTCAGCCAACAAAAACTTTTTTGCAGGAACCATCATTAGAGACAAATATTTTAGCAATATGTCCCCTTATGTTTTCTGCTCACTATGCTCTAACTTCATTAAAGATGTTAACAAAGCAATTCATCTGTTTCTTCTCAACCTCTTTGAAGGCTCACGATGACAAAAATATCAACTTATAAGAGAATAAATGGATAAACGATTGCTCCCTTAGCATTCAATAGAATTATCTTTCACTTTTGCAAGATGTACAAATAATTTTGTTACTGAACATTTTAATCAGGAGGTTGGTTGGTATAGTCTCTGGAAATGGAATTTTCTTAATCATTTTAATAAAAATTAGGAATTTTTAGTCTTGACAATGACCATCAAACTCCTTGTTTTCTTCTTCAAATTGTTTATACTCGGTCAGCTCTTTCTACTTATTCTTAAGGATGGTGGAGTTCACAATTCCCTGAGGCTCTTGGATTTGGAGATCTGTTATGCCTATTTAAAATGTGGTTCGAGGTTGGATTTTCTCTCTAAGGGGATATTCCCAACAAGATTTTTCTACTTAACTAAAGCGTTATCCATATAAAAAGATGATTTTCATATCTTCTTCAGACGCAATAGTAATACCAATGCATGGAGGAGGCTTAACAACATCATTGGAAGATCCAACCCCACTGGTAGCCAGAATTTTGTTTTCCACTTGGATAGAGGGACCTATCAAGAAAGAGAAAGGATTTTTAGTCTTGACAATGACCATCAAACTCCTTGTTTTCTTCGTCAAATTGTTTATACTCGGTCAGCTCTTTCTACTTATTCTTATGGATGGTGGAGTTCACAATTCCCTGAGGCTCTTGGATTTGGAGATCTGTTATGCCTATTTAAAATGTGGTTCGAGGTTGGATTTTCTCTCTAAGGGGATGTTCCCAACAAGATTTTTCTACTTAACTAAAGCGTTATCCATATAAAAAAGATGATTTTCATATCTTCTTCAGACGCAATAGTAATACCAATGCATGGAGGAGGCTTAACAACATCATTGGAAGATCCAACCCCACTGGTAGCCTGAATTTTGTTTTCCACTTGGATAAAGGGACCTATCAAGAAAGAGAAAAAGATAAAAATTGCCCCCCCCCCCCCCCCCCACTCTTTAAGAGGGACCAACTATTTTGAGAGATCATTTTGATCCCTCAACTCTTTAAAATAGGATCATTTTGATCTCAACATTCAAACTAATAGATGTTGGACTTAATGGTGTTAAAATTAGGGGTATTTAAATAATTTTTAAATTTTATTATTTATTAGATATAATTTTTAAGTAAATTTAAATTAAATTATTTATTAGAAGTCATTTTTTCAATTTAAATTCATTGTGATGCGAGATCGACACTCGGATTGGCCGCTAGAATTCCATTACGCTGTGTGATCAACGTTGAGACTCGATTGGGTTCTGAGATAGACGTTGGGGCTCGATAAGGTTCGATACTTGGGTTCGACCCTCAGGATCGACGTTCGGATTCGCCGGCTCGGCGCGATTGAGTCAAATTCGTTTGCGCTACAGGATCAATGGCGTGATAGAGTGGGATTCAATTGTGGGTCAAAGCCATGGGCGGGGCAAATTATTAGGTCCGGTCACCAGACCTATCTCCGCGTTCGGACGCCAATAGAAAGCGAACATCTTGCTGAATACAAGTGCAATTTTTTTAATATAATCTTTTTGCTTTATGTCTTGTCAGCCCGATAGACCCGACCCAGTAACCCGGCGATGATTTAAATTCAGGACTACAAGAATGGAAACGAAGCATTTTTACTATTCACTCGACATTTTCACTGCTCTGTTACTCTCAGCTCTCTACTCTCGGACTTCTACAATACCTTAAACCCGACGATAGACGACGATATTGGAGTACATCAGCATTTTGAAAAAGGTAATGTTGCGCTTTTGGTGCGTTTATGTTATATTTTAAATTTTAGGGTTTAGTGTTAATTTTATACATAGCATTGTTTATTCAATGTGATCTTAAAATATTTATTTTCTTGATTTCAACTTTCTTCGTAAATAAAAGAAACAAATGATGTGAAACATTTAGTTGTGCTTTTGTTGCGCTTTATCTAAAATATTTTTTTTCCTTTTCCAGATGCCATATCAAATGTCAGTTACTTCTCGATGTTATGTTACCACTTTTAGAAAAATATGTGATGCTTTTGTCGAAATAATTGATGATGAACTTGAGCAGACTTTAAGGAATTTGAACATTCATCAGTTTTTAAAGTTTCCAGCATTCCAACAGTGTATACCACTTCTTTTTGATATTCTGAAATTTTGGAATTCTGCTGATGAAGGCTTCATTGTGAATGGTCATTTATTTAAATTCACTTCTTACGAGGTTGCTTTGTTGATAGGTAAGATTTTAAATAAAGAATTATGGATATGTTTTTTTACTTTAAATGTAACATATACATGTACAAAAAATTTCTCACGGGTATGCCTAACATAGGTGATGATATCAAATGAAGGATTGATCCACTAACTCTCTCTATCAACAGAAATAAAAACTGAAATAATTAAATTAGATAGATTGGCTGATAATGCTACTAAGTTAAAGACCTTTATAATGTTTTTGTTATCTAATCTTTTTTTTCCACTAAATAACTATAAAACACCTAAAAAGCTCACATATGTAGCAAATAATGTAACTGAGTTCACCTCTATCAATTGGGCTTTATGTATAAAGAATTTCATGGTCGAGAAATTCGATACAATTTCTGACAAGTTTAAAATGCAAAGATCATTGGGTTACATCAATGATTTTTTACCTCTCCTACTGGTAAGTTTCGTATCCTACTGGTTTTTTTCCTATCTTAAAGATTTTTAATGTTAATTTATAATGTTTGATGTTGGGTATTATACATATTTGATTCTTGGAACATTTTTCCTTGAATAAATCATCCAATCCAGAATTAAGACCGCGTTTTTTGAGATGGGAGGGGAACACTAAAATGTTCTATACACAAGAAAGTGCTACCAAATTATTTAAATTTTTGAGGCAAAATGAGGTAACTTTTTAGTTTAAATGTTTTATATTTAAAGTTGCGCTTTAAGTGCACTATAGTTGCGCTTTAAGCGCAACAATATCGCACTTAAAGCGCAACTTTAGCGCACGTAAAGCGCAACTATAGCGCATTTAAAGCGCAACGATGGCCCACGTAAAGCGCAACTATAGCACACTTAAAGCGCAATTATAGCGCACAATCAGATATTTGCCTATAATATATTTAATTTTTTTCCATATGTATCTTGTTGTACAAAATATTACAAGCGAAGAAGTAGAAAAGTTCGGGGCTGACAAAAATGAGGTAACTATTTTTTGCCCATGGGCAGAGGCTTTAAGGCGAATCCGAGCATGGGATCGAAAGTGCTGGAGCGTGTAGGGTAGAAGGTGATGGGGGTCGAAGCTGCGGGCAAATGCTGGAAGGCGAATCCGAGCATGGGGTCGAAGATGATGGAGGGTCGAAGGTGATGGGTTTCGATGCAAGCTTTACTTCGCTTTTTTTTTTATTTTGATTATATCTTTCGCAAACCTTCCGTCATCGGAACTGCGCTTAATTTTTCAATTATTTTTTAACGGTGGGACCAAAATGATCCATTTTTAAAGAGTTGATGGACCAAAAAAGTTGAGACCACTTTCATCCTTTTCTCTATCAAGAAATAATTAAAGGAACTTTTATATGTTTTCTTCATTTTTGCCATTAATGCAGAATGATAGATGCATTACTGATAAGAAAAAAAGATGAGAAGATCCTTTGGCTTGAAACTATAAACCTAGCCTTTCTTTACCAACAAGCAAAATAGAAGAAAAACAAAATTAACAAACCATGGAATAAATTCACTTTCCAACTACACCTACTGAGCATTTTCTAGTTCATTCTGAATGTTTTGTTTTGTTTTTTCCTCTCTGTTTTGGGGTTTTATTTATCTTTTGTGTTACGAAGTAATTTCTCTTTCATACTAACAGAAGCGTTTGCCCAATTTTCAATGAAAAAATGTATCAATGCCTTGAAAAACACTTTGGATATTAGGTTGCAATAATTTTGCATCGCAATTATAAAAAATTAAAAAAAAATTAAAAAAAACTGGATAATAGGATTCCATGGGGAAAGGGATAGAGGCTGCAGCAACAAGGAATTAAAAAAATGGAGAAATGGAGGGTATCTAAGATTGTTCATAGTGTGGAAGAGAAAAGGGGGAGGATCAAAAAGTAACTGATGCAACCTAATAAATTAGAGTTTGATTACATTCAATCATTTAGGATTTATTATAATTAAATTAGAATTCTGAATTTACTGGTTTATTTTATGTGAAATTAAAATGAATTATCCTCTTGAATAATTATATGTTTAGATTTGAGTTAGTTTGTATAAGATTAGATTTAATTTCAAACTGATCATACCTTCTAAGTCTATTTTATAACAAGGATAGTCTTCTATGCATTTGGAAGCAATCAATAGATAAAAAAATATTCACCTTTGCTTAACTGCCTCTCTCTCTCTCTCTCTCTCTCTCTCTCTCTCTCTCTCTCTCTCTCTCTCTCTCTCTTAGTCTCTCCTTCACCTCTTGTTGTAGAAAATTTAGGGTATAGAGTTTTAATACAACCTAATAATAGATGCGAAATGAAAACACACAAAATTCACAATCCATTGGTTACTAAGCCATAAATTTAGTAAAAACACTGCTTTTAAATATGCACAACAAGCATGCTTTGTTCATTGCAAAAGATAATTTGATTATCAACCAAAATCTAAAATTTCACAATAAAAACAGCAGCAAATAATAAAATTCAACAACTAAACAAGTGCATGCTTCAAAAAGGCAAACCTCACTTAACAAAAATTCAATCACCATGCAAATACGACGACTAAATAGTTATAGAGATAAGAATAAAAATAGAAATCACCCTAAAGGAAAGAACAAAACGTCAACCTGGAACAAGGAATCTCTCCCGGCATGTAGTCATCCACATCTCTATGAAACACTCGAAGGACACACATACAACAAGCATACAAACAAAAAAAGAGAAAAATTAAAAATATATTCCAACATTCAATGCTCAATCAATTTTGCATGCTTACAAATCTAAAATATACCCTTCAACAGACCTGAAATAAGAAACTACACAAATTTATAAGAAATACATTCAAAAATAATAAATTTCAATCAACCCCTACTAAATTTCAGCAGGTGAATTCCAGCAAACTTTCCATGCGCCCAATTTCATTAATTTTTTAAAGAATCTGGCAAAATAGAAAGAGTTTTGTAGCAAAACAATGAGCAGCTCAATGAGGCTTGCACAGGATTGTAGATGAATAGGTGTTGATTATGGCAATTAAAGAAGCAGGACTATAACAAAGCAGGAATAGCAAAAAAGACAATACAAAAGATTAAGGTGAAAATAAGACACTTGAAGCAGAGCAAAATGTAGCATATGCTGGATTACATCAACATCAACATGGCAGAATTGAAAAAAATAATTTAGCATTTGATAATCTACAACAACAACAACAACAACAAGCCTTTATTCCACTATGTGGGGTCGGCTACATGAATCATTTTTCTCCATTGTGTCTTATTAAGAGTCAAATTCTCATCTAAATCTAATAAGGAAATGTCATTTCTAATATTTTCTAACCAAGTTTTTTTAGGTCTACCTCTACCCTTCTTAACATAAGCCAAATCTAATACATCTACAGATCTACTTTCCTAACCGGGTCATCAAAAGGCCGCCATTTTATGTGACCAAACCATCTAAGAAGACTCTCTCTAATCTTATCTTCCAATGGAGCTACTCCAACCTTTTCACGTATATGCTCATTTTGTATCCTATCTCTAAGAGTAAAGCCACTCATCCACCTGAGCATCCACATTTCTGCAACACTTAAGTTTATATTATGCTTTCCTTTTAATGGCCAACATTCTGCACCATAAAGCATTGCAGGTCTCACTACCATCTTATAGAATTTTCCCTTAAGTTTGAGAGGGACTTTATATCACACAACAAGCCTAATGCATTCCTTCACTTCAACCATCCAACTTGAATTATACTAATAATATCCCCGTCTACTTCACCATCACTCTGAATAATAGACCCAATATATCTAAAACGTATACTCTTATTAATAACTTGAACGCCCAAAGTCATAATCCCCCCACTAGATCTATTATTACTAAAATTACACTCCATATATTCAATGTTAGATATGCTCAAACAAAAGCCTTGAGACTCTAAGGTTGACCTCCATAATTCATGTTTACCTTCAACTCCCTCTCTAGTCTTATCAACAAGAAGAATATCATTAGCAAAAAGCATACACCAGGGTACAACCTCCAAATGTCTAGGGAGAACATCCATGACTAAAGCAAAAAAATATGGGCTTAAGGCTGATCCTAAATGAAATTCAACTGAAATAGGAAAATGCTTGTTCAAACCAACTTGTGTTTGAACACAAGTAACAGCTCCTCCATACATATCCTTAATGATTTGAACAGAAGCATTATTAACTCGTAGAACTCTCCATAGCACTTCTCTTGGAACTTTATCGTATGTTTTCTCTATATCAATAAAAATCATATGTAGATCCTCTTATTCTCTCTATACTTCTCCATCAAACCTCTCAATAAATGAATGGCTTCCATAGTAAACCTATCTGGCATGAATTCAAATTGATTTTGAAAAACACTAGTGTCACGCCGCAACCAATGCTCCATAACTCTCTCCCATAGCATTTGATACTCTATGAGGCAAAATTGCTATGCTTTCTACAAAAAATCCCATGAAATTTCACAAATAGACTTGTCATCCCAAGCTACAAAAACATGTGATTTATACTGTTAGTAGTATACACAATCCCTTTATATAAGTAATCTTAGGGAATATACCTGTATTGCAAGTTATTGATGTGAATTTGCAAAGGGAGGAAAGGAGAAGAATACAAGGTACTAACTGTAGAATATAGTCAAACAGAAGAAATGAAGGATAGCAATACTTCTCAAAATTTCCAATTTATAAATGTTTGTCCCAACATGTAAAATTTTTTATGACCCTATGCTCCTTGTAGTTAATTTATTAAACGCTCCTATAAAAAAATTTCTTTCACCTAGGAACACTGTTACTTTATCTCCTGGTTTAAATTCAACATATTTCTCGAAACAATTATTGAAAATACTAAAACACCAGTGAGGTTGGCTGTAATTTCTTCAATTGTGTTTCATTTATTTTGTGAAGAATGAGAGTTAACCAAAGTTTCACCCTATTGACTTGAATTTGATGACCACTCCACCCGTGCCGTTGATAGCTGTTTTACTGATAAGAAACAATTATTAAAAACAATTAACACTCTCAATTACAAGAGAGAACTCTTTCAATTAAGGCAAAATGGCATAACGTTTTAAAAAGCAGTGGCAGTAATTTGGTTTTAGGATAGTAAAATTTATAGCCTTTAACTTAAAGCGAATCGCAAGGGGATTGATGACTAACCCAATTAGGACCCCACCTCTTTTTTATCCTTAGTTGGCATGGACCTTAATATTCTTAATCAGCAAAAGATAGTCGCCCCAACCTAAAGAAAAGATCTTTATCAACGGTCATGGATTAAATCATCCTTTGACCTCCATATATGCTCCACTATGTGTTCAATCAGCAATAACGAATTTGACAAATAACGAATGCAATATAGCACAAGTTCGATTCGAAATGCAACACATAAATCCAAAATTATCGAATAATCACTCATTTTGCTAAAAAGGCTACATCGATGTGTTTGTAGCATCAAAATAACTAAGAAATGATCATTGTTGATTAAATCAAATGAAGACGATGAACAATAGAAGTGCTGATGAGGACATCGGGCCTTGGAAAGTCTACCTGAGGCGGGGCCGGCGATCTACGGCCACGATTGCGCCGATTTATTTTTGAGTTATTTAATGCATTTTGATTTATTTATGTACTTTTCCAATTTTACCCTCACTTGAGGGACGAGATGCTTGTAACGCCAAGGGGTACTTTTGTCTTTTGTTTTATCATTGAATTTGGGGGACTATTTATATCCTCCTCCTATGCTTATGCTGGTTAATGAAGATAATTATGAAAATTTCAGCTTATGTTTCTTGTCTCATTTGTGTTGAAAGAGAGAGCTTTGGAGAGATCCCTAGGTGAGGGAATCGGATCACCCACCACCAGCAGGAAGCGTCCGGGCTCGTGATTATCTTCTTCTTCTTCCTCCCTTCCTCTTCCCCCTTTCCCCTAGACCGTCGGCCAAGCTCCTTAAGCCACCAGCCCTCCACTCATCTCTCCCACTATAGGCCAAAACCTCCACCACCACTCAACCTAGGCTGGGCATCTCTCCCTTCTCCATACAAGCCAACCTTTTTTCCCCCACCTTCACACCACCAAAACCCCACAAACCCTAACCTAGCCACCGACCACATTTCTTTCCCCAAGCCTCCACAATTCAAAATCCCTACTTGAATACCTTTCATAAGTGACAACTCTTAATTTAGGAAAGTCTAATTTCATATTTTAAATCAATTTGAATTAGAAAATTCTTTCCTAACTAAGAGGATCGATTTTAGGAAAGTTCTTAAATTAAGTCCTATTTGAATTTTGAATTAGATGGGATTTAAATTAATCCTTCCTAATTTAAAATTCTAAATCAAGCAAGCCTTGATTTCCCCTCCACAAGCCCCACTCCCTCCTTGATGTCGCCAGCCCCCTCCTTCCTTTTCTTTATCCCACAATAAATTTCTTCCCCTTTTGGAACCCTAATTAATTCCCTAATCCAAGGAGCTCTTTCCCCCTTCTCCCTTTATTTGAAAATTCAAATTTCCAAACCCTAATCCCCCTTATTCAAATTTGAAATTTAGTATCAGATTTTGGAAAAAGGCCTTCCCATCCTAGTTTTGGCCAACCCCCCACATCCTCTCTCCACCATGGCGCTTAACTTGATACCCCACCCAAGGAAGGAAGGATAGAAGCAACCTCACCACCCCGCATCCCCTCTTGAAAATAATTCTTCAAATCCCCCTCCCGACAATTAATCCCAAGGGATTTCTAAATCATCGTTTGTTGTCCAGATTTTTTGGATATAGCAAATTTTTGTATTGAAATTTCCTCCACGGACACTTGTTGTCCCAACAATCGGAGAACCTTTATGTGATGTCCATAAGTTCCAGATTGTTGTCCAACAATATCTAGAAGGCTCGTGGTTGCTGTCCACTTCCTCTCAAGCACCCAAACGACCACACCAGAGCTTCGTATCTCCTATTTCTTTGGGTAAACTCTTCCTCCAACTCTTTTATCTTCATAGTTGCTTCTCAGTTGTGGTCTTATTCGATTCATGAAGATTGTGTTAATGTTCCTCCGCTAAAGCCTAGTGATCTAGAGAGTTGAGTGAGGGATCTTTCCATAGTGACTAGTCTCGTTGCTAACGTAGGGATTCTTCGTTGAAACCTTGCATGTATGCAACGTTAGAGTAATTGATTATTTTGTGGCCTTAAATTTTATCTGTGACTTGGTCTAAGCTTGTTTCACCGCTCTCTTGTTTTATTTCATCGTTTAAATCTCTATAAGTCTTAATTAATATTGTTCTCTAAACTAAAGCGTGCAAAATCCTTAATTTACATCATTCAAGCATTTAAGTCCTGCATCACGTACTCCCGTATGTTCCTAAATCAAAATGCACCGACTAAAGCAAAAATCACTAAATTGTCACTTGTTAGTTGTTTCACAAAACAAACAACGTCGATAAATATGGAGTGTCAAAATTATACAAGAAAAACCTCTTGCGACCAATTCAATCAATCATGACAAAAACAAGAAATGATGGATGCAACATCAAACAGGCTTGGAATAGAATGCTTTATTGCAATTGAAATCACCAAATCGTTGCCCAATTAACAAAACAGACAATGTTGAAGCTTCCACAATGTTGAAATTACCCATAAATGATATCAATATTGCCCAGGCCACCGCACGAGCGAAATTTTAAAAAAAATCACCTACACAAGAGGTGACAACATTAAATTTAAGGCAAGCGTATGACGAGAATTTGCAAAAAATTTACAAAAAATGAGTCAGTGCACATACTGATTGCTCTTTTTATTTAATTTAATTTAATTTTATTAAAAACCTCAGATCAAATCACCTTATCCCATCATACTCTATGCATCCTGCCAGCTGAATCCACCAAATCCCATGTATTCGATGCTGCCTAAAGCGTCTTAGCCTGTATGCATGAAGGCCATATGGACAGAAATAACAATTGCAAAAAAAAAAAAAGTAGTAAACAAAACCCCCACCTCACATTCTCTCTCTGATCCTCCCCTTCACTTTATATCATACTCCAATTAACCACTCATGATTCTCACTACCACTTGCAATTCTCCAAACCAACACTTGTACACATTCCCACGTACTCCCACAACAATCCACACACTTTCCTATCGATATGTCCACTACATATCTCTTTTTTCTCCATATTTTCTCTTACTAACACCATCTTCCCTTTACTTCCACTCATTTTCCTCTCTATTATAATTTGCCAATTCAACTCCACCTCAACACTGGCGACTTCCTGCCCTCACTGACAATGTAAAGAATGAGCTTGAGAGTGTCATAGTTGAGAAGAAAAGTTGCAAAGGTTCAGGTATGAACACCAAAATAGGAAAAAAAATATGTTCAGATTAATGAAGCTTTCATGAGTGATGATGAGAATGGCTAACTAACATCAAGTTCTCCTTTGAAAACCGCACTTTTAGAAATATAGATAGTCATGCATTTGGCTCAGCCGCCTGTGTTTTTGTTGAACTTTATATATTAGCAGCAGTCCAAACTTTATGCATTTTAAATGGCAAACGTTCGCAAAAACAATCAAAATTTAGACATCATCCAACCGTGCACACATCACAACATCGCTACAAAATCTCATAAAGCATATAACTGTGTCAAGCATGTGCACCAAGAAACGTATGAGAATATTTTGTAAAGGCGCCGAAAATTGAGCGTGTGCATTGCATCACAAAAATGCAAAAAAGTGTATGCAAAAAAGTGTACAAGTGTATCATGCATATGCACTTAGAAACAAGAAAATGCACCACGCATATGCACCAAAAAAGCATGCATGAGTGCTGCATTCAAACTCGCCTACAAGTGATCTAATTAATCTACTAATGTTCGAATCTAAAGACTAGACTACTGCACGAGTTTAAAATAAACTGAGCTTAAATGTTCTCTTCGCCTAAAGAGTGTGTAAGTATATCATGTATGCGCATTTAAAGCACACTAATACAATGCACAAATGCATCAAAAATACTGCAAGAGCACCACGTAAGTGATTAGCAAGTGTGCAAGACTACGTACATATGCACCAAAAAGTATATAAATGCACCATGTAAGCACATTAAAAATATGCAATCACACTATGAAATGCTCTAAAATGCATGCAATTGGATCTTGTAGGCGCATTAAAAAGAATGCAAGTATAATGTGAAAATACATTGAAAAATGTGCAAGTGTAGTATCTGAGAGCATTAAAAAATATGCAAGCACATTATATAAATGCACTAAAAAATGCATCAATGTATCATGCAAGCACATCGAAAGACATGCAGGTGAATTATGACATGTATAAGTACAAAATGAATCTACACCAAAATATATGAAAGTCAGAAAAAATAGTGAAATTATCATAATTGAATCATCCATATATATCTGTACAAATATGTAAATAATTAAATTTAATGCTTGAAAATGCTACGCAAACTGAAAAATAATTAGAAATCAAAATTACTTCATCCTAACAGTTGTACAATTCTTTACATTTTAAGTCCAATCATCCTCACAAAAATTGGAGCTGACAATATTTGAATTCACACCACCCACCCCCACGTGATAATGACCTTTTTGATAGTTAATCTTAACCGCATGGGACAATATTTTTGAAACACCCCCAAATCTCAAAGAAAACATTGTGGGGCCCATATCTACATATATCCAAAAAATTGCAAGAAAAAATACACAAGCAAATTTATCACCCTAAGCTTAAAGAAGTAACCATCCACATGCCGCAAAATATAATGGTATGACAAAGATAAGATTAACCTCAGCCACAAAGGCTCAAAGTCTTATCAAGCGAACCATTATGATCACTCTCATTAGAACTCACGTCAATAAGGATGTGGCATATGTCCTCTAATCAGTGGTTTTGCCATCAAATAATACTACGGGTAAACAATTATGATTGGGGCACTCTAACGATTGCCTTCACTGTAAAATTGCACATTATATTATGGTCACAACCATAGCCTAGATGTTGCCAATGGCTCCGACCCCCTTGAGTAATGTATCATAGGTGCACTTGAAACTATCTCCTTAGAAAAAAATCCAACCCAAGTATGTAAGGCAATTTTGTACGAAGCAAGCCCTACCTGCAAAGAAGGATCATTTTGTTAAGTTGAGTTGAACACCTTTGCTGACCAAGTAGATCAGCCTCCATAATAACCCAAGAAGACAGAAACATTAGATTTTAATTAGGTTCGTCAACATCCCCCTCACCAGCTTTAAGCTAAAGACGATAAATATCCTTCAACCTTGAACCAAAAATTAATGTTACTAGATAGAAAGAATTTAAGTGTCCATTGGCTAGCCTTAATCGAAAATTCTCTCTACAGTAGGGATAATTAACCATAGAGGTTTGCAGGTATGAAAAAATCTGAAACCATATCATAAAGTCCTCATAAAATGGGGATGAAATATATGGGTAACTTATTATTTGTAATCTACTCTAACTTCTGAAAATTCAACATGTAGCTAAGCTCTCAAAAAAGAATCAAAAGCAAATTCTTGGGGCCCACACGTCCAAGAGGATCTAGTAGAATTGGAGTGGATGTTTGCCTAAGAGGATGATTTTAATTCGATCATAGGTAATTGGGAGCTTTGTGCCCCACCAAGTGCACCATATAATTCACAACTCAAGGTCTAAGACATTGGATATCATGCACTATTTGGCCTAGACATAATTTAATGATGTTATATACGACGAAACTACTCAGTAAGCCCATATCACAACTGCTAAAATAGTGGTGTCATTTAGCAATAAAATCACCTGCCTAGAAGACGCGTGCCACGTACTTAAAAATGTGAGATCTTTTAAAAGTGATTATAGCAATACTATTGATATGACATCATCTCTTTATAGCTGAGAGTATGTTTAACTTATCACTCTTATCAAATTGCTATAAAGGGTAGATGAATGCTTGCTTTAAGTTTTAAGCAAACATTTTTTTATCAATATAAAAGCCCGAAAAAAATATGCTTTTGGAGTTTCAAGGCAATTTGATGATACCGTCCTCCCATTCAAATTTATTGTCAACACAACCAGCACCGGAGTATGGTTGCTTGAAACATCTGTGTTTGAAATTGAGAGATTAATTTTTTGAATGGAACTCTCTAATTATGACGTGTGATAACCAAGCCCATCACAGGGGTTTGCTTGATGGACTTTAATGTACTGAACCTTGTCGATTGTGCCCTCGTGCTTATAAATGATCAGGTTGATGGGGTTCAAGTAGTATAGGCTCTTAGTCTTTGAAATGTGAAGGAAAGGTCCTGAAATGTGAGATTTATGAGCCAACCATACAGATAGGGTGGCCCGTAAAGAGCACATATATATTGAGTTTGAGTTTGAATTTTGGAAAAAAAAAAATTAAACTTCCAAAATGACTGCAAGTCTTTTAAATTCTATAGAAGCATCTTAAAGAAGTGGAAATTTAATGTTCATTCATGCTTTTAGTCCATACAACATTCTTAGATTTTAATTTCATACGCTTGGCACATTGGTCAAAACACATGCAAACGTACTTTTTGGCTTTCAAATGATGTGCACAAATTTCAAGGGGATTGAAACACTTTCCGAGCATTGTATTGAGTTGGAAACCATCTCACGAAGAACGTGCAAGGCTTAAATTATTTGGATTTAATTATTAGAATGAATATTTGCATGAATATTTTGTCATTAAAATGCACACAAGAATTTTATGTTAAGAGTTTTTTTAAAAACCGTCTTATGCCAGCATGCATGTACGTATTATGAGGGTGGCGAGGGTTTTGCAAATTAGAACTTTGTGTGATCTTAAACTTTGTTGGATGCCTAAATATTGCTAATTTGCTTGCATGTAACACATTTGAGTGTTCAAGAAGGCCCCCACTGAGAATATTCTTCGTCTATAAATAGAGCAACTACCGCCCTAGTTCATTTTCATTCAACTTCTGTTAGTCCGTTATGTGAAGAATTAAGAGCTTTCGGGACAGTTCTAGAGGCAATCAGAAAGTTCCATCTACATACTTGCAAGTGAGCAATTAAGTCCCATACATTCCTTGTCCGTGTAAGTTCATGTTCTTTTCAGTTCTTTTAATGCAAGATGAAGCACAATCCAAGCCACTAAAGGACTCTGTTGATGCTTGTTTGGAAAGCTGCCAAGGTTCCTGTTGTCCAATTCTATGTTCAATTTTGTTTTCCATTTTTTTCATCAATTCTATCGGGTTGAATTATGGGCTCTCTGCAGAGTCAAAAGGTCCATAAAGGCATGCATATCGCATGAAACTCCCGCCAATGCAAGGTTTAGGGAGAGGATGATATGTACAACCTCTCTTGTATTTTCACAACTTGAACCTAGGGCCTCTATAATACAGGAGAAGCAACTTAACAACATCTCTAAACCCGACATCTACAATGAGGACCCGTGATCTTCCAAAAATTAGTTTCAAATAAAATGGATATCAGGATTTCAATTTCCACAGCTCATCATTCCCATATGATGATGAAATGAAGGGCTTAATAGAGTTTGGTGATATATGTTGTGATGTTTAGTAGGAAATCTTCTATAATAATAATAATAATAATAATAATAATAATATAGTATCTGGCTAAAGATCACAAGTCAAGTTAAAATTTGGTGATCATTACGAAAAACAATTTAGCCAATATATTACGAGCATGATTACATTTTAGATTGTCATGAGTAAATATCCTAGAAGATTGAAAACTTATATCAAAGCTTGGCAACTTTATTGAGTCATTTGCAAAATATATGCATACTCTGAAAGCCAACAATACTTAAATCTTGTTGTAAACTATGATAGGTATAAATTTGAATCAATTAGTCATAGAAGTTATTAGTGTTTTTTAGGAGGGAACTCCCCTGCCTTACACCAAAATATATTCTCATTGTTCGTCACTTTAATATTTTGTTGCCCATATCAAAAATAGGCTAACAAGCGAGCTTCATGGACAATTCATACCAAAACTGACAATAAGTGATGCATTGAGATAAATTTTCCAAGAATGTCAATACTAGTCTAGCAATTAATGAAGGCGATTGAGCCTAAATGACAGCTGGGCATTGATACCAATATACCCATAACTTCATATCCATGGTATGTCAATGCCTATACTATTTTTTTGGCAACTTTGCTGCAGAAGCATGAGCTACAATGCTAGGACATTCTTGATTATAGCATATTATTCCTCCCCAGGGTCAAAGATTTCAGGAGTACCATGATAAGTGGTGGGTAAACATTCCCATGGTAACTCTTGCTATCCATAGAGTTAAATGGCATACCCCAAATCTCACAGGAATGTCAATAGTAGCCTAGCACTCTATGAAGCTGTTTGGACCTAAGAAGTGAGTTGATAATTGATACTAGTATACTCATACCTTGACATGCATGGATGCCAATGCTCTTATTGTCTTTTTGGCAACTTGGTTGGCAGAGGTAGGAGCAACATCCTGAGCTTGATTAGCATGTCATTCCACCTCAAGATCAAAAATTTCAGAGGTACCTTAACAAGGGATGGGGTAGACCTTCCTTTGGTAGCACGCACCATCCATAGAGGAGTTCAATGGCATATCCCAAAGATGCTTAAGTTATATCAGACTAACATTTGTTAGGGTAAAATTTTCGAGCCATGGAACATTGATTTAGAACTATAATTATGTAATCATTAGAAGAAAAATAGACTAATTGCCCTGCATCTTTATTTTACTTGATTTAAAGAGTTTGATATATGTTTTCAGTCTGCATTTTGAAACTTCTAAATGATATGACCTCAGGTTAATATGACATTTTAGGGTTTTCTGGAGGCAAAAAAACAACATTTTACAGGAAATAATGGAACAGACTAAGTTTCACTGGAAGTGTTGTATCTTAGGGTATGCCAAAGAATAGTGCACCAAAAACTAGAAAATGGTTATCTATTTCTTCAAATTATGCTACATTAAAGCAGGAATAGATTGTCCATCGCATAAAAATGCATAGCATGTTTTATCTCCGGTATGCAAAGGTTTTCTTATTTTACTTAAAATGATATGATTGATGTAGAAACCCTTCTTGGTGAATCAACTTTTTCTAATGTATGAAGCCCTTGAAAGCCTAAAAAGGATGGAGGAATCAGACCTAGCCATTTCAATTCTTTGCATTTTCCCTTTATTTATTCATGCTCTCATCTTTTCCATCGTATTCATGCCTGCTCTTAATATGTTCCCAGTTTGGGCGTGCAAATCAGTCATCATCAGCACACTGCAAGAGATCTAGATTAAGCAACATCTACAAGGAATCGGCAGGAATGGAAGACCTGACCTCTTGCATCTTCTAGGATCTAGGAATATAGTTTCTACTGCTTTTGGTCACTAAATCCTGGATACTTGTTATTTGCATCAAACTAGAACTACAATTGGATTTGGCCTCTTGGTTGTTTCATCATTTTTTTGCATGTTTGATCCTTCTTCTGCAGTTATCATATAGAGAACTTAACCTTTCATTCAGAACATAATTGGATTATTTTATTGCTTTTACATCTTAGTAAATCATTGGGCTTTGTTGTTGTCAAATATTAGATGTCAATACATCCTGCATCAATCAGCAAAAGATTTTATACATCATCATCATTGTAGAATCATTCACGGGTAGAACAAATACACAGCTAAAGATTTGATGTAGAATTAAGATGCGTGAGTAAATATGTAATGCTCGCCTTTTAATTAGAGCAACAATAATTACCTTTACTTTTAGCAATTTAAACAAATACTAAAACAACAAAGAGATGATTTAAGCTTAGGACAAATTACAAGATAAAAGTTAGAATCACAAATAATCAGCTCCAATCACAATTAGCATTGCATGGAGGAGTTCAAAAGAAATCCCTATATTAACATATAGATTAGGCACTAATCGGATTCACTCACACTCTTGATGAGGGCTAAACGGAGATAGATTGCACAATCTTTATGATGCCACAAATAAAAGAGAAGACTTAGAAAAGCAAAGACTTAGAGAAGAGGCTCACCTTTATCAAGATTTGGAGACAATTTGCCACTCAATGGGAGAAAGTTGTTCGTCGATTGCGGCGGCGAAAGAGAAGATAATCCTTTCGACGTAATCTTCAACGGTTTGTTTGATCTCCAAGTTTACGTCAAAGAACGTAGATTTGAGGATATCAATTTGTCCTTGATCGTCGTAGACAAATCCGTGGTCTTGTTCAGGATCCGCCATACAATGGAGAAAGGAAGTAGAACATGAAACTTCAGATTTTTGTGGAAGTGTGGTAGGAAAGACATCAATTAGTAAATCTAAAATTAATTTTAGAAAATTGAAAAAATTTGAAATTAATACGGAGGAGGAATAGTTGGAAGGGAAATTAATTTGAAAGAGCAAAGAGGAAGGGGGGAGAGAGAGAGAGGGGGCCGGCGTGTAAAGAGAAAGGGAGGGGAGTATTTCTCAAAATCTGAAGTTTAATTTTAGATTTGATTGGGAGGGGATTGGAGGTTTTGAATTTTGAATTTCGAATGAGGAGGGAAAGGAAAGGTGTTCCTTTGATGAGGGAGTTGATTAGGGCTCCAAAGGGGGAAGGGAATTAATATAGAATAGAGGGAGGGAAGGAGGGGGCCGGCGGCATGCTTGGGGCAAGAGGGGGGCTTTAGGTGGGGATTTAAAACTTGCCTTCTTAAAATCTTAAATTAGGAAAGATTATTTCAAATCAAAACCTATTTAAAATTCAAATAAATTTGATTTAAGTAACTTTCCTAAAATAAGCATAGTAGATTAGGAAAGAATTTCAAATTTCGAATGAAAGGAATAAGCTTTTAATATTTTCCTAATGTGATTTGCACATGGGAAACAATAATGTGGTAATTTGAAATTTGGAGGCAAAGGGGAGTTGTGGCTGGCGGCTAGGGTAGGGTTAGGGTTGGGATTGGAGCTTGATGTGTGGACCGGTGGCTATGGGGAGGGCAAGGCCTTTGTGGCCGACAGCTAATAGGAGGGTGGTCTAAGGGCCGACGGCTAGGAGGAGGAGAGGGGTCTTATTAGGCCGGCGGCTAGAAGGTTGGAGGGAAGAAAAAGAGATGGCGGAGCAAGAAGATCACGAGCCCGGACACTTCCTGCGGCTGGTGGGTATTCCGTTGCCCTCACCTAGGGACTTCAAGCAAGCTCTCTCAAGAACTCTCACAACTCATAAACAAAGTGCAGAAAAATTTTCTTCATAATCATCATTTACCATCACAAGAATAAGATGAGGCTATAAATAGCCCAAAATACAATAATAAAACAAAAGACAAAAGTGTCCCCTGGGGTCACAAGCACCTACTCCCTCAAGTGAGGGTAAAATCAAAAAATAAACAACAATAAATCAAATACAACTAATAACTCAAAAATAAAGTGATGCGATCGTGGCCGTAGATCGATGTCCCCATCTCTAGTAAACTTTCCATGATCAGATGTCCTCATCAAGATTCCTATTCATCCAGACTGGTGAGGTAGAAAGGAAATCATGGAAAGAGAATAAAAATATATTAAATAATAAAAACATCTCAAAAAAACTTTAATCAAACTAATGAATTAAATATGCTAATAAATGACTAGCAAAGCTTGTAAATTCCACACTACTCGGTGTAAGTGATAACAATAAGATCTAAGTGATAACAATAAGATGTATAAGAAACCATAAATCACTAAAGCAGGTATAATCTGCGCCCACCACAGAAAAATGAGAAACAAGTGGACACAAAAACCTAATGCTCAAACCTAATAGTTACAATAACTTATTAAACATCTATATTCTCAAGAAAGCTATTCAAAAAACTGAACAAATGTTACAAATTTACAGTATCAAAATTGCTTAGTAGCGTAGAACACCATGGAAAAGAGTTAATACCATATGCAACTATCAGATTTTGTCATAAGTGGATGATATCACATTTATGTTTCATAGTAAAAGGGTATTTGTTGGATAGAGACTCTGCACGCATGCATACATGCAGAGGTTGTGCATAACACCACCAAAATGAGTTCATAGCACATGGAACTATCAGGTCCATGACAAAAGTGGACTACATCATATTCATGTTTAGTAGTAAAAGTATATTTATTTGAAAGAACTTACGCACAAATATATACATGCATAATAAATAATTCATGTAACGTGCATAAGGTATATTTACTTAATAGATAAGAAACAGTAGAAATTTCCAATCTTACGGAGTTGATCCTTCTAAAACAGCTCTTGCCCTTGAAAATGACAAATTTCCTGCTAAGAACGAACCACCTCTTTGAAAAACTTTTTGAGGGTGACTTCCTTCAGCTGGCCATCTATGAACTGATGAGTCAGTTGTTGCGACCCATATGCCATCATCTTGCAAAGCTAGTTGCAGAACCGGCTGTTCATTTGTACATAACAGAATACTCTCTCTAGTTGACAAGTCTGTAAGGTATAACTGAGAAAATAAGCAAAGCAACCAAAACAACAAATAAGTTAGGCATGACAGCGTAAACTAAGGCACGAGTAGATTATCTCAAGACAACGGGAAACATATTACTCACAGAAAGATCCCTCCCACCACTGTAAACATGAGAAAAAGATGGTGTGCTGGCAAGTGCCCAGACTGAATCTGTATGCACGGAATAAGAATGCACACAGCGTTGCTGACCAAGATCCCACAACCTATATCGATAAAAAAGAAAGGCATCATCAGCACATTCTAAGGAAAGCCTTACTTTCAGCGTGAGAAAAAAGTTATAATAAGAGAGAAATATTCCAAACAAGACATGAAAATTGAACCATTTTACATGTCCAGCATTGGCAAGAACAGAGCAATGGCATGCTAAGAGATATTTGATTTTACAAACCATTTTTTACAATATAATTAACCACAAAAAAATACGGAAAGAAATAAATTTTCAAATGTGATCCCAATCCTATTTAATTTCACCAAGGGCAACAATCATTTCGTTGTTTGCTTAAAGAAATGGCAAAGAGAAAAAGAAAGCGCAATAGAGAGAGAAGGAGAATAGTTACCGTATCATGGAATCAGAGGATCCAGACAAGCAAAACCTGATAACATCACATGATGTAAATTTTGATTACAAAAATAGAATTTGTATATCTTTCAGCAATAATTTTGCTATTAAAGAAGCAATTGAAATGTATCATTTAGAACAAACTATAGAACTACAAGCATTGTTACTTTCCACCTAAGTCCTTTTCAAGCCCCTCCCAACCTAACAATAAAAACAATGATAAAACTGTCTTAATGTTATTATGCATGTTTGACGTGCATTTTCTATGCAGAATTATAAGGCTGGCATACGCCACAATCAAGCCCAAAGATGAAGTGATGGCAAATTTGATATTAATGTACCAAGACCATTTCAAATATAATTTTATAATCTGCAAAATTGTCATTCATAAAAATGACCACTTTCTCGGGTCATCATTCATTTGTAAAATGGTGATAGTAAAAAATTCGTATGGATAAACCTGTTTGGAATAATTGAGTCTAAGTCTAAATTTTTTGGAAACAGTGTAACCAATTAAGCATGACTCAATTAACAAGTAATTGCAAGCCTGACACAATTATAAAGAATCTCTATTAAGAAACAAAATGTGTCCTCTTAATTACAGCACTACAATTAGATACGACCCAGCAACATCCAATTATTAAATTATAACAGTCTACTTTCCAGCACGACACAATAGAAACCAAGAAAGCTAATCCTCACTAACCATAGGTAAGTCATCTACTCAGAAAACGGCTGGCTACAAGAACCAAATGTAAGCAAGAAAATGTTGAATTATGTTCTTAGCAATGGTAATAACCAGCAGATCAATGCTTTATACAGGCAGTTAACGGAGTACTGCAAGAGTATTTGCGTAAGAAGATATAAAGGAACAATGCATCTACTGACCTTCCAGTAGAATCAAGTAACAAAGCTCTAATATTATCAGTATGCCCTCTTAGCTTCATATTCTTTGAACCAGTTCTGGGGTCCCAAACACGAATGACCTAAAGAAAAGGAGTGAACAGCTTAAATAAGAGAAGGGCAGACAACTGCAAAAATACAATTAAAAAAAACAGCTGTAGTAGCTCCTCCACAAATGTTGGCATGGAATGAAGATACAACCAATAGGAAACTAAATGCACCTTCTCAGTTCCTCCAGAAACAAGTAAAGTTCCACTATCATTCATCGCTAGGGCATATACAGACTCTTTATGGCCTTTGGCTGCAGTAGGATTGTAACCATGTGATTGTGCGTTATTCACAGACATGTTACTTGATGTAACTGAACGTAAACTTGTCATGGGAAGTCCATAGTTTCCTGAATTAATCAGTTTATTGGAGCCTTCATCATCCATAACATCAGTAGATTTGGCAACCGGAAGAACTGCTGCTTCAATGTCCCATATAAAAACCTCCCCACCAAGTCCCCCAGAAGAAACAACATTGCTCTAAAATACAATATACTACAAAAGGATAAGAAACCTAGAGAAACAAATGTGAATGTAAATGGAGAAGAGAATAGTTATGAAACCCCACCTCAATATAAGGGTAAAGGAGAAAATTAATCAAAACAGAAAAAAAAAACACACACACAGATAAATTGAAGACATTTTCATATTGTAAAAGAATTACATTCTTTTCAGCAGCAGCAAGGCAGGTAACATAATCAGAATGCTGACGAAGGGTTCGGGTGCAAACACCATCCGACAAACTATTCCAGACCTGCAACGTAAAATGGATTAATAAAGCGCACAACCATAATAGCCAAATTACCTTCTTTGGTGAAAGCAAAAACCTTGACAGTTGTATCTGAGGAACATGAAACTAGGGTGTTACCAGCAAGAACTACATCATTAACCTGCATTACAAGAAATTTTGATGGTTAACATAAGCTTGATACTATAATGTAAAACAGAACAATCATCAGGGAAGTAGCCAAAACATAATAAAACATAAACCTATTCTTCACAATAACTTTGAACTTCTGCCCATCTAACCCGTACATTTTTCCTCAATAATTTTATTATTCGTTTAATAAGTATGTTTTTCACACTTTATTGTGCATGTCCAAACCACCTAATTTACTCTCAACTATTTTATATTCGCCAAATCTTAATCCAATTTTTTTCTCTAATTTATTGATTTATAGATTCTGGTTTGTCACACATCAAAGTAAAATTTTCATTTTTACAAGCTCAACTTAGCTACCAATGAATTTTTAAAAGGCCAACATTACGTCACTAACAACATCACCAACTTAATCATATTTTCATAAAATTAATCTTTAAGTCTCCATGATCAACATCTCACATAATACTCTTCTCCATTTTACCAACCTGCTCTTACCTCTAAAGGCTATAAAACCAAATATACTTATTGAACAAGAAAATGGTTACACAAAAAATTTATGCAAGACATTACATTCTAAACGACAAACTCAAAAGGTTATTTCAATTTATGTCACATTACAAAAGTTACTCCTGAAATAAAAGTGCACTATGATAAGTAAGTACACAAAGATTATATAAGTACTGATGATAACAGAAGCATGTTGATAGAACCAAAAAAAACACAAAGATTTTGCAGATTAAATTTATCAATAAATGGTAACGGATAAATCAAAAATTAAACTGAAAAATGTATGCTGCTGTATGAGTAGCTGGGAATGACCCTAAAATGTAAAAAATATATATAAGACAAACTCTAAGAAAATAAATTTTTCATCTACCATAGATGTTTAAAAATACCAAAGTTCATGTTCAAGATCATACCCAATCAACATGTGACTCATATGTTGCAAAGCAGCTAGCCTGATCATCTGCTATGGCCCACCTTTTTAATGTTCCATCTCTACTTCCAGTAAAAAGATAATCACAGCTACTAGATGAAGATTTTAAAACAGACAAGCAATTAATGCCTGCACAATGCTGCAAACACCAGAAATTTAAGTGATCTATCATCAGGAAGGGATGAAATAATGGCCAAGCGAAATTTGATGCGGATAGATAATAATATTGTACACATACATATAAACACCCTTGCAGAAGCAATCATACCCACACACACAAATATATTCCATAAGGAATTAAGGAGAATGGAGAAGGAAACATGGACCTTTGTGTCATCTGTATCCTTCAACACATACGTTAACCGTTTCTCCTTCCGAGGTCGAGTTGAATTAGACGTGTTACCAGCACTAGCCACACGATGCATTGTAAGAGTTCCTATTGCATATATCATAGAAATGTCAAAGGAACTGTATCTAAAATGTTGGCTTTTGTACTGAAAAAAAAATCACTGATTATTGATCAATAATCATAATAGGACTAACTCCAATAATGAGTTTACATGATCGCTAACAATTCCTAAAATAAGTGTGGAAGATAATAATTCTTCAAAAAAAAAGCCCATATGCCATCGTTAGCATCATTAACAACATGCTAGGATCCATGGATAAACTCAATTACATGAACTCCGTATGATCAAAGGCATTTGAACCATTAAGAAAATAAGAAGATACATAGCAGGGTATCATGTGCATAATGCCCCCGTTGTTCTCATTTAAAACAAAATTGAAATTAGCTTAGAATCAAAAGTCCTGGAATAGGTTTAGGGTCTACGGCTGTCTTTGTCAGTTAAAACTATTGTAGGAATAATTATTGTTTGAAGTTACAGCTGTTAAAATAGCTAATAATGTTTGGAAAATATAACAAACATGTTTTATTGCTGTTGTTGTGCGTGTCAAATGAATCAGACACTTATTTGCATTGGAGAACAGACAATTTAATTGTTATTAAAAATACCAATTAATGACTGAAATCAACCTTAGATCAACCCTTCTTTTAAAATCAAATCAACAATTATCAGTAACGCAGGATCTTGTACATTAAAATCTCCATTTAGATAATTTTTTTAACTTCTGAGAAAACTTTTGAAACCATCTACATAATTTCTTAAGCATGTCCATAAAATGAAACCGAACAACATAGTAATCCAGTTTCATTAACCATGCATTTAAAAAGCGGTCGAGGTGGAGCGTGGGCGAACAGAGGCTTAAGCCTCAACCGATCGGATGAAACTCACGTCTTTTTGCATTGAGGCATACGCCTCAAGGCTCGAGGCGTTAAGACGAATCGAGGCAGCGCCTTGACTTATTTCTTATTTTTTCTCCAGAGCATATATCCATGTGCGTGAGTAGAGCACAATTAGGGCTTTTGTTTCATTGAACTTCCGCCACTCTCGTTCTCTAGCTACAAGAAAGGAAAGCCTTGTTGTAGGTGCGTGCATGAATGAGTTTGTGAGAAATAGTCTAACTGATGAATGTACGTTGCCCCGCCTTACAAAGGTCTTATAAATATAGTTAATGTACAGCTTTTCATACCTAAAACCCTTATTTTGCCCATAATCTTACTTTCAACCCTTGACTAATGACATAGTCGAGCTTCTTTTTATAGGGTGAGATATATGCCTTCTATAAAAGGATTCCTGATTTCGTCAGGGCTTCGGCCGGTTTTTTATGTCAACCCATTTCATCCCTACCATACCGAGCGCAACTCAGGCAGCCAGTCGGGGAGGAGAAGTCAGATTGCAAGATCGTTAGCAAGCCATTTTAGATTTGATGAAAAATTGATATATTGTATGTATTCTAAAGCATACTGGTTCAAGTGAAGCGAACTTTACCCAGGAAGACTTTAAATGTTAGAACTCGGACATCATTTGAGACGCATCCAACTTTTGGGTCAGTTCACTAACTGTAGCCCCACCTAACTATACATACATTTTGATCAGTTTGTGCATGCAGGGGAAACTAAAGCGTACTTTGGAAAAAAAATATCTCCAAAATTTCTGCTAATTGGTTTATTAGTTCCCCCGAGACTTTGATTTTATTCTAGAGAGAATAAGTTTGTTCTTAATATGCCATATTAGCTTACATAGGTACCTTCCATGAGACATTTTGCCATAATGTTATTCATTGGATAAAAAGGTGAGGTATTAATCGAAGATACTCTAAGATTAAAACATATGCAAATTTAATATGGAACAACTATTGTTTTATATCCTTCAATCAATGCTCATTAGTTACACTTTTTAAGATCATGTTTTGTAGCTCGAAAACAAATGACTTGTATTGTGGTTTTGCCATTACCCAAGACAATTAATATAAAATGTTGATAAGTTGATGATTGAGTAATCTTGGAGAAGCCAAAGAGCATTTTTTAACTCAAAAAGTTATATGTCCATGCGTCGAAAGTTTATTGGAAGTTAATATTTTGTATTGATAGGTGATGCTCTAGGAGTCTTGAAGAAAATAATCACAATGTTTGTTACAAAGTGATACATTTTTTTATATTTGACAAAGACAAGCATGAAAGTTTTGAAGATAAAACATTCGTAAATACATTAAATACACAGTGCAAAGTCACTCAAAACCAAAAATAATGATGAAATGCAACTAATTGGTGTTTCTAATGACATAAAACTTCAAACTCTTCATTAAACTATGATCAAGTAAAATTCTCTCTCTCTCACACACACACACACATATATATATATAGCATGCCTAGAAAGTACAAATTGTGCCTCATACAATTCTTTCAACAATATACAAATGTTGGATATTTTTCCTAATGATCCTCCACATGATGTCTTTGTGGGTAATAGAACATAACTACATGATCTTTTTCCTATAACTTCTGGATGTAACCAATGGAAGGAAATATTCCATTAGTGAAGCTTAACATAATGCCATACAATGTAATTGTTATCAACCAAGAATGTGAGCTGCTACAACTTTCATGACAAAGTTTGATTGGTTTGGTCAACCTTCTAGATTGAAATCATGTGGAAAACATAAAAAGAACATCTGATAGACGCAATAAAATAACATGGTGTCCATTCTAGGGAAAAATAAAATCCTCCAAACCTCAAGAAAAAAAAAATCATCTTATAAAGAGGATACTCAAATACTCACCAAATTTAGTGATCTGAATAATTCAAATGGCCACAATATTTCTTAAGGTATCTTTCAATATTTGCTTGCATTTCTCATTTCTTCTCAAGATCATGTAACTCCTACATAAATTGTTCATCATATAAAAAAAAAGTCAGCGAGTACAGAACACAACTCTCTAGGACAAGAAAAGGAATAGAGTAATATTAATTAAAATGAAGGAGCTAAAAATAACCTAATACTTAAGTAAAGAAAATCCTTAAGTTCATTCTTCTGATTCTAAATCATTTTGAATAACTAATTTGGATTCAACAAACCCCT
Organism: Dendrobium nobile; assembly: GCA_022539455.1. Classification (NCBI taxonomy): domain Eukaryota; kingdom Viridiplantae; phylum Streptophyta; class Magnoliopsida; order Asparagales; family Orchidaceae; genus Dendrobium; species Dendrobium nobile. The sequence goes on along the minus strand of CM039726.1, from coordinate 67,832,507 downwards.
CTAATGTCATCATTCAAATTTATCTTTCCCAACTACCATTAAACTTTACATTAATATTTAATTGCAACGCGATTTACAAACTCAGTAAACATGGAGTTTATTAAGGAAGATATTCAACTAAATTATTTTTTTTCCAAAAATATGAGCTGAACTATTCACTTTCTGAATTAAAATGCTATGTCGTATTTTTATTATCAACAACCATACGTCAATCAAAAAAATGGATGATGTCCAACATTTATTATGGTTAATTAAATGTTGAAGCAAATACTTTTTTGACTTTATCAGCTAAGATAATCATCAATAAAGAGTGAAAATTAATCTCTTACATGTCATCCAGATTATATTATAACATAACTAAAACGTATACAACTACAATATTTTGATTTCACTTATCACAAAGGAAATTGGCATCATAAAAATACAAAACACCTACGGGAGTTCCAGACACTGCAAACTTGAGCTGAAAATTTACTAATTAAACGAGTGCAAGCTCAAACTTAATTCAACATTCAAGATGGCTCGTCTTCTGATGAAATAGAGAAAATGCATGTGAATCCAAGGAGTTCAGCAATGGAAGAATGGCAAGAGAGTCTAATAAATGAGAATTTAGAGCACGGGAAAATGGTAATTAGGACATATTGATTTTTTTAAAGAAAATAGTTTTTAATGATTTTGACGACTATAACAAAATAGTTTTTTTAATGATTTTTGTGAAAGTTTGTGCTGTGGGTATAATTTAATTGAGTAATTTTGCACTTTTATCATGCAAATATTGGGTGTTACATGCATATAGAATTTTTAAAAATGTATAGTTGATGGGGTTCAACATTCCCCAATGCTTGATTCAAAATTTATAATTTTCAAATGGATTTGAGCTTGGCTCCATTCAGGGGTATAAGTCAGTCAAGCCAACTCAAGCTCAGCTCATGAGCTGGCTTGGGTTTGGCTAGTGAGCCAAACTCAATGAGCTAACGAGCCAAGCTTAAGCCAGCCCCAACTCGATTCGTTGGCTCACAAGCAGACTCGTTTACAAAATATACCTAAAATATATTAAGATTCAAGATTTTAAGTACAAAACTATAAAAATGTTTAAGAATTATATATCGCTTTCTTATATCAAGTGATTTTTTATTTATTTTTTTATAATTTTTAATACTTTTTACCATTTTATTATAATAATTGCTTAAATCATAATCATTTTCTCTCTTTTATAATAAACAACCCAGCTCATGAGCTAGCTAAAACTCGTAAAATAAAGCTTGAGCTCAAATTCGATTAATTAACTAAGCTCAAGTCAGGGGTGACTCGAGCTCGGCTCACCTCGGTTACACCCCTAGCTCCAGCAAACATCCATACCTTTGACCCTTAGTTAAGCCCAACTCTCTCAAATGCTGCTCTATATTGCCCCTAGTCTTATCTATTAGGATCCAACAGATTTTAGACCTTCTATAAAAACATCGAACTAATTAGACAACCAAATAGAATTTCAAGCAGCAAAATCCAAATATCAGTAGACATGGAAATATTTTCAAGAGCAAATGGCAAAACAACTAATGCAGGAACTTGCAGGGAGGCAATGATTTTGTATACTTCAATCTCTCAGAAATCTGAAATTGGACCAAGAAACAGTGGTGAGCAGATACGACACAGTGAAAATGGAGAACAAAGAATATAAGATAGTTTAGTAAGTGAAGAGCGCCAGATAATGCATAGAAGAGGCAACTGAAGGGGGCGACCGGGAGAGAAAGTCGGCCATCGTCGGCAGGGCCAGGCAAACGTTTTAAAAAGCAGTTGGCGAAATTTGGTTTTAGGATAGTAAAATTTTATAGCCTTTAACTTAAAGCGAATCGCAAGGGGATTGATGACTAACCCAATTAGGACCCCACCTCTTTTTATCCTTAGTTTGGCATGGACCTTAATATTCTTAATCAGCAAAGATAGTCGCCCCAACCTAAAGAAAAGATCTTTATCAACGGTCATGGATTAAATCATCCTTTGACCTCCATATATGCTCCACTTGTGTTTCAATCAGCAATAACGAATTTGACAAAACCGAATGCAATATAGCACAAGTTCGAATTCGAATGCACACACATAAATCCAAAATTATCGAATAATCACTCATTGCCTAAAAAAGGCTACAACGATGTGTTTGAAGCATCAAAATAACTAAGAAATGATCATTGTTGATTAAAATCAAATGAAGACGATGAACAATAGAAGTCTGATGAGGACATGGGCCCTGGAAAGTCTACCTGGGCTGGCGCGATCTACGGCCACGATTGCGCCGATTTATTTTTGAGTTTTAAATGCATTTGAATTTTATGTACTTTTTTCAATTTAACCCTCACAGAGAGGACGAGATGCTTGTAACGCCAAGGGGTCCTTTTGTCTTTTGTTTTATCATTGAATTGGGGGACTATTTATATCCTCCTCCCTATGCATTGCTTGATAATGAAGATAATATGAAAATTTCAGCTTAGTTTCTTGTCTCATTTGTGTTGAAAGAGAGTAGCTTTGGAGAGATCCCTAGTGAGGGAAATCGTGACACCCACCACCAGCAGGAAGCGTCCGGGCCGTGATATCTTCTTCTTCTTCCTCCCTTCCTCTCCCCCTTTCCCCTACCGTCGGCCAAGCTCCTTAAGAGCCACCACCCTCCACATCTCTCCCACTATAGGCCAAACCTCCACCACCCTCAACCTAGGCTGGGCATCTCTCCCTTCTCCATACAAGCCAACCTTTTTTTCCCCCACCTTCACACCACCAAAACCCCACACACCCTAACCTACCACCACCACATTTCTTTCCCCAAGCCTCCACAATTCAAAATCCCTACTTGAAATACCTTTCATAAGTGACAACTCTTAATTTAGGAAAGTCTAATTTCATTTTTAAATCAATTTGGAATAGAAAATTCTTTCCTAACTAAGGATGATCGATTTTAGGAAAGTTCTTAATTAAGTCCTATTTGAATTTGAATTAGATGGATTTAATTAATCCTTCCTAATTTAAAATTCTAAATCAAGCAAGCCTTTGATTCCCTCCACAAGCCCCACTCCCTCCTTGATGTCGCCAGCCCCCTCCTTCCTTTCTTTATACCCACAATAAATTTCTTCCCCTTTTGGAACCCTAATTAATTCCCTAATCCAAGGACTTTTCCCTCTTTCCCCCTTCTCTCCCTTTATTGAAAATTCAAATTTCCAAACCCTAATCCCCCTTATTCAAATTTGAAATTTAGTTTCAGATTTTGGAAAAAGGCCTTCCCTCCTAGTTTGGCCAACCCCCCACATCCTCTCTCCACCATGGCCGCTTAACTTGATACCCCACCCAAGGAAGGAAGGATAGAAGCAACCTCACCACCCCGCATCCCCTCTTGAAAATAATTCTTCAAATCCCCCTCCCTACCAATTAATTCCCCAAGGGATTTCTAAATCATCGTTTGTTGTCCAGATTTTTGGATATAGCAAATTTTTGTATTGAGATTTCCTCCACGAACACTTGTTGTCCCAACAATCGGAGAACCTTTAGTGATGTCCATAAGTTCCAGATTGTTGTCCAACAATATCTAGAAGGCTCGTGGTTGCTGTCCACTTTCCTCTCAGCACCCAAACGACCACACCAGAGCTTCGTATCTCCTATTTCTTTGGGTAAACTCTTCCTCCAACTCTTTTATCTTCATAGTTGCTTCTCAGTTGGGTCTTATTCGATCATGAAGATTGTGTTAATGTTCCTCCCGCTAAAGCCTAGTGACTAAGAGTTGAGTGAGGGATCTTTCCATAGTGACTATCTCGTTGCTAACGTAGGGATTCTTCGATAAACCTTGCATGTATGCAACGTAGAGTAATTGATTATTTTGGGCCTTAAATTTTATCTGTGACTTGGTCTAAGCTTGTTTCACCGCTCTCTTGTTTTATTTCATCATTTAAATCTCTATAAGTCTATAATTAATGTTCTCTAAACTAAAGCGTGCAAAATCCTTAATTTACATCATTCAAGCATTTAAGTCCTGCATCACGTACTCCCGTATGTTCCTAAATCAAATGCACCGACTAAAGCAAAAATCACTAAATTGTCACTTGTTAGTTGTTTCACAAAACAAACAACGTCGATAAATATGGAGTGTCAAAATTATACAAGAAAAACCTCTTGCGACCATTCAATCAATCATGACAAAAAACAAGAAAATGATGGAAGCAACATCACACAGGCTTGGAATAGAATGCTTTATTGCAATTGAAATCACCAAATCGTTGCCCAATTAACAAAACAGACAATGTTGAAGCTTCCACAATGTTGAAATTACCCATAAATGATATCAATATTGCCCAGCCACCGCACGAGCGAAATTTTAAAAAAAATCCCTACACAAGAGGTGACAACATTAAATTTAAGGCAAGCGTATGAACGAAATTTGCAAAAAATTTACAAAAAATGAGTCAGTGCACAATACTGATGCCTTTTTATTTATTTATTATTTAATTTATTAAAAACCTCAGATCAAATCACCTTATCCCATCATACTCTAGCATCCTGCCACTGAATCCACCAAATCCCATGTATTCGATGCTGCCTAAAGCGTCTTAGCCTGTATGCATGAAGGCCATATGGACAGAAATAACAATTGCAAAAAAAAAAAAAGTAGTAAACAAAACCCCCACCTCACAATCTCTCACTCTGATCCTCCCTTCACTTTATATCATACTCCAATTAACACTCATGTATCTCACTACCACTTGCAATTCCCCAAACAACACTTGTCACATTCCCACGTACTCCCACAACAATCCACACACTTTCCTATCGATATGTCCACACATATCTCTTTTTTCTCCCATATTTTCTCTTACAAACACCACTTCCCTTTACTTCCACTCATTTTCCCTCTCTATTAAATTTGCCAATTCAACTCCACCTCAACCTGGCGACTTCCTGCCCTCACTGACAATGTAAAGAATGAGCTTGAGAGTGGTCATAGTTGAGAAGAAAAGTTGCAAAGGTTCAGGTAGAACACCAAAATAGGAAAAAAAATTTCAGATAATGAAGCTTTCATGAGTGATGATGAGAATGGCTAACAAACATCAGTTCCCTTTGAAAACCGCACTTTTAGAAATTTAGATAGTCATGCATTTGGCCTCAGCCGCCTGTGTTTTTTGTTGAACTTAATATATAAGCAGCAGTCCCAAACTTTATGCATTTTAAATGGCAAACGATCGCAAAAACAATCAAAATATAGACATCATCCAACCGTGCACACATCACAACATCGCTACAAAATCTCATAAAGCATATAACTGTGTCCAAGCATGTGCACCAAGAAACGTATGAGAATATTTTGTAAAGGCGCCGAAAATTGATGCGTGTGCATTGCATCACAAAAATGCAAAAAAGGTATGCAAAAAAGTGTACAAGTGTATCAGCATATGCACTTAGAAACAAGAAAATGCACCACGCATATGCACCAAAAAAGCATGCATGAGTGCCGGCATTCAAACTGCGCCTACAGAGATCTAATAATCACTAATGTTCGAATCTAAAGACTAGACTACTGCACGAGTTAAAATAAACTGAGCTTAAATGTTCTCTTCGCCTAAAAGTGTGTAAGTATATCATGTATGCGCAATAAAAGCACACTAATACAATGCACAAATGCATCAAAAATACTGCAAGAGCACCACGTAAGTGATTAGCAAGTGTGCAAGACTACGTACATATGCCAAAAAAGTATATAAATGCACCAGGTAAGCACATTAAAAATATGCAATCACACTATGAAATGCTCTAAAATGCATGCAATTGGATCTTGTAGGCGCATTAAAAAGAATGCAAGTATAATGTGAAAATACATTGAAAAATGTGCAAGTGTAGTATCTGAGAGCATTAAAAAATATGCAAGCACATTATAAAAATGCACTAAAAAATGCATCAATGTATCATGCAAGCACATCGAAGACATGCAGGTGATTAATGACATGTAAAAAGTACAAAATGATCTACACCAAAATAAAATTAAGTCAGAAAAAATAGTGAAATTAACATAATTGAATCATCCATATAAATCTGTACAAATATGTAAATAATTAAATTTTAATGCTTGAAAATGCTACGCAAACTGAAAAATAATTAGAAATCAAATATACTTCATCCTAACAGTTGTACAATTCTTTACATTTAAGTCCAATCCCTCACAAAAATTGGAGCTGACAATATTTGAATTCACACCACCCACCCCCACGTGATAATGACCTTTTTGAATAGTATAACTTAACCGCATGGGACAATATTTTGAAACACCCCCAAATCTCAAAGAAAACATTGTGGGACCCATATCTACAATATCATCCAAAAATTGCAAGAAAAAATACACAAGCAAATTTATCACCCTAAGCTTAAAGAAGTAACCATCCACATGCCGCAAAATATAATGGTATGACAAAGATAAGATTAATCCTCAGCCACAAAGGCTCAAAGTCTTATCAAGCGAACCATTATGATCACTCTCATTAGAACTCACGTCAATAAGGATGTGGCATATGTCCTCTAATCAGGGTTTTCCATCAAATAATACTACGGGTAAACAATTATGATTGGGGCACTCTAACGATTGCCTTCACTGTAAAATTGCACTTATATTATGGTCACAACCATAGCCTAGATGTTTGCCAATGGCTCCGACCCCCTTGAGTAATGTATCATAGGTGCACTGAAACTATCTCCTAGAAAAAAATCCAACCCAAGTATGTAAGGCAATTTTGTACGAAGCAAGCCCTACCTGCCAAGAAGGATCATTTTGTTTAAGTTGAGTTGAACACCTTTGCTGACCAAGTAGATCAGCCTCCATAATAACCCAAGAAGACAGAAACATTAGATTTTAATATAGGTTCGTCAACATCCCCCTCACCAGCTTTAAGCTAAAGACGATAAATATCCTTCAACCTGAACCAAAAATTAATGTTACTAGATAGAAAGAATTTAATGTCCATTGGCTAGCCTTAATCGAAAATTCTCTCTACAGTAGGGATAATTAACCATAGAGGTTGCAGGTATGAAAAAATCTGAAACCATACATAAAAGTCTCTCATAAAAAGGGGATGAAATATATGGGATTATTATTATTTGTAATCTACTCTAACTTCTGAAAATTCAACATGTAGCTAAGCTCTCAAAAAAGAATCAAAAGCAAATTCTTGGGGCCCACACGACCAGAGGATCTAGTAGAATTGGAGTGGAGTTATGCCTAATGAGGATGATTTTAATTCGATCATAGGTAATTGGAGCTTTGTGCCCCACCAAGTGCACCAATAATTCACAACACAAGGTCAAAGACATTGTATATATGCACTATTTGGCCTAGACATAATAATTGATGTTATAATACGACGAAACTACTCAGTAACCCATATCACAACTGCTAAAATAGTGGTGTCATTTACAATAAAATCACCTGCCTAGAAGACGCGTGCCACGTACTTAAAAAGTGAGATCTTTTAAAAGTGATTATAGCAATACTATTGATATGACACCATCTCTTTATAAGCTGAGAGTATGTTTAACTTATCACCTTATCAAGAATGCTAAAAAGGGTAAGATGAATGCTTGCTTAAGTTTTTAAGCAAACATTTTTTATCATATAAAAGCCCGAAAAAAATATGCTTTTGAGTTTCAAGGCAATTTTGATGATACCGTCCTCCATTCAAATTTATTGTCAACACAACCAGCACCGGAGTATGGTTGCTTGAAACTCAGTGTTTGAAAATTGAGAGATTAATTTTTGAAATGTAACTCTCTATTATGACGTGTGATAACCAAGACCCATCACAGGGTTAGCTTGATGGACTTTAGAACTGAACCTTGTCGATGTGCCCTCGTGCTTATAAATGACAGGTTGATGGGGTTCAAGTAGTATAGGCTCATTAGTCCTTTGAAATGTGAAGGAAAGGCCGAAATTGAGATTTATGAGCAACCAACATACAAAAGATAGGGTGCCCGAAAGAGACAAGATATAATGATTTGAGTTTGAATTTTGGAAAAAAAAAAATTAAACTTCCAAAATGACTGCAAGTCTTTTAAATTCTATAGAAGCATCTTAAAGAAGTGGAAATTTAATGTCTTTCATGCTTTTAGTCCATACAACATTCTTAGATTTAATTTCATACGCTTGGCACATTGGTCAAAACACATGCAAATGTACTTTTTTGGCTTTCAAATGATGTGCACAAATTTCAAGGGGATTGAAACACTTTCCGACATTGTAAGAGTTTGGAAACCATCTCACGAAGAACGTGCAAGGCTAAATATTTGGATTTAATTATTAGAATGAATATTTGCATGAATATTTTTGTCATTAAAATGCACACAAGAATTTTAATGTTAAGAGGTTTTTTAAAAAACCGTCTTATGCCGCATGCATGACGAATTATGAGGTGGCGAGGGTTTTGCGAAATTAGAACTTGAGTGTGATCATTAAACTTGTGGATGCCTAAATATTGCTAATTTGCTTGCATGTAACACATTTGAGTGTTCAAGAAGGCCCCCACTGAGAATATTCTTCGTCTAAAAATAGAGCAACTACCGCCCTATTCATTTTCATTCAACTTCTGTTAGTCCGTTAATGGAAAGAATTAAGAGCTTTCGGCAGTTCTAGAGGCAATCAGAAAGTTCCCATCTACATACTTGCAAGTGAGCAATTAAGTCCCATACATTCCTTGTCCGTGTAAGTTCATGTTCTTTTCAGTTCTTTTAATGCAAGATGAAGCACAATCCAATCCACTAAAGGACCCTGTTGATGCTTGTTTGGAAAGCTGCCAAGGTTTCCTGTTGTCCAATACAATGTTCAATTTTGTTTCCATTTTTTTTTCATCAATTCTATCGGGTTGAATTATGGGCTCCTGCAGAGTCAAAAGGTCCATAAAGGCATGCATATCGCATGAAACTCCCCCAATGCAGTTTAGGGAGAGGATGATATGTACAACCTCTCTGTATTTTTCACAACTTGAACCTAGGGCCTCTATAATACAGGAGAAGCAACTTAACAACATCTCTAAACCCGACATCTACAATGAGGACCCGTGAATCTTCCAAAAATTAGTTTCAAATAAAAATGGATATCAGGATTTCAATTCCCACAGCTCATCATTCCCATATGATGATGAAATGAAGGCTTAATAGAGTTTGGGATATATGTGTGATGTTTAGTAGGAAATCTTCTATAATAAAAATAATAATAATATAATAATAAATAATAGTATCTGGCTAAAAGATCACAAGACAAGTTAAAATTTGGTGATCATTACGAAAAACAATTTAGCCAATATATTACGGCATGATTACAATTTTAGATTGTCATGAGTAAATATCCTAGAAGATTGAAAACTTATATCAAAGCTTGGCAACTTTATTGATGTCATTGCAAAATATATGCATACTCTGAAAAGCCAACAATACTTAAATCTTTGTTGAAAAACTATGATGTATAATTTGAAATCAATTAGTCATAGAAGTTATTAGTGTTTTTAAGGAGGGAACTCCCCTGCCTTACAACACAAAATATATTCTCATTGTTCGTCACTTTAATATTTTTGTTGCCCATACAAAAATAGGCTAACAAGCGAGCTTCATGGACAATTCATACCAAACTGAACAATAAGTGATGCATTGAGATAAATTTTCCAAGAAGTCAAATACTAGTCTAGCAATTAATGAAGGCGATTGAGCCTAAATGACAGCTGGGCATTGATACCATTAAACCCATAACTTCATATCCATGGTATGTCAATGCCATACATATTTTTTGGCAACTTTGCTGCAGAAGCATGAGCTACAATGCTAGGACATTCTTGATTATAGCATATAATTCCTCCACAGGGTCAAAGATTTCAGGAGTAACCATGATAAGTGGTGGGTAAACATTCCATGGTAACTCTTGCTATCCATAGAGTTAAATGGCATACCCCAAATCTCACAGGAATGTCAATAGTAGACCTAGCACTCATGAAGCTGTTTTGGACCTAAGAAGAGATTTTGAAAATTGATACTAGTAATACTCAATACCTTGACATGCATGGATGCCAAAGCTCAATTGTCTTTTTGGCAACTTGGTTGGCAGAGGTAGGAGCAACATCCCGGAGCTTGATTAGCATGTCATTCCACCTCAAGATCAAAAATTTCAGAGGTACCTTAACAAGGGATGGGGTAGACCATCTTTGTAGCACGCACCATCCATAGAGGAGTTCAAATGGCAATATCCCAAAGATGCTTAATTATATCAGACTAACATTTTTAGGGTAAAAATTTTCGAGCCATGGAACATTGATTTAGAACTATAATTATGTAATCATTAAAGAAAAATAGACTAATTGCCCTGCAATCTTTATTTATTACTTTGATTTAAAGAGTTTGATATATGTTTTTCAGTCTGCATTTTGAAACTTCTAAAATGATATGAACCTCAGTAATAAATAACATTTTAGGGTTTTCCTGGAGGCAAAAAAACAACAATTTTACAGGAAATAATGGAACAGACAATTTTCACTGGAAGTGTTGTATCTTAGGGTATGCCAAGAATAGGTGCACACCAAAAACTAAGAAAATGGTTATCATTTTTTCTCTTCAAATTATGCTACATTAAAGCAGGAATAGATTGTCCTTCGCATAAAATATGCATAGCATGTTTTTATCTCCGGATGCAAAGGTTTCTTATTTTTACTTAAAATGCTATGATTGATGTAGAAACCCTTCTTGGTGAATCAACTTTTTCTAATGAATGAAGCCCTTGAAAGCCTAAAAAGGATGGAGGAATCAGACCTAGCCATTTCAATTCTTTGCATTCCTTTTTTATTCATGCCTCATCTTTTCCATCGTATTCATGCCTGCTCTTAATATGTTCCCAGTTTGGGCGTGCAAATCAGTCATCATCAGCACACTGCAAGAGATCTAGATTAAGCAACATCTACAAGGAATCGGCAGGAATGGAAGACCTGACCCTCTTTGCATCTTCTAGGATCTAGGAATTAGTTTCTACTGCTTTTGGTCACTAAATCCTGGATACTTGTTATTTGCAATCAAACTAGAACTACAATTGATTTGGCCTCTTGGTTGTTTCATCATTTTTTTGCATGTTTGATCCTTCTTCTGCAGTTATCATATAGAGAACTTAACCTTTCATTCAGAACATAATTGTGATTTATTAATTGCTTTTACATCTTAGTAAATCATTGGGCTTTGTTGTTGTCAAATATTAGATGTCAATACTCCTGCATCAATCAGCAAAAGATTTTATACATCATCATCATTGTAGAATCATTCACGGTAGAACAAATACACAGCTAAAGATTTGATGTAGAATTAAGATGCGTGAGTAAATATGTAATGCTCGCCTTTAATTAGAGCAACAATAATTACCTTTACTTTTAGCAATTTAAAACAAATACTAAAACAACAAAGAGATGATTTAAGCTTAGGACAAATTACAAGATAAAAGTTTAGAATCACAAATAATCAGCTCCAATCACAATAAGCATTGCATGGAGGAGTTCAAAAGAAATCCCTATATAACATATAGATTAGGCACATAATCGGATTCACTCACACTCCTTGATGAGGGCTAAACGGAGATAGATTGCACAATCTTTATGATGCCACAAATAAAAGAGAAGACTTAGAAAAAGCAAAGACTTAGAAGAGGCTCACCTTTATCAAGATTTGGAGACAATTTGCCACTCAATGGGAGAAAGTTGTTCGTCGATTGCGGCGGCGAAAGAGAAGATAATCCTTTCGACGTAATCTTCAACGGTTTGTTTGATCTCCAAGTTTACGCTCAAAGAACGTAGATTTGAGGATATCAATTTGTCCTTGATCGTCGTAGACAAATCCGTGGTCTTGTCAGGATCCGCCATACAATGGAGAAAGGAAGTAGAACATGAAACTTCAGATTTTTGTGGAATGTGGTAGGAAAGACATCAATATGTAAATCTAAAATTAATTTTAGAAAATTGAAAAAATTTGAAATTAATACGGAGGAGAATAGTTGGAGGGAAATTAATTTGAAAGAGCAAAGAGGAAGGGGGGGAGAGAGAAGAGGGGGCCGGCGTGTAAAGAGAAAGGGAGGGGAGTATTTCTCAAAATCTGAAGTTTAATTTTAGATTTGATTGGGAGGGGATTGGAGTTTTTGAATTTTGAATTTCGAATGAGGAGGAAAAGGAAAGGTTTCCTTTGATGAGGGAGTTGATTAGGGCTCCAAAGGGGGAAGGGGAATTAATATAGAATAGAGGGAGGGAAGGAGGGGGCCGGCGGCATGCTGGGGCAAGAGGGGGGCTTTGGTGGGGATTTAAAAACTTGCCTTCTTAAAATCTTAAATTAGGAAAGATTATTTCAAATCAAAACCTATTTAAAATTCAAATAAATTTGATTTAAGTAACTTTCCTAAAATAAGCATAGTAGATTAGAAAGAATTTCAAATTTCGAATGAAAGGAATAAGCTTTTAATATTTCTCTAATGTGATTTGCACATGGGAAACAATAATGTGGTAATTTGAAATTTGAGGCAAAGGGGAGTTGTGGCTGGCGGCTAGGGTAGGGTTAGGGTTGGATTGGAGCTTTGATGTGTGGACCGTGGCTATGGGGAGGGCAGAGCCTTGTGGCCGACAGCAAATAGGAGGGTGGTCTAAGGGCCGACGGCTAGAGGAGGAGAGGGTTTCATTATTAGGCCGGCGGCTAGAGGTTGGAGGGAAGAAAAAGAGATGGCGGAGCAGAAGATCATGAGCCCCCGACACTTCCTGCGCTGGTGGGTATTCCGTTGCCCTCACCTAGGGACTTCAAGCAAGCTCTCTCAAGAACTCTCACCAACTCATAAACAAAGTGCAGAAAAAATTTCTTCATAATCATCATTTACCATCACAAGAATAAGATGAGGCTATAAAATAGCCCAAAAATACAATAAAAAACAAAAGACAAAAGTGCCCCCTGGGGTCACAAGCACCTACTCCCTCAAGTGAGGGTAAAATCAAAAAATAAACAACAATAAATCCAAATACAACTAATAACTCAAAAATAAAGTGATGCGATCGTGCCGTAGATCGATGTCCCCACTTCTAGTAAACTTTCCATGATCAGATGTCCTCACAAGATTCCTATTCATCCAGACTGGTGAGGTAGAAAGGAAATCATGGAAAGAGAATAAAAATATATTAAATAATAAAAAATCTTCAAAAAAACTTTAATCAAACTAATGAATTAAATATGCTAATAAATGACTAGCAAAGCTTGTAAATTCCACACTACTCGGTGTAAGTGATAACAATAAGATCTAAGTGATAACAATAAGATGTATAAGAAACCATAAATCACTAAAGCAGTATAATCGCGCCCACCACAGAAAAATGAGAAACAAGTGGACACAAAAACCTAATGCTCAAACCAAATAGTTACAATAACTTTTAAACATCTAATATTCTCAAGAAAGCTATTCAAAAAACTGAACAAATGTTACAAATTTACAGTATACAAAATTGCTTAGTAGCGTAGAACACCATGGAAAAGAGTTAATACCATATGCAACTATCAGATTTTGTCATAAGTGGAGATATCACATTTATGTTTCATAGTAAAAGGGTATTGTTGGATAAGACTCTGCACGCATGCATACATGCAGAGTTGTGCATAACACCACCAAAAGAGTTCATAGCACATGGAACTATCAGGTCCAATGACAAAAGTGGACAACATCATATTCATGTTAGATAGTAAAAGTATATATATTTGAAAGAACTTACGCACAAAATATATACATGCAAATAAATAATTCATGTAACGTGCATAAGGTATATTTACTTTAATAGATAAGAAACATAGAAAATTTCCAATCTTACGGGAGTTGATCCTTCTAAAACAGCTCTTGCCCTTGAAAATGACAAATTTCCTGCTAAGAACGAACCACCCTTTGAAAAACTTTTTGAGGGTGACTTCCTTCACTGGCCATCTATGAACTGAATGAGTCAGTGTTGCGACCCATATGCCACATCTGCAAAGCTAGTTGCAGAACCGCTGTTCATTTGTACATAACAGAATACTCTCTCTAGTTGACAATTCTGTAAGGTATAACGAGAAATAAGCAAAGCAACCAAAACAACAAATAAGTTAGGCATGACAGCGAAACTAAGGCCTCGAGTAGATTAACTCAAAACAACGGGAAACATATTACTCACAGAAAGATCCCTCCCACCACTGTAAACATGAGAAAAAGATGGTGTGCTGGCAAGTGCCCAGACTGAATCTGTATGCACGGAATAAGAATGCACACAGCGTTGCTGACCAAGATCCCACAACCTATATCGATAAAAAAGAAAGGCATCATCAGCACATTCTAAGGAAACCTTACTTTCAGCGTGAGAAAAAAGTTATAATAAAGAGAAATATTCCAAACAAGACATGAAAAATTGAACCATTTTACATGTCCAGCATTGGCAAGAACAGAGCAATGGCAGCTAAGAGATATTTGATTTTCAAAAAACCAATTTTTAACAATATAATTAACCACAAAAAAAATACGGAAAGAAATAAATTTTTCAAATTGATCCCAATCCAATTTAATTTCACCAAGGGCAACAATCTTTCGTTGTTTTGCTTAAAGAAATGGAAAAGAAAAAAGAAAGCGCAATAGAGAGAGAAGGAGAATAGTTACCGTATCATGGAATCAGAGGATCCAGACAAGCAAAACCTGATAACATCACATGATGTAAATTTGATTACAAAAAATAGAATTTGTATATCTTTCATGCAATAATTTTTGCTATTAAAGAAGCAATTGAAATGTATCATTTAGAACAAACTATAGAACTACAAGCATTGTTTACTTTCCACCTAAGTCCTTTTCAAGCCCCTCCCAACCTAACAATAAAAACAATGATAAAACTGTCTTAAGTTATTAAGCATGTTTGACTGCATTTTCTATGCAGAATATAAGGCTGGCATACGCCACAACAAGCCCAAAGATGAAGTGATGGCAAATTTGATATTAATGTACCAAGACCATTTCAAATATAATTTTATAATCTGCAAAATTGTCATTCATAAAAATGACCACTTTCTCGGGTCATCATTCATTTGTAAAATGGGATGTAAAAATTCGTATGGATAAACCTGTTTGGAAAAATGAGTCAAAGTCTAAATTTTTTGGAAACAGTGTAACCAATTAAGCATGACTCAATTAACAAGTAATTGCAAGCCTGACACAATTATAAAGAATCTCTATATAAGAAACAAAATGTGTCCCTCTTAATTACAGCACAACAATTAGAATACGACCCAGCAACATCCAATATTAAATTATAACAGTCACATTCCAGCACGACACAATAGAAACCAAGAAAGCTAATCCTCACTAACCAATAGGTAAGTCATCTACTCAGAAAACGGCTGGCTACAAAGAACCAAATGTAAGCAAGAAAAATGTTGAATTATGTTCTTAGCAATGGTAATAACCAGCAATCAAGCTTTATACAGGCAGTTAACGGAGTACCTGCAAGAGTATTTGCGTAAGAAGATAATAAAGGAACAATGCATCTACTGACCTACTTCCAGTAGAAATCAAGTAACAAAGCTCTAAAATATTATCAGTATGCCCTCTTAGCTTCATATTCTTTGAACCAGTTCTGGGGTCCCAAACACATGACCTAAAGAAAAGGAGTGAACAGCTTAAATAAAGAAGGGCAGACAACTGCAAAAATACAATTAAAAAAAAACATGCTGTAGTAGCTCCTCCACTAATGTGGCATGGAATGAAGATACAACCAATAGGAAACTAAATGCACACTTCTCAGTTCCATCCAGAAACAAGTAAAGTTCCACTATCATTCATCGCTAGGGCATATACAGACTCTTTATGGCCTTTTGGCGCAGTAGGATTGTAACCATGTGATTGTGCGTTATTCACAGACATGTTACTTGATGTAACTGAACGTAAAACTTGTCATGGAAGTCCATAGTTTCCTGAATTAATCAGTTTTATAGAGCCTTCATCATCCATAACATCAGTAGATTTGGCAACCGGAAGAACTGCTGCTTCAATGTCCCATATAAAAACCTCCCCACCAAGTCCCCCAGAAGAAACAACATTGCTCTAAAATACAATATACTACAAAAGGATAAAGAAACCAAGAGAAACAAATGTGAATGTAAATGGAGAAGAGAATAGTTATGAAACCCCACCTCATATAAGGTGTAAAGGAGAAAATTAATCAAAACAAAAAAAAAAAACACACACACAGATAAATTGAAGACATTTTCATATTGTAAAAGAATTACATTCTTTTCAGCAGCAGCAAGGCAGGTAACATAATCAGAATGCTGACGAAGGGTTCGGGTGCAACACCATCCGACAAACTATTCCCAGACCTGCAACGTAAAATGGATTAATAAAGCGCACAACCATAATAGCCAAATTACCTTCTTTGGTGAAAGCAAAAACCTTGACAGTTGTATCTGAGGAACATGAAACTAGGGTACCAGCAAGAACTACATCATATAACCTGCATTACAAGAAATTTTGATGGTAACATAGCTTGATACATAATGTAAAACAGAACAATCATCAGGGAAGTAGCCAAAACATAATAAAACATAAACCTATTCTTCACAATAACTTTGAACTTCTGCCCATCTAACCCGTACATTTTTCCTCAATAATTTTATATTCGTTTAATAAGTATGTTTTTCACACTTTATTGTGCATGTCCAAACCACCTAATTTTACTCTCAACTATTTTAATCGCCAAATCTTAATCCAATTTTTTTCTCTCAATTATATTGATTTATGATTCTGGTTTGTCACACATCAAAGTAAAATTTTCATTTTTTACAAGCTCAACTTAGCTACCAATGAATTTTTAAAAGGCCAACATTACGTCACTAACAACATCACCAACTTAATCATATTTTCATAAAATTAATCTTTAAGTCTCCAATGATCAACATCTCACATAATACTCTTCTCCATTAAACCAACCTGCTCTTCCTCTAAAGATATAAAACCAAATATACTTATTGAACAAGAAAATGGTTACACAAAAAATTTATGCAAGACATTACATTCTAAACGACAAACTCAAAAGGTTATTTCAATTTATGTCACATTACAAAAGTTACTCCTGAAATAAAAGTGCACTATGATAAGTAAGTACACAAAGATTATATAAGTACTGATGATAACAGAAGCAGTGTTGATAGAACCAAAAAAAACACAAAGATTTTGCAGATTAAATTTATCAATAAATGGTAACGGATAAATCAAAAATTAAACTGAAAATGTATGCTGCTGTATGAGTAGCTGGGAATGACCCTAAAATGTAAAAAATAAATATAAGACAAACTCTAAGAAAATAATTTTTTCATCTACCATAGATTTTAAAAATAACCAAAGTTCATGTTCAAGATCATACCCAATCAACATGTGACTCATATGTTGCAAAGCAGTTAGCCTGATCATCTGCTATGGCCCACCTTTTTAATGTTCCATCTCTACTTCCAGTAAAAAATAATCACAGCTACTAGATGAAGATTTAAAACAGACAAGCAATTAATGCCTGCACAATGCTGCAAACACCAGAAATTTAAGTGATCTATCATCAGGAAGGGATGAAATAATGGCCAAGCGAAATTTGATGCGGATAGATAAATATATTGTACACATACATATAAACACCCTTGCAGAAGCAATCATACCCACACACACAAATATATTCCATAAGGAATTAAGAGAATGGGAGAAGGAAACATGGACCTTTGTGTCATCTGTATCCTTCACACATACGTTAACCGTTTCTCCTTCCGAGGTCGAGTTGAATTAGACGGTTACCAGCACTAGCCACACGATGCATTGTAAAGTTCCTATTGCATAATTCATAGAAATGTCAAAGGAACTGTATCTAAAATGTTGGCTTTTGTACTGAAAAAAAAATCACTGATTATTGATCAATAATCATAAAGGACTAACTCCAATAATGAGTTTACATGATCGCTAACAATTCCTAAAATAAGTGTGGAAGATAATAATTCTTCAAAAAAAAAGCCCATATGCCATCGTTAGCATCATTAACAACATGCTAGGATCCATGGATAAACTCAATTACATGAACTCCGTATTATCAAAAGGCATTTGAACCATTAAGAAAATAAAAGATAACATAGCAGGGTATCATGTGCATAATGCCCCCGTTGTTCTCATTTAAAACAAAATTGAAATTAGCTTAGAATCAAAAGTCCTGGAATAGGTTTAGGGTCTACGGCTGTCTTTGTCAGTTAAAACTATATGTAGGAATAATTATTGTTTGAAGTTACAGCTGTTAAAATAGCTAATAATGTTTGGAAAATATAACAAACATGTTTATTGCTGTTGTTGTGCGTGTCAAATGAATCAGACACTTATTTGCATTGGAGAACAGACAATTTAATTGTTATTAAAAATACCATTAATGACTGAAATCAACCTTAGATCAACCCTTCTTTTAAAATCAAATCAACATTATCAGTAACGCAGGATCTTGTACATTAAAATCTCCATTTAGATAATTTTTTTAACTTCTGAGAAAACTTTTGAACCACTACATAATTTCTTAAGCATGTCCATAAAATGAAACCGAACAACATAGTAATCCAGTTTCATTAACCATGCATTAAAAAGCGGTCGAGGTGGAGCGTGGGCGACCAGAGGCTTAAGCCTCAACCGACGGATGAAACACACGTCTTTTTGCATTGAGGCATACGCCTCAAGGCTCGAGGCGTTAAGACGAATCGAGGCAGCGCCTTGACTTAATTCTTATTTTTTCTCCAGAGCATATATCCATGTGCGTGAGATAGAGCACAATTAGGTGCTTTTGTTTCATTGAACTTCCGCCACTCCTCGTCTCTAGCTACAAGAAAGGAAAGCCTTGTTGTAGGTGCGTGCATGAATGAGTTTGTGAGAAATATGTCTAACTGATGAATGATACTTGCCCCCGCCTTACAAAGGTCTTATAAATAAGTTAATGTACAGCTTTCATACCTAAAAACCCTATTTTGCCCATAATCTTACTTTCAACCCTTGACTAATGACATAGTCGAGCTCTTTTTATAGGGTGAGATATATGCCTTCTATAAAAGGATTCCTGATTCGTCAGGGAGCTTCGCCGGTTTTTTATGTCAACCCATTTCATCCCTACCATACCGAGCGCAACTCAGGCAGCCAGTCGGGAGGAGAAGTCAGATTGCAAGATCGTTAGCAAGCCATTTAGAATTGATGAAAAATTGATATATTGTATGTATTCTAAAGCAATACTGGTTCAAGTGAAGCGAACTTTACCCAGGAAGACTTTAAATGTTAAACTCGGACATCATTTGAGACGCATCCAACTTTTGGGTCAGTTCACTAACGTAGCCCCACCTAACTATACATACATTTTGATCAGTTTGTGCATGCAGTGGAAACTAAGCGTACTTTGGAAAAAAAATATCTCCAAAATTTCTGCAAATTGGTTTATAAGTCCCCCAGACTTTGATTTTATTCTAGAGAGAATAAGTTTGTTCTATAATATGCCATATAGCTTACATAGGTACCTTCCATGAGACATTTTGCCATAAATGTTATTCATTGGATAAAAAGAGGTATTACTCGAAGATACTCTAAGATTAAAACATATGCAAATTTATATATGGAACAACTATTGTTTTATATCCTTCAATCAATGCTCATTATTACACTTTTTAAGATCATGTTTTGTAGCTCGAAAACAAATGACTTGTATTGTGGTTTTGCCATTACCCAAGACAATTAATATATAAATGTTGATAAGTTGATGATTGAGTAATCTTGGAGAAGCCAAAGAGCATTTTTTAACTCAAAAAGTTATATGTCCATGCGTCGAAAGTTTATTGGAAGTTAAATATTTTGTATTGATAGGTGATGGCTCTAGGAGTCTTGAAGAAAATAATCACAATGTTTGTTACAAAGTGAATACATTTTTTTATATTTGACAAAGACAAGCATGAAAGTTTTGAAGATAAAACATTCGTAAATACATTAAAACACAGTGCAAAGTCACCTCAAACCAAAAATAATGATGAAATGCAACTAATTTGGTGTTTCTAATGACATAAAACTTCAAACTCTTCCATTAAACTATGATCAAGTAAAATTCTCTCTCTCACACACACACACACACATATATATATAGTAGCAGCCTAGAACGGTAAAATTTAATCACCCTAAAGGAAAGAACAAAACGTCAACCTGGAACAAGGAATCTCTCCCGGCATGTAGTCATCCACATCTCTATGAAACACTCGAAGGACACACATACAACAAGCATACAAACAAAAAAAGAGAAAAATTAAAAATATATTCCAACATTCAATGCTCAATCAATTTTGCATGCTTACAAATCTAAAATATACCCTTCAACAGACCTGAAATAAGAAACTACACAAATTTATAAGAAATACATTCAAAAATAATAAATTTCAATCAATCAACCCCTACTAAATTTCACAGCAGGTGAATTCCAGCAAACTTTCCATGCGCCCAATTTCATTAATTTTTTAAAGAATCTGGCAAAATAGAAAGAGTTTTGTAGCAAAACAATGAGCAGCTCAATGAGGCTTGCACAGGATTGTAGATGAATAGGTGTTGATTATGGCAATTAAAGAAGCAGGACTATAACAAAGCAGGAATAGCAAAAAAGACAATACAAAAGATTAAGGTGAAAATAAGACACTTGAAGCAGAGCAAAATGTAGCATATGCTGGATTACATCAACATCAACATGGCAGAATTGAAAAAAATAATTTAGCATTTGATAATCAAACAACAACAACAACAACAACACAAGCCTTTATTCCACTATGTGGGGTCGGCTACATGAATCATTTTTCTCCATTGTGTCTTATTAAGAGTCAAATTCTCATCTAAATCTAATAAGGAAATGTCATTTCTAATATTTTCTAACCAAGT
The DNA here is from genome assembly GCA_022539455.1 of Dendrobium nobile. Lineage (NCBI taxonomy): Eukaryota > Viridiplantae > Streptophyta > Magnoliopsida > Asparagales > Orchidaceae > Dendrobium > Dendrobium nobile. The sequence goes on along the minus strand of CM039726.1, from coordinate 67,811,530 downwards.
TTTTTAGGTCTACCTCTACCCTTCTTAACATAAGCCAAATCTAATACATCTACAGATCTACTTTCCTAACCGGGTCATCAAAAGGCCGCCATTTTATGTGACCAAACCATCTAAGAAGACTCTCTCTAATCTTATCTTCCAATGGAGCTACTCCAACCTTTTCACGTATATGCTCATTTTGTATCCTATCTCTAAGAGTAAAGCCACTCATCCACCTGAGCATCCACATTTCTGCAACACTTAAGTTTATATTATGCTTTCCTTTTAATGGCCAACATTCTGCACCATAAAGCATTGCAGGTCTCACTACCATCTTATAGAATTTTCCCTTAAGTTTGAGAGGGACTTTATATCACACAACAAGCCTAATGCATTCCTTCACTTCAACCATCCAACTTGAATTATACTAATAATATCCCCGTCTACTTCACCATCACTCTGAATAATAGACCCAATATATCTAAAACGTATACTCTTATTAATAACTTGAACGCCCAAAGTCATAATCCCCCCACTAGATCTATTATTACTAAAATTACACTCCATATATTCAATGTTAGATATGCTCAAACAAAAGCCTTGAGACTCTAAGGTTGACCTCCATAATTCATGTTTACCTTCAACTCCCTCTCTAGTCTTATCAACAAGAAGAATATCATTAGCAAAAAGCATACACCAGGGTACAACCTCCAAATGTCTAGGGAGAACATCCATGACTAAAGCAAAAAAATATGGGCTTAAGGCTGATCCTAAATGAAATTCAACTGAAATAGGAAAATGCTTGTTCAAACCAACTTGTGTTTGAACACAAGTAACAGCTCCTCCATACATATCCTTAATGATTTGAACAGAAGCATTATTAACTCGTAGAACTCTCCATAGCACTTCTCTTGGAACTTTATCGTATGTTTTCTCTATATCAATAAAAATCATATGTAGATCCTCTTATTCTCTCTATACTTCTCCATCAAACCTCTCAATAAATGAATGGCTTCCATAGTAGACCTATCTGGCATGAATTCAAATTGATTTTGAAAAACGCTAGTGTCACGCCGCAACCAATGCTCCATAACTCTCTCCCATAGCATTTGATACTCTATGAGGCAAAATTGCTATGCTTTCTACAAAAAATCCCATGAAATTTCACAAATAGACTTGTCATCCCAAGCTACAAAAACATGTGATTTATACTGTTAGTAGTATACACAATCCCTTTATATAAGTAATCTTAGGGAATATACCTGTATTGCAAGTTATTGATGTGAATTTGCAAAGGGAGGAAAGGAGAAGAATACAAGGTACTAACTGTAGAATATAGTCAAACAGAAGAAATGAAGGATAGCAATACTTCTCAAAATTTCCAATTTATAAATGTTTGTCCCAACATGTAAAATTTTTTATGACCCTATGCTCCTTGTAGTTAATTTATTAAACGCTCCTATAAAAAAATTTCTTTCACCTAGGAACACTGTTACTTTATCTCCTGGTTTAAATTCAACATATTTCTCGAAACAATTATTGAAAATACTAAAACACCAGTGAGGTTGGCTGTAATTTCTTCAATTGTGTTTCATTTATTTTGTGAAGAATGAGAGTTAACCAAAGTTTCACCCTATTGACTTGAATTTGATGACCACTCCACCCGTGCCGTTGATAGCTGTTTTACTGATAAGAAACAATTATTAAAAACAATTAACACTCTCAATTACAAGAGAGAACTCTTTCAATTAAGGCAAAATGGCATAACGTTTTAAAAAGCAGTGGCAGTAATTTGGTTTTAGGATAGTAAAATTTATAGCCTTTAACTTAAAGCGAATCGCAAGGGGATTGATGACTAACCCAATTAGGACCCCACCTCTTTTTTATCCTTAGTTGGCATGGACCTTAATATTCTTAATCAGCAAAAGATAGTCGCCCCAACCTAAAGAAAAGATCTTTATCAACGGTCATGGATTAAATCATCCTTTGACCTCCATATATGCTCCACTATGTGTTCAATCAGCAATAACGAATTTGACAAATAACGAATGCAATATAGCACAAGTTCGATTCGAAATGCAACACATAAATCCAAAATTATCGAATAATCACTCATTTTGCTAAAAAGGCTACATCGATGTGTTTGTAGCATCAAAATAACTAAGAAATGATCATTGTTGATTAAATCAAATGAAGACGATGAACAATAGAAGTGCTGATGAGGACATCGGGCCTTGGAAAGTCTACCTGAGGCGGGGCCGGCGATCTACGGCCACGATTGCGCCGATTTATTTTTGAGTTATTTAATGCATTTTGATTTATTTATGTACTTTTCCAATTTTACCCTCACTTGAGGGACGAGATGCTTGTAACGCCAAGGGGTACTTTTGTCTTTTGTTTTATCATTGAATTTGGGGACTATTTATATCCTCCTCCTATGCTTATGCTGGTTAATGAAGATAATTATGAAAATTTCAGCTTATGTTTCTTGTCTCATTTGTGTTGAAAGAGAGAGCTTTGGAGAGATCCCTAGGTGAGGGAATCGGATCACCCACCACCAGCAGGAAGCGTCCGGGCTCGTGATTATCTTCTTCTTCTTCCTCCCTTCCTCTTCCCCCTTTCCCCTAGACCGTCGGCCAAGCTCCTTAAGCCACCAGCCCTCCACTCATCTCTCCCACTATAGGCCAAAACCTCCACCACCACTCAACCTAGGCTGGGCATCTCTCCCTTCTCCATACAAGCCAACCTTTTTTCCCCCACCTTCACACCACCAAAACCCCACAAACCCTAACCTAGCCACCGACCACATTTCTTTCCCCAAGCCTCCACAATTCAAAATCCCTACTTGAATACCTTTCATAAGTGACAACTCTTAATTTAGGAAAGTCTAATTTCATATTTTAAATCAATTTGAATTAGAAAATTCTTTCCTAACTAAGAGGATCGATTTTAGGAAAGTTCTTAAATTAAGTCCTATTTGAATTTTGAATTAGATGGGATTTAAATTAATCCTTCCTAATTTAAAATTCTAAATCAAGCAAGCCTTGATTTCCCCTCCACAAGCCCCACTCCCTCCTTGATGTCGCCAGCCCCCTCCTTCCTTTTCTTTATCCCACAATAAATTTCTTCCCCTTTTGGAACCCTAATTAATTCCCTAATCCAAGGAGCTCTTTCCCCCTTCTCCCTTTATTTGAAAATTCAAATTTCCAAACCCTAATCCCCCTTATTCAAATTTGAAATTTAGTATCAGATTTTGGAAAAAGGCCTTCCCATCCTAGTTTTGGCCAACCCCCCACATCCTCTCTCCACCATGGCGCTTAACTTGATACCCCACCCAAGGAAGGAAGGATAGAAGCAACCTCACCACCCCGCATCCCCTCTTGAAAATAATTCTTCAAATCCCCCTCCCGACAATTAATCCCAAGGGATTTCTAAATCATCGTTTGTTGTCCAGATTTTTTGGATATAGCAAATTTTTGTATTGAAATTTCCTCCACGGACACTTGTTGTCCCAACAATCGGAGAACCTTTATGTGATGTCCATAAGTTCCAGATTGTTGTCCAACAATATCTAGAAGGCTCGTGGTTGCTGTCCACTTCCTCTCAAGCACCCAAACGACCACACCAGAGCTTCGTATCTCCTATTTCTTTGGGTAAACTCTTCCTCCAACTCTTTTATCTTCATAGTTGCTTCTCAGTTGTGGTCTTATTCGATTCATGAAGATTGTGTTAATGTTCCTCCGCTAAAGCCTAGTGATCTAGAGAGTTGAGTGAGGGATCTTTCCATAGTGACTAGTCTCGTTGCTAACGTAGGGATTCTTCGTTGAAACCTTGCATGTATGCAACGTTAGAGTAATTGATTATTTTGTGGCCTTAAATTTTATCTGTGACTTGGTCTAAGCTTGTTTCACCGCTCTCTTGTTTTATTTCATCGTTTAAATCTCTATAAGTCTTAATTAATATTGTTCTCTAAACTAAAGCGTGCAAAATCCTTAATTTACATCATTCAAGCATTTAAGTCCTGCATCACGTACTCCCGTATGTTCCTAAATCAAAATGCACCGACTAAAGCAAAAATCACTAAATTGTCACTTGTTAGTTGTTTCACAAAACAAACAACGTCGATAAATATGGAGTGTCAAAATTATACAAGAAAAACCTCTTGCGACCAATTCAATCAATCATGACAAAAACAAGAAATGATGGATGCAACATCAAACAGGCTTGGAATAGAATGCTTTATTGCAATTGAAATCACCAAATCGTTGCCCAATTAACAAAACAGACAATGTTGAAGCTTCCACAATGTTGAAATTACCCATAAATGATATCAATATTGCCCAGGCCACCGCACGAGCGAAATTTTAAAAAAAATCACCTACACAAGAGGTGACAACATTAAATTTAAGGCAAGCGTATGACGAGAATTTGCAAAAAATTTACAAAAAATGAGTCAGTGCACATACTGATTGCTCTTTTTATTTAATTTAATTTAATTTTATTAAAAACCTCAGATCAAATCACCTTATCCCATCATACTCTATGCATCCTGCCAGCTGAATCCACCAAATCCCATGTATTCGATGCTGCCTAAAGCGTCTTAGCCTGTATGCATGAAGGCCATATGGACAGAAATAACAATTGCAAAAAAAAAAAAAGTAGTAAACAAAACCCCCACCTCACATTCTCTCTCTGATCCTCCCCTTCACTTTATATCATACTCCAATTAACCACTCATGATTCTCACTACCACTTGCAATTCTCCAAACCAACACTTGTACACATTCCCACGTACTCCCACAACAATCCACACACTTTCCTATCGATATGTCCACTACATATCTCTTTTTTCTCCATATTTTCTCTTACTAACACCATCTTCCCTTTACTTCCACTCATTTTCCTCTCTATTATAATTTGCCAATTCAACTCCACCTCAACACTGGCGACTTCCTGCCCTCACTGACAATGTAAAGAATGAGCTTGAGAGTGTCATAGTTGAGAAGAAAAGTTGCAAAGGTTCAGGTATGAACACCAAAATAGGAAAAAAAATATGTTCAGATTAATGAAGCTTTCATGAGTGATGATGAGAATGGCTAACTAACATCAAGTTCTCCTTTGAAAACCGCACTTTTAGAAATATAGATAGTCATGCATTTGGCTCAGCCGCCTGTGTTTTTGTTGAACTTTATATATTAGCAGCAGTCCAAACTTTATGCATTTTAAATGGCAAACGTTCGCAAAAACAATCAAAATTTAGACATCATCCAACCGTGCACACATCACAACATCGCTACAAAATCTCATAAAGCATATAACTGTGTCAAGCATGTGCACCAAGAAACGTATGAGAATATTTTGTAAAGGCGCCGAAAATTGAGCGTGTGCATTGCATCACAAAAATGCAAAAAAGTGTATGCAAAAAAGTGTACAAGTGTATCATGCATATGCACTTAGAAACAAGAAAATGCACCACGCATATGCACCAAAAAAGCATGCATGAGTGCTGCATTCAAACTCGCCTACAAGTGATCTAATTAATCTACTAATGTTCGAATCTAAAGACTAGACTACTGCACGAGTTTAAAATAAACTGAGCTTAAATGTTCTCTTCGCCTAAAGAGTGTGTAAGTATATCATGTATGCGCATTTAAAGCACACTAATACAATGCACAAATGCATCAAAAATACTGCAAGAGCACCACGTAAGTGATTAGCAAGTGTGCAAGACTACGTACATATGCACCAAAAAGTATATAAATGCACCATGTAAGCACATTAAAAATATGCAATCACACTATGAAATGCTCTAAAATGCATGCAATTGGATCTTGTAGGCGCATTAAAAAGAATGCAAGTATAATGTGAAAATACATTGAAAAATGTGCAAGTGTAGTATCTGAGAGCATTAAAAAATATGCAAGCACATTATATAAATGCACTAAAAAATGCATCAATGTATCATGCAAGCACATCGAAAGACATGCAGGTGAATTATGACATGTATAAGTACAAAATGAATCTACACCAAAATATATGAAAGTCAGAAAAAATAGTGAAATTATCATAATTGAATCATCCATATATATCTGTACAAATATGTAAATAATTAAATTTAATGCTTGAAAATGCTACGCAAACTGAAAAATAATTAGAAATCAAAATTACTTCATCCTAACAGTTGTACAATTCTTTACATTTTAAGTCCAATCATCCTCACAAAAATTGGAGCTGACAATATTTGAATTCACACCACCCACCCCCACGTGATAATGACCTTTTTGATAGTTAATCTTAACCGCATGGGACAATATTTTTGAAACACCCCCAAATCTCAAAGAAAACATTGTGGGGCCCATATCTACATATATCCAAAAAATTGCAAGAAAAAATACACAAGCAAATTTATCACCCTAAGCTTAAAGAAGTAACCATCCACATGCCGCAAAATATAATGGTATGACAAAGATAAGATTAACCTCAGCCACAAAGGCTCAAAGTCTTATCAAGCGAACCATTATGATCACTCTCATTAGAACTCACGTCAATAAGGATGTGGCATATGTCCTCTAATCAGTGGTTTTGCCATCAAATAATACTACGGGTAAACAATTATGATTGGGGCACTCTAACGATTGCCTTCACTGTAAAATTGCACATTATATTATGGTCACAACCATAGCCTAGATGTTGCCAATGGCTCCGACCCCCTTGAGTAATGTATCATAGGTGCACTTGAAACTATCTCCTTAGAAAAAAATCCAACCCAAGTATGTAAGGCAATTTTGTACGAAGCAAGCCCTACCTGCAAAGAAGGATCATTTTGTTAAGTTGAGTTGAACACCTTTGCTGACCAAGTAGATCAGCCTCCATAATAACCCAAGAAGACAGAAACATTAGATTTTAATTAGGTTCGTCAACATCCCCCTCACCAGCTTTAAGCTAAAGACGATAAATATCCTTCAACCTTGAACCAAAAATTAATGTTACTAGATAGAAAGAATTTAAGTGTCCATTGGCTAGCCTTAATCGAAAATTCTCTCTACAGTAGGGATAATTAACCATAGAGGTTTGCAGGTATGAAAAAATCTGAAACCATATCATAAAGTCCTCATAAAATGGGGATGAAATATATGGGTAACTTATTATTTGTAATCTACTCTAACTTCTGAAAATTCAACATGTAGCTAAGCTCTCAAAAAAGAATCAAAAGCAAATTCTTGGGGCCCACACGTCCAAGAGGATCTAGTAGAATTGGAGTGGATGTTTGCCTAAGAGGATGATTTTAATTCGATCATAGGTAATTGGGAGCTTTGTGCCCCACCAAGTGCACCATATAATTCACAACTCAAGGTCTAAGACATTGGATATCATGCACTATTTGGCCTAGACATAATTTAATGATGTTATATACGACGAAACTACTCAGTAAGCCCATATCACAACTGCTAAAATAGTGGTGTCATTTAGCAATAAAATCACCTGCCTAGAAGACGCGTGCCACGTACTTAAAAATGTGAGATCTTTTAAAAGTGATTATAGCAATACTATTGATATGACATCATCTCTTTATAGCTGAGAGTATGTTTAACTTATCACTCTTATCAAATTGCTATAAAGGGTAGATGAATGCTTGCTTTAAGTTTTAAGCAAACATTTTTTTATCAATATAAAAGCCCGAAAAAAATATGCTTTTGGAGTTTCAAGGCAATTTGATGATACCGTCCTCCCATTCAAATTTATTGTCAACACAACCAGCACCGGAGTATGGTTGCTTGAAACATCTGTGTTTGAAATTGAGAGATTAATTTTTTGAATGGAACTCTCTAATTATGACGTGTGATAACCAAGCCCATCACAGGGGTTTGCTTGATGGACTTTAATGTACTGAACCTTGTCGATTGTGCCCTCGTGCTTATAAATGATCAGGTTGATGGGGTTCAAGTAGTATAGGCTCTTAGTCTTTGAAATGTGAAGGAAAGGTCCTGAAATGTGAGATTTATGAGCCAACCATACAAATAGGGTGGCCCGTAAAGAGCACATATATATCGAGTTTGAGTTTGAATTTTGGAAAGAAAAAAAATTAAACTTCCAAAATGACTGCAAGTCTTTTAAATTCTATAGAAGCGTCTTAAAGAAGTGGAAATTTAATGTTCATTCATGCTTTTAGTCCATACAACATTCTTAGATTTTAATTTCATACGCTTGGCACATTGGTCAAAACACATGCAAACGTACTTTTTGGCTTTCAAATGATGTGCACAAATTTCAAGGGGATTGAAACACTTTCCGAGCATTGTATTGAGTTGGAAACCATCTCACGAAGAACGTGCAAAGCTTAAATTATTTGGATTTAATTATTAGAATGAATATTTGCATGAATATTTTGTCATTAAAATGCACACAAGAATTTTATGTTAAGAGTTTTTTTAAAAACCGTCTTATGCCAGCATGCATGTACGTATTATGAGGGTGGCGAGGGTTTTGCAAATTAGAACTTTGTGTGATCTTAAACTTTGTTGGATGCCTAAATATTGCTAATTTGCTTGCATGTAACACATTTGAGTGTTCAAGAAGGCCCCCACTGAGAATATTCTTCGTCTATAAATAGAGCAACTACCGCCCTAGTTCATTTTCATTCAACTTCTGTTAGTCCGTTATGTGAAGAATTAAGAGCTTTCGGGACAGTTCTAGAGGCAATCAGAAAGTTCCATCTACATACTTGCAAGTGAGCAATTAAGTCCCATACATTCCTTGTCCGTGTAAGTTCATGTTCTTTTCAGTTCTTTTAATGCAAGATGAAGCACAATCCAAGCCACTAAAGGACTCTGTTGATGCTTGTTTGGAAAGCTGCCAAGGTTCCTGTTGTCCAATTCTATGTTCAATTTTGTTTTCCATTTTTTTCATCAATTCTATCGGGTTGAATTATGGGCTCTCTGCAGAGTCAAAAGGTCCATAAAGGCATGCATATCGCATGAAACTCCCGCCAATGCAAGGTTTAGGGAGAGGATGATATGTACAACCTCTCTTGTATTTTCACAACTTGAACCTAGGGCCTCTATAATACAGGAGAAGCAACTTAACAACATCTCTAAACCCGACATCTACAATGAGGACCCGTGATCTTCCAAAAATTAGTTTCAAATAAAATGGATATCAGGATTTCAATTTCCACAGCTCATCATTCCCATATGATGATGAAATGAAGGGCTTAATAGAGTTTGGTGATATATGTTGTGATGTTTAGTAGGAAATCTTCTATAATAATAATAATAATAATAATAATAATAATAATAATAATAATAATATAGTATCTGGCTAAAGATCACAAGTCAAGTTAAAATTTGGTGATCATTACGAAAAACAATTTAGCCAATATATTACGAGCATGATTACATTTTAGATTGTCATGAGTAAATATCCTAGAAGATTGAAAACTTATATCAAAGCTTGGCAACTTTATTGAGTCATTTGCAAAATATATGCATACTCTGAAAGCCAACAATACTTAAATCTTGTTGTAAACTATGATAGGTATAAATTTGAATCAATTAGTCATAGAAGTTATTAGTGTTTTTTAGGAGGGAACTCCCCTGCCTTACACCAAAATATATTCTCATTGTTCGTCACTTTAATATTTTGTTGCCCATATCAAAAATAGGCTAACAAGCGAGCTTCATGGACAATTCATACCAAAACTGACAATAAGTGATGCATTGAGATAAATTTTCCAAGAATGTCAATACTAGTCTAGCAATTAATGAAGGCGATTGAGCCTAAATGACAGCTGGGCATTGATACCAATATACCCATAACTTCATATCCATGGTATGTCAATGCCTATACTATTTTTTTGGCAACTTTGCTGCAGAAGCATGAGCTACAATGCTAGGACATTCTTGATTATAGCATATTATTCCTCCCCAGGGTCAAAGATTTCAGGAGTACCATGATAAGTGGTGGGTAAACATTCCCATGGTAACTCTTGCTATCCATAGAGTTAAATGGCATACCCCAAATCTCACAGGAATGTCAATAGTAGCCTAGCACTCTATGAAGCTGTTTGGACCTAAGAAGTGAGTTGATAATTGATACTAGTATACTCATACCTTGACATGCATGGATGCCAATGCTCTTATTGTCTTTTTGGCAACTTGGTTGGCAGAGGTAGGAGCAACATCCTGAGCTTGATTAGCATGTCATTCCACCTCAAGATCAAAAATTTCAGAGGTACCTTAACAAGGGATGGGGTAGACCTTCCTTTGGTAGCACGCACCATCCATAGAGGAGTTCAATGGCATATCCCAAAGATGCTTAAGTTATATCAGACTAACATTTGTTAGGGTAAAATTTTCGAGCCATGGAACATTGATTTAGAACTATAATTATGTAATCATTAGAAGAAAAATAGACTAATTGCCCTGCATCTTTATTTTACTTGATTTAAAGAGTTTGATATATGTTTTCAGTCTGCATTTTGAAACTTCTAAATGATATGACCTCAGGTTAATATGACATTTTAGGGTTTTCTGGAGGCAAAAAAACAACATTTTACAGGAAATAATGGAACAGACTAAGTTTCACTGGAAGTGTTGTATCTTAGGGTATGCCAAAGAATAGTGCACCAAAAACTAGAAAATGGTTATCTATTTCTTCAAATTATGCTACATTAAAGCAGGAATAGATTGTCCATCGCATAAAAATGCATAGCATGTTTTATCTCCGGTATGCAAAGGTTTTCTTATTTTACTTAAAATGATATGATTGATGTAGAAACCCTTCTTGGTGAATCAACTTTTTCTAATGTATGAAGCCCTTGAAAGCCTAAAAAGGATGGAGGAATCAGACCTAGCCATTTCAATTCTTTGCATTTTCCCTTTATTTATTCATGCTCTCATCTTTTCCATCGTATTCATGCCTGCTCTTAATATGTTCCCAGTTTGGGCGTGCAAATCAGTCATCATCAGCACACTGCAAGAGATCTAGATTAAGCAACATCTACAAGGAATCGGCAGGAATGGAAGACCTGACCTCTTGCATCTTCTAGGATCTAGGAATATAGTTTCTACTGCTTTTGGTCACTAAATCCTGGATACTTGTTATTTGCATCAAACTAGAACTACAATTGGATTTGGCCTCTTGGTTGTTTCATCATTTTTTTGCATGTTTGATCCTTCTTCTGCAGTTATCATATAGAGAACTTAACCTTTCATTCAGAACATAATTGGATTATTTTATTGCTTTTACATCTTAGTAAATCATTGGGCTTTGTTGTTGTCAAATATTAGATGTCAATACATCCTGCATCAATCAGCAAAAGATTTTATACATCATCATCATTGTAGAATCATTCACGGGTAGAACAAATACACAGCTAAAGATTTGATGTAGAATTAAGATGCGTGAGTAAATATGTAATGCTCGCCTTTTAATTAGAGCAACAATAATTACCTTTACTTTTAGCAATTTAAACAAATACTAAAACAACAAAGAGATGATTTAAGCTTAGGACAAATTACAAGATAAAAGTTAGAATCACAAATAATCAGCTCCAATCACAATTAGCATTGCATGGAGGAGTTCAAAAGAAATCCCTATATTAACATATAGATTAGGCACTAATCGGATTCACTCACACTCTTGATGAGGGCTAAACGGAGATAGATTGCACAATCTTTATGATGCCACAAATAAAAGAGAAGACTTAGAAAAGCAAAGACTTAGAGAAGAGGCTCACCTTTATCAAGATTTGGAGACAATTTGCCACTCAATGGGAGAAAGTTGTTCGTCGATTGCGGCGGCGAAAGAGAAGATAATCCTTTCGACGTAATCTTCAACGGTTTGTTTGATCTCCAAGTTTACGTCAAAGAACGTAGATTTGAGGATATCAATTTGTCCTTGATCGTCGTAGACAAATCCGTGGTCTTGTTCAGGATCCGCCATACAATGGAGAAAGGAAGTAGAACATGAAACTTCAGATTTTTGTGGAAGTGTGGTAGGAAAGACATCAATTAGTAAATCTAAAATTAATTTTAGAAAATTGAAAAAATTTGAAATTAATACGGAGGAGGAATAGTTGGAAGGGAAATTAATTTGAAAGAGCAAAGAGGAAGGGGGGAGAGAGAGAGAGGGGGCCGGCGTGTAAAGAGAAAGGGAGGGGAGTATTTCTCAAAATCTGAAGTTTAATTTTAGATTTGATTGGGAGGGGATTGGAGGTTTTGAATTTTGAATTTCGAATGAGGAGGGAAAGGAAAGGTGTTCCTTTGATGAGGGAGTTGATTAGGGCTCCAAAGGGGGAAGGGAATTAATATAGAATAGAGGGAGGGAAGGAGGGGGCCGGCGGCATGCTTGGGGCAAGAGGGGGGCTTTAGGTGGGGATTTAAAACTTGCCTTCTTAAAATCTTAAATTAGGAAAGATTATTTCAAATCAAAACCTATTTAAAATTCAAATAAATTTGATTTAAGTAACTTTCCTAAAATAAGCATAGTAGATTAGGAAAGAATTTCAAATTTCGAATGAAAGGAATAAGCTTTTAATATTTTCCTAATGTGATTTGCACATGGGAAACAATAATGTGGTAATTTGAAATTTGGAGGCAAAGGGGAGTTGTGGCTGGCGGCTAGGGTAGGGTTAGGGTTGGGATTGGAGCTTGATGTGTGGACCGGTGGCTATGGGGAGGGCAAGGCCTTTGTGGCCGACAGCTAATAGGAGGGTGGTCTAAGGGCCGACGGCTAGGAGGAGGAGAGGGGTCTTATTAGGCCGGCGGCTAGAAGGTTGGAGGGAAGAAAAAGAGATGGCGGAGCAAGAAGATCACGAGCCCGGACACTTCCTGCGGCTGGTGGGTATTCCGTTGCCCTCACCTAGGGACTTCAAGCAAGCTCTCTCAAGAACTCTCACAACTCATAAACAAAGTGCAGAAAAATTTTCTTCATAATCATCATTTACCATCACAAGAATAAGATGAGGCTATAAATAGCCCAAAATACAATAATAAAACAAAAGACAAAAGTGTCCCCTGGGGTCACAAGCACCTACTCCCTCAAGTGAGGGTAAAATCAAAAAATAAACAACAATAAATCAAATACAACTAATAACTCAAAAATAAAGTGATGCGATCGTGGCCGTAGATCGATGTCCCCATCTCTAGTAAACTTTCCATGATCAGATGTCCTCATCAAGATTCCTATTCATCCAGACTGGTGAGGTAGAAAGGAAATCATGGAAAGAGAATAAAAATATATTAAATAATAAAAACATCTCAAAAAAACTTTAATCAAACTAATGAATTAAATATGCTAATAAATGACTAGCAAAGCTTGTAAATTCCACACTACTCGGTGTAAGTGATAACAATAAGATCTAAGTGATAACAATAAGATGTATAAGAAACCATAAATCACTAAAGCAGGTATAATCTGCGCCCACCACAGAAAAATGAGAAACAAGTGGACACAAAAACCTAATGCTCAAACCTAATAGTTACAATAACTTATTAAACATCTATATTCTCAAGAAAGCTATTCAAAAAACTGAACAAATGTTACAAATTTACAGTATCAAAATTGCTTAGTAGCGTAGAACACCATGGAAAAGAGTTAATACCATATGCAACTATCAGATTTTGTCATAAGTGGATGATATCACATTTATGTTTCATAGTAAAAGGGTATTTGTTGGATAGAGACTCTGCACGCATGCATACATGCAGAGGTTGTGCATAACACCACCAAAATGAGTTCATAGCACATGGAACTATCAGGTCCATGACAAAAGTGGACTACATCATATTCATGTTTAGTAGTAAAAGTATATTTATTTGAAAGAACTTACGCACAAATATATACATGCATAATAAATAATTCATGTAACGTGCATAAGGTATATTTACTTAATAGATAAGAAACAGTAGAAATTTCCAATCTTACGGGAGTTGATCCTTCTAAAACAGCTCTTGCCCTTGAAAATGACAAATTTCCTGCTAAGAACGAACCACCTCTTTGAAAAACTTTTTGAGGGTGACTTCCTTCAGCTGGCCATCTATGAACTGATGAGTCAGTTGTTGCGACCCATATGCCATCATCTTGCAAAGCTAGTTGCAGAACCGGCTGTTCATTTGTACATAACAGAATACTCTCTCTAGTTGACAAGTCTGTAAGGTATAACTGAGAAAATAAGCAAAGCAACCAAAACAGCAAATAAGTTAGGCATGACAGCGTAAACTAAGGCACGAGTAGATTATCTCAAGACAACGGGAAACATATTACTCACAGAAAGATCCCTCCCACCACTGTAAACATGAGAAAAAGATGGTGTGCTGGCAAGTGCCCAGACTGAATCTGTATGCACGGAATAAGAATGCACACAGCGTTGCTGACCAAGATCCCACAACCTATATCGATAAAAAAGAAAGGCATCATCAGCACATTCTAAGGAAAGCCTTACTTTCAGCGTGAGAAAAAAGTTATAATAAGAGAGAAATATTCCAAACAAGACATGAAAATTGAACCATTTTACATGTCCAGCATTGGCAAGAACAGAGCAATGGCATGCTAAGAGATATTTGATTTTACAAACCATTTTTTACAATATAATTAACCACAAAAAAATACGGAAAGAAATAAATTTTCAAATGTGATCCCAATCCTATTTAATTTCACCAAGGGCAACAATCATTTCGTTGTTTGCTTAAAGAAATGGCAAAGAGAAAAAGAAAGCGCAATAGAGAGAGAAGGAGAATAGTTACCGTATCATGGAATCAGAGGATCCAGACAAGCAAAACCTGATAACATCACATGATGTAAATTTTGATTACAAAAATAGAATTTGTATATCTTTCAGCAATAATTTTGCTATTAAAGAAGCAATTGAAATGTATCATTTAGAACAAACTATAGAACTACAAGCATTGTTACTTTCCACCTAAGTCCTTTTCAAGCCCCTCCCAACCTAACAATAAAAACAATGATAAAACTGTCTTAATGTTATTATGCATGTTTGACGTGCATTTTCTATGCAGAATTATAAGGCTGGCATACGCCACAATCAAGCCCAAAGATGAAGTGATGGCAAATTTGATATTAATGTACCAAGACCATTTCAAATATAATTTTATAATCTGCAAAATTGTCATTCATAAAAATGACCACTTTCTCGGGTCATCATTCATTTGTAAAATGGTGATAGTAAAAAATTCGTATGGATAAACCTGTTTGGAATAATTGAGTCTAAGTCTAAATTTTTTGGAAACAGTGTAACCAATTAAGCATGACTCAATTAACAAGTAATTGCAAGCCTGACACAATTATAAAGAATCTCTATTAAGAAACAAAATGTGTCCTCTTAATTACAGCACTACAATTAGATACGACCCAGCAACATCCAATTATTAAATTATAACAGTCTACTTTCCAGCACGACACAATAGAAACCAAGAAAGCTAATCCTCACTAACCATAGGTAAGTCATCTACTCAGAAAACGGCTGGCTACAAGAACCAAATGTAAGCAAGAAAATGTTGAATTATGTTCTTAGCAATGGTAATAACCAGCAGATCAATGCTTTATACAGGCAGTTAACGGAGTACTGCAAGAGTATTTGCGTAAGAAGATATAAAGGAACAATGCATCTACTGACCTTCCAGTAGAATCAAGTAACAAAGCTCTAATATTATCAGTATGCCCTCTTAGCTTCATATTCTTTGAACCAGTTCTGGGGTCCCAAACACGAATGACCTAAAGAAAAGGAGTGAACAGCTTAAATAAGAGAAGGGCAGACAACTGCAAAAATACAATTAAAAAAAACAGCTGTAGTAGCTCCTCCACAAATGTTGGCATGGAATGAAGATACAACCAATAGGAAACTAAATGCACCTTCTCAGTTCCTCCAGAAACAAGTAAAGTTCCACTATCATTCATCGCTAGGGCATATACAGACTCTTTATGGCCTTTGGCTGCAGTAGGATTGTAACCATGTGATTGTGCGTTATTCACAGACATGTTACTTGATGTAACTGAACGTAAACTTGTCATGGGAAGTCCATAGTTTCCTGAATTAATCAGTTTATTGGAGCCTTCATCATCCATAACATCAGTAGATTTGGCAACCGGAAGAACTGCTGCTTCAATGTCCCATATAAAAACCTCCCCACCAAGTCCCCCAGAAGAAACAACATTGCTCTAAAATACAATATACTACAAAAGGATAAGAAACCTAGAGAAACAAATGTGAATGTAAATGGAGAAGAGAATAGTTATGAAACCCCACCTCAATATAAGGGTAAAGGAGAAAATTAATCAAAACAGAAAAAAAAAACACACACACAGATAAATTGAAGACATTTTCATATTGTAAAAGAATTACATTCTTTTCAGCAGCAGCAAGGCAGGTAACATAATCAGAATGCTGACGAAGGGTTCGGGTGCAAACACCATCCGACAAACTATTCCAGACCTGCAACGTAAAATGGATTAATAAAGCGCACAACCATAATAGCCAAATTACCTTCTTTGGTGAAAGCAAAAACCTTGACAGTTGTATCTGAGGAACATGAAACTAGGGTGTTACCAGCAAGAACTACATCATTAACCTGCATTACAAGAAATTTTGATGGTTAACATAAGCTTGATACTATAATGTAAAACAGAACAATCATCAGGGAAGTAGCCAAAACATAATAAAACATAAACCTATTCTTCACAATAACTTTGAACTTCTGCCCATCTAACCCGTACATTTTTCCTCAATAATTTTATTATTCGTTTAATAAGTATGTTTTTCACACTTTATTGTGCATGTCCAAACCACCTAATTTACTCTCAACTATTTTATATTCGCCAAATCTTAATCCAATTTTTTTCTCTAATTTATTGATTTATAGATTCTGGTTTGTCACACATCAAAGTAAAATTTTCATTTTTACAAGCTCAACTTAGCTACCAATGAATTTTTAAAAGGCCAACATTACGTCACTAACAACATCACCAACTTAATCATATTTTCATAAAATTAATCTTTAAGTCTCCATGATCAACATCTCACATAATACTCTTCTCCATTTTACCAACCTGCTCTTACCTCTAAAGGCTATAAAACCAAATATACTTATTGAACAAGAAAATGGTTACACAAAAAATTTATGCAAGACATTACATTCTAAACGACAAACTCAAAAGGTTATTTCAATTTATGTCACATTACAAAAGTTACTCCTGAAATAAAAGTGCACTATGATAAGTAAGTACACAAAGATTATATAAGTACTGATGATAACAGAAGCATGTTGATAGAACCAAAAAAAACACAAAGATTTTGCAGATTAAATTTATCAATAAATGGTAACGGATAAATCAAAAATTAAACTGAAAAATGTATGCTGCTGTATGAGTAGCTGGGAATGACCCTAAAATGTAAAAAATATATATAAGACAAACTCTAAGAAAATAAATTTTTCATCTACCATAGATGTTTAAAAATACCAAAGTTCATGTTCAAGATCATACCCAATCAACATGTGACTCATATGTTGCAAAGCAGCTAGCCTGATCATCTGCTATGGCCCACCTTTTTAATGTTCCATCTCTACTTCCAGTAAAAAGATAATCACAGCTACTAGATGAAGATTTTAAAACAGACAAGCAATTAATGCCTGCACAATGCTGCAAACACCAGAAATTTAAGTGATCTATCATCAGGAAGGGATGAAATAATGGCCAAGCGAAATTTGATGCGGATAGATAATAATATTGTACACATACATATAAACACCCTTGCAGAAGCAATCATACCCACACACACAAATATATTCCATAAGGAATTAAGGAGAATGGAGAAGGAAACATGGACCTTTGTGTCATCTGTATCCTTCAACACATACGTTAACCGTTTCTCCTTCCGAGGTCGAGTTGAATTAGACGTGTTACCAGCACTAGCCACACGATGCATTGTAAGAGTTCCTATTGCATATATCATAGAAATGTCAAAGGAACTGTATCTAAAATGTTGGCTTTTGTACTGAAAAAAAAAATCACTGATTATTGATCAATAATCATAATAGGACTAACTCCAATAATGAGTTTACATGATCGCTAACAATTCCTAAAATAAGTGTGGAAGATAATAATTCTTCAAAAAAAAAGCCCATATGCCATCGTTAGCATCATTAACAACATGCTAGGATCCATGGATAAACTCAATTACATGAACTCCGTATGATCAAAGGCATTTGAACCATTAAGAAAATAAGAAGATACATAGCAGGGTATCATGTGCATAATGCCCCCGTTGTTCTCATTTAAAACAAAATTGAAATTAGCTTAGAATCAAAAGTCCTGGAATAGGTTTAGGGTCTACGGCTGTCTTTGTCAGTTAAAACTATTGTAGGAATAATTATTGTTTGAAGTTACAGCTGTTAAAATAGCTAATAATGTTTGGAAAATATAACAAACATGTTTTATTGCTGTTGTTGTGCGTGTCAAATGAATCAGACACTTATTTGCATTGGAGAACAGACAATTTAATTGTTATTAAAAATACCAATTAATGACTGAAATCAACCTTAGATCAACCCTTCTTTTAAAATCAAATCAACAATTATCAGTAACGCAGGATCTTGTACATTAAAATCTCCATTTAGATAATTTTTTTAACTTCTGAGAAAACTTTTGAAACCATCTACATAATTTCTTAAGCATGTCCATAAAATGAAACCGAACAACATAGTAATCCAGTTTCATTAACCATGCATTTAAAAAGCGGTCGAGGTGGAGCGTGGGCGAACAGAGGCTTAAGCCTCAACCGATCGGATGAAACTCACGTCTTTTTGCATTGAGGCATACGCCTCAAGGCTCGAGGCGTTAAGACGAATCGAGGCAGCGCCTTGACTTATTTCTTATTTTTTCTCCAGAGCATATATCCATGTGCGTGAGTAGAGCACAATTAGGGCTTTTGTTTCATTGAACTTCCGCCACTCTCGTTCTCTAGCTACAAGAAAGGAAAGCCTTGTTGTAGGTTTGTGCATGAATGAGTTTGTGAGAAATAGTCTAACTGATGAATGTGGGACAACGTTGCCCCGCCTTACAAAGGTCTTATAAATATAGTTAATGTACAGCTTTTCATACCTAAAACCCTTATTTTGCCCATAATCTTACTTTCAACCCTTGACTAATGACATAGTCGAGCTTCTTTTTATAGGGTGAGATATATGCCTTCTATAAAAGGATTCCTGATTTCGTCAGGGCTTCGGCCGGTTTTTTATGTCAACCCATTTCATCCCTACCATACCGAGCGCAACTCAGGCAGCCAGTCGGGGAGGAGAAGTCAGATTGCAAGATCGTTAGCAAGCCATTTTAGATTTGATGAAAAATTGATATATTGTATGTATTCTAAAGCATACTGGTTCAAGTGAAGCGAACTTTACCCAGGAAGACTTTAAATGTTAGAACTCGGACATCATTTGAGACGCATCCAACTTTTGGGTCAGTTCACTAACTGTAGCCCCACCTAACTATACATACATTTTGATCAGTTTGTGCATGCAGGGGAAACTAAAGCGTACTTTGGAAAAAAAATATCTCCAAAATTTCTGCTAATTGGTTTATTAGTTCCCCCGAGACTTTGATTTTATTCTAGAGAGAATAAGTTTGTTCTTAATATGCCATATTAGCTTACATAGGTACCTTCCATGAGACATTTTGCCATAATGTTATTCATTGGATAAAAAGGTGAGGTATTAATCGAAGATACTCTAAGATTAAAACATATGCAAATTTAATATGGAACAACTATTGTTTTATATCCTTCAATCAATGCTCATTAGTTACACTTTTTAAGATCATGTTTTGTAGCTCGAAAACAAATGACTTGTATTGTGGTTTTGCCATTACCCAAGACAATTAATATATAAATGTTGATAAGTTGATGATTGAGTAATCTTGGAGAAGCCAAAGAGCATTTTTTAACTCAAAAAGTTATATGTCCATGCGTCGAAAGTTTATTGGAAGTTAATATTTTGTATTGATAGGTGATGCTCTAGGAGTCTTGAAGAAAATAATCACAATGTTTGTTACAAAGTGATACATTTTTTTATATTTGACAAAGACAAGCATGAAAGTTTTGAAGATAAAACATTCGTAAATACATTAAATACACAGTGCAAAGTCACTCAAAACCAAAAATAATGATGAAATGCAACTAATTGGTGTTTCTAATGACATAAAACTTCAAACTCTTCATTAAACTATGATCAAGTAAAATTCTCTCTCTCTCACACACACACACACATATATATATATAGCATGCCTAGAAAGTACAAATTGTGCCTCATACAATTCTTTCAACAATATACAAATGTTGGATATTTTTCCTAATGATCCTCCACATGATGTCTTTGTGGGTAATAGAACATAACTACATGATCTTTTTCCTATAACTTCTGGATGTAACCAATGGAAGGAAATATTCCATTAGTGAAGCTTAACATAATGCCATACAATGTAATTGTTATCAACCAAGAATGTGAGCTGCTACAACTTTCATGACAAAGTTTGATTGGTTTGGTCAACCTTCTAGATTGAAATCATGTGGAAAACATAAAAAGAACATCTGATAGACGCAATAAAATAACATGGTGTCCATTCTAGGGAAAAATAAAATCCTCCAAACCTCAAGAAAAAAAAAATCATCTTATAAAGAGGATACTCAAATACTCACCAAATTTAGTGATCTGAATAATTCAAATGGCCACAATATTTCTTAAGGTATCTTTCAATATTTGCTTGCATTTCTCATTTCTTCTCAAGATCATGTAACTCCTACATAAATTGTTCATCATATAAAAAAAAAGTCAGCGAGTACAGAACACAACTCTCTAGGACAAGAAAAGGAATAGAGTAATATTAATTAAAATGAAGGAGCTAAAAATAACCTAATACTTAAGTAAAGAAAATCCTTAAGTTCATTCTTCTGATTCTAAATCATTTTGAATAACTAATTTGGATTCAACAAACCCCTCTAATGTCATCATTCAAATTTATCTTTCCCAACTACCATTAAACTTTACATTAATATTTAATTGCAACGCGATTTACAAACTCAGTAAACATGGAGTTTATTAAGGAAGATATTCAACTAAATTATTTTTTTTCCAAAAATATGAGCTGAACTATTCACTTTCTGTATTAAAATGCTATGTCGTATTTTTATTATCAACAACCATACGTCAATCAAAAAAATGGATGATGTCCAACATTTATTATGGTTAATTAAATGTTGAAGCAAATACTTTTTTGACTTTATCAGCTAAAATAATCATCAATAAAGAGTGAAAATTAATCTCTTACATGTCATCCAGATTATATTATAACATAACTAAAACCGTATACAACTACAATATTTTGATTTCACTTATCACAAAGGAAATTGGCATCATAAAAATACAAAACACCTACGGGAGTTCCAGACACTGCAAACTTGAGCTGAAAATTTACTAATTAAACGAGTGCAAGCTCAAACTTAATTCAACATTCAAGATGGCTCGTCTTCTGATGAAATAGAGAAAATGCATGTGAATCCAAGGAGTTCAGCAATGGAAGAATGGCAAGAGAGTCTAATAAATGAGAATTTAGAGCACGGGAAAATGGTAATTAGGACATATTGATTTTTTTAAAGAAAATAGTTTTTAATGATTTTGACGACTATAACAAAATAGTGTTTTTTAATGATTTTTGTGAAAGTTTGTGCTGTGGGTATAATTTAATTGAGTAATTTTGCACTTTTATCATGCAAATAATTTGGGTGTTACATGCATATAGAATTTTTAAAAATGTATAGTTGATGGGGTTCAACATTCCCCAATGCTTGATTCAAAATTTATAATTTTCAAATGGATTTGAGCTTGGCTCCATTCAGGGGTATAAGTCAGTCAAGCCAACTCAAGCTCAGCTCATGAGCTGGCTTGGGTTTGGCTAGTGAGCCAAACTCAATGAGCTAACGAGCCAAGCTTAAGCCAGCCCCAACTCGATTCGTTGGCTCACAAGCAGACTCGTTTACAAAATATACCTAAAATATATTAAGATTCAAGATTTTAAGTACAAAACTATAAAAAATGTTTAAGAATTATATATCGCTTTCTTATATCAAGTGATTTTTTATTTATTTTTTATAATTTTTAATACT
Source organism: Dendrobium nobile (assembly GCA_022539455.1). Taxonomy (NCBI): domain Eukaryota; kingdom Viridiplantae; phylum Streptophyta; class Magnoliopsida; order Asparagales; family Orchidaceae; genus Dendrobium; species Dendrobium nobile. The sequence continues at coordinate 67,789,380 of CM039726.1, read as the reverse complement.
TTTTACCATTTTATTATAATAATTGCTTAAATCATAATCATTTTCTCTCTTTTATAATAAACAACCCAGCTCATGAGCTAGCTAAAACTCGTAAAATAAAGCTTGAGCTCAAATTCGATTAATTAACTAAGCTCAAGTCAGGGGTGACTCGAGCTCGGCTCACCTCGGTTACACCCCTAGCTCCAGCAAACATCCATACCTTTGACCCTTAGTTAAGCCCAACTCTCTCAAATGCTGCTCTATATTGCCCCTAGTCTTATCTATTAGGATCCAACAGATTTTAGACCTTCTATAAAAACATCGAACTAATTAGACAACCAAATAGAATTTCAAGCAGCAAAATCCAAATATCAGTAGACATGGAAATATTTTCAAGAGCAAATGGCAAAACAACTAATGCAGGAACTTGCAGGGAGGCAATGATTTTGTATACTTCAATCTCTCAGAAATCTGAAATTGGACCAAGAAACAGTAGTGAGCAGATACGACACAGTGAAAATGGAGAACAAAGAATATAAGATAGTTTAGTAAGTGAAGAGCGCCAGATAATGCATAGAAGAGGCAACTGAAGGGGGCGACCGGGAGAGAAAGTCGGCCATCGTCGGCAGGGCCGACTGGACGACGTCAACCTGAAGGAGCGAGAAATTTAAGGCATGTTTGGATGCAGAATTTAGGCCATATTTTTACGAAAATTTTGAGCTAAATCCTGCCAAACGCTTAAAAGAATACAAAGTTAAATGTTAAGTCTAATCTCTACGTCACGGCGATTTTCGCCCTAAATCCCGGATTTCCTAAATCCGACAAAAGAAGCGCGCGAAACGGATCGTTACCTTCGCGGCGAGCTCCCGGCGCGGCTTCCGATCCGACAGAAACAACGACGGAGGAGGAGGAGAAGAAACGTCGACTATTTGAGAACTCTACTTCACGCGAAGCAGAACAGCAACGAATAAATCTAGAAGAGGAAAAGCAGGCGCTTGACAGACAATGGCAAGGGACTCGTTCGAAGCTCTATCCCACGCGACCCGGAGCGGACCAGCGAAGCCGAAGGGGAAGCTCTACCTCACGGGAAATGGGAAGCCGAATTAGATTAATTCTTAATTTTTTAATTAGGTATTAATTTAATTAGCTTAAGTAATATAATTTAAAATATAAATATTAAATTAAGTGATTGGCAGTGTAAATATTAATTAAATAATTAGCTAATAATAAAATATATAATTGATTAAGTAGATAATTATAAGTATAATTAACAAATAAATTTAATTAAAATAATATATAAAATTTTATTAAATAATTTGTGAAAATAGTAATTAAATGATTATTTATTTAAATTATAACTGAATAGTTATATATGTCATATTTAACAGTATACATATCATTTAATATCATGTGTTTTATGTCTATTTTTCTATGCTTATTATATGGTACTAGTGCAACGTATCATGTTCATGAATAATATATGTAAAATATCAGGTATCATGTGTATCAAGTATTATTATGTTTGTCATATCAATATTATCATATGCTTCTATCAATCACATCATTATGCACTTATCTTCTCATTTTCTCTTCACCCAGCCGTACAAGAGAATGTGGTGGAAATGTTGGTGGTGAAATTTTAACAAAATAGATTTATAAAAAAAAAATTTGATTGTGTGAGCACTACAACACTTAAGACATAAGCATAGCAACGCTCTATTAGCTTAACATAAAAAATATAGAAGATAATACTGCAATGCCACTCCCCAGAGCTATTGCGCTTACAACAAAATTTTAATGCATGTCATTTGGATCATTAATGGGCAATTGATATGTCATACCCCATGATACCCAACCCCCCCCCCCCCCCCCCCCCCCGGGGCAATATAGGGTGCAACGAAGAACAAAAAATCATTAATTTAGAACCCATCATTATAAATTTATATTCAGTCATCGTTCGGTATATTCCTCAATATACGAAAGCATCCAAAATATCTCATTTTATTCATATTTGAATATATATATATATATATATATATATATATATATATATATATATATAATCCTATGAACTCCAAAATATATATTAATAAACATCTACATACATCTGTTGTAATTTCACATACACGGACATGAAACAAAAAATAAAGTTTTATAGTGACCTGAGGCTATTCAACTTTTGCTTTATCCTTGCCCCTTCCTGTAGCAACAGTTAGAATGAAAATTTGGTGAGCTATGAAGCTCATAAAGTTATGTAATTTAAATAAAAAATTAAATAGAAGATTAGTGAAATTAACAAATTAAAATCATAACTAAATTTAACTCGCAACAATTGTAAACAACATATAAATCTCATTTAGCATTATATTTTATATCATTTGAAACTGTACAAAATATCATAATTAGTCTTCTAAGGAGTTTTGGCTATTTTTTCTCATATAGTTAACATTCATAAGAATGTTCAATGGATTCTAGGAAAATCTGACATTATACTAATTGAATTTCATAAAGGACTATTTTGCCTAATTCGGGATCCCTTTTGCCCCACTTACAATGTAAGTATCATAACATTTCATAGTCAACTTTTTTAATTTGATTCATTACGCTTCAATTTAAGATAATCTTCTTATTTTGTCATGGTTCATGCTTTCATATAAATGTTCTATTTACTATATTGTTGCATAAAAAGAATATGTATACAATAAGAAATAACATGTTTTTCTTTTCAAAGCATTGTTAATTAGGAAAACAATTATCTTATCATATAATATTACATGATAAGCTTAAAAATTTACATGAGATCATTCATACTTGTTTGACTATAAACACATTAACAAATAAAAGTAACTTTACTGTCTTTTTATTATTTATTTTTAATGACATGTATCTATACAAGTCTAAAAATGATCACATTTATTCGGTTAAATTAAATTGCATTTCTTACCCCTTATTAAGTTGTCTCCTCAAATTCAGCACCTCGTATCCTTTTTTGCTTGTAAATTACCTACACAATCAACCTCTTTTATTTTCCACAATTTATATAATTCATTTTCCAAGAAATTTAATACAATCATTTCATCCCCTTTAGCAACTTACCTCGCAATCAAATTCTCCTCTCTTCATATACCCAATAAAAATTATCCTAACAATATAATTTTGATATAAGTTCCTTTAACAGTCTTATAAATTTTTAAAAGTTCACAACACAGCATAAAATAATAATAAGAATTCTTACCGTTATGCCCTCCAAAATTTTCTCATTCTCCTCTTATTCCTCTCCTTACTATTTCTCTACATTTTACACCACCACATACACTCGTCCTCCTAAACAATTATTACGTCATCTGACCGGACGTAGATCTACGTTCGGCCGCCAATAACATGTCGCCACGTGCTCTTACTCTCTACCACGCGGCCCGACAACTTGACCCAGACCGAAACCCGGGAATGTTATGTTCGCGTATTGCGAGGTATTACTCGGTATTTGCTCGGTATTGTTAGGTATTGCATGGCAATAACGAGAAATACCATTCTGTGAAGACCAATACCGAGCAAATACTGAGCAATACCGAGTTGTACCGAGTTTTTCTAGAAAAACTCGGTACAACTCGGTATTGCTCGGTATTGATTATTGCCGAGCAAAATTGACCAATACATAGCAATACCTAGCAAAATCGAGAAATACCGAGCCATCCTGGGTCCGTTCCGGGTCGGATTGTTGGGGCGCGTGGTAAGTAATGAGAACGCGTGGCACGATTCTACTGACGGCCGAACGTAGAGCTACGTCATTTGACCGGATCAAATAAAAGTTCCACGACAACACACTCCAAATATTCCTTCCTATAGTAGCCGAATTCCCAGCCAACTACCTGCTCTCGTATTCGCTCCACAGGACCCTCAAGCAAAAATTTTGGTTTAAAAAACTGAATGGGGAAGGCAGTCACGATAATGCTTTAATATTAAGGCTCAAATAACTTCCAAGCCATATGATTTACCATCCATGGTTGCATGCCTACATTAGTGGATAATATAGGATTATTATATTAGTTATTGCACTTAATTAGTGTTGTGCTACAGTAGCTTAGTTAGCTAATATAAGTAACGAATTCACTAAGTCCTGAGAGCGATATACTCCTGCTATTCATGATATAAATAGTGCAATAATTAATAGAACTATAGTTTAACATTTTTAAAGTAACTGTAATTTTTAAAATCAATAGAAATTGGAAATATCCAAATGAATTAAATGTTAAAAAATGTGATAATTTTAATACATTTTTATAGAGTTTATTATTTTGAAATAGAAATAAAAAAATTTAGTTTTTTACATGTTGGGTATTACAATTCTTCCATCCTTATTAGAATTTCCTCAAAAAAATTAAACTTTTTAGACATTCTCAAACTTTCTAAAAAAGGTAAGGAAACTTTTGCCTCACATCTACTTATTTTCCCTAAGTAGCCTGTTGATATAGTTGCAACTTAATTTTTTATTGTTGATATTCTTGTAACTGTATGTTTTTTATGATTCCAAATATTATTAGTTTGACTACTATTTCTCCTAACATCTTTTGGATGAATTATTTTTTTTGCTTGTGTGTACTAATATTTCAGGGAAATCATACTCCAGATTGTTGAATACTTCAAATTAGATCAGTTTATAGTTTATTATAAATGAAGTCTATTTTTTTTTATTGAGTCTGAGAGAGTGTGATTATAATTGAGCAACTGTGCACAGACACACCTGGAGAGTTTAAAATCTACAATTTTTAAATTGATCGTACTGTACGAAGTCTCTTCATACAAGACGATTTGTTTAGTTATTTTCCCCTACGAGCAGTCAAATGAAAAAACATGAAGAAAATTTTTCTAAGTTTGGTTTGTACTGTATGAAGCTTGCTTTGTACGTACAACATCCAGCGTACGAATTGGTCGGTCATTTTTCATCTTGACGAATTTGTTATTTTTCAGAACGGTTCGTACCATATGATGTCGTCATTGTATGTACGCCATCCAGCGTACGAATTGGACTGGACCTTTTTTTTGTCCTGACGAATTTGCAAATTTTTTGAACGGTTCGTACCATACGATGTCATTATCGTACGTACACCGTCCAACGTACGAATTGGACGGGTCCTTTTCACCCTGAAGAACTTGATTTTTTTTTGTAATTGATCGTACCATACGATGTCATCATCGTACGTACGTCATCCAGGGTAAAAAAATGTGGGGTCCCTCTTCATCCCGACGAAGATGAATTTTTTTTTTATTGTTCGTACAGTACGAACAAGGTTTGTACTGGATGATCATCATGTACAAATAATTTCATACCGATTCACATAAGGTTCGTACGTAATAGTTTTTGAAATGTTCATACGTATACGATCGTACCGTACAACCGTATATGCTCAGAATTGAATTTTTCAATTTTCTGGACAGTTTTTTCATGTCTTTGATATAAAAGGTATTCTAAAACTAACGTGAAAAAGTCTTATCTTCGTGAATTTTCAAGAGCAAGTGAAAGAGATAGAGATAGTACATGAGAGTGTTTGAGAGAGATTTCTTACAAGTGAAATGTGAAGGGTTCACAAGATTACTTAAAGGTAAGAATATCTTTGTGTTTTTGGAGATCATTATTCTTTTCTTCTTTCTAGTTGCTCGTGAGAAGATCTTGGAAGAAAATCTGGTACTCTGCCGACACTTGGAAGGTGTGAAAGGATAACGGTACTCTGCCGACACTTGGAGGATGTGAAAGGACGACGGTACTATGCCGACACTTGGAGGGTGTGAACAGGCGACGATACTCTGTCGACACTTGGAGGATGTGAAAGGACGACAGCTCTCTACCGCACCGGGGATTAGTGGAAGAGAGTTTTGTAAAGGCTTCTCCTCCTTGCTGTGGGGGCAAAATGAGAGTCACTTTAGTAATAGTGCAATGCCTGAAGCGGAAGTCTTCATGGAGTGGAAGTAAGTCGTGTTTGATGACCGAATCTTTATAAATCTTTGTGTCTTTTAATTTTCATATTTATTTACTGCAAGTTATTTATTGTGGTTGAAAATTTTATTTTGAAACTTAAATTAATTTGCTATGAGATTCAAAATGGTTTCCCAATTAAAAATCCAATAATTTTTTTTTAAATTTCCAATTCACCCTCCTCTTGGTTAGCCTTAGGACAATAGCTTAGGTTTAAAAATCTATACGAAATCAACAAGTGGTATCAAAGCATTATTTCAAAACTATAAGTTTATACTACTTTTTGATAGACGAGAATGGTTAAGTTTGGAAACTGAAATACACCTGAAGGGTATTCAATCACTAGACCTCCGTTATTTGATAATATCCCTTTTGATTTTTTTGAAAACACGCATGTCAACTTTTGTTCAATCGTTTGATTATCGCATGTGAATTTTATGTCAAGAAGGGTATTTTAGGCCTGCTAGACTTGTAGATGGCATTAGAGTTGAAGCATCATTTGCTGACTGGACTGTAAAAGAATGTGACTTAGCACAGTTAAATACAAAATGCTCAAACATTTTTTTTTGTGCACTTAAGTCAGAAGATTACGTGCGTTTTTTTACTTGTAAAAGTGGAAATGACATTTGGGATAGACTTTATATTACTTACGAAGATAATAATGAAGTAAAGTAATCTTAATTAAATATATTATTACATGACTATGAATTATTTTGAATGAAACTTAATGAATATATTTCTGACATGTATACAAGATTCGCTCAAATAGTCACTTCTTTGCATGCATTAGATAGGGAACTAACGATTGATGAAATAGTAAATAAAATTATTCATTATTTGTATACTGCTTATGATGCTAAAATATCTATAATTATAAAGTCTAAAGATTTAAATGTTTACTATATTGATAATCTTCTTGGATCACTAATTACTTACGAGTAAGGAGTGAGTCAAAGAAAGATTGATGCAGGTGAACAATAAAAGGAGAATAATATAATATTGAAAGTGGAGGACTCAAATAGTGATCAGCCACAACCCGAGGATGAGGACGATATTGTCTTGATGATAAGACAATTAAGAAGTTTTCTTAAAAGGAAGTATAGGAGACGCCAATAGTGGAACAATGGTAAGTTCAATAAAAATATTAAGATTTATAATGATATGATTTACTACGAATGCAGGAAGTCTGTACATATAAAATCAAACTGCTCAAATCTAAAATCCATTCATAGTAAGGAAAAAATAAAAGATAAAGTAAATGTGAAGAAGGTCAGGAACAGATTTTAGAGAGCCTTTTTGGCAGACTCAGCTTCGGATTCGTTATAAATAAAAAAAGAGGAGGAAGTCACCAACCTGTGTTTAGTGGTCGATAATCTTGATCAGTCAGATCAAGAAGATGTATGTGACTTAACCTATAATGAATTGCTAGAAGTTTATGAGAGAATACATTATGCATATAAAAAACATAAAAAGATGCATGCTAAATTGAACCTAGAATTGCAAGAATTATAAAAATAACATGAAATTCTCAGGAAAGATCTCGCACTGATTGATGACAACCACATGAGCTTACTTGATTAATTTGATAATTTGAATAAACAAAATTATATTTTAAAATAATCTTATGCTAAATTAAAAAATGAATTTAAAAGTGTTAGGGATGAATCTGAGAATAGAGAGCATTATATGAAGTACGACAATAGTGTATTAGAAGATGTAAACATATTTTTAAAGTTGAAAGTAAAAGCTATCGAGGAAAATAGGAAACCCCCTACACTTTGAATATTTTACAAATCCTATTTTGAGGTCAAAAATTTTAAAATTAACCCATGAAGATATAAATTTATTATAGAAAATTGAGAAACCCATTTTCTAGAGTTAAATGTTATACTTGTGGGATGATTGAATATATTTTACACATTTGTACTTAGATAGAAAAACACATTTAGTGTGGAGACCTAAGATGTATAAACCAAGTCATATCATACATGCATCTAGTTTTATTTTGCAAAACAAGACCTAACATTTGTTTGGGTTTCCAAGACTAACGTTTGATTATTTTATAGGCACGCTCTCATACAAGACCTCATGAGAGCATTTAGTACATGGACAGTAGTTGCTCGAAGCATATGACTGAAGACACTAAATAATTCATATCGTTAGAAGCCAGGAATGGAGGCAAGCTGGTTATACTGGAGATAATACCATTAGGAAAGTGGTTGGCACATGTATGATTGGAAACTTACAAAAAATTTTCATAGAAAATGTATTACATGTCGAAAGCTTAAAGCATAATTTGTTAAGTATTAGTTAACTATGTGATAAAGGGTATAGAATAGATTTTTTTTCAACTAGCTGCATATTAAGCCTAAATGGAAATGATGTATTGCATGGAATTAGCATAAATAATTTATATATGCTAGATTTAAATTGTATTAAAACTCTTAATGCTTTCTATTTAAAAAATAATATTACTCCCTCTTTTGACAATAACAAAAATGGAAAAGGAAGATTGAAATGAAAGAAGGCATACCAGAAACCTTAGTAATTGACCTTGAAAGAGATTAAAATAGAATTGCAATAATAAAGTTAATTACTATTAAAGAAAAAAAAAAGATTCAAAAATATTTAAATTAAGGCATAACTTAGATAAGAAAAATTTATCAAGGTCATGAAGCATTCTAGACAATTAAATATGGAGAATTACTGCAAAAGTGATGAAATGAAGATTAGTTAATTTCAAATTTTAAAATAAAATATAATTAAAAATTATATTGATTTGAAATAAAGATTAAATAATAAAGGAAAGAATATATTCAATTGGCATCATTGTGCATCTTTTTAAATATTTAGGGCACACTTTATACATCTTTTTTATATTTGAACTAATTTTATACCTTTTTTTCGATCTCTTTTTAGGAAGAATGTTAATTCAATTGAAAATTATGAGGAAGAAGGGAGAGCACCTGCACCTGCACCTGCTCATGGACCTGACTTTTAGGAAATGGTCAAACGCTTTGACCGGTTAGAGAGTCATTTTGATTAAATTCATACTCACTTAAACCAGCATGATGCATAATACCAACAAGATAAGGGTTGGATCTGAGGTCAGTTCGATTCGTTGAACACTAACATAACTATGATGAATAGTTATTTCTCAGTCTTCAACCAGCCTTCTCCTCCATACCAGGGTCCCTTAGAGTTTTTGATGTACTTCATTTGTGTTGTCTTTGCCAGTCCTCTTAAGATGTGAGATTTTAGTGTTTTGTGTACTTGTCTTTATTTAGTTTTTATGTTGATGTTGTGATGTTTTTATTGTGATGAAAATTGATATCAACGAGCTTCAATATATCCGATCCTTAGTTGATATCAATAAAAAATATCTTGTTTTGATTAATTATTTTTGTTCGTTGCTTGAAATATGAGTTTTGCTTATATGATAATCTTGTATTAATTGATCTAAAAGATGTTATAAATTAACTTATATTATAAAATTAATTTCGTTATGAAATCTAAATTTTTAAAAACTTTAACATTAATTTATAACTCGATCAAATTAAGGATATCAATCTTATGTTCCTTTTAGGTAAACATAATTTGAATATTATTATTATAATTTTGATGTTTTATTATTTTTTTATTTTCTTATTTCAAAATAATTGTCTTTATAACTAGAAAATTTGAATTTTAGATTATTGATTTATGAAATATCAATTAAAAAAAAGGGGAATAAAAATCGAAAGAATAAGCAATGGTTTGCAAATTGAAAAGAGGTATAAAATTAGTCCAAATACAAAAAAGATACACAAAATGTGCCCTGAATATTTGAAAAGATACGCAATAACGTCAATCTTAATCTTTATTTCAAATCAATCTAATTTTTAATTATATTTTATTTTGAAAATTAAATTAACTAATTCTCATTTCGTCACTTTTATAATAATTCTTCTTATCTAATTGTCTAGAATGTTTCATGACCTTGATAATTTTTCTTATCTAAGTTATGCCTTAATTTAAATATTTTAATTTTTTTTCTCTAATGATAATTAATCTTGTTATTGCAATTCTATTTTAGTCTCTTTCAAGATCAATTACTAAGGTTTCTTATATGTCTTATTTCATTTCAATCTTATTTTTCTCTTTTATTATTGTCAAAAAGGGGGAGTAATATTATTTTTATTTTTGTTGTATGTGTTTTTTGTTGTTATTGTTCTTGTTTTTTTTTGTTTGATGTTGTTTTTTTTTTATTATTGTGTTTTTGTCATTTATGTAAAATATAAAATATATATATATATATATTTGAAATTCTCTTATATTTACATGTTTATTCTTTTAGGGGTGCAAAAAAGAAATTTATGATACATAAATTTACTCAAATCATGATAATTATTTTGCCATAAACAAAAAAAGAGAGATTGTTTAAATAGTTGCAACTTAATTTTTGATTGTTGAAAGCGTGAAGTAAGAAGTACAAAATGATCAGAAGTCAATATAATAAATCTGAATATGAAATATATGATACACATAAAGTTATTATTTATTTGAATATATATATTTTGATAAGTACATTGGATTAATTTACATGATATGATAATTGTATTAAATGACATGACAATTGTTGTTATATGATGAATGCGATTTGACATGTGTGTTTAAACATAAAAGGTTAGATAGAAATGATTAACATATTTAAATTGGCTAGCGAAATGTTATCTTGTAAAAAATGGTAGGCCAACGAGTTTTTCTTTAAATAAGATATGTGGTGTAATCCTAAATAATATGAAAAAGAAGGCATAAGAAGATTGAGTGATATTATATGATACATCCATGAACTGGAAGAAACAAATTTTTATATGAAAACCACATGACTTTGTGATTGAGAATGATATGATTGATTTTTATTTATAGGTTTGAGATGATTGAGACGGATTCTTGTAGGGCTAGTATACAAGACATAATATAAGAAAAATATCACATAGACATGATGTTTTGTATTACTTATAATATGATATGCGCAGATGATAGAAGTTCACATGTATTGATAAAATATGGCACGACAAGATAAGTGCATAATGATATGATATGACATGAACACAATACATGATATAATTGATATGAGCATATGATAAGACTCAAACGACATACATAAGAATACATGATAATTGATATTTATATATATTATTCATGAACATGATATGCTCCACTGATACCATAGAATAAGCATATAAAAATTGACATAAAACTCATGGTATTATATGATATGTATAATGATAAATATGATATGGTAGATGACATGACATATAGAATTCTTAACTATAATTTAAATAATTAATCATTTAATTACTAATTTTCACAATTTATTTCAAAATTGTATATATTATTTTAATTATTAATTATACTTATAATTATTTACTTAATCAAATATATATATTTTATTATTAACTAATTATTAATTAATATTTCCATGGCTAATAACTTAATTAGATATTTACATTTTAAATCATATTATTTAAGCTAATGAAATTAATGCCTAATTAAAAAATTAAGAATTAGATTTCATTTAGGATTACTTTCTTACTCTTTTTTAAAATAATTTATTATTATTATTTTAATTTTTTAACTAAAAAATAACTTTAAGATGGAATAAAAAATCTGTATCCAAGAAGCGTAATCTAATCCGGCTTTCCCTTCGCTTTCTCGTGAGGTACAGCTTCCCTTCGGCTTCGCTGTTTCGCCGCGATTCGCAGTGGGATAGAGCTTCGAACGAGTCGCTTCGTATTGTCTGTCAAGGTCTGCTTTTCCTCTTCTGGATTTATTCGTTGCTGTTCTGCTTCGCGTGAAGTAGAGTTCTCAAAGAGTCGAAGTTTCGTGCCTCCTCCTCCGACGTTGTTTCTGACGGATCGGAAGTCGCGCCGGGAGCTCGCCGCGAAGGTGACGATCCGTTTCGCCGCTTCTTTTATCGGATTTACGAAATCCGCAAAAAAAGTCGGATTTATAAATCCGGGATTTAGGGCAAAAATGGCGAAAACGCCGTGAAGTAGAGAATGTACTTAATATTTAACTGTATTTTTTTAGCGTTTGGAAGGATTTAACTCAAATATTTCCTAAATATGGCCAAAATCCTGCATCCAAACAGGCCTTAAATTTTTCGCTCCTTCAGGTTGACGTCGGCCTGCCGACGATGGTCAACTTTCTTCTCCGGTCGCCCCCTTCAGTTGCCTCTACTATGCATTATCAGGCGCTCTTCCCTGCCTAAACTATCTTATCTCCTTTGTTCTCCTTTTTCGCTGTTTCGTATCTGTTCACCACTGTTTCTTGGGCCAATTTCGGAGTTCTGAGAGATTGAATTATACAAAATCACTGCCTCCCGGAAAGCTCCTGCATTATTTGTTTGCCATTTGTTCTTGAAAACGTTTCCATGTCTACTGATATTTGAATTTTGCTGCTTGAAATTTTATTTGGCTGTCTAATTAGTTCTATGTTTAATGTTTTCATAGAAGGTCGAAAATCTGTTGGATCCTAATTGATAAGACGACGGGCAATATAGAGCAGCATTTGAGAGAGTTGGGCTTAACTAAGGATCAAAGGTATGGATGTTTACTGGAGCTAGGGGTGTAAACGAGTTGAGCCGAGCTCGAGTCACCCTTGGCTTGAGCTTAGTTATTTAATAAAATTTGAGCCTGAGCTTTATTCTAAGAGTTCTAGCTGGCTCATGAGCCGACTCTTTTACAATAAAAGAGAGAAAATGATGATGATTTAAGCAACTATTATAATAAAATGTTAAAAGAAGATAACAAATTATAAATTTTTTTTTGTGCTTGATATAAGAAAGCTATATATAAGGAAGCTCGTTATGGTGGTTAGATATTGTTGGAGAATTTTTATTGTCATCAAACAGATTGCATACCTTATAATTGAGTTCGGAAGATATATTATCCCAAAGGATAAAAATATCATTTCTTTATGAACTCAATTGTAAATTTTACAATTTAACAGAGATCCCCCCATTCAATATTTATTTGAATGAGTTTATCTTATTATGGGGTACAGACGTCCCATAGGGGGAAACTCCTATGGTTAATTGCACTCAAGCTTTGATTATGAGAATACTTTTGATTAAATTAATAGTTTTCTTGCTTTTGAGTGTTATTTAGATATTGACTAAATTTTTTATTTTTTAAAATTCGTGAAAATTTTGTTTAAAGGATTTTGACCTTTAAGAATTTCAAAAAAGAGAGGGGATCAACTTGAAATTAGATTTCTTAGAATGAGGGTCAAATGAAATAAGTGTAGGAGTACTTGATTATGAGGGAAACTCAGAGATACTCAAACTATCATATATTGAGCTTTATATTTTAGAAATATAATTTTTGCTGAAGTCGACATTTTTCATTAGAATGTTGGGGCTTATATTCCAACAACATATGTCGGAGGAACTACCCCAGAAGGTGAGGACTTATATGATGATCGGAATCAACCATTGCCTCGGATCATAAAACTAAGGTGAGGACTATTGAGAGGTAGTACCTCAATCCTAAATCTAATAGAATACAAAAGAACTTACAAATAATACCTCATATAAGGTATATTCAGCTTGACCCTTAGATTTGTTGCCCTGCCTGAAAAAGGCTATCAACTAAACCTACCTAAATCTTTTAAAATCATGATTTTGATCTAATGCATATGAAGAGTGGAAGGTTATTTTAGTTTAGGAATTATGGCTTACAACTTGGCTTTGAGGTCAAGATGCCTAGTTATGATGGTATGCATATGCTAACTCACGAAGAAAATAGACTTTTATTATCTAGGGGCTTTCTATATGGGCTATGTATGATTATTTTAAGTTTGAAAAACTTGACACATTGAAAGGGAGCCATACAATTTTTCTTTTGTTAGAAAATCATGGAGCCTAATTTTTTTAGATTGCTTACATTTTAATGGGTAGAAAACTTATTTTATCCTAAGAGCCTACCACATCAAAAGTCCAGGCCAACCCAAGCAATAAGAGAAGAAACTTAGGAAAAAATATACATTTATATTGCGCACATAGTAAACAATCAACGCATGTTTAAAATTGTAAATTAACTAAGACAGAAATGTAAGTAATGTCCAGTTATTACAATCAAATTTGGCATCTGAGTTGCCAGCTATTATGCAACCTAGTCATTTATTACAGACTCTATTTGTGGGGGTTTTTAAGCCTTTGACTTCTGGATGGACATCGGGTTTCACATTCAACAAGTACATCCTTCTAGTCCAATTCCTTCTTTTGATTAAAACCCCCACAAGTTTGATTACATCTTAATTCTATTAAATACATGTTTGAAAAGAAAAAAAGTCTCTTGCTTGCTGATGCAATCAAAAATTTGGGAGAGGGACCCAAATTTTTTATCACAAAAAAGACTACCTTACTACGAAGGAGAAACATACAAAAACTAGACAAACAAACTTTTTATATCATATAAAAGGAAAGACTTACAAACTTGACTCTTACAAGACACTTACAAATTGGACGCTTACAAACTTTGACACAAACAAAATGACACCCTAAACTTGCTTACTTTGAGAAGAAGGATACAATGGAATGATTACTATGGAGAGAAGAAAGAGATTAGAAGCCAAGAAGAAGGGTGGAAAGAGCCCGCAGGATTTCCATAGAAGAAGAAGAAGAAATGGAACAAAGCTCTCAAGCTTTTTCCAAGAAACCCTCAGGTTTTCTCTCCAAAAATCATAATCATCACACTTCTTTTAACTTCATATAACATCTACTATATATAGGCATAAGAGAGGAATGCCAAGAGCCACATGTCTTTAATTTCCATTAGAACCAAAGCATAAAAGGCATAGAAAACTTCCCCCAAAGTTCACGGATAAACACTCAAACCAGGAACCAAAGAGGCAGCTAGCAGACCGAGTATTTCAAAGCAACAAAGCCACAGATTTCGGAAAAATAGCCAGCTCCTCACGGAACCAAGGAGCCAGCACCTCAGGCCGTGAGTTCAAAGCATCACAGCAACGGGAAAAGCTTCCCATTTCAGCCCCATTTAAAATCAGAATAGGAATCAAAGGGCTAGTTCATGGAACCAAGGAGTCCATGTCTCGGTAAGCATGCATCCCATCAAAGCTTTTTATTCACTGGAGCCAAAAGTTCATGGAAAAAAGGCCCAGGCATGGAAATATCAGCCGGCTGGAATGTATAGCACTAAAAACAGTAACTTTCCATTTAATATTTTGCATTGAAATTAGCCATAACTAAAGAGCAGGTCACGGATTTCCAAGAGACAAGAAGAAAAGAGGAAGGGGAAGGGACAAGTAAATGAGAAGAAAAAAAGGGAAAGAAGAAAAATCATTTTAAGAAATAATGAGCTAATTTTTAGTTCAATAAATGAACTAAAAATCAGCTCATAATGAGCTATTTTTTTACTAGACATTAATGAGCTAGAGGAGTCAAAAATCAAATATTAGGAGCTGATTTGACCCCCCCCCTTGCCTACATCACTTGCAATAGATTAGAAGCAGTTTATATAACAAAATATCACATCCAAAATTTTGTTTAGCACTTAGAGTGCCAAACACCTGCTTCTACCCTATTGACCACATCTTTTGGGGGTTTTAAGCAAATAAGAATCACTATTTTAAACAAACTAAACTTGATGAAGAATATTGTCATGGATTTGGTTGATTATGCTTGTTGTGGGGTTTACAACATAAGTCTTTGGAGATTTATGGTAGACCTCACAACAACTTGATATCATATATATTTATGTTAAATCAAACAATTCCATTAAAAACTTTTACCAAGTTTGGAAGGCAAAGAAATTTAGCATATGTAAGATACCCTAAACATATATCAATTTTGTCGCGACAGTTCAAATTGGATAACTCCAAATGCAATACTCATGTTTGAATCCTATGTATGCATATAAGGAATGCGCACCTAAGGCTTGGAAAGGATCCCAATCAATTTTTGGTATGATTGGTGGATTGAAAGCATGAGCGAAAGCTTCAAATGTTGAGGGATTTCAAGAGTTAGAGGAATGGATGACCCATTGTCATTTCCTTAGGCCTTGCTAAGTGTGAGCTACACTTGTATGTTAATTTTGTCATAACATGTCAACCTAAGGAGCATAACATAGCATGCGGCATTGTGAAAGTCTATATCTCAACATTTAATCTAACATCAAATGAAATCTCCTAAACTTAGGGTTTAGTTATAGGTGAAGGCATTGGACATAACATGAATGCTATTACATGCATTTGAGAGCTGTTGGATAACAACCCACACCCCTACGCGTATCGGCGTGCCTCTTTGGATCTCCCAAGAGAGCAAACCAACGGAAATCACTAGATTTCCGCTGTTATGCTGAGAGGACAACAAAAGAAGGGTTTTGGGGAAGCAAATAATGAAGTTTCTAAGGGACCTATGGCTTTGGATCGTGAACCACATGTCAATTTACTAGGGGGTCTTAGGGCTTTTCCTAAGGTTTTGAGATTTTACCTCACCTGGGCTGTCTATGCGCTCCAAATTGATGCCCAAGTCAATGTCCAAGTTCCAAGTGATTTCCAAGCTCCAACAAGCTCCAAGTGCTGTCCGGAAACTTCCAAAAGCCTCCAAACCGCTGTTCTCACTGTGTGAGTGCTCCTGGAGGTGGATTTCGTCGGTAAGAGGTCGCCGAAATTGATTCGGAAGGAAGTAGAGCCTTCCTACCTCTTCTTGGCTGCAACATGGACTAATTACAACAGCCCTTTGCTCTGTACTTCAGAAGGAGAGACACCAACAACAGCTAGAAGGAGGCTCTCCTTCTTGGTTGAAGAAAGAAAGGAAATTGCAGCAGGAAAGTTCTTGAACTAGGGAAGACAATATCCTCTCTTCACTTGGTTTCAGCTCCAAGAAAAGCTTGCAGGATGGGAGGGTTTCGGCAGTAAAGGAAAATCAGATATGTAGGACTCGGCGGCCAAGGGAGACGGATGTCCTGGAGATGTCGGAGGACCTGGAAGGGCCGAACGCCTGCAAACCTTGCTTCCGCTTTCTCTCTCCTGCTCTCTCACTCTCCCTTTTTTTTTGTTCGGGATGGACATGCACGGGAGAGCCGAATGGCTCCCCCCTCTCCCTTTCGTTTACTTAGAGGCACACGCAAGCATCAAAAGAGCCGTCCAAAATCGCCAATCCTGCTCCATCGTTGTGCTAATCGATGGAAATTCCACTCAAGTGGATTTTCTGCCAGATTTGATGTGAGATTGGGTGGGATTTGATATGAAATCTCAATCGCTGATCCCAATTTTTGATATGAGAACCTAATTCAGCCCAAACTGACCAATCAGGATTGAAATCAAGCTCGAATTGGACTCGACCCGAACCGTTTTGAGTTGATTCGGGTCCGATTGGGTCCAATCAAGATAATTTTATGAAATTAGACCTGAATCGACGACGAATTTTGTCGAATTTGGTTTGAAGAGGCTCGAATGGGTTCGATTTGGATTTATTTGATCTTAATTTAATTAAATAGATGTTTAATTTGGGTCAATTTCGCTTCGATGACATTCGATCGAATTGATCGAGTGCGATCGAACCCAGTCGGGCTCGAATCGGCTCGATCGGAGTTGGGTCGACATGAAAATATTCGTCAACAGATATGCAATATTTTAATCAAAGAGGCGAGTTATTTAGTATTTTTGCTTGTACAATTGCACTTGAACTAAAGTTCAATATGAAATGCACAAGAAATTCTTCGTATTGTGTAATTTATATCAACAACTTATTATCCATGAGCAAACGATCAATTATAGAGTTTAATGATTCAAGTTAAAAACTAAGTATCTTGTAATTATTTAAATATTTCATTAATTGATAATATTTTGAAACATAAAAGCAATTTTATTTGTAGTCGCCCTTGTTATGTATGCACTAAAATTATATGTTTATTTAAATAACGTATAACACGTTTAATTGCAAGTTAAAAGTAAATTTAATGATTAATATTTGATAAGTTTGAGAAAATGTCATGTTAGATGATAGACAGGTGGGGCAATGCGACCCAATTGGAGGCAATGTGCCATCAGTCTGATGAAATAGATGAGTTATCGTGAAGCCTATGAGCTATGAATACAATATGACCTCAGTTTTATAAAGCCTAACAGCTAGAATTAACCTAAACTATAAGAACAAAAAAAGGGTTACCGTAGCACGCAAATTCTACCAACTATTCTCCTACGGCGGCAACAGTTGATGGTGGTAGCTAGGGAGCTTAGACAGTTAAGAGATTGGCGGTGAAATTCAAAGAAAGGAAATTTCATTGGATTTACATGCATGCAACTACATATATATCTAAAATCCTCCTAATTCCTTAACCAAATCTAGCTATACGAGAGTTTGGAGGTTCCTTAAGATGGTCAGAGAGGTGGCTATAGCAGGGGTGTTAAAATGAGTTTTGGGGTCGGGTTCGGGCCCAACCCGAAAATGGCCCGTCATCAGTTGACTCAGCCTGATTAGGGTAAGAGTCACAAACCTAGACCCAGTCTTGAACCTGACCCGGGTTAAAGCTGGATTGACCTAGTTCAAACTAGTTTCGACCCGACACAATCCGCGAACCCGTTTTTTTAATTTTTTTGCTAATTCCATTTTGCGCGCTTCTTTGGACAAATTCTTTAAATATGCTCTCTTTCGGTTGCTTTCGCGGGTTAACCCGAAATGAAAATACAAACCGCGTTTGGTGGCCCCTTTCTTCCAGTTCGCGCGCTTCCTCAACCAAATCTTGTAAATCCTATCATCCACCCGCTAGTCCCATTTTCGCCAATTCGTCCGCTTTCTGCGTGCAGTCGCCGAGCCGCTATATCAAACCGAAACGACGAACCGTGAACGAAATGAAATCATGCCTCCCATCCCGTCTCCCATTTTTCGTGCACTTCTTTGGCATAGTTTGTAAATTTGTCCGATCCGGGTCAAAATCAGAGTAATTCCTGGTTGATGGGTTGACCCAAATCCGACTTACTTATTAAATGGTTCATGTTTGTAGACCCAAACCCGACCCGTTTGTCATAGGGGTCAATTCGAATCCAAAATATTATAGTTGGGTCAGGTTCATGTCAATTTCTGAAACCCTAGCAATAGCTACTGAAATCAGATAAATAGAAGAAAAAAGAAGCGAAGGAAGAAGGAAATGAAGAAAAGAAGGAAGTAAAGTTAGGTAAGGAATTATCAATTTAATTTGACTCATTTGTCAGGAATGAAAAGGCTCGAATGAGAAGAAATCATTTTGAGGTAAATTATTTCTTTGAGATTATTTTGAGTTAAATTAAATTGTTGCATTCTAGGAGTTATATAAATTATTCATATTATCATTTTTAGGTTGTTTACACTAGGATGTGACGCCAGAAGGAGAAAATACGGACATTTATCACAGGAAAGATCGAATTGTTTTGGTGAGATATTCAATTTCTAAGATAAGGGTCAAATCATTCCTAAGTTAATGTTTGCTCTTTTTTATGATCTTCTAGATCTATTATGTTAGTATTTATGAATTCTCTTGATGATTATTAGCTTGTTGAAGAAATCCAAAAACATCAAACAGGCTTTATGCCACTTATGACCATGAATTTAATTATTTTTAAATTCGTGATCATTTATTTCAAACATAAGAGTGTTCAATAATGCATGAGGCATAAAATAAAGATTTTACATGTACAAGTATGTATTATTATGAAAAGACGATGCCAATCAATAAGAAAGATTCAAGGACTGAGAATGCATTTCAAGAATTCTTTGGAAGACCATATCATGTGAGTTAGGTTGGTTGACTTTGATGGCCTGTGCTGGAAGAGATGATTCGTGATATCGGAGAGAGTTGGTTGGCCAACTTCTATCAGGGAAAAAATGAATGAAAAGGGAATTTCTAGCTCTTGTTGCTGGAGAGTTTGTTTGCCCAACTTTTATCAAGAGTATAACAAGGAAATTCTTGATGCTTAATAATGTAGAGTTGGTTAGTCCAACCTTTATTAAGGGTATAATAATACAAAATGGTTGAAAGCCATAAATATGGTATCACATTTCAAAAGTATTAATAAGAAAAAATAAATAAAAGAATTAAATTAAATAATTCAATATTAATTTCATGATTAGCTAACAATTATACTTGTTAATCCAAATTTACTCATTAGTGCTGATGATTCATAAGTCATGTAATGAACTTACATCTATTGCACACTAAATTAAATATGATTGTTTCTTGTTAATCCAAATTTACTCATTAGTGCTGATGATCCATAACTCATTGAATGCTGATTTGTTGATTGAACTAAATAAATAATGTTACCTACAATTTATATCTCTATATTCTTTTTCTTTTAATGGGGTCAATTTTGCATCATAGACAGTAGCATGTGAGGCACCTTCTTTTCTAGATTCATAGATCTAGTCCGATTGCTTCTCAATATTTCATAGTGAAAGTTTTAGAAAAGGGAAATTTTGTCCAATTCTGCTATTGCACATTCTATTTGATGTAGACAAGGAATATAGGAGACCCTATATTTCTTGAACACAAAAGACACACAAGAAGAACACAGACAAAATGAGTAGAACTTAAAATAAACTTTGTTAAATAAACCCAAACGACTCAAAACTTAACAAACACAACAAAAGATGCTAGGAGTTTTAAAAGAAATAAAGAAACTTAAAAAGACGCTATCCTCAGACAACCGTCAGAGCGGGTTCCTCACATGCATCGAATTTGTAGGTTAAATAAGTAAAGTGCATAGAACTAGCAAACCGATGGTCCACCACTGCAAGATTGATCCAATTCTTCAATAGACGCTTCAAATCAACTCTGATACGACACCATAAAGTTGCTTTACTTTGAGAAGAAGGATACAGATGGAGTGGCACTTGCGGAGAGACGAAAGAGGTTAGAAGCCCGAGAAGAAAGGGTGGAAAGAGCCCGCAGGATTTCCGGAGGAGATGAGAAAAGAAGGTTGGAAAGAGCCCGCAGGATTTCCGAATAAACCCGCAAGTTAATAGCAAATATGCTCACAAATATCAACTCCCCCTTTCTTTACATCATCATCTCATTTTTATAGGCAAAGTAGAGGAATGCCAAAAGCCACCTTAATGTTCACAACATTCCAAGCATTAGTTTCATAGGATTTCCAAAAGCTTATTTTGGAGAATCAACCCAACAGTTCACGGAACCAAGGCACCAGGCGGAAGTTTCCAAGCAGCACAGCAACGGGAAAAGCCTCCCAATTCAGAAAAACAGCCCCAATTAAAACCAGAACAGGAATCAAAGGGCTATTTCATGGAACCAAGGAGACTAATGTTTCGGAAATAGGCCATGCATGGAAATATCAGCCAACAGTAATGTCTAGCATTAAAATCATTAACTTCCCCATTATATTGAATTGAATTCAGCCCATCTCACGGAACCAAGGAGCCACCGAGAATTCAAAGCAGCACAGCAACAGGAAAAAAATTCCAGTTCGGAAAAACAAAGGCCGGATGGACTCCCAAGGGAAAAAGCATTCTTTTATAACTTCTATTGCTTTGAATTCAGCCACCAATAAAGAGTAGGCCACGGATTCCCAAGAGACAAGAAGAAAGGGGAAGGGGAAGGGACAAGGCCACTCCAAAAGTAAACTTCATAATGATGTACCTTTTTGGATATTAATGAGCTACTAAACTTCAGCTCAAGCAACTTAGAGAATCAGCTCAAAACCAAATGCTCCAAAACAGCCAACCCGTGAACCACCATCAGCCAGGGACCAATCGAGCCAGCAAACCAAAGGTCTACCAAGCCATATGCACTACCTACCATGATCATTGGATGCCTTCCCATCATTGGATAGCTAAAAAAGAAAAGAAAATAAAATAGAAAACAGAATATACTAATGTTCAAACAAAATAAAAAGTACAGAATTCTTGATTTCATCACTATTCCTAGACTATTGTATTAATTCTTATTTATTTCAACTGTCGAGGTTTGAAAATGTCTTCTTTTACTCGAATTCAACTGCATTTAATCATTGAACACTGCTCCTTGGCGGTTTCCCGCACTTTTGCATTGGCTTGGAAGGTGCGCTATTGCAGGGTTGTCATTTTTCAATTCTATTTTTATCTTTAACAAAAAAAGTGTAAACTTTAAATCAAACTGAATGACCTTGAAAGTGAGATTCTAACTTACTACATGTTATTGCAGTTTTAGATAAAGGCACCGGTGGCATAAATCTGAAATCTTTCGGAAGATTGTATTCTCAGAAAATTCTGAAGGCATGAAACGCAAGAAGGGAGCCAAAGGAAGTCTGAAAAAAGTAAAAAAGAATGATCTCATCTTCATGGATGATCCTAATTCGCCTTCAATTTCAATTGAAGGAGAAAATTATATGGGCCAAACTGGTGAAAGTCAAGGTAAATTTGAGCTGGAGGTTAAACAACCCACCTGTCTCGATAATAGAATAGCAAAAGGTTCAAACAGTGATGCTGATGTTTCAAGCTTTAAATCAAAAACGAATGCTGGCCATAGCCGTGTTAAAGTTAAACTCAAAACCTCTAAATTGTTAGAAGATCATAAACGTTCTTCAGATGCAATAATGCCAAGCGTAAATACACCTAGTGATACAGATAAAAGCAACTCACAATTTGCCATGGAGATGAATGAAATGACTTCTAGTAAGATGGATGCTACTTGGTCTGACGGTCAAGCTTTAGAAACGAGCAACGTGGTTCCAGAAAATCCAACAAGAAAAACAGGAAGCATCAAGATAAAATCTTCAAGGGGATCAGGGCTTTCAGGTGATTTCGTGAAAGAAATAATGTCAATAGGCAGTTGTCCTATGGATTAAAGGGTGATAGAATCATGTTAGCATCTGATAATTAAAAATTTGCAGATTTTTCGCCAAAGCAAATGGAGTCGAAGATTCCTCATAAGGAATTTTGTTATAATACAAAGGATCTAAATTCTGCATTGACGGTATGTTGGTTAAGTAGCTGTTCCTTATTTTTCTCTCAATGGACTTTAAATCATTGCTTATCTTTTCAATTGTTGTTTTTCAGGTGATTAGGAAAGTTATGAAAATGGATGCTGCCGGGCCTTTTAATGCTCCTGTTAACCCTGTTGCTCTTGGAATTCCTGTAAGTTTAACGTTCAAACAATCTTATTTATCTTACTGTTCTTTTCTATTATATATCAAAAGTCAAAATTGTTTTAAGATGAAATGATAACAGCAATATGCTACCCAAGAGTGTAAATTTGAGTAAACCGATTGAGGTCTTCATTCTCATTTAGATGGAATTTATTTAGAGAAGGCCAACCAGGATTTTGGGAAGATTTTTGGGGATTTTGTGAAGTTATTTTTATTTTTTTTATGGTGAAATTAATTTGATGATATATAGAGAGCTTGATTTTAGGTTTGGAAAAATGATTCAAGCTACCATGTTGGAGATATCTAGGGAGCTTCAGGTCCTTGCCAAGGGAGTTTTGGGTCTAAGTAAAATTGTTTAAGCCATTGTGGTCTTAAGGATTTCAACCAAAACTTAGGAAGAGAGAAAAAGAAAAGATTTAAAGGATTTAAAATCAATTAAATTGTATTAATAGTCCTCTAATAGTCTAATGTCAAAGTATTGGACGTCCCTTTTTTATAAATTAGCGTAAATAAGGAATTCAATGGATAATGTTTAGAATATCCAATGGAACATGCCAATAAAAATTCTAACTAATAGTTTTAATTTGCCTCTACCCATCTTCTCATCTTCTAATGTTCCTTAATCTCGAGGAGTTGAGCTTGCCTCGTTCTTTTGCTGGATTTACTACCACCCATCCCTAATTCTTTCATGTTTATATAATTATTTTTCTTGCCTACACTTCCCATGTTTTTTATGAATTTGACTTTAATAATAGGAAACTTGGAACAGCAACCCCACTGCTCACCCTTGTGCGTGCGCCTAAAAACAATCAGATGAAGATGCGAGCCCTCTAGGATTCTTTCCATTGTAAAGTTGCTTCTATCTACCAATGCTCTTTCGTAACTAATAGAAACATTCAAACCTCAAATCACTATGTTACCCAAATGACCACCAATTGGTTAACTATCACGGGAAAAACACTTGAGAGGCCCTAATAAGGACACCTAGGATTGGATAATCTACTTATTGAAATACCCACCACGGTGTAATGCATTGTATTAGTTGGAATATCAGAGGGATCTGCAATGGCAGTTCCCTCAAAAGGCTCTTATCTCTAGCTAGTGCTTCGATATATTTTCTTCCAAAATCATATTTTATAATAGTGTTGCTAGTACTCCCAAAAAGTGTGTTTTAGGATACTATTTTCTTTGATGTATGGTTTACTGAGCATGAGCATTTCCTTCAAATCCATTTTAAAGTACGTTATCAAGTGCTCCTTCATCTATGCTAAATCTTTATGATCAAGGCATCTTTGTGGCACATATCTTCAATCTAGACCATTGCACTAGGCTTGGGATGCTATAAATGATTTCAATGTGAGAAGCTAGTTGGCAACCATGTTGATCTAGAAGGTTTTTTATACTTTAATAATTTTATCCAAGGTACTGGTATAGCCGACATTGGCTTTTTTTGGAAATAAATTCACATGGCATGATAAGTCAATTTGGGAAATTCAGGATCGAACTCTTTTTAACCCAACTTGTCTCTACACATTTGCCAACACAATATCCATTTGGATCACTCCTCGATCCTCATTTGGTGCTACCCTCGATCACCATCACCCAAACAATGTTAAGTTCTAGAACTTGTGGATTGTCGTAGAGGTATTTTCTGTGATTGTCCAAATAGGTTGGAACTTTCATTGTGACTCTTTCTGCTCATATGAACTTGGATTCAAACTCAAAATAACTTGGAAGGCTTTGATTAATTGAAACAATCAGATTTTTAGCAACATATTTACCAAAATTAAAGAATTGGAATTTGAGTTACCAAAGAGCAGCAATTTGCGATTTAGAAAAATGGTAATTCTTGGATTGAGTTGAATGAATGTAAAGTTAGGTCCATATTTTTCTTGAAATATGAAGAAATGTTTTGGAGGCATAATAAAAAATAAAATGGCTTGATGAAGGTGATATAAACACAATATTTCACACATTGTTTTCTATTATTTGGGTCCAAAATATTTTCTAAAAAATGAAGCATTGGAGTTGCTCATGATTAGATTCTTAAGAAATGTTAGCGCTCATGTTGTCGCTTTCTTCCAAGAACTTTTTTATCCATTTATTGTTGAAAATGATAACTACTCATTAGCTAATTTAATTCTCAATTGATATCCAAAGAGGCAATGAAGACTCTACACCAATCCTACTCTTAAAGAGATCTGATTGTCATTTCTAGCTGCATAAAGACTCAATTCTATATTATTGTTGGTAATCACAAATAATTTAAGGTGTTTGCTATGCCAAAATGCTTCACATCAATG
The DNA here is from genome assembly GCA_022539455.1 of Dendrobium nobile. Lineage (NCBI taxonomy): Eukaryota > Viridiplantae > Streptophyta > Magnoliopsida > Asparagales > Orchidaceae > Dendrobium > Dendrobium nobile. The sequence goes on along the minus strand of CM039726.1, from coordinate 67,764,000 downwards.
GTCACTTTTATGATTCCTGATGGAGCTAATCTAATGATTGTGATAGACTAAAAGCCTTTTAACCCTTGCAAACTTACCAACAAGATCATATCTAATAACTCTATAATTAATTGGTTCTTTTTTGAGTTAGGGATCAAATTTAGTGGATGATTAATCAGATCGTCCATATTTGAGATTTCATTAAATTAGGCATCACAGGATGAAGAGATCAAATGAATTTTGATGTCCAATCACTTGATGAAGACTATTAATTATATTTTGTATATGTATATATTTTGCGTATCATGTAATACAACAACAAGCCTTTATCCCACTGTGGGGTCGGCTACGTGAATCCTTTTTCTCCATTGTGTCCTGTTAAGAGACAAATCTTCATCTAAATCTAATAAAGAAAGATCATTTCTAATATTTTCTAACCAAGTCTTTTTAGGTCTACCTCTACCTTTCTTAACCTAAGTCGAATCTAATACATATACTTTCCTAACTCAGTCATCGGAAGGCCGCTAATTTATGTGACCAAACCATCTAAGGCAACTCTCTCTAATCTTATCTTCCACTGTAGTTACTCCAACCTTTTCAAGTATATGCTTATTTCGTATCATGTCTCTAAGAGTAAAGCCGCGCATCCACTTGAGCATCCTCATCTTTGCAACACTTAACTTAATATTATGCTTCTCTTTTAATGGCCAACATTTTGCATCATAAAGCATTGCAGGTCTCACTACCATCTTACAGAATTTTCCCTTAAGTTTGAGAGGGATTTTTCTATCACACAACAAGCCCGATGCATTCCTCCACTTCAACCATCCAACTTGAATTTTACTCATAATATCTCAATCTATTTCATCATCACTCTGAATAATATACCCAAGATATTTAAAATGTGTACTCTTATAAATGACTTGATCACCCAAAGTCACAACCCCCCCCACTAGATCTATTGTTACTAAAATTACACTCCATATATTCATTTTTAGATCTACTCAAATGAAAACCTTTAGACTCTAAGGTTGACCTCCATAATTCAAGTTTACCTTCAACTTCCTACTAGTTTTATCAACAAGAAGAATATCATTAGCAAAAAGTATACACCAAGGTACAACCTCTTGCAAATGTCTAGTGTAAACATCCATGACTGAAGCAAAAAGATACGGGCTTAAGGTTGATCCTTTATGTAATCCAACCGAAATAGGAAAATACTCGGTCAAACCACCTTGTGTTTGAACACAAGTAACAACTCCTGCATGCATATCCTTAAGGACTTGAATACAAGCATTATAAAACCCCCTTTTTATGTAGAACTCTCCATAACACTTCTCTTGAAAATTTATCATATGCTTTCTCTAAATCAATAAAAATCATATGTTGACCCTTTTTATTCTCTCTATACTTCTCCATCAAACCTCTCAGTAAATGAATAGCTTCCATAGTAGACCTACTTGACATGAATCCAAATTGATTTTGAGAAAAATTTCCCATCGTTTTAAGGTATGCCACATTAACTTAATTCCTCTATAATTCATACAGTCTTGTGCATCACCTTTATTCTTAAAAATAGGAATCAACATACTCATTCTCCACTCATCTGACATCTTTTTAGTCTTAAAAATAATATTTAAAGGTTTAGTAAGCCAAGAAATTCCTTCATCTCCTAAGCATTTCCACACGTCTATTGGAATGTCATAAGGTCCAACAGCTTTTCCATGCTCCATTTTCTTTAAAGCCTCTTTAACTTTGGTTTTACTTATATGACGATAAAAACAAAAATTTTTATTTTCATTTAAGGTGCTAAGGTCACCAAATTCAATCACATTCTCATAATCTTCATTGAAATCTTTATTTTCATTTAGCAAAATATCTCATCCACCTTTATTGAATATCCTCTTCTAATAAAAACACTTTTTGATATTCATCCTTAATACACTTTGCTTCAACTAAATCCTTACTACTCCAATCTCTTTGTTTAGCTAATTTATACATATATCTTTCACCCTCTTTATTATTTAATCTATTATATAAATCATTAAAAGTAAAAATTTTTGCATGGCAAATTATTTTCTTACACTCCTTACGGATCTCTTTATATCTTTCATAATTATTAAAATTTTTATAGCTAAACTAATTTTTATAACAAATATTTTTATTTTTTATTTTTTCTTGCGCATTTTGATTCAACCGCCAACTATTTTTACTATTACTAGCTTTTCTCTTTGATACTCCAAGCACATCTTTTGCAATATTCATAATATCACTAGCTATTTTTTTCCACATAATATTAGCTTCCTCTTGCACAGATAAAATCTTAAGATCTAAAATTTTACTCTTAAAAATGTTTTAATTACTATTTTTTAAATTTCTCCATTTAATCCTAGAACAACGATTTATTTTAATTTTAATGTTCTGCCCATTCTTTTTAAAGTCTAAAATTAATAAACTATGTTGGATAGATAAATTTTCACTCAAAATAACTTTATATTCTTTGCAATCTAAACGATCTATTTTTCTTATAAGAAAATAATCAATCTGAATTTTATTATATCCAATCTTATAAGTGATGAGATGCTCACATCTTTTCTTAAATAAGGTATCAACAATTACAAAATCATAAGCTAGAAAAAAATCTAATATAATCTTATCCTCTTTATTAGTCGCTTTGAAAGACAGCCACCATCAATGCTTTTAAAATCATCTACCTCTCAACCAACATGTTCATTTAAATCTTCTCCAATAAAAACTCTTTATTCGAGATGTATCTTTTGTATTAATTCTTATAGGTCTTTTCAAAATTTTAATTTTGAACATATATTCAAACAAACTTGAGAAGCATAAATGCTTATAATATTAATAATTTTAGCATCAACAATAATATTTAAAGCCATAATTCTATCTTCAATTCTATCAATTTTTAGAACATTATCTTTGAAACTCTTATGTATAATCGTACAAATATCATTTCTATTACGACTCATACTAGAATACCAAAGTTTAAATCCTAAACTATCAATTTTTTTTTGTCTTCTCTTCCATCCATTTAGTTTCCTGAATGCATAGAATATTTTTCTTCTTATGAATCATAATATCAATTAATTCCATTGATTTGCATGTAAGGGAACCTACATTCCAAGATCCTAATCTAATTTTAGTTTCTTGGACTAGTTTCTTTGCCTACATCCGTTCATGATGTGGGAATGTTTGTCTATTTGACATTGCACCCGGGCGCCAGTTTAGCGGCCCTTGTCACTTGTCGTTATATTTAAGCCATACAATGTGTCGCTTCCAGGGAACGCCCTAACATTAACACAATGTATTAAATGATTTATGTTATGATTATTCGACAAGTTTTCTTTTGGCTGTCGAGTGTTGACTACCTAACACAACCCTCCACTTTCCTCATCCAGGATTTGGGACCTAGCAACAACAGTGTACCCTCCACTTTCCTCATCCAGGATTTGGGACCTAGCAACAACAGTGTTTTTTGTGTATTATGTAATGTGCAATAAAAAATAATGAGGACTATTATAACTCTATGAGTTTAATTTGTGTATTTTGTTTAATTTATATGGATTTTTTTTTAAATTATAAAAATTATAATGCCTTGTCCAAGTGTGTTCGTGTCTTATATTTTCAATGATAGACATATGCTGTGTCCATATCATATTGTGTCTGTATCTTCATGTCCTTGTCCATGAATTCTAGGGCCTTATCTAGTATTTTTTAACCAGGGAAGCTTGGCTTACTAGCTAAGATTTGATTGTTCTTGTGGAACTCCTCATTTCTACTCTTCCCACTGAAATCCAAGGGAAATCCTTTATCCAAACATGGATTTTGTTATTTTGGTGAGACCCTCAATTAAGTACTCATCACTTGCCAATTTGTTGAAGTTATAAGGCAAAACTCTACTGTATTTTGTATCTCCTCTCCAAATCACTTCATAATATTTCTAATGTCCTTACTACTTGGTGGGATCCACAAACTCTAATCCTCAATACCTGGAATTCAATATTACTGAAAATAATGAAAAAATGATAACAATAGATGTTCAATCTTGGTTTTCATTTAAAAATCAGAAAACTACTTCATGAAATTACTATGATCACCTTATCGCTATGCCCAAAAGATCTGTTGATCTTCATGTTATTTTTTGAACTCTTTTAAAACATGATCTCCAAGAAACTTGATCTTAATCAAATATTCAAATGAAATCTCCCTTGGTTTTCCTCAAACCTAATACTATCGAGTTTGTCTCTAACTCTTGTAATAATGGCACCTATGGCTGGTTGATTCGGGTTTGCATTTACTGCTTCATTTTTGTGTTTCTCTTACCTAAAATAACCCATCATCCTTCACGCTGAGTTGAAGGGCTTTCTCAATGGCTTGAAGCTGAATATGCAATTGCATACCCACCATATTCAGGTGGAATCGTATTCCCACTTATGACCTTGGTTGTCAATGGTGGTGCAGTGCTATAGTGCCTGCTTCAAGTTCAAACTTAAAATTATTCGTGCCCTTTCAAACACATTCATAAGGAAGCTAATTGTTGTGTTCACTTGCTTGCATACAATGGTGACTGATGAGGACATCGTCAGCGATTTCGACACATGTACCATCAGGAGACGCCAGAGATCGACGGCCTCGATCATGAGTTTTATTTTGAGTCATTTTATTTAGTAGTTATTTTATTTTTCAGTTTTTCCGCTTTTGCCCTTATGGGTATTTGGTCGCTATTGTAGCCCAAGGGGCATTTTAGTCTTTTGTTTTCTTTGTCATTGTGAGGCCTATTTATATGGCCCTTCTCTTGTAATAGTTTTAGTTTTGATGAATGAAAATTATTTGCCACTTATGATCTCTTTGTGAGTTCACCCTCCTCGATCTCTTAGTGAGTTCGTAGGAGAAGCTAGATCTCTTTGTGAGTTCTAGATCTTCTTGTTCTACCATTTTTTTCTTTATTTCTTGTGATCGATTCGTCATCGTGGAGATCCGGTTGAAGCATTTGTCGGAGATTGGAATTCACTCCCTGAATCCCTAAATTTTCCTTCCTCTTCCCCTCCCTTGCTCACTGCCGCCGCCCCCCCTTCCTCTGGATTACCCAGCCGCCGGCCTGCAGCAGCAACCCGCCGGCCTGCAGCTCCCATCCGCCGGCCAGCAGCCACCGGCCAGCCCAATTCGCCTGCCAGCAGCCGCCGGCCAGCCCTCCAGCCCGCCAGCTCCCCTTGCCGCCGGCCACCTTGAGCTCTTGCCGTCGGCCTCCCTTTAGCCCCCTTGCAATTTGAATTTCCCTCCCTTAATGACCTTGCTAATTGAGTCCCTTAAATTAGGGAATTAATTAAGAGGAGTTACAATTTTTGAAATTCAAATTCCCTCTTATTTTAAATTGTGGGAAGTTACTTAAGCCCAATTAAATCTGAAATTAAAATTCAGATTTAATTGAATTTCTTACTTAAACTTGGGCCCCACTCTCATAACTCCTAAATCTCTCCCTCTCCTCCTTATTGGGCCGGCCACTCTTAGTGGGCCTCTTTCTCCTTCCAAATGACATATGAACACCACAAATTCAGCCCAAAGCTTCTCCCCATTGCCGCCCCTCTCTCCCTCCTTGGATTAATTTGAAATTCAAATTAAATCCCTCTCCTAAACCACCAAAATCTGAACTTTATTTCAGATTTCCTGCATTTGCCTCTTAGCCCCCACCGTAGCCGTCAAGGAAGAAGGATATGAGGTTGGATGCTCACTAGTCATCCCATGGACTACCCGCCACGGGCTACCGCTCCAACGGACTACGCTTTTGTGCGCCATTTGTCTCCTAGTGGCATCGCTCGGTTGCTCTCAATCTTCCTCCATTAAAAGTGCCACCAACAAGAGTGTGAGTGAGAGACACAAGGTGAAAAGTTCTATTTGTTAATTGTGGATTATTGTTTCTACCCATAGCAATACTCTTTAATTCTATGTTGTCAATTTGATATTGTCCCGTTAATCTAGTTATAACCGCATGCCTTACTTAATCTCGAATGGATAATTCTGAAAACCTAACTTGGGTAAGCATTAATTCTATAACTAGCAACGCTTTAAAATCTTATATTAAAATCCCCAAGCAGTTCTTGTTTCCATCACATGTTGTTTCACATCAGTTACTCTAGAAGACAAGATTCTACATTCTCTTGTCTAAATGGCTTGTTTTTATTTAGACATTATCACAACATTATTCTCTCTTGCATACTTGAGGAAGGTCTTGAAAAGCTTTAGTCCTATTTTATATTTGTAAATTTTCTTTATAAAAAATCTTAATTACGCCTTTATATTAAAAAATCTTTATTACACCTTTCGAGTAAAAAATGCAGAATAACTACTTTAATTCAAGTTATCAACAGCAGCTTATCCCAAAACTATTTTTGTTGCATTCATGAGCCCTTCTCCATTTTTTATTCGTTTTTCATGAAGCCTCCTTTTTTTATTCTTGTTGTAAATTCAAAATGATGGCAATGCATTTTCAATATGATCATCCCAACTATTTTGTATTTCACAGATTTTTGTAACTATTAGCTTATCAAGCTTTATTGCTTTGCCAACGCAATATAGAGGTTTCTATTTAAAATTGATTTTGGAATAAAGTGTTTCATTCATTTCATCAAGTTTGCTTTAGTCTTAATGATTCAATCATCTATTGATTACTTTAGAGCTTGTTAGGATTTTTATGTGTGCATGCTTTTAGTGGAGGGATCTATCATTTTGCCTTTGTTTGCATGGAGCATTATGTTAGGCCGGTTCAACCTGAACCGGCACAGTCGGCCTTTGGCTGGTTCTTGTCTACACGAGGCGGACAAGAGCTGCCTCCCTTAATGTTGCCGACCAAACTAGTGGGCCCAACTAGGAGCAAATTAAAGAAAGAGAGGTTGGCGGCTAGGATGAGAGAGAAATTTTGTATTAAAGAGTTTGAATTAGGGAATTAATGTATTAATAGTATGGGTTGTTTAAGGTTAGGGTTATGCATGCTTATTGTTTCTCTTGGAGTTCTCTGTGTGGCTTTGGGCTCTAGATTCATCGTCTAGAGATTGGGAGAGAACGGTCCTCCTCTCGAATTGAGGATCAATTGTATTTTTGTTTGTTCTTGCTTTTGGTTTGATTCCTATAATACAATCTACTATTTTTGGATTGTTTTCATTGGAGATCTTGAGGTTTTTTCTCTGTTTTCACCAATTATTGTTAGGTTTGCTTGCGAACTCAAGTATTTCCCATTAGGGTTACTTGCAAACTCAAGTATTTCCTATCACATTAAATCTAATGAATAGATTTAACGCGGTAGGCAGTTTATACTCACTTCCTCGTGAAACGAAAATGCAAAGAAAAATAGAATTGATGTACTGATTAGAATTTCAACGTTTATTTGGTTAAAATCAATGAATTTTTCATCAAAATTTGCCTTATTCCAATTATTGTTGAATTGTTTTATGTATCCTAGTTCTCTATTCATTTTTTGTTGGATTTTGTATGAGATGTTAAACTATTTTACATAACTTGTGTCCGTCTTATTCGTAGTCTACCCCTCATTACATTCCTTCAATATTACATTTATATACCCATCTCAATGATGGAATTTTTACTTCTTTATAAAGTTGATTGAAAGGCTGAAACTGATCTATTACATCAGGATTATTTTGATATCATCGACACTCCTATGGATTTTGGAAGCATCTGTAATGATCTAGAGCATGGAGCCAAGTACAAGAATTCCTTGGATGTGTATAATGATGTGCAGTTTATCTGGGATAACTGCTACAAGTACAACAACAAGGGTGATTACATTTTGGAACTAATGAAACGGGTGAAGAAAAACTTCATGAAGTACTGGACTGCTGCTGGTTTGCTTACAGAGATGCCAATTGGTGAGATTCATCATCGGTGGTGGAAAAGTTTTCCTCTATTTTATTTCTTTGGTACATTCCAGGTTAAGTCCAGCCTATTGCTCCAGGGCCCCAGTAATTTGTTTGCCCGTCATTGATTTTTTTTGGGGTTATTTTAACTTTTTCTAATTTTCCTTTCTTGTATGCCTCTTGTTTTTAGCTTAGGAAATAAATTAGCTAGGAAATTTATTAGATATACCGGTAGAAAGGCATGATTTTATTTTTATTACAATAAAAATTCCATCCCCTAGTTTCTCATTGAGGAAATGATTATAATTTGTGCATTCATTCCTTGGTTTTATTATTATATAAGGAGAAATCGTCTATAGATTTCTATCATTTAAACATGTGAGCATTGTATGAAAACCATTGCACATGGACATTTGCATTTTCATGCGCAGTGTGCTCATCATAGTATGTATTTAATGTGTTATCAGGGCTGATATCCAATCAAGTTTAAGCAAGGTTTTAGTTTAATTTTTAAATTTTCTCTATATATGTGGCAAACTTCAAAATAGTTCATTGACAATTTGTATGTGGTGAATTTAGTCTCAGAGTATCATGTTGTTCCAATTTAGTTCATCGACTATACAAAAATTGATCTAAAATGATCCCTTTGAGACTAAATTGTGATCAATTTTATATCACAATTACAACATGAGGGAGCATTTTGGATCAATTAGCCAAGGGACCAAATTGAGCAATGTAATACTCTGAGAAATAGTTCAGGGATTTAGATTGAGTTTCGTTTATGTTTTGTAATGTGCATAACATTTTAGATATGTTTGTAGTTTGTATGCGTGAATGAATTGCATTATAATGTGCACGTTGCATCTATATGCTTTGATTTGTGTATGGATATACAATTACACACACTATTATTACTAGTATTGTAAAGATGGCTTGTGATTCTATCAATATTAAATCTTAGACTTTTATTTTGTTTAATCTGATTTGATGATGTCAATCACGACCATACAATATTTTCAGTTATTATTATTATTTAATTAATTAATTGATAAATTATAATATTTATCAGTTAAAATTCCTTGACTTCTCCCATTTCATGGCTACACACTTAAAAATTATTTGCCAATTGTCCTCTCCTGCTCCTAAGTTTCAAACATGAAATCACATCTACGCCCGCTTGCCACCTAAGATAGGAAGATTGAAAGCCTTCTTGGTTTTTAATTAGAAAATTATTTTTCCTTAAAATATTGCTTTTTTGTCTACTTGGCTCCTAAGTTTCATAGAGCAAATCTACTATGCTTTCCTTCGCCTCCGATGTTTCGAATATGAAAAACCTCCATAAAATTGAAATCCAACAGTAAAAAATTCGCGTTAATTTCTTCTTAAGATTCAATTTTTTCTTCTCTACCCTTAATTAGAATTTAATGTCATTTATTCTTCAAATGAAATGGAGAATATGGAATTTGGATATGGAAAATTTGAATATTAAATTCATTTGAAATTGCAAAAATGCATAATCAAGTATTTAACGCTTAATTAAATCGTTTCTTCTTCTCCACAATAATATCTAATTGATTTGCATTTACCCTTCTCCTCTCTAATATTAAATTGGAATTTCCGGTTTTGGAAGTGAAAAATCTCTTATTCAAAATGATAAAATGGGAGAAGGAGCTATTTTTGTATAGTTGAATATGATGTCATCATTAATCTCTACAAATTTCTACTTTAGTTTGAATATGATGTCATCTGTTTCTGGAATTGCTAGATGTTCTTTAACTAATTTGGCAATAAAAGTTTCAATAGTCTTCAAAATACTGCATAATAGGTGATCCTTTTAATTGTTAATAATACACTTGGGATAACGTGAACTTTTATTTAGCTCTTGAACTATTTAACTTAGCTGAGAGACATAATTTACATTTATTGGGTTATTTGTATAGTTGGTCTCAAACACAGACACTTACAGACATGATGTCGAGTTTTTAGTGTATGTAGCAGTAAATTTAGTTTGAGGATTGGAAAATTTATCACCTTTAGTGTAATGCAGATGTTGGGAGAATGATTACAAACCCGTTTATGATACTATGTTACTTTATAGTTCGACATAAATGTAATATGTCATCTTTTAATATATTATTTGGATATTATATAAACATCACTTTTAATATTTATTTTAGCTTTATGTAATTTTTGGATTGAGGCTTACATCTCAAAATGTGGTGTAAGCAAACTAGAAAGAAAAGCCAAGTTGGAGAACATAAGGACAAAATAAAATCAAACTCAATTCACTTTAGCTTGCAAACATCCAAACAAACATCCGGATAAACAAAAGTCAAATCAAACGAAACAAAATAATAATATAAAAACGCTATCCTCAGAACAACCGTCTAGTGGTTTCCTCACATGCAACGAGAGTAGGAAAATATATGAAAATTTTGCTTAGGCTTGCAAACCGAGGGTCCACCACTGCAAAAGGGTCCAACGTCCTACCGAACTCCTCTGGCAAATGTCTCCAAATTTCAGCAAACAAACAAATTCCAAGAGCTCAAGAAGAAGGATACAGGTGGAGTGGAACTTGCGTAGAGAAGAAGAGGTTAGAAGCCAAGGCGAAATAGAGAGGAGGAAAGGGGGTGGAACAAGCTCTCAAGCTTTTCCAAGAGAAGAAACCCTCAGGTTTTAGTAGAAACTTTGCTCAGATTTTCAACAACCTCTTTCCTACTCAAAACATATCTAATTTATAGGCAAAAGAAAGAAGCAAAACTGCCACAACACCTCCAATAAAAAACAATCAGGTTTGGGGAAATGAAAGGCCAAAAGACACCACAACAACCCACATAATCAGCACAGAAAACAGGGAGAAAAAGCCACGGGAAACCAAACCAGCAAGCCACGGGAAAGCAGCCAGAGAGGGACCCGAGGAGCCAACACAGGAAACAAGGCATGGAATTCACGGGAAACAGCCAGGGAGAAATCCCAAGAGCCAGCCAGCTTTTATTCTCAAAGAAGAAACCAAAGAGACACAAGAAGGGGAAGAGACAAGATCCACTCCACATACCTTTTTGATTTTATGAGCTAGGAAGTGCATTTACTCCTCCAATTAATGAGCTAAACTTCAGGTCAAGCATTAATGAGCTAACACCAAGTAGAACCCAATTTTTAAGCTCAACACCAAGCAGCCAAGGCCTAACCCGAGAGCAGCAAACAGCCCCAATCCGATAACAGCAAGCAACCCAAGAACAAGAAGGAACCAAATGCAAGCAAACCCAAGACTTGCCATGCCCAAGCACTTCCTACCATGATCATTGGATGCTCTCCATCATTTGATAGCTTATAAAAAAAACATAAAACACAACTAATATTGTTCACATTACATCAAAACAAAATAAACTAAAAAACATGAATGCATCAAAATGCCTTAAAACTTACGCCTTGTCTCATGAATGAAAAATGCCTCAATACTTAATTGCACAATTTTAAACCTTTGTCATTGCATATATGATTCATAGTAATATGAATAATGTTAAACAATTCCATAGAAATTATGCACATTCCATACAAAACATTCTATGGAGAGAACCTCTAGATATGAGCATGATATAATATGCTCTAAACTTAAAGGAAGAGAATGCTACTATGGAAGAGAATTGCAAACTTTCTTTGAATGGATTGACTCTTCAACAACTCATCACGGATCTATTTCTATAAACCGGACATAATACCATGCATAAGACATGCACAAAGAACATCACTTAGATTTTTCCATTATCAAGTCAACAACTTTTGTTTCGTCTTTGTTAATAACTAACTTCCTTCTTAGTGAAGAAATTACATAAATATCTTTTGACTTTGTTCATGCATATTAATTGACTTGTAGGGTATGATAACTTAATAAACTCTCTCTTAGGTAATTTAGGCTTCTTAGTCAAACCTATCCATATTATAAATAATTCTATCTTATAAAATTTGGATCTTTCTTAAACAAGAACCATTAAACAATAAGCATGCCACATGATTCTACGACATCTCTCACCCATCTACATCAACCAACTTCATCAAGCATGATTATTATAATTCTTTCATACATAAAAACATTAGGATTCTCTTAATTCATCTAAATTATGCTCTTTAAGCGTGGTATCTATTTATTTAATATAACTTTCATATGACTACAATTTGTAAATCATGTGTTGATTATTTTAGGTTTGATATCCTACTTGTCAAAATGATCATACATAGGCCTTTAGATTATTTTCACCAAAATTCTCACTTGATTCAACTCTAGCGGGCATCTCAAAGGCTCCATGATGCGGACATCAGTACGAAGATTTGGCGCGTCTATCACAGGAGGCGTCGTAAATCGACAGCTATAATTTAAATATTAAATTATGAGTTATTTTCTGAATTTTAGCTCTTATTTTAAGTTATTTCATGTTTTTCCCCCTAGGTTGGTTTATGTGAGTGTTGTTGCCAAGGGGCAACTGTCTTTTGAGTTTTTTTATGTTGTGGCCTATATATAGAGCCTTAAGCTATTGTGATAGATGATGAAGATGATTATATAAGAATATCAGTTTTAGTTTCCTTCCTTAGTAAGTATAGTGGTGGAGAAAGTCCCTTGGAGTAGGACAAACGAATTACCCAACAACCGTCGCTGTGGCAAGGTTCTTGGTCTGTATCTTTGTTATTTCTTTTATCTTTTTCTCCTTTATCTCTCCAAACATCAGCACCACCCTCTCCCACCCATCCGGCCGAACTCCAACAACAACCTCACTGTCCATCCTTCCAACCCCACTAGCAATCCCAAGTTCTGTCCTGCTCCTACAGCCCTCCCAAACTGCAACTTTTTTTATTGTTTTATGCATCCAACCAGCTGGCCACCATCCCTTCCACCACACAACAGTTCCTTCATTCCCAAACAGCCACCTTTCATATTCCCAACAGTTGCCCCTTCATTTTCCCCACCACCCAACAAATGACCGCTATCCGACCTCCTTAACCAACGACAGCCCCAAATCATCCCAATCCAACTACCACCAAGAGCCCTACCTCCACCACAAAATCAGCCCCCCAACTCCCAAGCCTTCAAAATGACTTTTCATATACCTTGACCCTTCACATTCCACCAAACATCAATTAGACTTTCAAATTATGAAATCTAATTAATTTTGGAGTTTTCCCAAGCCACCTCACCCCTCCCAAAATCAACCACTAATTCTCCCTCCACCTTTCCATTATGACATCCACCCCCAATGTCATTTAATGAGCCATCTCATTAACTATTATTCCCTTTACCAAAGCTACAGTTAATTTCTCAACTTTTCAAGGCCTCCTCATTAATCCAAACCATTAATCCTATCTCATTTCCCTAGTCCCACTTAAATGTTATTAAGTGCAGCCATAAATTCTCCCATTACTCATACACCCTTTCCTATGTGCTGCCATTAAGTGTTGGGCTGCTATCTTATGTTGCTGGTCTGTTCCATAACACCCTCCCAACTGAGCCCTTGCAGCTACCCGAGGTTTCTCCTTGCTGCCCACGCCGAATCGCTGCTATTTTATCCTATTTTCGGCTACGAACTTGACGAAATTCAAGAGTGATTGATCAAGGACACATGAGACTTCAATCTAAGCTCTTTACACCCTCACATTCACATGCAAAATAACCACCCGTGGGTTTGTTTTGCATCACTCCATATAATTATACATGTTATTTACTTGAAGAAAACTAGGGTTTTTTATTCCATTTTTGGACTAGGAGGGAAATAAAAGAACCCAAGACCTTGCTTCTTTGGTCACTCTTCCTCTCCTTACACTCCCCGCTTGAGTTTATTGATGCACCTCACCTTGTGTCACACTCGCTTTGGAACCACTTGGTCAAGCATCAAATGTGGCAGCTTGCCTGACGGAAGCTATGATTGTCTCCTTGATCTGCAATGGATTGCTCAAGCTCCCACTGAATGATATCTTGCTCTTTGTTTTTCTCTCCCACGCTTTTTGTTGATTTATTGCTCGCTCTTACCCCACTCTCGCCGACTCCTCTCTCTGACTCTTACCCAAGCCCAACTCCTTTTTGACAAAGGCAAATGATGAGGACATCGCTCAGAGATTCCGACATGTGTACCAGCGACGAAATTGTAGATCAACGGCTACGATTCAGAGTCTTTACTTTTGATGTGTTTTTTATGTTTTTTTTATTTTTGCATCTCAATTTTCCTATTTTACCCTTATGGGTAGTTCTTATTGTAGCCATGAGGGCATTTGAGTTCTTTTTCTTTTCTTTGTGGTTGAGACTTATATATAGCGGTCTTGTGCTTTGTAAGAGCTTAATGAATGAATCAATGAAATTTTGATGTTTGTCATCTTCTTCTTGTGTGTGCACTAGAGAGGAGAGAGAGCCTCAGTTGAGGGCCAGCACAATACCCACCAGTCATTGAAAGAGTTTGTGACTTATGGTTTATTTTCTTCTCTTTACCCTTGTTCTTTCTCCCCAATCGGCTGCCCCATACACCTCAATCCACCAGCCGAAGCCCCCCCTTGCCCCAACCGCCGGCCACCTCACCACTTTCCTCCAACCCTTTGTCCCCTAGTCACCCACCCATCCCCAAACGCCGGCCACCATTCTTCCCCCAAGTTCTACCACCGGCCCCAACCCCCTCTTCTTTAATGATGAATTCAATCATCATTACTACTTACCTAAAATAGCCTACATAATTTGGGAAATAAAGTTCCTCAATTTGAAATTCAAATTTTGAATTTCAAATAGTTTCCTAAATTAACAAAAGCTATATTAGGAAAGTTTTAAACCTAAGTCCAATTTAATTTTAAATTGGATTTGATTGAATTATTCTTTTCCTAAACTAGAGAGCTCAATCAGGAATCTCTTAATTTTCTTCCCAAACCCCCCTCTCTCTCTCTTAATGTCTTTGGCCCCTTTATTGTCCACCTCCTTTGAATTTCCTCTTTAAGCCCTAACTCTTGTTGAATTTGAAATCAATTTCAAATTCAATTCCCTCCAAAATCACTTAAACCTGTAATTAATTTCAGATTTCCTGGAGTTCCCCAACCCAAACCTAAACCTCACATAATCCAAATCTCCTCCCTCTCTCCTTGCCGCCCCTCCTCCTCTTCCCTTGTTTCTCTTGGAAACCCTAAATCTCTCATGAGTTTTGGAGCGAAGAAGAGAAGACAAATTCCCTCCTCTATTCTAACATTGGTGCATGGCCGACCCTGAGGTCGACCACTGATTCTCATACAACGTTCAAGGGGAAATCGACATCTTGCTATCTCCTTTCTTCGATCTAGACTGGACATACGAGGATTCAATGGAGAGCTACGTCAACCGCATACTCTACCATCTTGTCGAGACGATTGACAAGAAACGACCTACGGGACATTGGCAAATCGTCGGCCGACCCACAACGTCTCCTCCTCTGGCTACTTCTCCGGCGAACAAGACCTTAAGCACCACTTGTCTTGTGGTGTCATCACTAGAGTTGCTTCAACCCTTTCTACGCTAAACCCCAACTTCAAGAGCGAGTGTGAAGGAACTCAAGGTGAACACTTCTCGTTGTTACGCCGTGGATTTTTGTTTCTTCGCCATTAGTTTTACTTTTATTTTGTTGCCACTTGCAAGTATTTTGTTAATCTCAATTGTAATCGCTTGCTATTACTTGATCTTTTAACGGGAAGTTCTAAGAAATTTAACTTGGTGAAACATAAGTTTATAATTAGCAAAGTTAAAGTTCAAAGTATTGTTAATTTCCAAAAGCAATCCTTGTTCACTTACATGTTTCACATCAACAAGCCCTTTTTGGCTACTCTGGAGTTGGTACTATGATATAGTTCAACTATTTTAAGATGGTAGGTACACTGGCATTGTGATATTTTAACCAACTACATTTTAGGTTGATTGATTCTATGATATTGGAATGTACGGCATAATTCAAACCTTGAAAGCCATGTTTATTTTGTTTTAAAGCAGAGTGCATATGGTTGGCTTTCATGCTTGCTATCTTTTTTCATTAGACATGGAGCACTTCGGATGCCTTCCTAGTTAATATGGTCAAACTGTCAGAAGAACTTACCTGATGTTTGTGTGATGAGGACATCCATAGGAGATTTCGGCACACTTACCATCGGAGGGGTCGTCGAGTGACAGCCATGATTCATAGTCTTTATTTTTGATGTTTTATTTTATTCATGTCATTTATATTTCATGTTTTCCATTTGTACCCCTATGAGGGAGTTAGTGCTTATTGGAGCCCAAGGGCAATGTCATCTTTATTATTATTATTTTTTTTAATTTTCAGTTGGCCTATATATAGGCTTAGTCATTGTATTTGAGTTTAGTTTTTTGATGAATGAAAGTTTTACTCTTATGTTCTCTTTGTGAGTTCCTTCCTCCTAGATCTCTTAGTGAGTTCGTCGGAGAAGATAGATCTCTTTGTGAGTTCTAAATTTTCGTTCAAGCCTTCTTTGTGGAAATTCGGATTGAAGATAATTGTGGTGAGTGGATTTGTAGCCATTTGAATTCCTAGAAAATTCCCCTCCTCCCTTCCCCTTGCTCCTTGCCGCCGCCCCTCCCTGGACCTCCCAAACCCGACGGCCTGCAGCCTAGCCACCCGCCGGCCAGCCCGCCGGCCCCACCTTGCCACTGACTCCTCCCCTAGTTCTCCCCTTCGGATTTCGAATTTTCCTCTCTTAATTGATTTCCTAATTAAGCCATAACAAATTTGGAAAATTAATTAATAGGAGTTACATATATTTGAAATTCAAATTCAATTTCCCTCATATTTTCATTTGAATTTGGGAGTTACTTAAGACAATCAAATTCTGAAATTAAATTCAGATTTTTGATTAGATTTACTTAACTCCTTGTGGTCCCCACTTGTTTAATCCTCAAGCCCCCTCACCTCTACACATGGCCGGCCCCTCTCCTCTCTCTCTCTCCCCTATTAATTCTACTTTAATACACTCTTATTTCTTTCCCTCTTAGATTAATTTCAAGTTTGAAATTCTAAAACTGAAATTAAACCCTCTATAATTTTGGAAATCTGAATTAAAATTCAGATTTGTGCTTAGCCCCCATAGCTTCACCCGCCCCCTCTTCCTCTTCCCAAAACCGTGACCCCTCTCTCTCCCAAACCCACGGCCATTCCTCTCCAGCTCATACCGCCGGTCTTCTTCCTCATTTGTTAGCCTTCTCCTTCTCCCAATCCCTTGGAATGATGCATGGCGGATCCCGAGCTTGAAAACGGATTGGTTTTCGACATCTATGGAGACATTCACCTCACTCGTTCACCGTTCTTCGACGTCGGATTTGGCTCCGACGACACGGTTGAAGATTATTTGAATCGCATCCTTCTCACTCTCGTGGACGTCATAGAAGACCAATTCCAAGACTACGACTGGACGATCAACGGACATCCACCCGCTTCTCCACCTTCACCGCCGCCGCTTCCCTCGCCATCACTATGGATCGTCTGCGCCGTCTACCTTGGAGTGATTTCGTTTCTTGTATGGTTCTTCTTCCTCCGACAATCCTAGAAGTAGAAGAGTGACTTTGTGCCTCAAGGTGAGACGATTAGTTTGTTAACCGTCAGATTCTAGTTGGCTAATCATTTCATTACTTTCATTTAAGTTGTTATTTTAAGGAACTTGCAAAATTTAGTTGTAACGACTTGCCTAAGCACTGTTAACTTCTAAGATCTTTCTTGATTTGTCAAATTTGAGAAGCATTAAACTCTTTTATCATTGCTCCAACAAATTTTATTAATTTCTAAGAAACAATTCCTGGTTTCACATCATTGTGAGTAGGTAATTTTTTATATTCTGGAGTAAGATTATCTTAAGAAATTTGAACCATGCGTTCAGTAGTATGCCTGAAATTGAATATTTACTTGACTTGCAGCGCTTCTAGATTAATCTGGTGCTAATGATATTTTTGCTGAACTCTTTTAGTGCAGTAATTTTTAGTTCTTGCCTTCTTGGTTTGCTTTTATATTGGATGTATCCTTTATCACTCAGATTGAGTAAATTGTGGGTTTTGCTTTGTCTGAAGGTACTCAAGTTGAAGATGTTCTCAGGTCTCATCAGGACAAATCAACATCAAAAATCAAATCAAAGCATAAACGTCGACGCCATGGGTAAGTTCATTGTGAAAGGATTTTTATGTAGAAGTTTTGTTCGTTGTGTTTTTTCTTCATGCTATGGCTGGTATGGGTTGAACATGAAGTATTGTTTTCCTAGAGATCATTGCAGCGAAAGTAAATCAAATGATCGATTAAAAGTTTTAAGAAATTGTGTCTCAATCTTATTCTCTTTTTCTTTGACTATAAAAAAATGACAAATAACTACTTCCTGATTAATTTGTAGATGATCTTCCATTTTCTGCATGAATCATTCATTCAGTTATTCATATGACATGCTTCAGTAAGCTGGCTGTCTAGGCCCATTTTGTGCCCGGCCAGGACGGCGCTTTTCAATTTCAGGTGTTAACTTTGGGCAAATTATTCTGTGCGGAGTCCGGACGTCGTCCAGAGGCCAATAAAAATGCGTCATGTCACCCCAAAAGTGTACCGATCAAAGTACTGAGCGCCGTACCTAGTGGTAACGAGCATCGGTACCGCTCGGTACCAAGCGGACGGTTCTCCAATCCAGTATCCGCACAGAATAATTTGCCCTAACTTTGACCCTTTCGAGGTTCAAGCTGCCACTTGATCTAAGTGTCAGCTGATAAACCTGAGATCTGGTCTGTTCTTAATTTTATTCTTTTTACCAAGTCAGAATATAAATGTTGTCATTTATGTATGATGATGATAATAGTTGTTATAGTCTCACTTGTATATACATAGACTAGAACCTCTATTATACAGCAACGTTGTACATTTGTGCATTAATCATATGTTTTTCCTGGGAAGAAAGTCTTTTTTTTTTCATAATCCGTTTGTGTTAGAGTTTGACATTTTCTCTGGTTTTGAAATATGAAATCACACTATTCATTTTTTATTTGCTGCTAAAAGCTACATAGAAGTGCAGTTTCATCAATTTTCATGATGTCCATCCTTTGAGAATGTGAAAAAATTGGAAGGACATGTGGCTTAAGCTTGCTTAAATTCACTTTTACTTGAGTATTCCACCATTCAAAGCAATCGAACATGCAATGTATATATTTTGAGAAGCATCTGCTCTATTATAGAGAAAACCGTCCCATATATCTTTATAGGACTAGCTTCTTTTCCTCGCAAAGTTTGACTTGACCAATGGGGTCACTGTCGCAAATTGTGAATATAGAAGTTGGGCTCACTTTTGACTTGTTTAACCAACCCAAATTAATCCTAAATATGCAAGTGGTGAATCAACAGATGTACTTTCAGCATCATGCCTCTTAATTATTGTTTGGGTCACTGGCGTCGAGTAGGATTTAGAGCCCATCTAAGCCTACCTAGAAAGTTGGATTGAACTATTTATTATCCTAAGTTTGCAGATAAGCCTAGGCTAGTCAGAATCAGCACAACCCTTTTCCAGTATATCTACATTATTTATTAAAATCATATAATGGCTGTAATTGTTTTGTTAGAATGACTATTTGAAACATAATCATCTCTGATGGGTTTTCTAAAAAGTATTGACTTGCATACATTTTTTTCATGATATAGCTGATCGCTGTGTTGTGCTTCTTGTTGTCAATGTTAAACTCAACAATGTTCTGCTTGCTTGAAATTTTTAAGTTTGTGTATGCTCAATTATTATTCGCTACTGCAAGTTCTTGAGATCTAACTATGCGAGCATAATAATTGAAATGTTCTTTTTAAAATAAAAAATTATGAAAAGCTTGATAATAAAAATGAAGGTTTGGGAAATAGAGACATTGACAATGAGGAAGAATGCAATCTTAAGATGTGTCTAATTAATATTCCTAAGATTGAGAAGCTGGAGGTAGAGGGCATGCATTTGTGCTGTTTACAATTGCTTGAAGAAAATGCTCTTGAGTGGTTTCAATTTTGAAGACTTAAAGCATGTCATGATTCTTCAAGCATTGCTGCAAAATACCCTTGTGTTTAATAAGTTTGAACTAGAGGTATTTTTATTATGAGCTTTATAGGAATTTATGAAGGTAAAAAAAAAGAAAGAAAGAAAGAGAGAAAGAGGAATGGAGCCTGTGCACTATAAATCCTATTGATATTATGGTGATCATCCTAATGCGTCAAGTAAACGGAGATTAACAAACCGAACTGGAGAAAATTAAAGCATCTTTATATGTTGGTGGGCTGGATCCCCAATTTTTCGCCAATTTTTAGTTTACTGTTTAGATAATTTGGATTGACATTTTAAACGGAATGAAGGATCAAGTGGGTCTGATCTATCAAAGTAAAGTTAATTAGTCAAATCATAGTTCATTGGTCTAGTGCCAATGGAAGAAACATGAGTATGTTATGGCAACATACAGAGTAGAAATGAGACTGGGAGTCTTGAAAGAAAAAAAAAAAAAATCTCCCAATAGAGTATGCAGCTCTGTTGACAGATAGCTTGACTACTCAAGTTCACATAACTAAATAAGTAGTGATACTGTCCAGATTTTAGCATATTATGTTGCAGACGTTTGAAATGGGAAGCTATCTACGCTTGAGGACATATTAGAATATTGATTTTATATTGTGCCGAGTACAGAATTGTAACTTCGATAGAAATAATACCCAACTGTTATCAACAAGCATTGCGGAAAGCAAGATTATGAGTCCAGTTACCATTGAAATGCTCTAATTCATTAAATATGTTAATTAAGTTGTGAGAGCAAGATTATGGGAACAAATTATGAGCAAGGCTATCAAACAATGAATTATAATAGCATAAAAGTGTTGATTCTTATTATAATAGCATAGAAGTGTAGATTCCTAACTATATTTCCCACCTATGTTGCACCGATACACCTATTTATGAAGTCATGCTGTGACAACCGGTTCATCCGGCCGGTTCAACTGAACCGGCCGGCCCACCCTTTTTATACCGCGAACAGGAGGGTTCGCGCGAACAGAAAGGGGCGGGCGGATGGGTTTCACGCGAGAGCGAAGTAATTTCTTTCTTTCTCCAATTTAGCAAATAATTGTCTTCTAGGATAAGAAATAACGATTCCTTTTCATTCTTATCGTTATCAGAGTGTTATTTTGGGAGAAATTTGAAGAACAAGAGAAACAGACGAGAAGGATTAAGGGAAAAAGGTTTGTAGAATTTTTTTTCTGGATTTTTGTATAAATTTCCTTCGTTTAAAGCGAACAAATGTTTCTTAAAGGTAGAGGAAGAGAATTGAAGCAAAGAGAGAGAAATTTGGGAAAGAACGAAGAAAGATTTTAGGTCTGAATAATTCTCTTTTTGTAAGTGATTTCTTTCATACATCTCTTGTTATCTATGTTGGATAATTTAATGTTAATATCAATTTAATTAGAAAGAATTTAACTAATCTTGTTTGCAAGGTGAATGATCAAAGTTAATAAGAGAATTTCTGGGAGATTTGATTGTGACAAGTAAGATCGTTGCAAGAATTGAAATTGGAACATATTGAAGCCAAAGTTCAAAGTGGGTAAATTATATTATTTTATGTTTTATTCATGATTTCAATTTTCTAAATAATTGATTAAAATCTTGTATTATAAAATGTTGAAGACAAATCCTTATGATTTTATAGTCTTAAGAAAGAATCCATCTATGATAAGCTTATGAGAAAAGAAAAGAAAGGAAATAATTATAAGGATACATGTAATATATGTTATATGCAATGGTAACTATAAGGATAAAAATGAGAAAAAAAAAGAAAAGAAAATAAAGGAAAAGGGTATTGAAAAATCGCAGGAGTCACCCCCTTATGGTACTGGCTGGGGACGCCGTACTCGTGCACCAAAAAGGAAAAGGAAATTTCTATGGAAATGGGAAAAGAAAATCAAATGGAAAAGGTTGTACCTTTTGGTACTTTGAGACGGTGCTCCTGCGCAAATCAAATGGGAAAAGGAAATGTAAATGAAAAATTAAAGATAACAATTGTTTCAAAATAGTATAAATGGAAATATCCAAAGAAGTATAAGTTAATGAAATGAAAGAAATAAGGTTAAGAAAGGATAGAAGATATCTTAATTAATTAATTATAATGATTAATTTACATAATTACCCACTAAGTTTACTTAGTAAACTCAAACCACGAGTTTAAATGTTTCAGGTAATTCCTAAGAAAAGAAATGACAGAAAGAGAAGAACATGTTTACAGAAGACGCAGTGCAAATGATAACAGGTAAATTAAATTTTGTGTTTAGTGGCTCTTCAGTTTATAGAAAAGTTTTTGATGATGAGTTATTGTTATATTGATGGAAATGTACTATCGTCCGACTTTTCGTACCCTCCTCGTTAGATCGGGCATCCGGGCCGGGTCGTGACACATGCTGTCTCCGATACACCGATACGCCTCCGATACTCCACCGATACGTGTCGGATACGCCAAAGACGTATCCAATTAAAATACTATTTAATTTCAAAAGGACACGGCGACACGCGTATCCGATACACGTGTCCGTTGAAAAACATAAAAAATCCGAAAAAAAAAGATGCGTCGTATTTACTTCCGCCGCGACTGCGAGCAAAGTTCTCTCATTTTCGAGATGGATTTGAGTCTCTTGATGATATGAGAATATTAGAAATTACTATCTTTCACTTGATGAGCCTTAATTAAAAGCTATGATATTTATTGAAGATGATATAAAAGTTCAAAGACAACCACTGAAGAAGCTAATCATATCATTCCTTTTATTGAATAGTTGAAACTTTATGTGCTAGACAATTTATGTTTATGCTTTTGTTGTTGTACTAGACATTTAATGTTTACTTATATTTTGATATTATAAGCTACAAGGCTGCAAATGATGTTGTTGTCTTTTTTTTTTTTTTTAATGTATGATTTATAAATTATGATGTCGTGTCCGCGCCATACCCGTATCCTGTATTTTTTAGAATTGACGTGTCCCGTATCCGTATCGTGTCGTATCCGTGTCGCCGTATCCGTATCGGTGCAACATAGTTTCCCACGTTGGCAAAACCGGTTGGTGGTTTAGTCACGATGTATGCATGTTCAGACGATAATTGTTCATATAAAATTAGGGAATATAAAGAAAATTAGACTTGCACTCATGAATAATCAAAGTTATGGTTTTTTGGCTTGTTCTCTCGTGATTCTCTAAGCACGCCAAATCTCGAGCAATCCGACCTCCAACAGTAAGTCACCAATGCCCGTTTTCCCCTTATCCGATCCACGTCAGCCGCCTTCCGAGCACACACGCAGGAGCCGAGCTTGCTTGCCCATCCGTCTCCAACCCCCGATTTGTCGATCTCAATCGAACGCCCCTGCGCAAGGAAGGACTGCTCCAATCTCTAGGCCTCACGTCCAAGCCCTCTTCTACATTCCTCCGGCTCGATTGGCTCGCACTAGCCGTGACCTGCTTCCATCTTCCGGCACACATGATCAGAGTCCGTTCTCAGTGCTGTTCAGCATCCTCCCTCTACGTGAACGAATACAAGCACCTTCTGCCTCTAATCGTAGTCACACACGAACAACACCTGGTCGTTCGACCCAGTTGCTACGCCATGGAGCAGTGATATTCACTAGGAAATTGGCCATCATAATTTTCTTGTTGGTTTTGTAACTAGTTTTTTTGCTACTTTTGATATTTTACTTCACATCCCATTTTATTAAGGGGATGTCTTCTGGTGGATTTGTCACCTTATCTCTTACATGAAATGAACCAGTTATGGATAATTATGGATCTGTGAATGTCTAATTTGTCTGTAGATGCTAACTGTAAACTTCTTTATATTTCAGAATAGATGGCCATAAAAGCAATTGTCTCTGTGCAGTCTGTGTAGTAAGGCGCCGCAGAAAGGAACGCGAGGAACAATCAGGAGCATTTGAGACCCACATGATCGTTACTCATGCCAGTTTATCTAATGAACCTAAGTTGGAGGTAAGTGGTTTTGAAGCATCCACTTACTTTCATTGGAAAGAGTTTCTGCAGATGATACTGAAAGTTTGCCGTTTACATCTATTACCTGACTGAATATGCATACTAAAGTTAATACGGACCTTGTTGCTTACAGAGGGATATGTTGGTTATTTAGTATGGTAGCTTGTGGTTTAATGTGCATGATGTATAAAAAGTATATTTAGATGAATTGAACGTTGTTTTTGAAGTTGTATAGTTTATGAGCAGATGCACAAGGTGAATGGATCTCCGAAGAACAGTTACCGGGATTTTTTATGTAGCTTGAGCAATCAGTAAAGAATACACTAACCCAATCTCACTAAGGAATTTGTCGTTGTCGGATCCATAAATTCCCTTTTCTTGCCAGTACATGACATGGTTGACTGTTCGGTTTTATTAGAGGGCTGATCAGATCGGACTGGCCTCTCTAATTTTGAGCTAAGGTATTCTCTGGTCCAATCACAAGGGACAATGCTTTTAAGGGGGCAGGTGGGCTCCACCCACAACCTCGAGATTAAAATGCTTCTGGGGAAGTTCTCCCAAAGATCACCCTTGCAATCTCCAATGCCAAGATCATATTCTTTATATTATATTTTCGGGTGATGGCTAGGTCACCACGGTGTTCAATCTTTTAATCTCTGGCTCAAGAAGAAATCTTTCTATCATAAATTTGTGATTGTATCTCCTCACCTCTCAATCTTCTGTACTCTTGGAGAAGCCCCACTCTTTCGATTGAAATAAACTTTGTTGTGCTACGTGTTGATGAATGATATTATTGGTGTCTTGACCCTTGCTTTAGGAAGTGCCTTAGTAGGATTGAGGTGAGGTTTTTGGGAGGCCATTAATTCAATAAAGCAAGTACTCGATTGGTTGTGGCCTTCACTAGGGTGGCTGTATTAAAGCATAGTAACTATATCATAAATATCTTTCAACGCTCTCTCATCAAGTATCAAAAACTCCTCAAGAGGTGTATGAACCCATTTCTTGCTTTGAAGCTTAATCATTCAATCTCGTCCCAATTGAGAAAATATTTTCTTTTTGCGCTTTTAATGTTTATGATTTCAGTATAAGCAGATAGCATTATCAAGCATTTTCGACTCCAATAATGCTAGGTAAGAGTAATTTTCAAGGAAATTTAGCTCTGGAGTTGTTGGATCTTTCTTGAATCCCTAACTATAATGAAATGTGATTTTTGTAGTAATAGGGCTCAATTGAAACCTGTCCAAGTAAGGTTAAGGGTAATTGAAATACTAGATTACTTCATAAGGTGTCATCTTAATTGTAGATTGATAACTATGGTTATAAGTGAATTCTATCATTGAAATATGATTCTCTCAATGGCCTCTAATCCATTAACACATAATCTTAGCAAGTCTTCTAACATTTTTAGTAGTTCTTTCTGATTGGCCATGAGTTTGTGGATGAAACATGGGATTTAAATATAGCCTGGTGCCCAGTGTCCACTCTTTCATAAATTCTCTTCCACTTTAACCTGGTGCCTTTGAAATGCCAATCTAACAATATATTTCATGTATAATCTTGCTAGTGTTCTATTTGAATATGTTAGACAAAAATGAGCTGACTTAGTAAATTTAATAATCATCACTCAAATATAATGATGACCTTACTTGAATTTTGAAAATCTCATAACAAATTCCATCAGCAATACCTTCTAACTTTCACTTTGGAGTAAGGAATAGATGTAAGTTTACTTAGTCCTTGGTGTTTAGCATTAACAATTTGATAAGTTTCACACTTAGATATATACTTAGTTACATCCTTTTTCGTGCACGGTCGTCAAAATAATATTTTCAAATCTTTATATATCTTGGTACTTCTCGGATGAATAGTTAACCTAAGTGATGAGTTTCATGCAAAATTTCCTATCTCAAAATAGAATCACTAAGTACCCATAAATGTAGCTTATTTTTACCAACACATATTCAGTGATGGTGATTTTCTTTCTCTTTATTGATTAACTTGCTGAATTAATTTTTGGTACTCATTGTTAGAAACTAAAAGGTTGGAGTAGTTACAATGGAAGATAAGATTAGAGAGAGCACCTTAGATTGTTTGGTCACATAAAACGGCGACCTTCTGATGACCCATTTAGGAAAGTAGATATATTAGATTTGACTTCTGTTAAGAAAGGTAGAGGTAGACCTTAAAAAACTTGGTTAGAAAATATTATAAATGGCATTTTTTATTAGATTTAGATTAGAATTTGACCCTTAACAAGACACAATGGAGAAAATGACTCATGTAGCCGACCCCATATAGTGGGATAAAGGCTTGTTGTTGTATTGTTAATTTTCATAGCCTTTTTCATTTGGTCTTCTAAAACTTGCTTTATAATCATTTTATGTAGCAATCCTATGTGCTTCTTTAGTATTATAATATATTAAAATATCATTAATGAATATAATCACAAATTAATTCTATATTATTTTAAAATTTGATTCATCATATTCAAAAGATTATACAGGCAATTATTAACTTAAAAGGCATTACTAAAAATTTGTACTTACCATATTTGATTTCAAAAGCATTTTTATTACTTATTAATGATATAATGATCTCAAATCAATTCTAGAGAACACAATAACACTTCGAGCTGATTGAATAAATCATCATTTCGTAGTCATGGATATTTATTGTCACGACCCGGCCCGGATGCTCGATCTAACGAGGCGGGTACGAAAAGTCGGACGATAAAATCATTAAACATTTCACTTACTTCTTCATTTATACTGAATAGCCACTAAAACACAAAAATGTATATTTACTTGTTTTCATTTGCACGCTGCCTTCTGTAAACAAATTATTCTCTTTCAGTCATTTTTTTTCTCAGGAACTTACCTGAAACATTTAAACTTGTGGGTTGAGTTTACTAAGTAAACTCAGTGTGTATCTATTTAAAACAATCAATATAAATAATGACTAATATGTATTCTATCATTTCTTAATTTTTTTTCTTTCATTTCATTAATTTAAACATCTCTGAACATTTTCTTTTAAAAATATTTAATATTTCATTTATATTTCATTTTCCCATTTAATTTGCACAGGAGCACCGTTTCAAAGTACCCAAAGGTACAACCTTTTCCTTTTATTTCTTTTTCCATTTCCATAACATTTTCCTTTTCCTTTTTCGTGCACGAGTATGGCGTCCCCAGCCAGTACTATAAGGGGGTGAACTCCTGTAGTTTTCAATACCTTTTCCTTTTTCATCCTTATTGTTATAATTGTATATAACATATCTTACATGTGCATTTATAAATATTACCTTTCATTTTCATAAACTTTCAGACATTTATATTGGATGAATTTATTGATAAAACTATAAAATCATAATATCTTCAACATTATGTAATACACAATTAATCAATTACTTTAAAAGATTCCAATTATGAATAAATCATAAAATAACATAATTTACCCACTTTGATCTTTCAGTTCGTCGATCCTTGTTTCAACCTCAGTCTCAAAATTCTATCCTTGTTGAATTTCTTGAAGAACCCAACTTGTACAACTTGATTTCTTTCTTTCCTTCTTCAAAATTGTCATAAAATAATTTTACAGATTTATTCTACAAAATTTAATAGAAACATATGATAAGAAAATCACTTGCAAAAGATGATTATTCCAACTCAAAATCCTTCTCCTTTCTTTTCTGAATTCTTCAAATCTCTTCTTTTGCCCTTAACGAAACAACTCCATTGCTATGGTGATTGCTTAGAATAAGAATTAGGGAAGGATTTATACAGAAAATAAAGAATTAAAAACTAACCTTCTTCTCTTTCTTCCCTCGGCCGTTCCTTCCCTTTGTTGCAAATTCTCCCAAACCTTTGCTTCTATAACAATAAGAACGAAAAGGAGTTGTTAAATCTTACCCTCCAACGCGCTCGTTTGCTAAAAATGGCGAAGAAAACCTCCAAGGCCACCGTGCGGGAGTTTCGGTCGTCCGCCCCCTCCGTTCTCCTCTCTGTTCGCGAATAGCAACCTGCCCTGGGTCGCGACTTCTAATAAAGGGATGGTCGGTTCGGTTGAACCGGCCCCCAACCGGTTCATTAAATTTATTTTTAATCATTGCTTTATTCAATTCTTTATAATAATGTGCATTCTCATATATTCATATTTTTTAATAAAAATCACAAGTGTACTCAATGGTGAATTACTGTCTGATAAACCCTTATCAATTAACTCTTATTTCTGACATTTCAATTTTTTTGTAATTCTGTTGGACCCATTCTCTAAAGAGATTGAAATATTGTTGATGCCCCCATGTTTCAATTCAATCCAAAATTCAAGTTCTCTTTCAGGTTAAGGCAAATTTTCAAGAAACTTATTAGAAATTCTCCTATTATTAAAATATTCTTTAATTTTTGAAAATATTCATTTAGCATCTCGATCAATATTCTTTAATTCTTCGCCATTTTTTTTTCAAAATCTCAATCTTTGCTTAGACTATTTAATCATCACTTCACATTCATTTATTAATCTTTGTAAAAAGTTCAAAATCCCCTTATTCTTAGTAAGTGCTCAATCCTAGAGTTTTGTAGTGACCTAATTTGGTCCATTGACTATTAAAAATTGATACAATTTGATCCTTGAGTCTTTCCATTAGAAAATTTGTCAAATTTAACATAATATTTTACAAATCTCCTGCTTTTTAGTAAAAATATTCAAATTTATTTATTTTTTAACAATGCCCTAGCTCATCCCATTTTGGAACCATCTCGTGCGAGTGCTATGGGCTCCGAAAATTTGCGCCCCGGCCTCTCAACGGACCCCACTTTTTCTCGGATGGTCGAGGAGAGTTTTAACGCTTAAGTTCCAAGGTAAATTTTTAGAATGCGGATTGAGTTATAAATAAGACACCATCCAGAGATTCCGCCCTCATTTTGTGAGGACTTTATGATCTGGAATCAGGATTGCTATAGGCGCAAGCCCCTATAGTTAATTACCCCCACATAATGAGAGGGAGCTTTCAATTAAGGCTAGTTGTCAAGCAAATACCTAAATTATTCTCAAACATTGTGACTCACCAGAATTCTAATTGCTTCAATGACAATCTCAAGTTTCCTGCCGCTTTTTGGTGCTCCAAAAGATAGCATAAATCTAGCAATACGGTGGTGGTCCTTTGCTGATACCCCTTTTAATTTAAATGCATATTTATAATTTTCTGTGACATGAATTTATGTCCAAAATATGCTAGAGCTGTTAGTGACCTTTTTTAGGTGTATGTGAGAAGGGGATTCTATGACTAAATGTCCAGAAAAAGATAGTGAAGTGTCAAATAAAAATGTGAATGTTGAGTCATGTCTTGTGGAGTAACTCATGCCTGCAAGCAAGGTCAACACAACGATTAGCCTCCTAATAAATGTGTTTGAAGGTAAGGTTGGTGCAGGTGCTCCACATTCCTATTAATTATTGTCGTGCTTATCCTCTACTGCAACTTTGAAGCTTTTGAGGCCAATAACATAGTGGTCCAGGCCCTTTAATTGGCGACTTCGACTTTTAAGTCAGCTGCATCTCTCCTTTGGAGCGCATCTCATGCTTCACCTAGTATTCCCTATGGAAGCCTAACTTAACGTGCTAAGATTCAGGCTTCATTTGAGACGATTTTCTTACTGCTTCTTAAAGCAGCTTTCTAGTAAAAAATTTTAATTTTTAAACTAGAAAGCTGCTTTAAGAAACAGTAAGAAAGCTGTCCCAAACGAAGCCTCAATTGTTTGCGTGGATGCTCCTCGACATTATTCTCTCCACCGATGGTATGGTGCAATCTAAAGGGTTTAATTTAGCATTTAAATGCGTGCATTAATATTCTGTCGAGATCCTAAATCTTCTATTCATCATCTTCCCCCCTTATCAGGTTATTTGTTGACACTTTACTCTACTACCATCGATTCCCTCTCCAAACCACTTTAAAATATGTTTGTTGTCATCCCTACTTGGTGGAATGCTACAAACTCTAAATTTCTAAACAGCCTTAAAATTTAGCTTTCATGGCTTTGGTTGGCAAGGATGGTGTAGTGCTCTGGTGCCTTATTTTGGCTTCAAAGAACTTGTCAACATACGGTCCTAGCCAATGCCTATGAATAATTCACACGAACGTTTTGCTTATTCCATTACTTTTTTCAAATTTCTTTTTGGGAGGTTATGCCATAGAATTATCTCTTTTGCCTAACCAGACCTATCTTAGCCACTTTAGCCGCATTAGGGTGCCTTCCTTATGGTGATACCTATGGAGCAGGTTAACCTTTTTCTTGACTGTGTATGCAAGAGATAGCCTAATTGAGATTAATCTCTTTTATTACTTCAATGACGTTTTAATAGTTTTGAACATGTAATAATCATCATTATTAGTACTAGTCTGGTTACCTTTAGTCTTCACTATTTCCTTTTTATTACCTTTAGTCTTCACATGCCTTACTTATTCAATGATTTGCTTTCTCAAGTATGCAGTTTTATTATTGAAAAAAAAAAAAAAAAAATTATGCATGTTCTATTCATTTGTGCATCTTCCATACTCCATTATAAATTCTCAAGTCATCCAAGCCTTCCTATTCCTTTATTTTGTATATCAGATCAAATTCTTTAAATATATTGAATGTGGGTGTAAATTTATCCCCAACTACCCTGGAGGACTCTTAAAGCTTCGTTTGGGACGACTTTCTTTCTGCTTCTTAAAGCAGTGTTCTAGTACAAAATTAAAAAAATTTGTACTAAAAAGCTGCTTTAAGAAGCAGAAAGAAAGCCGTCCCAAATGAAGCCTAAATGGCCTTTTAAGTTGCTTATTTCCTTAGATTTTCTTATATTGAATCCTCTAATCATTGCACTCCTATCATTCTCGCTTATTCGTATTAAATTTTTTATTTGTTAATCTACTTCTTGGTATGTTACAGGCCGAACGTATTTCTTGAATGCTTTTTAACATTTCAGGTAAGTTCTGCTGACAACCCTTGCAGTGAAGGTACTGCCTCAACCTTTGATCACTCTCCAGAAACTGAAGCTGATGCTGAAATGGGCGAAGCTGGAAAGGTCGAGTCAAGGACGATTCTTGAACCAACGGGCAGCGATGAACCCGAGACGATTGGCGCCTCGTGTGGAGAAATTGAACTCTATCCTAATGCCACCAACAATGAAACTTTCGGCAATTTGTCACATGAGAATGGCAACAAGGATGATTCTAATCAACATTTTAATGGTGAAGAATGGCCTCAGTCTAACTCATCTAAGCACAGTTACAAGAAAGATGAAGATGAAAATGATGATGAGATTAGGCAAGGGGTAAGTTTCAATTTTTCAATCATAAGTAGGT